>JACDIV010000055.1:0-701733 GCA_022244645.1 Thraustochytrium striatum
CTAACCTAACCTAACCTAACCTAACCTAACCTAACCTAACCTAACCTAACCTAACCTAACCTAACCTAACCTAACCTAACCTAACCTAACCTAACCTAACCTAACTAACCTAACCTAACCTAGGGAACGCATCGTTACCCTAACCTAGTAACCTAACCTATTGTCGATGACGTCATTCAACACTCTCAACTTTGAGTTTACGATATTTTGGACTTTCAAGTCAGAATTCATTCACACCATTACGTCGACCTGATCTCTTGACTCTTTTCTTTAAACTCTACCTTATTCTAACCATCTCTACCCAATCTCTACCCAATCTCTACCCAATTCTAACCCAATTCTAACCCGCCTCTACCAATTCTAACCGCCTCTACCCAGTTCTAACCCGCCTCTACCCAGTTCTAACCGCCTCTACCCAATTCTAACCCGCCTCTACCCAGTTCTAACCCGCCTCTACCAGTTCTAACCCGCCTCTACCATCCCTACCATCTCTACCTGCACTTTGTTCGTTTTTACACATAACACAAAATTATAATTTACGCGCCTGCTGCCTTCCTTGGATGTGGTAGCCGTCTCTCAGGCTCCCTCTCCGGAATCGAACCCTAATTCTCCGTCACCCGTGATGGCCACGGTAGTCCAATACACTACCGTCGACAGCTGATGGGGCAGAAACTTGAATGATTCACCGCCGACACAAAGGCCTCTGCGGTTCGCTTAGTTATTCTGAATCACCAAAACAACCCCGAAAGGTATTGGTTTATATCAAATAAATGCAGCCCTTCCAAAAAGTCGGGCCTATAAGCATGTATTGTTTCTAGATTTGCCACAAGTATCCATCTATAAAACACTATCAAAGAAACTATAACTGATATAATGAGCCGTTCGCAGTTTCACAGTATAAATCGCTTATACTTAGACATGCATGGCTTAATCTTTGAGACAAGCATATGATTACTGGCAGGATCAACCAGATTGCTGTTCTTGCTGCGTATCACACAAGATGACACGTTCAAGAAGAGACACGAACAGAAGAAAAAAATCCTCCTGCAAGCGCCTCATCAGCGATTTTGATTGTTTCTGAAAAGTCGCGACAATGTCACGCCTCGTCCAGTCGTCGTTTTACTTCGTTTCACACGCCCTCACCGCCGAGGCCCACTCGTTCATAGAGTCGGTCGTGCGGGGGCGACGCTGCAAAGTCAAACTCAGTCGCTTCCGCCATCGGGCGTACCGCGACCAGAGCGGTTCCTTGCGTTCTGCGTTCAGATTCAAGTGTTGCGCATCGCGTAACAGCATGAAGCCTTCTGCACGTGGAGCATACGAGCAGCCAACTCTTCATCCATCAAGAATAAAAGTTCTGGCCACCGCTCCCTCGATCCACCCTGCGCTCACCCTCCTTTCAAAGGGACAAGCAAGCAGAGGAACCGAATTCCGATGCTGCGAATCAAGAGGATCCTTCGAGGCGACGCTGCCAACACTTGGCCGCGCCGCGTCTCCCTCTGTCGCGCTCGTCATTTTCTCGTGGCACAAATTTCAAACAAGTCCCTGCCGCGCACTCCGAAGAGAAACTCGAAGAGATTCGATTTGAAGAAACGAAGAGAGGAGCAAAACTCCTCTCTTCGCCCTCATCTCTTCACCCTCAAGCGCCCCCTCAGCTGCGACACTGAACTCACTCTCAAAACCACTCTTGAATCTTAGAGTATTACTCTAATTTTCATGACCGCGCAAAAAAAACTGATGGGCGTTTGATCCGTTATAAAAATGTGCGAGGAAACCTGAGGGGAGAATGCACTTTGGTCGCACTTTTGGCAAAGGCTTGCCTGCTTGTTGTTCCCATGTTTCATGGACACTTGCACAGGGTCTCCCGAGGGAGTCGACCCATCACTTTGCCACCAGTTCGCTTACTTTCGACACCCAACAAGCCCAACCACGACGCGCGAGCTCGGAAGGGGCGCCACTGCCTTCTCTGCCGGTCGATGACGACCACTGTCCTGCGCGTCTGCTGCGCCTACTCGCGATGGACGCGTCTGCCGCCTAGCTCGCCCGCACGTGCTCGCATCGTCCCGCTACCGGCGCAGACAGCTACCATTCCAGTCAGTCTCAGCATGCGTGTCCGGACCAGCCTCTTCTGCCCCTCCCATGGCCTGCCGCGCTGGGTGCTGTGCCGACGCCCGCGTACGCGACGCCCCGAGACGACCATCGCCGCCGCCACCGCCGCCGCCACAACTCGTCTCTTGCCACCTCCCTTCGCCAATGTTCATTCATTCACTCATTCACCAGCCTGCTCTTCCAACACCAGCACTCCGCACCACCACTCTGTCCCGAGTCGAGCCCCGTGTGCTAGAGCTGGTGGACACCAGCCCCGCGCCCGCACGCACACCCCTCCGCTCTTGCCATCGCAGCCTCGCCTCGTGGCGGCCTGTGCTCGCCCAAAGCTCCTCTCGATCTTGATGGCGAAAAGATCTTTCTTCGCCGAATCTTCGCTGACCGATCTGTGCACAGACTGGCTCCCGAGGAAGGGCCTTCGTCATGGATCGGCTCCTGGCTGATCGCCCAACCGAGTCCTCGGCCGAGTCGTGCGCTCTTGTCGACGTGCTTCTCACAACAACAAGGACCGACCACCAACGCCACACGAGTCCACGACCTCCTCGCGCAGGGCCATGAGAGTAGCGAGGCTGCCAATGGCCACCACGGCCACTTCCTTCGCCTCGCCGCGACTGATCTCTTCTCAGCCTCGCACTCTCTCCGTTTTGGAAGCGCTACATGACCCCCAAGAAACAACCTTGCTGTATCTGCTCGCGAACACGCTCTGGCTCATTCTGACGCTTACCCGTGAGTCTGCCGCCTCGGTCGCCCGTGCCTCTTGTCCCATGTCGCCTTCTGAGCCCTCCTGCTTCACAACGCAAGACTCCTTCGCTCTCAACTCGATCCTCGTCTTCAAGCGCGCGCAAGTCGCCGACGCTGCTGTTCTTGCCAGACCAACCAAGCGCCGTGTCCAGTTGGTTACCGCTCACCTCCACCCTCTGCCCGGGCTCCTCGACCTGTTCACCGCCACTCTTGATCTCAACCTCGCCTCCCAGGCTGACCAACCGCACCGCCACAAGTGCTCTGTTTATTCATCCACCTATAACAGCCACCTGCGCCGGATCTCTGAGCTCTCAAGCGTGTCGATGCCCTGATCCACCTGTGCCACGTCCCCGCCAAGCCTTCCGATCCACTCTCCTCCCTCTCGCCACCGCCTGGCTTGCCCATGCACTCTCGACAACTCCTCATCTCGCCCAACTCAGCCACTCGCTCATCCTAAACGACGCCACGCCACCGGCAAAGCCCATGAACAGCCGCCCCTGCATCCATCTGCGGCGTTCAGCTCGTCTCCAGCCTCGTGCAGTCTTTTGCCTGTGACACATGCCCACCCTCGACAACCCTCTCGCTCTGTGCTGCTCCTCGAACGCCGCACCACGACACAAGGAGCGGCAGTGGCGCTGGCTGCCAACTTCACCTGCGTCCCGAGCCCCGCCGTGGCCCTGCACCCCGTCTGCGCTGCTTCTCAAGCCATCTCGTCGTGCCTGCTTCCAACCATCCTTCTTCCTTGCTTGCTTGCCTGGCCGTGTGCTTCTTTGCAATCACGCCATGGTTCACGCCAACGCCGCTAGTGCAGCTCGCCGTCTCGGTCTGCGTCGTCTCCATCTCCGCCGCCCATCTGTCTGTCTTGCTTGCCCTCCGTCCACTCGCTCTCCGGCTCTTCATCACCCTTTGCCACTGTCACCATCTCCTTCCAACTTGCCAACGCGGCTGACACTGCCGACCTCGACAAGCGCCATGGCGACTCGACTCGGCTCGGGTGCCGAGCCTCTCCGTCCTCGTCCTGCGCCACCTCAATCTCGTCCCTGCCATCCACTGCCTCCGATTCTCCCCCTAGACGCCCGACTCGACCACACCCAAGCATTCAGATTGTTCTTGCAGCCGCCCAGACAACCAAGCCTGCAACCAAGCACCACGATGACCGCACTCTATCCGTCGCGTCCCGGCAATCTGTCCATCGCACTCTTCTCTTCGCAGCCTGGCTTGCGCGTGCGTGCGTTCAACCCTCTCCCTGGTCCCCGCCCTCTTCTCGTTCTTGACACTCAAAGCCGCGCGATTCGATCAGCAAGACGCGTGGGCGGCGCCCATCTCTTCCATCGCGCCGATTCTAGCTCCACACACTCCTCGCCTGGCGCTACACCGCCTCCTCTTGCACAGATGGCCTCTGCTCCTTCTCAGCCCAAACAAGACCAAGCTTTCTCCTTGCTCGTGGGAACGCCCTGGTCCATTACGGCACTGATAAGCGAGCTCGCAGCCTCTGTCTCTCCAACCTACCCTGTGCCACTTTCATTGCCATCCTTTGGCGGTTCTCTGCGCTCTACAGCGTCACCTTGCCATCACGGAGACACTTCCGTCGTCGCTGACGCTGCCAAGAGCGCCGAGAACAGCAAGCGCGTCGGCTGGCCTCGGATCGGGCATCTCTGCCTCCGCCTTGTGCTCTTCCGCCTGTTGGCCACCGCCTACTGCCTCGTGCTCACCTCTCGGAACAGCCAAGCCACACCCGAGATCTTCAACACTTTCACAACTTGCAACAACCCACAGCCCCACTTCTCGGCCCGCAGCGACAAACTCGCTTGGCGTCACCGCCTCCTTGGCCGGGTCACCATCGCACCTTTCCATGACCCTTCCACCCATCGCTCTTCCCTTGGCCGTGCCGCAAAGAGGTATTTTCCAGCACCGCCACAGCCACGCCAACTCCACTGCTCTGGGACACGCAAGAGGACCCACGAGAGACTGGAGTGCATTTCCCTGCTGTGACCGATGGTGACCGCCTTGTTATCAGCCCCGCAACGCCCCTGCCCTTCGCCACACCGCCTCCTCTTCACCCCAACTTGCTGGGCTCGGACATCATGCTCCAAGCGCACCACGCAACCAAAGAATCCGCGGCACCGCTGGCGATCGTCTGTGCCCATGTCCCGAGCTCCCTAAAGACCCGCCTGTGTGACTTCCATCCGTCTGTGTGCCTTGCGCACGAGCCCTGCCGCCGACACGTTCATTCTCCGCCACTTGCTGACCTCGAGTTCGCCATGACCCACGCCGACGATGTCACCAATGGCCGCCTTGACGGCCTTCCCTGACCGTACATCCTGCTCATAATCGTGTTCTCGGTCCTCTATCCTTGCGTCTGCATGCCCTGCGACCTTGCTGACAACCATCCTCCATTTTTTTTCCCCAGCTCGTCAACGCCACGAACGGCGCCCAGCAACGCAACAAGACGCACTTGGCCGTGCAGTATCCTCCAACGCCTTTTGCCTCGACCTCCTCCACCCCTCCGTCTTGACCTCCTCCACCTCTTTGTCATCGCCTCTCTTGGATCACTCGCGACCAAGCCCAGCCAACGACCACCTCTGCCCTTCCAAGCAACCGCGGCGGCACAAGACCCGCTCGAGAGCCGGACCGAGTGCCGCCGAGCGCTACACAGCCTTCGTCTACCTGCGCCACGACGCGATCGAGTTCTCTTGCGCGCGCTCCGCCCCCACCATTGCTTGCTTCTCTGCGTTGCTGGCAACATGTCTCTTCGAACTCGTCGCGCCACGCTGTGACAACGCTGCAGCCCGGAAAGCGCTTCTCCCACGCGCCCTGCCGGGCCCTACCGTGTTTCCGGCCACGCCCTCCTTGGTGGCTTTGCCCTCCATCGACGAGATCACCAACACGTCCACCTCGGTCGTCTCGTTGCTTCCAGCCTTCAGACCGACCGGACACGCAGCGGCACTCCTTGCGCTCTTCTCCACCTGTGCCTTGAGCCATTCAAGCTCTCGAGGCTGCTTGTGGGCCTGCTCTCTGCCTTGCACGACGCCTGCGCCTTGGACGTCGTCGTCGGCTTCTTTCTTGCTCTTCGTCCAGCTTGCCAAGCCAGGCCGCACCAGGCCAGAGCCGCAGCGCCATCAATTGGTTTGGCGTACCGCTATTGGCACGGTACAAACCAATCCTGCTTCCAATGCCCGCGCCTTGCACTGGCTGGTGTCCGTCAATTCCTTTGCTTCTCCACCTATTCATCTCGGTCGTCGTGGAGCGTCTCAAGGGAACGCCTATCGCGATGAATGCGGCGGCAAGGACGATCGTGCACCCTCCACCTCCCTCTCGTGGCCATGAACGCCCTCGACGTCTCGTACCCGCCCGCCTTGCACCGTGGTGCATCATCAAAGTGGCCAGAATCGTCCTCTTCCGCGTCGTCCTCCTCGTGCCAGGTCCAACCGGCGCCACAGTGTTCCAGGGCGTCGCCAAACCGTCGCAACACCTCGGCGCGCTCCATATCCTGGCCCAGAGCCCAAGCACCCGGCTCCTTTGCCACTTCGTCTCACTTGGTCGCCGCTCCTTGGCCAAGCCCACCACCTCGGTGGCGACAAGGGCGACAAGCACCGCCGCGGACTTGTTGCCGCCCAAGCAACGAGTCGCCAAGCTGGCCAGTGACCGTCACCGCCTGCCGGTCCAAGCCCCATGCCGTCTCCTGCCCCTGCCCCTGCCCCTCTTGGCCCCCTGCGAGCCGTCACACCACAAGTCCATCAAGCCTGAATGACGAGGACCATGACGAGCCCGCTGGAGAGGATCGAGCCTCAAGGAGCGACGAGGCCAGCTCATGAAACCGCTAGTCTACCACACGGACGCGAGCGTTGCCGCACTCTCTGCCGCGCTGCAGGCGCTCTTTGCCAGCCCAGAGAGGTCGTCTTCAGGTAACTCTTCGTCTCAAGCCTGTTCGACAGGTCGCCACAAGTGAATCGCGGAGCTGCGAGCCCGGCAGCAGTGCTTTTCACCTGTGTGTCGAGAGCGTAGGGCGCTGCTCCGTCCTCTACCCTGCATCCTGGTGCCTCGGCGTGCGTTTCCAGTGTCCAAGGCCATGTAATTTCGATTTGGATGCTCTCCCGCCTGTCACATCGCGCCCAGAGCCCGGCGATGGGCCTAGCGCCCTCTGCCCAGGCGAGGCCGCACCCTTCGTTGCGCTCTCTGCTCTCAGGTCTCGCTCCTTGCCGCTGATTCGCTTCCGCACCGTCACGGGCTTGCTGGCCTCGGTCGACCTACTCAGAGTGCGCAAGCCGATACGGCGCGCCACAAAGCTGTCAACTGGCCTCTCCACTCGTCCGACAAAGCAACCAAGGCCACCAACGGGCCTCTCCGCCCGTATCTCGGCCTCAGCGTGAGCTCGTTTCCGCTGTTCTGCGTAGCCATCAATTTCTTGCTCTCGCGCCTGTCACATCGCGCCGAGAGCCCGGCAAACGCTCTAGCGCCCTCCACCCAGGCGAGGCCGCGCCCATCGTTGCGTCTACTGCCCCTTGTACTCGCTCCTTGCCGCTGTGTCGCTTCCGCACCGTCACGGGCTTGCTGGCCTCGGTCGACCTACTCAGAGTGCGCAAGCCGATACGGCGCGCCACGAAGCTGTCAACTGGCCTCTCCACTCGTCCGACAAAGCAACCAAGGCCACCAACGGGCCTCTCCGCCCGTATCTCGGCCTCAGCGTGAGCTCGTTTCCGCCGCTCTGCGCAACCATCAATTTGCTGCCCTCGCGCCTGTCACATCTCGCCGAGAGCCCGGCAAACACACTAGAGCCCTCTGCCCAGGCGAGGCCGCACCCTTCGTTGCGCTCCCTGCTCCCAGGTCTCGCTCCTTGCCGCTGTGTCGCTTCCGCATCGTCACAGGCTTGCTGGCCTCGGTCGACCTGCTCAGAGTGCGCAAGCCGATACGGCGCGCCACGAAGCTGTCCACAGGCCTCTCCACTCGTCCGACAAAGCAACCAAGGCCCCCAACGGGCCTCTCCGCGCGTATCTCGGCCTCAGCGTGAGCTCGTTTCCGCTGTTTTGCGTAACCATCAATTTCTTGCTCTCGCGCCTGTCACATCGCGCCCAGAGCCCGGCAAACGCTCTAGCGCCCTCTACCCAGGCGAGGCCGCGCCCGCCGCTGCGTCAGCTGCCCCTTGTACTCGCTCCTTGCCGCTGTGTCGCTTCCGCACTGTCACGGGCTTGCTGGCCTCGGTCGACCTGCTCAGAGTGTACAAGCCAATACGGCGCGCCACGAAGCCGTCAACAGGCCTCTCCACTCGCCCGACAAAGCAACCAAGGCCCCCAACGGGCCTCTCCGCCCGTATCTCGGCCTCAGCGTGAGCTCTTTTCCGCTCCTCTGGGCAAGCATCAATTTCTTGCTCTCGCGCCTGTCACATCGCGCCCAGAGCCCGGCAAAGTGGCTGGCACCGTCGACCAGGCGAGACCGCGCCCATCGCTGCGTCTGCTGCCCCTTGTACTCGCTCCTTGCCGCTGTGTCGCTTCCGCATCGTCACAGGCTTGCTGGCCTCGGTCGACCTGCTCAGAGTGCGCAAGCCGATACGGCGCGGCGCGAGGCAGTCAGCAGCCCTCTCCACTCGTCCGACAAAGCAACCAAGGCCACCAACGGGCCTCTCCGCCCGTATCTCGGCCTCAGCGTGAGCTCGTTTCCGCCGCACTGTGCACCCATCTGTTTGCTGCCCTCCCGCCTGTCACATCGCGCCCAGAGCCCGGCGATGGGCCTAGCGCCCTCTGCCCAGGCGAGGCCGCACCCTTCGTTGCGCTCCCTGCTCCCAGATCCCGCTCCTTGTCGCTGTTTCGCTTCCGCACCGTCACGGGCTTGCTGGCCTCGTTCAACTTGCCAGAGTGCGCAAGCCGATATGGCGCGCCACGAAGCCGTCAACAGGCCTCTCCACTCACCCGACAAAGCAACCAAGGCCCCCAACGGGCCTCTCCGCCCGTATCTCGGCCTCAGCGTGAGCTCGTTTCCGCTGTTCTGCGTAGCCATCAATTTCTTGCTCTCGCGCCTGTCACATCGCACCCAGAGCCCGGCAAACGCTCCAGCGCCCTCTACCCAGGCGAGGCCGCGCCCACCGTTGCGCTCCCTGCTCCCAGGCCCTCCTCCATGTTGCTGTGTCGCTTCCGCACCGTCACGGGCTGGCTGGCCTCGGTCGACTGATCAGAGTGAGCAAGCCGATACGGCGCGCCGCGAGGCTATCGGTGGGCATTTCCACTCGTCGGAGAAAGTAAGCAAGGCCACCAACGGGCCTCTCCGCCCGTATCTCGGCCTCAGCGTGAGCTCGCTTCCGCTGTTCTGCGCACCCATCTATTTGCTGCCCTCGCGCCTGCCACATCGCGCCCAGAGCCCGGCAAAGTGCCTGGCACCGTCGAGCAGAGCGAGGCCGCGCCCATCGTTGCGTCAGCTGCCCCTTGTGCTCGCTCCTTGTCGCTGATTCGCTTCCGCACCGCCACGGGCTTGCTGGCCTCGGTCGACCTACTCAGAGTGCGCAAGCCGATACGGCGCGCCACGAAGCTGTCAACAGGCCTCTCCACCCGCCCGACAAAGCAACCAAGGCCCCCAATGGGCCTCTCCGCCCGTATCTCGGCCTCAGCGTGAGCTCGTTTCCGCTGTTCTGCGTAGCCATCAATTTCTTGCTCTCGCGCCTGTCACATCGCACCCAGAGCCCGGCAAAGTGCCTGGCACCGTCGACCAGAGCGAGGCCGCACCCATCGTTGCGTCTGCTGCCCCTTGTACTCGCTCCTTGTCGTTGTGTCGCTTCCGCATCGTCACGGGCTTGCTGGCCTCGGTCGACCTGCTCAGAGTGCGCAAGCCGATACGGCGCGCCACGAAGCCGTCAGTGGGCCTCTCCACTCGCCCAACAAAGCAACCAAGGCCCCCAACGGGCCTCTCCGCCCGTATCTTGGCCTCAGCGTGAGCTCGTTGCCGCTGCTCTGGGCAAGCATCAATTTACTACCCTCGCGCAAGCCACATCGCGCCCATAGCCCGGCAAAGTGCCTGGCACCGTCGACCAGAGCGAGGCCGCGCCCATCGTTGCGTCTGCTGCTCCTTGTACTCGCTCCTTGTCGTTGTGTCGCTTCGGCACCGCCACAGGCATGCTGGCCTCGGTCGACCTGCTCAGAGTGCACAAGCCGATACGGCGCGCCGCGAGGCAGTCAGTAAGCCTCTCCACTCGCGCGACAAAGCAACCAAGGCCCCCAACGGGCCTCTCCGCCCGTATCCTGGCCTCGGCGTGAGCTCGTTTCCGCTGCTCTGGGCAACCATCAATTTCTTGCTCTCGCGCCTGTCACATCGCACCCAGAGCCCGGCAAACGCTCTAGCGCCCTCCACCCGAGTGAGGATGCGCCCACCGTTGCGTCCCATGCCCCCAGTACTTGCTCCGTGTCGCTGATTCGCTTCCGCACCGTCGCGGGCTTGTTCTCCGCGTTCAACTTGCTCAGAGTAAACTAGCCCACACAGCGTGCCGTGAGGCCGTCAGCAGGCCCCTCCACTCGCCCGACAAAGCAACCAAGGTCCTCTTCCGGCCTCCGCGCCGATAGCTCGTCCTCTGCATGAGCTCGTTTCCGCTGCTCTGGGCAACCATCTATTTGCTGCCCATGAGCTAGCCACATCGCTCCCAGAGCCCGACAAAGTGCCTAGCACCCTCTGCCTGAGCAAGGCCATGCCCATCGCTGCGCCACCTGGCCTCAATACTCGCCACTCGTCGATCGTTCGCCTCAACACGGAGGCCAACTCTTCGCTCTGGCTCGCGCTGTACAGAGCGCCCAAGCCGACAAGCGAGGCAGTCAAGCCGTCAAAGGCCGCCACCACCTCCCCGCCGAGACCATCGAGCCTCCTGACACCTTTATCGTCTTCTACCCGACCTTGCTCGGGCACGCGCCGACCTTGTGTTCCGCCCAACCATCAACTTGCTCTTCTCTCCTTGGACGCGCCACAATGCGCTGCGGGCCTGGCAGACGGCCTGGCAGCGTCTGTCTACTCGCAATAGCTCCTGGCTCTGACCACCATCGCCGTTCTTGCTGCGGTCAGCGGCAAGCACAAAGGCACTCTTGATCAAGTCGCGTCGAGCCCAAAATGATCACAAATCAACGTGGACAGTTGGTACCATAGCTTTGCACTTGGCGGTCTAGCACCGAAGGGCCGACGGCCTATGCGGCACCAGCGGCGCCTCCGCTCACTTGCGGCGCCGCGATAGCAAGCAGGGGCTCGGTGTCCCACCTCGAGAGACACTGCGATCATCAACAACAAAAAAGATCCAGATCCGTTGTGGAGTTGGCGTTCATGTCGCTTCTGTGTCAAGTCCTAGTGTTTTCGCTATACATTTCTCCTAAGGACTTCGAAATGAGTGGCTGGCAATAAAAGAGCACGAGCAGTCGACAAGCAATCACAAGCGATCATACCACGGGTATTTCGACCGCCGAATCTCATCCGAACTTCGTAGCTAAGCCCCGTAGGGCTCGTCTAGTACTACCGTGGGGGACCAGGTGGGAAGCGCGAGTGTTGCTTGTTTTTGCTCCGCCCGCAAAGCACTCATTTTGGCTCTCTCCTGGTCTCCTGGTCGCTGCGCTTGCTTTTTCCCATTTTGCTGCATGGTTCCACCAGGCTCCTTGACGATTCAGTCAAATTACCGGTACACAAGTGCGGTACCACTCGAGTACGCTCTTTCGCCTTGCTCGTCAGGCGCCGCCGCCACCGCCGCTGCTGCTGCCTCGCGTGGCGCCACTCGCATCAGAGCGCTCGGCGACCAGATCTCGTGTGCGCGCCCAGTGTCTTCCAGACAGGTCCGCTGGAGTCAACAAAGGTCATGATTTTGTTTACGGTCAGTCGACAAGCACCAACTCGACGGCCTCGCTGCCAGCCGTCGCCTCCTCGTGGAGACGATCTTCCAGCACCAGCGACACCTATTGCGCGCACTCCTGGCGACCCAGGAACCGCTCGCCCCACCAGCGGTGGCACATGCGCAAGACCTCGGTTTATACCGGTGGCAGCCTGTGCTCCCTGCAGCCCCACTCGGCATCGAAGTGGGCGTTGGGTAACTCTCCAGCTTGCTGTCAACCTCGCGACCAGTCTTAACTCGGCGTAAGTAATCTTCACACCCTCCCACTTTGATGCTGAGCGAAGCTGCAGGGAGCAAAGGCTGCCATCGGTCTTGCGCATGTGCCACCGTAGGTGGGGCGAGCGGCTCCTGGGTCTCCAGGAGCGCGCGCAATAGGTGCCGCTGGTGCTGGAAGATCGTCTCCACGAGGAGGCGACGGCTGGCAGCTTGGCTGTTGGTGGTTGAAAGAACGCACAGAACTTTCTGCGCAACGCACTGACGGATACATGCCAGTACTTCAGCCACACAGGTGAAGGCGGCCACGTCACTCAGGTTCTGGCCGTTCTGAGAGTTCTGCCAGTTCTTTGTGGAGAAGGCAGACACTTCCAAACAAAAAAAGCGATGAAGGACGCGCAGCGCAAGAAACAGCGGCGGCAGCACGGCAGCGACAGCGGCAGCACACCCTGTAGCAATAGCACGAGCGGTGCAGGCCGCGCCAAAACGCGCGCGAGCTGGCACGATGTGCCCGACGGCCCGCTCAGCATCATCGCCGAGCTGGTTGGCATGCGAGTGTGCAGCAAGCTGTCGGAGGCGCAGGCGGTCCGAGCTGTACTTCCCGCGGCTCTCACGAGCCTCAAGGTCAACAGCGACAGCCTGGACGAGCTCGCCGTGGCGCTCTCAGACGTAGACGGCGCCCCACAGGCTGACGGCCCTGGCGTGATGCAGGCACTCGCCACGCAGCAGGCCTGCAGTGAGATCACTTTGGTCCTCCGTGCCGGTCGTTTTGACATCCGACGTGCATCGCTCTGGGCAACGCTCTCGGTACGGCGCTGGCCTCGGAGAACTCGACTCTTCGCAAGCTCTACATCGAAGGCGATCTGGGCGACGCCGGCGGCGCCGCTTTGGCTGCAGGACTGAAGCACAACAAGACGCTGCAGCACTTGAAGCTGCGGAAGTGCAACATCGGCATCGCGACGTGCCGCGAACTTGGCGCTGCGCTGGCGTTTCAGAACTCGGCGCTGCGCGAGCTTGACCTCGGCAGCAACGAGTGCATGGGTGACTCTGCAGGAGTGGCCTTGGCGGAGGGTCTGGCCGCCAACAGCACTCTGCGTCGCTTTGATCTGGGCCACAGTGGTGTTGGCGTTGCGACCTGCCGCGCGCTCAGCGCTGCGCTGGCCTTTGAGGGCTCGGCGCTTTACGAGCTTGACCTCAGCTTTAACAGGGACGTGGGCAACGCTGGAGGAGCGGCTTTGGGGGAATCTCTGCACAGCAACAGAACTCTAGATCGCCTTAATCTGGATTGCTGTGGCGTCGAGGTGCCGAGATGCCCCACGCTTCATCAGGCGCTGACCTCAAAGGTATGGACTTTTGGCGGGCACTCCCGCTCGCCCAGAAGGCCTCTCATATTCAAGCGCCAAGGCCAGGCAACACAACCTCGCCCGACTACCGTACTTTGATGAAGTCAAACCTTTTCTTCTTTCGCCCACCCCGCCGTGGCCTGGCAAGCCGGCGCTCACTGAAGGACCTGGCGATCTGCTGGTGCTTGGAATGCTACTGCCACGCGATCCGTTGCTGCTGCTCGAGACCTGTAGACCTGGCAACGAAAGTCGAGGCTGGTTGCCAAGTCAAGCGCTGTCAATCAAGGCCATGGCGTTTTCGGGGTCGCACAGGACGTCTTTTTGTCCACTTGCGCTGCGTTCTTTACGCGAGTTCTTGGTCGAGGGTGATTTCAAGATCAACAAGATGAAGATGGCTGTTGTCCAACACACAAGAGCTCAAGTTTTGGGAAGAACGCATCCAGCAGGTGGCTGCTCTGTGAGCATGCTGCCAAATGTCCCGACCTTGCAAACCCCCAATCAACGAGCGCGCTTGGGCCCAAGACTCGAGATGGTGACCAAGCGCAAGCTGCCCGCCTCGGTGGCGCTGGCCCTGCTATTGCTGCTGCTGCTGCTCGGCACTGGAGACTGTGGCGTGCACGGACAGCGGATGCTCGCCTCTCTCGACACGACCACTCTCGTGCTGGACGACGGCAAGCTGTTTGCCTGGGGCACCTCCGTCGACGTGATGGGCGTAGACGACGCGCCCGGGTACGGCTTTTGCATCGGCGACCTGCCGGAGGAGATGGGAAGCGGTCTGCCGCGCGCTGCAGCCAAGCTCAGCAAGGTCAGCTCCATTTCCCATGGCAGCACGAGCAACGTCCTGTGTGCGGTCGACGCCACCGTGCCACCCTCGCGCGCAGTGCAGTGCTGGGGCCGGTGCTCCAAGGGAGGTTGTGGCCACGGCAACAAGCAGCGCTCTGTGCCGCTTGCCGAGGCGCCATTCACAGACCTGGGCTCGGACGTTACTAGCAGAATTCAGGACGTGCAGGTTGGCGATGGCTTCGCCTGCGCGCTGTTCTCCAGCGGGCGCGTCAAATGCTGGGGCAGGAACCTGTTCGGCCAGCTCGGCTTGGGCGACACTGCCGGCCGTGGCGACGCGCCAGGTGAGATGGGCGACGCATTGCCCTTCGTCGACCTCGGCCAAGGGGCACGAGCCGTGCAGCTTGCCGTCGGCCGGTACGCTGTGTGCGTGTTACTCGCAGACCGCGCGCAGGCCAAGTGCTGGGGGTACAACAGGGGCGGCGTTCTCGGCCAAGGCGTGCCACCCGTGGGCTCAAGCCGCAATGTTCTCGGCGACGAGCCGAGCGAGATGGGCGACGCGCTGCCGACGATCGAGCTCGGCGGCGAGATCGAGAAGATCGAGATCAGCTTGGACTTTGGCTGCGCGATGCTTGCGCAGACGCGCGAGCTCAAGTGCTGGGGCTCCAACGCGTACGGCCAGCTTGGGACGACGCGCCTCGACGTGGTCGCGGTCGCTGATGCGGCGCTACCAGCGGTCAGTCTTGGTGGTCGTGTTGCCAAGCTCTCCATCGGTCATTACCACGCCTGCGCGATCCTTGAGAGCGACGCGGTCAAGTGCTGGGGCCGGAACGACAATGCTCAGCTTGGCATTGGCTCCATGCGCGATCACACGAGCGGCACGCTGCCCTCGCAGCTTGACGACGTGGCCATTGGCAGACCGGGCGAGAGGGCGGAAGACTTGAGCGCTGGCCAGTCGCACACCTGCGTCCGTATCGCGGGATTCGGTCGCGTCGTGCGTTGCTGGGGCGACAATGGCTTCACCCCCGAAACTCGCGGCATGCTTGGGCACGGCAAGAGCTACGATTTCGAGTTCTGGGGCAACATGCCAGAGCACATGGGCGCCAACCTGCCTGACTCGCGATTCGGTGACGTGGCGACGACGACAACAAACTCGCCAACCGCCGCTGGCGAGACACCCAGCCCGAGCGCGACGCCGAGCAGGGCGCCGACCGTCGTCGGCGCGAAACGCTCAGCCCGACTGTCGCCGCCAGCTGTGCAGATAAACCCGTCGCGACAGCTCTGGTCTTCTGGGCCCTTGGCGCAAAATGGATGCAACGCGACTAGCTCCAGTTTTCTCTCAGCGAGAGCCCAAGAACATGACGTCATGCCTTCTGCGGTCTGGGCGAATACCGTACGCACCAAACTGGCACGCCCTTTGATCGCTTCCTGGATTCTAATCTTCTTTCTGCACTACAGGTCCAGCTTTGGCGTGGCATCGTTGAGGTTTGCGGCTATCGGGATGGCCTTTTCGGCGCGCTCCAAGGCAAGCTCGCGCTCAGCGACGGCTAACTCGCGCTTGACCTGTTTGAGCTCAGCGCTGAGCTGGGCGACCTTGGCGTGGAGTCCAGCATCGGTGCCACCGCTCGTCCCGCCAGTCTCCAGGCGGTCTTCCTGCTCTGGCAGGTTCTCGTCCATGATCCAGGACACCATGACGCGAAACGCTTTGTACGAGACCATGAGCTGCGCTGGGACCCAGACGATGCCCGAGGCGAGGAAGACGATCGCCAGAATGTCAGCAGCGAGAAGTTTGCTCTCCAGTCGAGGTAAAAGATGGCCCCACTGATGGCGAAGCCAACCATGGAAGACGCGATGGCGGCGAGAACGAGGCCAATGCTGACGATAACCCGAGACTCAAACGCGAGGGTCCGCCACGTCAGTACTTGCTCGGCGGTCGCGAGAAACCAGATAGGCACGGTTGCGGCGATGCCAAGGCCCCCGAACATCTCGGAGTCGAATTTGTAGCCGTCACTATGGGAAGAACGGGACAGAAATATGCCGGCATAGACAGCTGCGGCGATGGCCACAGGGAGCACGAGCGACGCGAGCAGGCTGAACACCCCGCGAAGCTTGAATTGCCTTGGAAGGAGCGTGACGCCCACCATGCTCCGTTCACTTCGCGATTTGGTGACTGCTCACGTCAGCGCGCTTCCCAGCAGGTGCGTTTCTCTGCACGTGCGTTCTTTCACGCGCGTTCTTTTCAGCCAGCCAACCGCTAGCCTAGTACCGTACCGTACCGTACAGTCGCAATGTCTGTGGTTGGCTCGCAGACATGAGAATTTGGGGCATGTACCGGTACGTACGTACGGTACCACGGTACCAGAAAGGTGCTGGCTGGCACGTGCATGCACGTGCAAGGTAGGCAAGGCGCGGTGTGATGGCAGGCCAAAAATGGTAATACCGGTAATTGGGAAGGGGAAGAGTCGATCAAAGAGCAAGGGGCGGGCTCTGGAGCCCCCGGCTGAACACGCTGCTGCCATGGCAGTCAGCTCGGAGGACTAACCTCTCGAGCGGGCGCCTTGGTAGCTCTAGAGGTCTGGTATGCCCACGATCTGCTGCGACACGGGCGCAGGCGCCGCCGGCTTGCGCGCCAGCGTGCCGGCCAGCCGGCTCGCCCACGTCGGGGCGTACAGGCCCACAAACTTGGAGCGTCGAGAAGGCGCGCGGGCGGACTTGGCGAACTGTGAGGGATCGTACGTTCGAGTTGGAGCCTGTCCGGAGGCCCGCGTCGGAGCATACCGGGGGCGTACGAGGAAGCGCTGGTCACGGTGCCAGCTTGACCCCAGTCCTGGACAGCCCCGGGGTTCCACAGACCCCACACGGAGCTAGCGTCAGAGCTCCACGCAGACCGGCTGCCGAGCTGTACACAGAGCTTACTTCAGAGCCGTGCACGGAGTTTTGCGAAGAGCTTGCCCGTTGTCCGTACGCAGCGGAGGTGGCGGCTTCCCGGGCGTCCCACCCGGGCAGGGAGGTTGCGGCGTCCCGGGTGTTCCACGCGCCCGTGGAATCTGCCGCACCACGCGCGTCCCAGTCGACCGTAGATGCTCTAGTGTCGCTTGAGCCGCCTTGGCCCTGTCCTGGGGCATGATTGAAGCCGAGCAGGACAGGCGGGCCGCCGTTTGCACCGTCGCGGCCTGGGCCGGACCCTGCGTTTGCGAGGTCCGCTTCCTGGCCCTTGCTTCGCCGCCGAACGAATGCTGCCCCAGCAAGGCCAGCGGCGACCACGGCTGCGACGCCCCCGGCTACAGCCGCCCCATTTCCGCCGTCGGCCGCACCATCCTGAGGCGGGGGGTAATCGTCCTCGTCCTCGTCCTCGTCCTCGTCCTCGTCCTCGTCCTCGTCCTCATCCTCGTCCTCGTCCTCGTCCTCGTCCTCGTCCTCGTCCTCGTCCCCGTCCCCGTCTTTGTTTTGCCTTGCGTCGCATGGTGGCTTGGAGCCGTCCTGGCACCTCACGCAAGGCGGCTCGGTCCCGTCGGCGCACAGATTTTTCTCCTCTAACACGCGCAGCCGCACTACGCCGGCTTTGCGGACGCTAGGCCAATCAAGGCGGCGGCGCAGAAGGCAGCGAGCAGTCGGAAGGCGGTGAGGTTCATGATGCTTGTTGTTGTACTGCTCGCATCCTCAATCTTGAATCGACGTCTGCGCTGGTCCCATTCTGGGTGGCAGGGCTCGTGGCGCTCACATTAAGGTCTGTTCTACCTCGTTCTCGACGCCGGCGTACTCAAAACTCTCCGATTCAGCCGCCCGGTCCATCAGCCCCAGCAGCTACTGTGTGGCCGTCGACCACGCCACTGGTTTCGGCACCAAGCAGCAGCAGCAGCGCGCGACCCGATGCGACACTCCATGCTGTGTCCGGCTTGCAGAGTCACGGCAGTACGCCTTTTGGTCGGTGCCCGTGTTGGCGCGTGGCCCATTTTGGGACGAGTTTGCACTGGTGATCTCGAGCATTGGGAGCATCAAAGACTGAGACATGGACATGAGCAAGACCCACCAGGTCAGCTGCGTCCATCGATTGACGCACGCCCAGCTTTGCCTCGCGAGCTGGGCGTGCAGGGCGCGCTTGAGCTCGTCGAGGCCAGACTCTGGACGGGGGCCGCAAAGCTCGGGCGCAGGGTTGGCGAGGCTGACGCACAAGCGAAGCCCCGGCGCGTCCGCTCCTCGGAGCCAGTCGAGGGCCTCGAGGGGCAGTCTTGCGCCGCTCACGTCAAGATCGTGCGGCCCGCGTTTGGCCTTGCGCACTGGCCACCTTGGCAAGCTTGCTGGCAAGCTCTCTCAGATGGAGGTCCCGAGCGACCGCAAAGTCTACGCGTAGGCTGGGGAGGGCTGGGCGGTTGCCTAGGCGAAGATCCCCGCCCACGCACAGGCAGCAAAGGTCCTTTTCGCGAGTGCCATGCGCTGCTCAAACCGCAGGCTCGTCGCTCGCTGGCACGCAGCTGCAGCCGCGGCGCTGAGGCAGGACGCGCTGCCGCACCCTTGCCCTTCCGAGTTACATGGGCAACAAGAGGAGGTGGGTGCGAAACGCGGTGGCTTTGTTTACTTATCGTCGCTTGAGGCCAGCCCAGCGTCCAGTATGTTCATGAGCTGAAGAAGCCGCCCACTCGCGCCTTCCTGCTCCTTGCGGCGGCGGCGGCGGCGGCGGCGGCGGCGGCGGCGGCGGCGCGCTTCTTTCTCCTCGTCCTCTTCATCGTCGCCCTCCTCCTCCTCCTCCTCCTCCTCCTCCTCCTCCTCCCCTCCTCCTCCTCCTCCTCCTCGGGGACGTCGCTCTCGTCGGGGCCCTCCAGCTGGTCGGCAGAGGGCACGCCAAAGGTCACCACGGTGCCCGAGCTGGCCTCCTTCAAGGCAAGAAAACCCGCGACGTTGGTCATGCAGGACGGCACGGTGGCCTCGTCCGTGTAGCCATACGTCAGGCTGGGACGGAAGAGCGACTCGACCCTCGTCTGGCCAATGATGACCGCGATGGCGCCAGCGTTCTGTGCGCGCACCACCTTGTCGTGGAATTTGCAGTTGCCGCGCTCCACCACCGCGATCTTGCCCGCGAGGTCTTCGGCTGTGTCGGAGCAGAGGTCCTTCACGTCGCGCACAACATGCACCGCGCCCGAGACGCGCCCGTCGGGCGTGTCCTCCACCTGCGGGCCAAAGCGACTGGTGGCAAAGTCGAAGCGCACCGAGCCGATGTAGAGGCCAGGCTCGTGGGCGTGGGCGGTACCGTCGGCTGCGGCGTGGGCATGGTCGGCGGACCAGTATAGCCTTCGAGGTGCAGGAAGCGGTTGCGCGCCACCTTGCTGTCCGCTTTGCCGTCCTTGGTCGTAACCGTGGAGAGCGCGTTGCGGAACAACTCTGCCATGGCCGCGTCCTTGTCCAGGCCGTGCTTGTCCAGCAGCACAGCGGCGACCCCCGCGACGTGCGGCGCCGCCATGGAGGTTCCCGACATGGTGCTGCTGGCCGTGGGCGACTCGTTTTCCGCGGACACGATGTCCACGCCGGGCGCCCAAATGTCCACGCACGAGCCATGGTTGCTAAAGCTCGCGCGTGTGTCGTAATAGTTGCTTCCCTGCTGCGAAATGCCGTGGCGCCAACCGTGACGACGCCGCCGTTGCGGCCGTTGCCGCCCGCCGAGGCTGGCGAGGCGCCGCACGCGTCCACGTTGCTGTTGCCAGCGGCGACGACAACGATAAAGCCGGCCTCGTTCGCTTCCTCGACGGCCTCGTGCATGGCCTTGCTGTAGCCGCCTCCAAGGCTCATACTCAGCACGCCACCAGGGCGATCTGCTTGCAGCTCGATGGCCTTCTCGATCCCCGCCACGATGTCGGCGACCGAGCCAGAGCCTTGGTAGTTGAGGACCTTGATGCCCCACACCTCGGCGCCGCGCGCCACCCCAAAGGTTGAGCCCGCGGCGGTGCCCGCGCAGTGCGAGCCATGGCCGTTGTTGTCCTTGACTGGGTTCTCGTCCAGCACGCTGTGGTGGTGCACGCGGCCCTTGAACTCGACGTGCTCATAGTTGATGCCCGTGTCCAAGACGTAGATGGTCGCCCCCGTGCCGTCAAACGCCGGGTCAAAGGGCGCGTGGTCGAGGTCGGCCGTCGCCTGGTCGATGCGGTCCAGGCCCCAGCTCGCCGGGGCGGCCAGTGCGCTCAGCAAAAGGTTGGGTTCGACCTCGGCCACGTCGGCCAGCGCCAACACGTCCTCCGCGTCGCCCTCGTCACCGTCAAAGCGCACAACGCAGGCGCGCCGCAGCGCAATCTTCTTGGCGCCCTTGCCGCGCCGCGTCTTGCCGACCCGTTTGGCGCGCTCGCCCGTCACATCTTCGACGGCTTGCCGCAGCGCGCCGCAGTCGCAGCCCTTGACGCCGACTGCCAGGAACTCGCCTTGGACGGCGGAGGCTTCCTCGCCAGCGGCGTTTAGGGCCCGGATACCGAGGGCGCCGTGAGCGTCACGGAGCCCACACGCCGCGACGAGTGCCGCTGCGATGAATCTACGTGCAGACATGTTGTTTGTTGTCCAAGTCGCTGCCGCTGCCGCCTTTTCCTTCTCCTTGAGGTCGTCGGTTGAGGATCTGGTGGCACTGCCCAGCGACCTCTAGCCACCGCCGGGGCGGCTTGTGCCGGCTGTCCCAGCCTCGCTCGAGAGTTCCCGCCGGAGGGGCGCAGCAAAGGTGTCCAGCTCCTGCAAGAGCCTGGCGAGGCATTGGGCGGAACTCGCTGTCACACGGCGGGCGTCCACGGCCGCAGTCGCGTCCATCAAAGCTGTACCGCCTTGGTCCGCCATCTTGCGGCTTTTTGGGGGGAACTCCCCGCGCTCCTCGCCGCGCTCCTGCCCTGCTTGTCTGCTATCAAAGCTTGCGTCCGAATCGCGTGTTTTGGTTGGTCCGCCTGCCTGCTTGCTGCCTGCTTGCCTGCCTGCCTGCCTGCCCCAGCAATGAGATGGACAGCCTCGGCTGGGGCTGTCCGCCCGCCGCGCTTGCCACGGCCACCCGCTCGCGCCGTCAGGCGGGCGGGCGGGAGACCCAGTCGTTGATCGATCCGTCAGCGCTGGCATGGCACTTTTTCCGGCCGAGAGAGTGCCGAGAGGGCGCGCATTTTGCCCGACTCGGGGGTTGCGACGCGCCTGGAGGGGGTTGTGGGAAGTCGAGCAAGGTGTTGGTCCATCAAGAGGAAGAAGGGCGGGGCGGCGCAAAGCTCACAAGTGGTTGATTTGATTTTTGGGCCATGATTAGATTTAGCGCGTTGATTTGATTGATTGACAGCTAGTTTGTGAGAGTTCCGCCAGAGCTGGTGCCGTCTACGGTGAGCGCCGAGTCGGACGAGATGCCGCTGTTGCCGTTGCCGGCCGTGACCTTCTTCGACTTGGCCTTGAGGCGCTTCTGCAAGTTCTCGTGGCAGTACTTGAACAGCGTGAGCTGGCCTGCGTACATGGCGACGGGGAGCGGGATGCCCACGACTGCGGGGATGCACCAGCCGCCCGCCGGCGAGATAGCCTTCCACCCGCCCGCAGGGAGGCTATTGGCCATAAAGTAAGCCACCCCGAGACGACGATGGTGAGCTGCGCGATGATCACGCCATGCGCTTGATCCTGGTCGCCCTCTTCCTTTCGGTGGCGCCCACGGCCGCTTTGGGGTCGCTACCTGGCTTGGAGCTCGCGCCGACGAGCACGCTGACCATGCGGGACCTCCCTATGGCGAAGAGCACGCTGGTGCCAAACAGGAACGGCATCGCCAAGACCGGTCCCCAGCTCGACCTTGCCCACGACCGCCGCGTGAGCATGAGGGGCGAAGAAGGTGCCGCCAGCGACAGGCACGCGCGTCGGTATCGGGTCACGTTCTGCACCATCTGCGGCGACATGGCCTTGGCACGTTGACTGACCTCGAGCCACATCACGCTGAGGTTGAGCATGGCGGGCAGCGTGAGCGCCTCGACGACGACTATCGCGACACTAGTCACGTGTTAAAGTATGAGACCTTCCATCTGCCCTCGAGGATCAGCAAGTACCGGCCACGCAGCGGGATGGTCTGCTCGAGCAAGTAATGAGCTGCCAGCAGACTTGCCCCACGAGCGCCCAGCGTCGTGAGCACCGTGGTAGAGTTGGACGCGTTGCCAAGCAAGCCTTGCTTCGATTCGCGCCGATGATCATCACGTCCGATATGGCCCTCTTGGCTGTCACGAGTGCGGCCAGCGCGATCACGGCGCAGCTCGAGGCCACGAGCACGCCCGGTCCGCCCAGCTCGTCGCAGTTGTCACCGGTCAGCGCAGACCACGAGCTGCAGGCGCACAGCGCGGGCTCATCCGTCCATGGCACGTCAAGGTAGCAGACCTTGGCGCCGGGCAGTCCACGTCCGTCAGACACTCGAGCTCAACCGTCGCGTTGCCCTCCATCGTCACCAGCCAGCTCGAGTTCCCCCCCCTGGGGTACGACAACGCCCTGGCGGCCGATCCGTTGATCAGACCTGCCCGACCTTAACCTTGTAGCAAGCGACAGACGATAGACAGCACTTGCTGAAGCGCTCCTGCAAAGCGGATTGCGGCACCGACCACCGAAAGCTGGAACCGAAATCCGTTGGATCAATCAAAGATGGGTTGTGAAGGGCGAGTCCACATGCCAGATGCCACCGGAGGGCTCTAGCCGGAGCTGGTGCCGTTTACGGTGAGCGCTGACTCGGACGAAATGCCGCTGTTGCCGTCGCCGGCCGTGACCTTCTTCGACTTGGCCTTGAGGCGCTTCTGCAAGTTCTCGTGGCAGTACTTGAACAGCGTGAGCTGGCCTGCGTACATGGCGACGGGGAGCGGGATGCCCACGACTGCGGGGATGCACCAGCCGCCCGCGGGCGAGATAGCCTTCCACCCGCCCGCAGGAAGGCTATTGGCCATAAAGTAAGCCACCCCGAGACGACGATGGTGAGCTGCGCGATGATCACGTTCTTTGCGCAGCTCCGGATTGACGCCACTGTGCGCTTGATCCTGGTCGCCCTCTTCCTTTCGGTGGCGTCCACGGCCGCTTTGGGGTCGCTACCTGGCTTGGAGCTCGCGCCGACGAGCACGCTGACCATGCGGGACCTCCCTATGGCGAAGAGCACGCTGGTGCCAAACAACGGCATCGCCAAGACCGGCCCCAGCTCGACCAGGCCTGTGACCGACGCCAAGCATGAGGGTGAAGAAGGTGCCGCCAGTGACCAGGCACGCGCGTCGGTATCGGGTCACGTTCTGCACCATCTGCGGCGACATGGCCTTGGCACGTTGACTGACCTCGAGCCACATCACGCTGAGGTTGAGCATGGCGGGCAGCGTGAGCGCCTCGACGACGACTATCGCGACACGCGCCACGTGTTGAAGTATGAGACCTTCATTTCGCCTTCCAGGACCAGCAAGTATCGGCCATGCATCGGGATGGTCAGCTCGAGCAAGTAACTGAGCTGCCAGCAGACTTGCCCCACGAGCGCCAGCGTCGTGAGCACCGTGGTAGAGTTGGACGCGTTGCCAAACAAGCCTTGCTTCGATTCGCGCCCGATGATCATCACGTCCGATATGGCCCTCTTGGCTGTCACGAGTGCGGCCAGCGCGATCACGGCGCAGCTCGAGGCCACGAGCACGCCCGGTCCGCCCAGCTCGTCGCAGTTGTCACCGGTCAGCGCAGACCACGAGCTGCAGGCGCACAGCGCGGGCTCATCCGTCCATGGCATGTCAAGGTAGCATACCTTGGCGCCCGGGCAGTCCACGTCCGTCAGGCACTCGAGCTCCCCGTCGCGTTGCGCTCCATCGTCGCCAGCTCCTGACTCGCCAAGCTGCACTGCAGAGCATCTGCTGCCGGCGGCGACCAATCCGTTGATCGGGGACCGGCCAGGCCAGTCTCCCGCCGCTTGCGACACCTCCTCTGAATGGCTGGATCCCGACGCAACGCAACAAAGAGAGATCCGTTGGACCAACTTTGGACCAATCGGCCGAGGCGGAACGCGAATGGAACGAAAACGAAACCGGGGCGCGAGTAGCTAGTTCACGTTCGGTTCGGCTTTTTTTTCATGCATCTAGAAATGCACGCGCTGCGTGCGTGCACGTCCCCTCTGCCCCTCCGTTCCCGAGGCTTCTGCTCAGTCTCCGATCATAGCGAATGAGAGTGGTGTAGGGGGCCAGTTTGGGCGCCAGCACGTGCCTGGTGTGCACCATCGGGGGCGGAAGCGGAAGACTGGGCGTGAGATCACAAAATCCAAAGGCGCAAACGCAGCAAGCTCATTTGGTTGACTGACGTCGACGTCCATCCAGCTCGGCACAAGCGTGCTCGTGCCATGCCTCCATCTTTTGCAGTGTTGGTGACGATGACTGTGCTGATGATGAGGTTCGCGAAAGGGCACGGCCAGTGAGTGGTGCTGCGCAAGGAAGCGACCTGGCCGCTTGGCAGATAGCCCGCAAGGAGGCGAGAGCATGGCGAAGGTGGCCGGGATTGGCCTCCAAGAGCGCGTGACTTTGGTGCATTTTGGGCTCGGTTCGCGAGGCATCATCTCGCGCGCATGGCAGAGGTGCAGGACGGGCTCGGCGGCATCGAGCGCCTGCTGGCGAGCGGGCTAAACTCGGCGCGCCAGACGCTGGCCTCGTGGCACGACAAGATGGCGCACGGCTCCTGCTCGGAAGAGCCCGAGGAGTTTCTCGTCGCGTACGACGATCTGCTCGCGCTGCGATCGCAACTGACCGTCGCCGAGAAGGCCATGCGCGGCTGGATGAAGAGCAGCGGCAACACCGCGCAGAGCGCGATGGTGCTGGCGCAGGCCGTCGGCGCCGACCAGGACGCATTCCGGCAGATCGCCACCAGCATCAAGTCGCAGCTCGCGGACGACGCCCCCGTCGCCTCGGTGGCCAAAAAGCGTGCGATGCTCGACCAGCTCGTGGAGGATCGCAAGACGCTGCAGACGCTCGAGCACCGCCGCAACCGCGCCGTGCGCGAGTACGCCGCGCATGGCGGCAGCGCCGCCGCGGCGGGGCTCATCAACCTCAAGAACGAGGCCGTGCTCGAATACGAAGAGCACTACGCACAGCTCCTGGCGAGCATCCGCTTCGTGCTAGACGAGGGGGCGCGGGGCCTCATCGCGCCCGAGCTCGCGGCTTTCAAGCAAAGCCAGCAAAGCGTCGCGCAGGGCTGCCAGGAGGTCGTCGAGGGCGGCGAGGAGCAGGACCTCGACGAGCACCTCTCGGCCTTCTCGGACGAGCTGCAGCGCGTGCGCCGGCGATCCTCGCTCGAGGCGCGCAAGGCAGTCGGCGAGGCCATGGAGGCCGCCTCGCAGGCCTCGTCGCGCCGCTCGTCCCAGACCCCGAGTCGGGCCGAGACGGACAGCGAGGAGGCCGGGGAGGCCGGCTTCGCGTCGCGCGAAAGTCCAAGGCGCGCCTCGCGCACGGCGGTGGCGCGCGCAAGCGCCGCCTCGGCTCGGGACGGCGACGTCGAGCAGGTGGAGAGCGAGGCCAGCCTCGCCAAAGAGGCCGCTGCAGAGGCGCGCAACCGCCGCCAGAGTCGCAGCATGGCGCGGCGTCTATCGCGCCGCGTCGCGGACGCTGTCTACTCGCTGCGGCTGGGCACTATGCCCGGCCGCGTGCACGGCATGTCCTCGCCGTCGCTCACGGGCGAGCGCATCTCCGAGGTGCGCTCCACCTTTGCGCGCGCCGCCGCGTATGAGGCCGCCGTGCTTGTGGCTGAAGAGCAGGAGAAGCAGCGCCGCGCCGAGTCGCTCAAGCGCCGCTTGTCCAAGCGCATCTCGCCGCGCATCTCGGCACTGCGCGGCGTCTACGGTGAGCGGACGCCGGCTCCGGAGGCGGATAGCGCTGCCGAGTCCTCGTCGCCCAGTGGCACGGTCGACTCCGTGCAGCCGCTGCGGCTGAGCGCCGACCGCAGCAGCGTCAACCGCGGCAGCGTCAACCGCGGCAGCGTCAATCGCCACAGCTTCAAGCGCGTCTCTGCGAGGTCGTTCAACGCGTCGGCCTCGCAGACCTCGGGTGCGCAGGGCGCCGCGGATGGAGAGGCGCAAGAGGGAGCGGACAAGCGCTCGTCGGTCCGCTCGGTGGCGAGCAAGCGCATGTCGATTCGCTCGCACGTGAGCGCGCGCTCGTCGGTCAGGAGGTCGGTGAACAGATCGTCTGTCAGGACGTCTGATCGGGCGTCCATGAGCCGCCAGCTCGCCGTTCCCATCGACATGGCGGAGGAGGAGGCAGGAGACCAAGGACGACGATGACGACGCCCAGGAAGAGGAAACGCAAGCTGGAAAGGAGGAGGAGGAGGAGGAGGTCGTGGCGCGTGAGAGCCTCCCCAAGCGGATCTCCAAGCGCCTCTCTGGGGCCATGGCCTCGCTGAGAGGATCCTCTGGCACACTTGAGGAGAAGGAGGACGCAGACGAAAAGGCCGAAACGACGAAGACGACGACGACGACGACGACGACGACGACGACGACGACGACGATGACGATGACGATGACGACGAGAAAGCGGAAACCCGCTCCAAGCGCTCAAGCTCCAAGCGCTCCAGTGCGCGATCGTCAGCGCGTCTCTCGGCTAGCCTGGAGGCAGAGACAGCCGAGCAAGACGAGCTGGAGGTGCGGTCCCAGCGCTCCAGCTCCAAGAGCTCCAAGCGCTCCAGCTCCAGCTCCAAGCGCTCGTCGGCCCGGCTCTCGGCCCGGCTCGCAGAGGTCAAGGAGGAGGAGGAGGAGGCGGCGGCGGCGGAGGCTGCTGACGAGGCGGACGAGGTGGCCTCGCACCGTTCGCACCAAGCGCTTGTCCAAGCGGTCATCGACGCGATCCTCAAGGCGGGGCACGATCGCCGAGGAGGAGGAGGAGGAGGAGGAGGAGAATAACGAGGACGACGACAAGCCGGCGGAGGAGGAGGAGGAAGAGGCGCCTCCGCCCGAAGAGGTCGAGCAGCGCGAGACGGTCAACCCGCTGCGCGCCAAGGCGCTTGCCAAGACCATTAAGCAGGAGGACATCCTGCGGCGCTTCAACCGCAGCGCCCGAGACGCCGAGGAGGAGGTGGAGGAGCGCGAAACTGTCAACCCACTCCGCGCTCGCGTGGCTAGCGAGCCAGAGAGCGAGGAGGACGAGGAGGACACCTTGCACGAAGAGCTGGAGGAGCTCGAGCAGGCGCGCGGCACGGAGGCGGCGGCCACTCCCGCGCCAAAGAAGAAGCCGGCCAAGAAGGGCCTGCTCTCGCGATTCATGGGCGCGTTCAAGGGCGGCAGCAAGGGCGGCAGCAAGGGCAAGGGCGCAGCCCGCGAACGCGGCGGCGGCGCCGCCGCCGCTGCAGGCGCCGGCGGCGCAGCAGCCGCGGGCGCCGGCATGGGAATGCCGGGCGGCGGCCCAGACGAGATGCCGCCCACCGTACGGCCCACGGACGTGGACGACAACCACGACTTTACAGCCGGTGCCTTCGCGGTGACCAACCCGATGAACACGGCCGATTGGACCGAGGAGGACCTCGACTTTGACAACATGTCCATCTAATCGTGTCATCTGTGTTCCCCCTCTCGAAACGCGAGTCGTGTGCACGCGTTCCTAGTTGCGCGCGACGTGCTGCGTGGCTGCGCCCTTGGTCGAGGCCCTCTCCCACGTCTGCGTCCGTCTGCCTCCGTGCCCGTTCCCTCATGAACGGGCGTGCAAAAAAGGCAGCGCGCGCTCGGCGTGGTGGAACTTGGTGGTGGTGGACTGGAGTGCGTCGATGACGACAGACATGACGGAACTTTGGAGGATGACTCACAAGCTCCCTCGCACCGCAGAGTGGCGCGCGCTTACGATCGTCTTCTCACCCGAAAAAGGTTACCCTTGCTCGCTGGCGCAGCCGCCACACGCCTCTCAGCGGCTTTCTTGCGCTTGAACCGCACTGTTGTGGCGGCGGCAGGGCACACGCGCCCTATCTCTGCCGCCGCGACGAGGTTGCGCAAGACCCCTAACCAGGCAAAACCATGCCATTGTCAGCAACGACAAAGACGACGACGATGAGGAGGACGCGACCACGCCGGCGGCGGCGGCCATTCGCCTGCTCCTCCAGCTCGTACTGCTCGCTCTCGGCACTAGTGCAGCAGGTGCAGCCCACGGCCGCGCCGTCGATCGCCAATACGACGCAGCCAGAGCCTGCGCAGGAACCAACCGGCGGGGTGACGCTGTCCGCAGCGCTCGCGCTGACCGCGGCTGGTGTCGCGGGGCTCGCGGCGCTGGTCGTCTGCTGCCACTCGCTTGGTCGTGGGGTGGAGCAGCCTCAGCCCGTCGTCGTGCCAGGGCCTTGGGCGGCTCCTCCAAGAAAGGCGTCGCCGAGCAACCTCTCGCCGCCCATTCCGTGGCAACGCGGCAACGTCTCGCGCAAGTCTCTCAGCGGCCTCGTCGGTGACCGCGTTTCGGACGCCTCGTCGGGCTACTCGTCGCCGTCGCCGCCGCCGCCGCCGCCGCCGCCGCCGCCGTCCTCGAAGGCGGCGTCGCCTCCAAAGGAGGCCTCTGCCAAGCGGCGCACCGAACCTGGGCCTCGCACCAAGCGGCGCACCGAGCCAGGACTCGTGCGCCGGTTGCCGGTAGCAGCGACGCCCCGAGCAGGGATCGCAACACCAAGCCTCGCGAAGCCCGCCGCCCGCCTCGTCGACGCACAGAGCCGCACCGGACGCTGGCTGGCACATGCGAGACGAGGAGCAGCCGCAGCGGCAGCAGCGCGTCATCTCTGTTGCCGCGGCAAGCCAGGCGCTCGGCTCGGCTCGCGACACGCTGAGGCGGCTGACAGCCACACAGGATCGAGACCTCGAGAGCGGCGATGAATTGTCCTTCCGCGAGCGAGTCCGACGCGCGCAGGAGCGCACCACAGGGCGGGAGGGGCGCGTCAAGTCGAAATGGATGGCGGCGCTGCGAAGCGTCAAGCTCCGGCCCGTGTCCATGGACTCGACGCGTGCGGACAACCTGCCCGACGTCTAGAGACAGGGGCAGGTCGTCCACCTCCACCTCCACCACCACCACCACCACGCTGCTAGAGCTGGAGGAGTGAAATGTGAAAAGGATGTACCGGTTGTAGTGTTGTTACCATTCCCAGGGCCCCTGAAGACCAAACGTAGAGCAAGTGGGCCAGCCAGTCAGACTGCGGCAAGAGCGGCCGACCTCGCGCAGCAGACCTCCCTCAGCCTTTGGTCGGTCGTACTCCATCTGCCATAGCGGGCCGCACGGTCGAGTCGCAATGCGCCATCGCGAACGCAATTGCTTCGTTGGGACGCCAAAGCCAGAGAGAGAGAGAGAGAGAGAGAGAGGGGCAGCGATGGCAGCGGCGACGGAGGCGGCGACGGAGGCCGCGACGGCCGAGAGCGGCTCGGACGCGGAGGAGCAGTCGTGGGGCGAGTACATGCTCGGGCTCCCCGATTTTGACCTCTACGAGGCACTTCACGTCAAGCGCGGCGAGTTCAACCCTGCTCGTGCACGCGCAGCGTACCACCGGCTGTCGCAGAGGATGCACCCGAGCTACGGGCGGCGGGGCGACGAGCGCGCCTTTGCCCAGCTGACGGTGGCGTACAACGCCCTCAAAGACCCGGAGCGGCGGCGTATTTACGACGAGCACGGCCTGGACGGGCTCAAGAAGTCCGAGCAGTTCATGGAACCCTCGGTGTTCGAGCTGGACCCTACGAGGAGTACGACAGGTTCTACTCGGCCGAAGACCCCGAGGTCAAGGAGTACTTTCTCCTGAATGGCGCGGACAACACGCGGATGAGCGACAGCGAGGACGAGCAGCTCGCGCTCGAGGAGGAAGCTGCGCAGGTGGCGCAGGAGGCCGCGCTGGACCCGGAGGCCGCCAAGCTGGCGCTTGAGCGCGCCAAGGAGATTGATAAGCGGCCGATGCCACCCATGCCGGTGGTCCCGCTCGCCGTGCCCTTTGTCCTGCCGCCGCCATCGCTTGCGGCGGCACCGACTGCTTGCCAAAGTTCCCCATGCCGCCGGCTGCGGCAGGCTTGCCGCCGCCGCCAGAGGGAGGCCTTCCGGGACCAAAGTAGAGCAACATCAATGTTGACATTGTGATTTCACTTCAGCGCGTTTCCGCGTCCTCCTTCACGCTGCGGAGCAGGTTGCGCTTCGCTGCGGCCTTTTTGTCTCCATCGCTGCAGCACGAGCAACGCCGCGAGCTGACGTGGCCCTTCTTGGGCTCCAACTTGGGCGGCGCGCCCGTAGACTTGTGCAGCACAAAGACGGTCTCCAGCTCGCTGGCCTCCTCGCCGTCCATCGCCTGCTGCGCCACGCGGCCCTCGGCGGCAGAGATGGCGTCCCTCGCCCCGAACGCCGCGACGCTGAGCCCGCGAAAGCGGTACTCGGCGTCATACTTGTGCACCACCACGCGCACTCGCATGCGCCGGCAAAAGACGCCGTCCGGCCGGTTCTGGTTGGCCGCGTCCGTGAGCCAGGCCACGCGCTCCTCAAAGTTGTTGCGCGGGCCCTTGTGCACGCCGCACGACACCCATTCACCGTCCTCGTCTCGCAGGTACAGGAGCTCAAACTCGGGGAAGAAGGCCTCGACGCCAGCGTGATAGCCGGGCTCGGCCGCGATGTTCACCTGCGGCCCTCTATAGTTCTTGATCTCCCGCGAGCGCAGCCAGTTGGGGCGTCGGGAAGAGGCGGCGCTCGATCCGCCGCGCTCGCGTCGTCACGGCGCGCACGAGGCGCGGGCGGCCAAAGTCCAGCTCCATCCACTCGCGCTCGCGCCTGGCAAAGCTGGGCTGGAACGAGCCCCGCGAGCTCAGCGAGCGGCACGAGGCGCCCGGCATGGCGCTGCCCTTGCTGGGTGCACCGCGCACATTCAACTTGACGGGCAGCTCCTCCATGTCCGCGAGCTTCTCGAACAGCTCCATGGGGGGCTCCAGCTCGTACCGGCCCACGAGCTTGCTCTCAAAGTCGAGTAGCCCGCAGTCGCGGACCGTGTAGAGCGCGGCGGGGTCAGCCTGCAGTTTCTCCTTCTCGGTTTGGCTCCGTCGCAAGCCCGGCATGTGCCCTGCCACCGGAAGCACGTACTCGACCGCGTCTCTCAGAGCCCCACCAGGGGCGATCCTCTTCCTGGCCCGCGTGCGTACCGCGCACGCCTTGAGTGCCTCCTCCAGCCGCCAAAGGCTCGCCCGCTCAAGCACGACGGCGTTTTGGCCCAGCAGCTCGGGCCAATCGCGCTCAAGGTCGGTCACGTTGGTCTCATCGGTCCGCAGGATCTCCAGCCACGAGCTGGTCTTGCACATGTGCGAGCCGATCACCCTCGCGTCGTAGTCCCAATTGCCCCAGACCCTGGAGCGGCACGTGTTGCCGCCAAAGCCTGCGTACGGCCCTTCAAAGTGCTGCCAGCCGCGGCGCAGCTCGACGCGGTCCTCCGCGCCGGCTGCCGCCGCATCCCCATGCAGGTCACCGTCCGCGTCGTGCGTCTGCCGCCCGCGCTGCTTCGGCTTCCACCGTCCCTTAAGCCCCGCCCGCGCCTCGGTTGGCAACTGCACGCCTCTGCCTCTGCCTCGGCAGGCCACGACGCCATGGTCGAGGTGCCACAGCGACACGTCGATATAGCTGCTCGTCTCGCTGGCACCGAGCTCGCTTTCGGCGTCGCTCACGAGCGTCCACTCGGAGGCCGTGTCGACCATGGCCAGGCGCGCTTTTTCCGAGCAGAGTCGAGGCCGGCGGTTTGGGTTCTGTCGGCCCAGCAGGCCTGGGCGCCCCTGGACCGGGGCGGCGTTATGCAGCAACGCCTGGCCGCGGGTCGCTTGGAAGGCGGACTCGACTTGAAGGAGGGACTTGGAACGTAGAACGCGTGCGGAACGGGACGCTGCAGGTCCTCGCAGACGCTGAGCCATCGAGCCACCGTGCGACCTCAGGACGGCGATACCCGTGTCATGACTCAGGGCGCAGGCGGTCGTTGTCGCCGTTGGTGGCGGCGACATCCATGTCGCTGAAGAAAGAGACGAAAAGGGCAGCCGGTAAAATGGTACAAGGGTTACAACTCGCTGTGGCGCATCAGGTCGCGCTTTACCTTGGCCTTGGGCGCCCTTTCCTCCCACTGCCACCTCCGCGACTTGCCGTAGGTGCGCTGGGACCAGCCCTTCCTGACCTCGACCGCGCGCGGCTTGCATGGCTTGCTGAGGACGAACACCGTCTCCAAGTCGGTGGGGTCCTGGTCGCTTTCCTTCGTCGCTGCCGATCTGGCGGGAGGCCCAAACGCCGCGATGCTCAGCCCGCGAAGCGGTAGTCGGCGTCGTACTTGTGCATTACGACGCGCACGCGCATGCGCTGGCAAAAGATGCCGCCCGGCACGTTTTGCCCGGGCACGACGGTGAGCCAGGCCACGCGCTGCTCAAAGTTGTTGCGAGGGCCCTTAAGCACGCCGCACGAGACCCACGCGCCGTCCGCGTCGCGAAAGTACTGCAGCTCGTACTCAGGAAAGTAGGTCTCCGTGTCGGGAGTGAGGCCGCGCTCATTGATGACCATCACACGCTGGCCGTTGTACTTGCGCACCCCGCGATCGCGGAGCCACTCGCTCGTCGGAAACACGGTCGTCGCGATGCGCCGCGCCCGCGTGCACACCGCCTGCACCACCCGCGGACTGCCAAGGTCGACTTCCAACCACTCGGAGGCGCGCGTGGCAAACCGGGGCCGGAAGGACCCTCGCGTGGCCATCGAGCGGCAGTGCGCGCCCAGGTTGCGCCTGCCGAGAGGCGGGCCACCCCGCACATGCAGCTTGGCGGGCAGCGGTTTGATGTCCGGGAAGCGCTCGGTCAGCTCGCTTGGCGGCTTCATGTCGTAGCGCCCAACGCGCTTGGCGTCAAACTCGAACGTGCCGCGGTCGCGCACCGTGTGCACGGCGTTGCGGTCGAGGCGGTTGTTCCGGCTTGGCTCGCGCTGGGGGAGACCGATCAGATGGCCGACGACGGGTAGCACGTACTCGATGGTCTCGTTCTCGAGGTCGGCGCGTTCCACGCGCCGGGTGCGCACCGCGCGAGCCGCCAGTTCCTCCTCGATCATCCACAGCCCGGCATGGTCCAATACCACTTGGCTCTTGTTCTGCAGCACGGGCCACTCGAGCTCGAGCTCGGTGGCGTTGCTCGCCTGGCCGCGCTTGATGTGCAGCGTCATGTTCTCCTCTGGGGGATTCAAAACCGCGCCGCACGACTTGCCGCCCATGCCCTCGTACCGGCCTTCGAATCGCCGCCAGCCGCGGCGAAAGCTGGCCCGCTCGTCCGCCGAGCCCAGGTCCTCGGCCCCGTTCATCGTCTTGCCCTCCTCCTCCTCCTCCTCCAAGTTATCTCGCGGCGTCGCCTGCCGGCCAGCGCCGGCCGACTCGGTCGCCCGCCGAGCGCAAGGCTGCTGCTGCTGCTGCGGCTGCGGCTGCTGCCAGCCCGCGGCCGCGGCAGTGACCGTCCCCACGACATCTTCGTCCACGTCCCAAGCCGACAGGTGCACAAAGCTGCTCGTCTCGCTCCCGGCGACGCTCTTCACGTCGCTCACCAGCGTCCACGATTTCTCGTCCTGCAGCTCCATCCGCTCGAGGCCGTTGTCTCCGGTCGCTGCGGACGTTCGCTCTATCTTAGCTCGCGCCGCTCGCACTCGTCGCTCGGCCTTGGCAGGTTCTGCCCGCGTTGTCCTCGCCGCTTTCCTCGCCGCTTTCCTCGTCCCTCATCGCGTCGGAACCTTTTTGATACGCCCAAGCAGAGCAGAATGATCCCGGAACGAGCTGTCCCTCCCTCAACACGGAGGAGTTGCTCGGTGTGATGCGACATCGCGCAACGCGCTGCGCCGAAGTAACGCCCTGGCGGCGCTCTTGGCGAGCGGCTTTGGCGGCTTGCAGCACGGACACCCGGCCGAGCGGCTGCCACGCTTGATCTCGACTGCACGGGCCTTGCGAGACTTTGGCAGCACAAACGTGGTCTCCGGCTTGGCGTTGGCGGCCTCTGCGGCCCGAGGTGGTCCGAAGGCTGCGATGCTGAGCCCGCGAAAGTCCAAGCTGGCGTCGTTCTTGTGCACCACGACCCGCACCCGCATGCGCTGGCAGAAGATGCCGTCCGCCGCGTTCTTGTTGGGCACGTCGGCAAGCCAAGCCACACGCTCCTCAAAGTTGTTGCGCGGGCCCTGGAGAACCCCGCACGACACCCACATGCCGTCCGCGTCCCGAAGGTACTGCAGCTCGTACTTGGGGAAGAACGTCTCCGTGTCGGGCGTCAGGTTGGGCTCACGGATTGTCATCACGCTTGGTCTCCTTGCCATGTAGAGCCCGCGGTCGCTCAGCCACTTGTTGTCGGGGAAGAGGGTCGTTGCGATACGCCGGGCCCGCGTGGTCACCGCCTGCACCACCCGTGCCACGCCGAGGTCGACCTCAAGCCACGCGGAAGCGAGCGCGGCACGGCTCGGCCGGAACGACCCGAACGAGCTGAGCGAACCACAGTGCGCGCCTGCGCCGCAGTAATCTGGGGCCCCGCAGCCAGCTGGACGGGCAGCTCTGTGATGTTTTCGATGCGCTCAGCCAGCTCGCTCGGCGGGTCCACCTCATAGCGGCCGACGAGCTCGGCGTCAAAATCCAGAGCCCCGCGGTCGCACCGAGTAAACGGCAAGGCAGTTGCTCTGGTTGCTCTGCGCGGCTGGAGGTCGAGCCCCATCGTGGCGTGGCCAGCAACAGGTAGGACATATTCGGTTGTCACGCCGTCAGGGTTGCCGCGCCGCCGCACGCGGGTCTGCGTCGCGTACGCCGCGAGTTTCTGCTCCAGCGTCCAGGGAGAAGTCCTCGATTTCCACCTTGTTTTTGAGCAGCCCTCGCCAGTCAAGCTCGAGCTCGGTGACGTGGCTCGGGTCTCTGCGCCTGATGCGCAACGTCGCAGTCGCGTATTTGTTCTCCAGACGCACATGGCATGACTTGCCGCCCATGCCCTCAAACCGGCCTGCGAACCGTCTCCAGCCACGACGTAGGTCAGCACGCTCCTCCAGGGCTGGCTCCGCTGGCGCCATCTGGCCCTCGACGTGAAATGTGCTTGCGTGGAAGAGACAGCCGTCCAGGCAATAGATGGCGCTTGCTTTTGGGGACTGCTGCTGCTCGCCGCAGACGCCCTGCCCGTTCCGCACAAGCGCGGCCACGTGGGCAGAGTCGGAAGCACAACACCTGTGTCAAAGCACCAGTCTCGGCCCACCCAAGCGAAGAAAGCGTTCTGCCTGGCTGGACAGACTCTCCGCGCCGCTGAAACGGTCGCGAGAGCACTGTTCTCGGCGAGATCGTCAGAGCGCAGAGCTGCGGTTGCTGCTTTTGCTGTTCACGCACTACGTGGTGCCGCACGGCAAAGGCCGCACTGTTCCAGCGAGACGCATCAAGACCCCGCGGGAACATCCACCAAAGCCGTGAATGGGAAACAACCTGGGCTTTGAGCCAACACAACATGGAAGACTCTGTCTCATTACTCGACTTTGCCGTGGCGCTTCTTCCACAGCTCCACGCGGCATTCCGCACTTTGCCGTGCTTCGGCTCCAGCGGGCAGCGGGGTCGCGCCAGGCTGAATGATAGCACGGCGTGCAGTCTCCGCCGTCCTTGCTCGTCTCGAACTGCACCTGCACAAGCACCTCGTCCTGTTGCATGTCGGGAAAGATGAACCAGCGCTGCTCGGCGTTGAAACGCACACCGCTCTGCACCGTGTGCTTGCCGGTCGGCGTGGAGATGTAAAAGCCCATCGGTACGATGTCTTCGCGCCGCACCGTGCTGCGGTCGCAGTTGATGAGGTGCATGGTCTTGACGGGGCCGACCATCGGCGGGATTGGGCGCCAAAAGTTCAGGATCCGCAGACCGGCCACGTCCTCCATGGCGTACTCGTTGTCGAATGCCATGGCTGCGGCCGGATCAAAAGCGGCCAAGTTGGCGCTAAAGGCGTCCGGCCCGAGGTCATAGTCCGAGTGGACACCTTCGCCGTAGGCCTCGCCACCAGCGCTGCCGCGCCGGACGACACACGCGGTGTCTAATCTGGCCTCCTCGCCCGGCTCCTTGAGCTCCTCGACCAGGCTCGCCAGCTCTTTCTGGTACTTGGGGGTGCACAGCCCGGTGGCCCACTCGTTGGAGGTCATCTCCGACTTGTGCTGCAAGAGCACAAAGCCATGCTGGTTGAGGAAATCGCGAGGCGACAGCCCAGAGGCCTTCTGGAAGGCGCGGCCGTCTAGCAGGTCCACTTGCTGCCGCTGGAGCTGGAAGAAGAGCGCGCGAAAGGCGCCCCAGAGCCTCTCGGCGTCGTCAGACCAGCGCGGATCTTGACTCGCCCTCCGTGCCGCTTCACGGCCTGACAAACCCGTTCACGACCGCCTTTTCGCGCACCACGAGCGTCTCCTGAGCGGCCGCAGCCATCGCTCCTCTCGGCGCTTGCAGTCTGCCACCGTTGCTTCTTGATCTTGAGCAAGATCAAGATCAAGATCTGTTGTGTCCAGAGTCAGTCAGCCTCCGCTTTCCAGTTTTCGCGTTCTTCTGGCGACGCCACAACGCGACTCTCCTCGCCACGTTCTCGCAGGCCTGGAGCACTGGACATGATGATGACCTGCTTGGCCAATCAATGGCAATCTAATCATGGCCCAAACACCATCAGCTTTCATTGTGGCGAGCTCTCATCATCACCAGACCCGCGAGCACTGTTCTTGGGACGCTCTGGGACTCGGTCGGGGACGTGCGTTCAGAGCGCAGCGCCGCGCGGAACGGGGCCAGAGGGAGCGCTTCCGTTCATCATTCGCAGCGCGAGAAGGCCATTCCTGCTCCCTCGCAGACCCGCTTCGCGCCAAGGCAAGCAGCGCCAACAGCAGCGCTGAGAGCAGCACCGAGAGCAGAAGCGAGCGAGAGCGAGAGAGAGCATGGACAGCGATTGGGAGAATGACTCGCAATGGACGGTGGTCAGCAACGCCGCCAGCGACGTGTCCTCGTTCGTCGAGGTCGACGTCGGGAATTGGGACGTCATGAGCGAGGGCTCGACGACCTCGACGTCGTGGCGCCAGGTGGCCCACCGCGCCGGCAAGGTGCACGCTGGCACGCTCAAGCAGAGCGGCAAGGCCGGCAAGGCCGGCAGGGCGCTTGAGCCGATGGCCTCTATCGAAGAGTCCAAGGAGGACAGCGGGGACGGCGGCGTCGCCGCGCCCGTGGGCCGCGCCGAGGACCGCCGCGGCTGGCGTCACTTTGAGGGGCGCTACGCTGGCATGTCTGGGGCAAGCTGCCGGCGCAGGCTCGGTGCGAGCCTTGAGACCACAGACTCGTGCGGCCTGGAGCTGGAGATCCAGCGCCCGGAAACCAGCGCCGTGTCCTCGTTCGACCTCGAGCGGCCAGACCTCTTGGTGCACCGCTCCAACGTAAGCTTGAACAAGGCCAACCTGTGGGACATCGAGGAGGAGCTAAAGGCGGTCGCGCGCCGCAGCGGCATCGTCAACCAGGACAAGTTCACCGTGTCTATCGGCTACGTGCTTCCGGTGACGGGGCATGTGCCGGTCGATTCCGAGACGCGCCAGAGCCTCGCCTGCGGGGGCTTGTCCGGCCCTGTTTATTACGGTGGCTATGTGACCAAGCAAAGGCGGCGGCCGGACGAGCCGCCGGCGCTGTTCACAGGTGCCGCGATTGGCCACCTGTCCAACGAGCCGCCAGCAGAGCTGTTCGAGCGTGACCCGAGCATCCGCGAGCTCAGCAGGGTGCGGCTCACCGCGACGGGCCCGGTTAGCGCACACGTCCGGCGCTGGTCCAGCCAAGCGCGGTGCCGCAACAACGACCCGGACGCCTACTTTGCGCCAGATTGGGAGAAGGGCAAGGAGCAGTGGCTGGAGCTAGACTTTGGCGTCACGACGCTAGTGCGCGCCTTGACAGTGTCAGGCCGCGCCGTTCAAGTCCGCTCCTTCCCGAAGCGAGCCGACTTTATGAGCCGGGTGGATGCCGACGAGTACAAGGGCCCCTCGGTGCTCGTCATCGCCGGCCAGGACCCGACCCGCCCCTGGTACCAAGGGTTCACGTCCATGGCTGCCCAGTTTCGGACCTATCCGAAGCTGGAGGTGCAGTTTCGCATGGGCAAGGGCCAGTGGCGCAGCTGTGGCGTGTTCAACGGGCCGGAAGGCTTTTTCGAGGAGCGCGTGCTGTGGCTGACGAACGCGCTCAACCAGAACGACCCGCGCGGCCTGTACTGCCGGCGCGTGCGCCTGCGGCCCGTGCAATTCGACGCGAGCACGACTGAGCACGAGTTCCGTGGCATCCGCGTGGCTGCTTTTGGCGAGCCCAACAAGCAGGTCGAGGCGCGCCGCAAGCTGCGCGGCCCGCTGCGGGTCACAGAGAGGGAGATTGCTTATGTGGTGCACCGGCCAAGGCAGTGCGCGAAGGCCAAGGTGGTCCCCAAGGGCGGGTCCTTCCAGACCGTTCACGGGGCCGGCGAGAACCGGCGGCGGCGGCGCGCCCAGCGCCTGGCCGTGCAGCTCAAAAACCTCGACTAGCATGAAGGCCCCTGGGTCTGGGCTGGGTCCAAAGCTCCAGCGCCAGCGAGCCGGAGCTCTCCAAGGAAAGCAGCAGAGCGTCCATCCAAGGAAAGCAGCAGACCTGGACGCTAGTCGCTTGGCACGGGCGTGAACGTCCGCACCGGCAGCGTGCAGGCTGCCTTGGCCACCCGGATGCGAAAGAACGGCCCGTAGCTGATCCCGTCGATGGTCACCAGAAACGGCTGCCGCTTGGTCGCCGTCACGTCGATCGCGTTGCCAAAGAATCGCTTCTGCTCGCTGCGCACCGCGTCGCAAATGTGCTCCATGTCCTTGCCCTTTTTGTCCCGCTTCTTAATCAGCTCTTGCACGTACTGCGTCGACGGCAGCAGCTTGAGCCAGCTCACCTCCAGCCATCCTTGCGTGGGCCGAACCGAGTCCGGCCCGGCCTGGTAGGGCTGCGGCGCGATCGCGCCGAGGCTCGCGCCCGGGTCCTGGTACGCGGCAGCGTTGCTCACCGACAGCGCCTGGTACGCCGCCGGGGTCAGCTCGGTCGTCTTGGCCGACGGCGACCCGTCCAGCCGCACGCCCCGCAGCGAGACCTTGACCTCCGGCGTAAGCCCCGGCCCGATGCCGCTACGCAAAAAGTTGCGGTCCGCCAGCGCCTCCTCCCACAAGCTCGCGCCGCCAGCGCCGCCAGCGCCGCGGATCGACTTGTCGCTCGACCCCATGAAGAAAAAGGACGACGACGAGGTCGACGAAACCGAGCTGCCGCTCACCGCGCGCGCGCGCTCGCCCTGTTCGGCGCCGAGCTCGGCGTCCAGAAAGCGGGTCACGGCTGCGTTGAGCCCCAGCTCGACGCGGCACAGAAAGGGCACCACGACGTCGGGCGCATCGTCGTCGCTGCACTCCTCGTCCTTCCAACAATGGCACTCAAACACCTGCAGCGCCACGACGCACTTGGCGCCCTGAACAAAGTCTGACAGCAGGTCGTAGTGCAGGCGCAGCGGGTTGACCGCGCTGGCCCACGCGGCCGAGTCGTGCTCCTCCAACCCCTCGGCGGCGCCCGCCTCCACGCTCTCCAGCGGCGGACACAGCTTGAGCTGCGAGCTGAACGGGCTAAACACGTGCTTGCGGTACCACGGGTCGCTGCGCGCCAGAAAGGCGCCGACGTCGCTGCGCCCCACAGGCACGAGGAACACCGTGGGCTCGCGCTGCTCGCGCTCCACGACGCGCACGTACTCGCAGAGCACGCGGTGCAGGCACTCGTTGCCGCCCACCACGACGACGCGCTCGGCGGCCCCTAGCCGGACCTGGTGGTCCGGTGCAAGCTGCGCTAGCTGTGCCAACTGCGCGCGCTGCGCCTGCGCCGGCTCTGCAGCGGCCCCGGCGCCGGCCGCGGCCGACCGGTTGGCTGGTGCGTGCTCCAAGGGCACCAAGGCACTGTCAAGCAAGGGTCGAAAATCGAACGTACACCCCGGGACCGCCACCCAGTGCGTAAAGTTGTACCCGCTGCGCCGCTCCTTCGCTAGCGCCACCAGCTGCCGCAACCCGGGGTCGAGCATCCCCAGGGCCTTCACGCGGCGCTCGTACAGCGCCACGCCACGATCCTTCTCCCCGGCCGCCTCGCCCTCGCCTTCGCCCTCGCCATTGCCCTCGGGTGCGGCGTGGCCTCTCGGTGCGTGCTGGCTCGGGACGGCGAGCGCAAGGCACTCCCGCACGCGCGACTCTGGGGCCTCGTGAATGCTGCCGCGCAGCCGCGCCTGCGCGCCCACGTCCGTAAAGCGCAAGCCCAGCGCGAGCGCATTCTCCAGCAGATCGCACGGCCCTACCGAGCCAATGTCGGATTCCTGGCTCGCTTCGTGCGCCCGAAAGGCCGCGCAGACCTCCCCGAGCAACCGGCTGCGGGGGTCGCTCTGGTCGTACAGGGCCAGCACCGCCTGCGGCCGCTCGCTCTCCGAGGCCAATCCCGGCCGCTCGCGCAGCAGGCGCGAGCGGAGCGCATGGCCTGGGTCCGCTTGCTCCTGCGCTAGCAAGTCCGCCACGAGGACGGAGAACGCCGCGTAGGGTCGCGGCCAGTACAGCAGGTCCGAGGCAAGGTACTTGGCGAGGCGCAGCAGCACCGGCTGCGAGAGGTGCGTTGGCGGCATGATGACCAGCAGTTCGCTGAGCACGTGCAGCATGTTCATGACCGTGGAGAGGAACTTGCCCGGCTGCCTGCGCGCCGCCTTGATCATGCCCGTCAGGTTCTTCTCCAGCGCCTCGTACAGCGCGCGCTCGGGCTCCCCGCCGCCATGCGCGACGTGCCGCAGGAAGGCAAACAGGCTGGGATGTCCATCTCCCCGCGGTCCACCTCGAGCACGTAGTCCACGAGCGCAAAGTTGACCAGCTGCGTCGGGCCGCTGGTGCCGCGACACAAGGTTGCGCATGATAACGTTGTAGCGCGCCAGGGCGGGCGAGCTTAACGCCACCGTGGACATGCCCTCCCACTGCTTGCGCGCCTCCACGAAGGCCGGTGAGGTCGGGTCGACGTCCAGGAAGAGGTGCACAAAGTCCAGCGCGTGGACGAGTGCCTCCAGCGCGTGGTCCTTGCGCACGTCCGTTCCACGGCGTCTCGCGTCGGGCTTGCCGAGCTCGACGAGGCGGCGTGCGACCTCTGCGACGAGCTCGGAGGCGGACTTTAGGCTCAAGGAGGCCCAAAACTCGGTGTAGGCCCCAAATGTCACGCCGCGACCGATCATGCGGCCATCGCTCGAGCTGTACGCCGCTGTGCGCTGCGCCGCGTCGCGCGCTGACAGCCCGCCGGCGGACTTGCCCCGCCGCAGCGCCCGCATCGCGTGCGGCCGTCGCCCGTTGCCGGCACCGTGCACCAGGCTCCTCGCTCGCGCAGATCATGCCCCGAACGACTCGCGTGCGAGCCAGGCTGATGCTGCGCCGCAAGTCCCTCGCGACGGTGAGGCAGCAGGAGGCGTCGCACGCTGCCGCGCCGCGCGCGTACGGCCTCTATTCACTGCTCGCGGTCGGCGTCGGGTAAGTCTGCCTGCCGCGAATCAGCATTACTCGAGCCGCAACATGACTTTGCACCGAATGCTGACCCCTCCGCGCCGCGCAGTGGCACCGTCGGATCGGGCATCTTCGTGTTGAGCGGCGCTATTGCCAGGCAGCACGCTGGCCCTGCCACCTGCCTCTCGTGGCTTCTTGGCGGCCTTGTTTGCATGCCCACCGCGCTCGTCTACGCGGAGCTTATCTGCCGCGTGCCCAGCGCCGGCTCTGCTTACAGCTTTGCGTTCCACGGCCTCGGCGAAGTCTTCGCGGCCGTTGGCGCGCTGCTGCTCACGCTCGAGTACGGCCTCAGCGGCGCCGCGGTGGCCAGATCGTGGGGCGACAAGCTGGCCTTTTACCTGGGCGAGCTCGGCGTCGCCGGCTGCGCGGGCGGCGCGTGCTGGATCAACGCGCTCGGCGGCACGCATGTCAACCTGGCGGCCGGTGTGATGTGCGCGCTCGCCACGGCGCTGCTTGGCGCGGGTGTCGAGGTCGGCAGGCGCGCGCTCAACGTGCTGGTCGTGCTCAAGGTGGCGCTTGTGCTCTTCGTCATCGCGGTTGGCTTGACGCACTTTGAGGCCGACAACTTGCGGCCCTTCGTTCCTCCGCCCGCGCCGCCAGGGGACGATGCCTTCACCGGAGGTTGGCACGGCGTGTTCCTGGGCACCACCGTGGCCTTCTTCGGCTACATTGGCTTTGACGAGGTCATCTGCCTCAGCACGGAGGCAATCAACCCACGTCGCGACGTGCCGCTGGCCGTGCTGGCCACCATCGCCATCATCACCGTGCTTTACGCCCTGGCCTCGCTCGCCCTCGCCGGCATGGCGCCCTTCGCGATGATCGACCCGCAAGAGGGCTTTGGAAGCGCCTTTCGCAGCCTCGGTCTGCACTGGGCCGTGCACGTTGTCATGGCAGGCCAGATCCTATTCGTGCTGCCCGCCGTTGTGCTCGTGAGCTTTTTGCCGCAGGGCCGGCTGCTCGCCGTCATGGCCCATGACGGCTTGCTCCCAGCCAGGTTCACGGAGCGCGACAAGTCGGGCAACCTCACCTTTGCCGTGGTCAGCTCGGGCGGCTGCATGTCTGTGGTTGCCATGCTCGTGCCCTTTCGCCGTCTCGGCGACCTTATCAGCGCCGGGATCCTCACGGCCTTTACGCTCTCAAGCGCCAGTTTGCTCGTCATCCGCGCGAGGCACACGCCGCGCGGGGCGCGCCTCACGGGCGTCTTTGTGCTCAGCTCGGCGCTGGCCGCCTTTGCCTTGGCCAAGAACGCCGGCTGGGCGCTCGCGCTGCTGCCGACCGCGGGGCACTCGTAGCGCTTGTGCTGCTGCGTCCGCTCGTGCGCTCTCGCGGCGACCACGATAGCGAGGGATTTGCCGTGCCGGGAGTGCCCTTTGTGCCCGGCGCCTCCATCTACCTCAACTGGTGGCTCACGGCGCAGCTCGAGCTGGAGGGCCTCGAGCAAATCGTGCTCTTGGTGGCGGCGGGCCTGGTCGCCTATGCTGTCTTCTTTGCCTGCCGCCGCCACCGCGGCACGCACGCGCGGCTTGCTCTGGACGAGGATGGCCTGCCGATGCCGCCCGGCGCGCTGCGCTCGCTGTCGTTCACCTCGGACGCGTCCGAGGACGCCTCGGGCATCGAGCTCGCGCGCGACCGTCGCACAGAGGAGGGATACAAGAGCGGCATTGGCGGCGACATGGTGGCCATCTGACCTTTGAAAATCTACGACACGTGTCTCTGAACTTGACCCCTTCCTGCTACTGCCGCCGCCGCCGCCGCCGCCGCCGCCGCCGCTTGGCACTCAGATCATTGGCGAGACTGGAGCCAGGCTCAAGTTCACGTGGGACTCCTCCAGAATGGCTGGCAGAGGTCGCATGGAACTGAAAGCACCGCCATCCTCCATATCCGCGGCGGCTGCAACCTCCTCGGAGCGTCGGCAAGCGCAACGCGCAGCACGCTCCTGCTCCAGCTCGTTTTCGAGGGCCTCTTTGTCTGCGCGCGCCACTTCTCTGGCGCGAAGGGCCTTTTCCAGCTGCTTGCGTAACCTGCAAGTCTCCCCTTCCAGCATCGTCGACTGGCGCCGCGTGACACTGAGCTCGACTGAGGCGCGCTCGTGCCTTTCCTTGATGTTGGCGATAGCAGCGAGCAGCGACTCTGTCCGCGTAAGCGCCGTTTCGCACGCCCTGCGCCGCCCCCGCCCCCGCCGCCGCCAAAAGAACAACCGGCGCCGCCTTGTGCTCCCCGCCGCGGCCTCGGCCTGAAGCGACAACCGCAAGTCGATCAGCCGGTCTTCCACCTCCTGCTTTTCGCCCTCAAGCCGCCTCACGCGTCCGCGCAACTCGGCCACGATGGCGCGTACCATGTCGGGGTCGATGTCCTCGTCCTCCGCCGCCGCCGCCTCAGCCGCCGCCGCCGCCGCCGCCGCCGCCGCCGCAGCGTCCTTTCCCTTGTCATTGCTCCGTCCGGGTCGCCGCCGCGCGTCGTGCAGGTTCCATTGCGTCCCTGCCGACGCAGTGCCTGTGGCTGCGCCGCGCTGCTGCGGCAACCGGCCCTCCACTTGTTGCCGAAGCGCCGCGAGTTGTGCGCTCGCGCCCATTGCGGCCATCTCCGCGCGCGCAAGTCGCTGCTGTACGCCGCCCGGAACCTGCTCGCACAGCCTCTCTGCGCGCCGGCAGCGCTCTCGGACCGTCTCAAGGAGCGCATGGTCCGTGGGTTGTATCGTCACCGCGGCCCCCGCTGGGCCAGCTTCAGTCTGCGTGCCGCCTTGAAACAGGATGCGCCGCCCGCTCGCCGCGAAGGCAAAGGTATCCGGGGCTTCCCCGCGCTGCACAGTGCCGTGCTGCTCACTTGATACCACCAGTCGCCAAGGCCCGGCCTGGTTGACCTGCACTCGAGTGCCGTCCGAGAAGACCCGGAGCGTGTTGAGCAACGCCGGGCCGTCGGCTAGGCATAGGTCCTGCGTGTGCCCCCCGCCGCTGTCTGGGCCACCTAGGCCTGTTTCCATAGACCGCGCGCCGTCTAAAGTCATGCTGCTGGGCATGCGAAGGATACGGCCGCAATCGCCCGGGTTGCTTCGCCGAGCCCTCCGCGGTCAGTGCCCGCCTCCGAATCGTCGCGCCGCGCTGCCAAAGACTTACCGCTGCTCCTTGCTGCCGTCTGGAAAGAGCTTGATGACCACGCCGTCGGCGCGCGTCTCGGTCACGACCCCGTCCCGCGTCATGACTAGCGTGGACCCGTCGGCCTTGGTCTGCTCGCGATCGCCGTCGGGCGCCAGCCGGACAACAGACTTGTCCGCGTTGACCTGGACCTTGGTCCCATCAGAGAGCAGCTCAATCACTGTGCCATGCGCATCCCACTGCACGCGACGCCCGTCCGTGAACTGCACAAGCGACACGCCTTCCCGCGTCGTCTGCCGCCTCGCGCCGCTGCGAAGCACAGAGACGACAAGCCCATCCCCAAACGACTTGGTCCGCTCAACGGGGTCTGACCCCGCGTCCAGCGCGGCCACGGTGCGAGCGAGCCGCGCCGCGACCTCGTGGGCAGTCTCGCGGCCCATCTCGTCCTGCGGAAACTATGTCAGGGACGGAAAGCGGGCGGTGACTGCGCGGACCGGGCAATGCTCTACAGCCCTTTTAGCGTGCAGACCGCGAAGGCCGCCGGCCGGCTCCAGGCCGAGGGGAGCGGGGTGTCATCCCCCACTGCGGTCGCTCCAGGCACGGCCCGAGAGGGGGCTGCCGCATCCGGCAAACTGCCTGCAGGCGGACAAAACAGGGTTTATGTTTTTGGTGGGGGCCAGCTCTTCGAACAGACTCAGCGCATGGCCATGTCAAAGTTGCGGTCGATGAACGCGCGGTACGTGGCGGCCACAAACTCGGCTGGCGTCTGGTCCGCCTCCGGCTCGCGCTGCAGAATCGACTTGGTCTTGGGGTCGAAAACCCACATGGACGAACAGGTCTCGGCCAAAAAGGCACTGTCATGCGAAATCAGCACGACCGTGCCGTTGTAGCGCGCGATGGCCTCGGCCAGCACGTCAATGGAGTCTAGGTCCAGGTGCGCCGTGGGCTCGTCCAGCAAAAGGAGCTGCGGCATGCTGTACGACTCGAGCGCGAACACCACGCGGCACTTTTCGCCGCCGCTGAGCGTGCTCACTGGTCGCAACGCGAGGTCGCCGCCCAGGCCAAAGCTGCCTAGGTACTCGCGCGCGTCCGCCTCGGTCTGGCAATTGACCGTGCCGGGCCCGCGCGGCCGCTCGAGGATGAGCTCGAGCGCAGGCTTGTCCTCGGGCAGGCGCGAAGCCATGTCCTGGTGGAAGACCGCAACACTGGGCCGCGTGAGGTGGAGCGAAGCGGTGCCGGCAAGCGGCTGCAACTCGCCCAGCATGACCTGCACGAGGGTGGACTTGCCGACCCCGTTGGGGCCGAGGATGCCCAGGCGCGCCCCGCCGCGCACCTGCGCGGAGAAGCCCTCCACGAGTGCCGCATCGGGGCTCCAGCCATACGAGACGCCCTCCAGGCTCAGCATGACCTTGTCGGCCCCGAGCGGGACCTCTGCGTCTGGAAATTTGAAGTGCAGCGGCTTCTCGTCGGTGTCGAGGGCCGCCGGCACGCCGTACCACCCGTGCACGCTCTGCTTGTACTTTCTGCCGTCGCCGCGGCCAAAGCCGTGGCGGTCCATGCGCTCCATGGCCTTCTTGCGCGAGCGGATCTGCTTTTGCTTCTTGGGGTCGCCGCCGCGCGACTTTTTGTCCCGCGCCTGCCGCTGCTGCGCCTCGACAAAGCTCTGCATCTCCTTTTTGCGCTTGTCCATGTTGGCCAGCTTGGTGGCGTCGCCCTGGCGCTTGAGCTCGAGCATCTCGCGGTACTCGTTGTACGTGCCCGGAAAGTAGGCGAACTGCTGCTTTCGCAGAACGATCAGCTCGTCTGTCACGGTGTTGATAAAGTCGCGGTCGTGGCTGACGAGCAGGACTGTGCCCGAGAAAACGTCCCGGTTGCCCAGGTACCGTTTGAGCCATTCAACCCCGAGCGCGTCCAGCGCGTTGGTTGGCTCGTCAAGCAGCAGCACGTCCGGCTTCATGAACAGCGTTCCGCACAGCGCGCAGCGCATGCGCCAGCCGCCGGACAGCTCCTGGGTGGTCTTGTCAAGCAGCTCGTCTGTGAATCCAACCTCGCGAAGCTTTGCCTCGGCGCGCTGCTCGGCGTCCCAGGCGCCGATCTGCTCGAGCCGCTCGTACACTTGCGTCAGCCGGGCCTGCGCGGCCACGATGTCCTCGGCGTTGCTGGTGTCCGCCTCGCCCTCCATGCGCTCCAGAAGCTCCTCTTCTTCGCCGAGGAGACGCGTGCGCTCGAAATCGAAGCGCAGCACGTATTCGGTGGGCTTGAGCTCGCAGCCCTTTAGCTCCTGCTCCACGTACTGGACCTGGAGGTAGGGCGGGAACCCCGGGAGCGCGCCGCGCGCAATGCGCCGGAGCAGCGTGGTCTTGCCACTCCCGTTGCGCCCCGTCAGGCAGTACCGCGCACCGTAGTTGAGCTTGAGCGTCGCGTTGGTGAGGAGCTGTCGCCCGTCGCGCGCCATGGTCACGTTGGGGATATAGATGTCCTTGACCTCGCCCGTGACGCGCTGTACGCCGCGACCACCGGCACCGCGGCCGCCCCATGGGATGCCCAGGCGCAGGCATTCCAGCCAAGCACTGCTGTAGTCGTCGTCGTCCAGCTCGTCCACGGTATCGGCAAGAGCATGTCCTTGCACCTTCCAGTGCCCCTTCCCGGCCCACTTTTTGTGGAACCGTTCGAACCGCTTGGTGCGAAACTCGCCCTCTCCCACCTCGTGCACCTCCGGCTCGGCCTTCGCCGCCTTCGCCGCCTTCGCCTTCTCCGCCGCGTCGGCCGGCACTTTGTCCGCATTGTTGTCCTTCCTCGTTTGCCCCTTCCGGCGGCGCGCGACGAGGGCCCCTTTGCGCCAGCTGCGGGCGTGCTACTCGCGGACAACGATGATGGCGGCGGCGGCGGCGGCGGCGGCGCGGTGGTTGCGGCCGTCGCTTCCTCCAGCGTCACGAGTTTCTTCCTTTGCTCGTCGGTCAGCTTCGTTGCGCCCTGGTCCTCCTCTGTTTCCTGCGCCATCACGCCCTCGCCCTCGCGGATACCTTGGGCGGCCATGGCGCTGCGCACGAGCGCGTCAAAGTCGGCCTCCTCGCACTCGCCGAGGTCCACGCCAAGAACCCCGCCGAGCAGATCCCGCAAATCATCGTTGGAGACGCCGCCTTCCTGCGCAAGGACCTCCGCCAGGTATGCCGCACTGTCCGCGTCCACCTCGACATCCTCGTCGCCACTCCTGGCGCGTGCCTCGTACTCCAGCAGCTTCAAAAGCTGCTCCGACGCCATGGATCCCACCACGCTCTTGCTAGCGTCCTCGACTCGGGCGGCGGGGAGGACTTGGGCTTGTCCGATGAAGTGTGAGCTCGTCACGTCCACGCGGGTGCACAGGCGCACGGGCTGCGCTGCTGCCGTGGAGCACTTCGCCTGCTGTTCTGCTGCCGACTTCCGGCTTTGCCGATTCAGCAAATCGCAAGTGGAACAAGCTCGCGGCGTTCCTGGAGCGGCGGCGTGAGTCGACGCGCGCGCTCGAGGACGGGCGGCGGCGGCGGCGGCGTGGGTCGGCGCGATCAAGGTCGTCGTCGGCGCGATCGGCAAGCGAGCGCCTGGAGCGCGGTCAGGGCTCGGCGGAAGGGATGGGACAGCGCACTCGCGCGGAGGCAGAATATGGGTTTGCTGTTAGGCAGGGACGACGGCTTACTCGCCCTTGCGCTTGCCCATGATCTTCTCCTTCTCGCAGCGGTCTGGAAGCGGCCATGGCCAAACTTGGAGCTCGTGTCGATGAACTTGATGTCGATGACCTCCTTGGCGGCACGCGAGGTACGCTCGTGCAGGCTCTTGCGGAGGGTGATCATCCGCTTCTTGACGCCCGGGACCGCGCCCTTGATGAGCAGGAAGTCCTCGTTGATCTCGCCGTAGTGCGGGAAGCCGCCGAGCGGGGTGATCGACTTGACGGTGAGGTCCGACTCGGTGGTGCACGACTTCTCGTCGCCCTTCTTGCCGATGCGGTAGATCTTCTTGTTGATCTCGGTACGGTGGTGGTAACCGTACTGACCGGCGCGCGGCACGGTCGTGCGAACGCGGGCCGGGTGCCACGAGCCGATACAGGCGACCTTGCGGAGACCCTTGTGCGTCTTGCGCGGAAGGCGGGTGACGCCGAAACGAGCGACCACGCCCTTGAAGCCGTGGCCCTTGGTGATCGAGATGGTGTCGACCATCTCGTCCTTGGCGAACACCGAGTCGACCTCGATCTCCTTCTCGAAGAGGTTCTTGCCAAAGTTGACCTTGTCCTCGACGCTGCCGCCGTTGATCTGCACCTCGGCCACGTGCGCCTTCTTCTGGCGCAGCTTGAGCTTGCTCATCTGGGTGTGGCAGATGAGGCGGATGGTGGTGCAGTACTTGATCATGCGGGCGATCTCGGTCTCGATGTCCTTGGCGCCGTCCTCGTACTTCTTGGCGTACTTGGTGTAGGCCTTCTTCTTGCTCTTGTACCAGTTCTTGTACAGGCGGCGGCGCATCTCGTCGTTAAGGTGCTGCGCCCACACGGTGGTGAGCGAGCGGAGGCCACGCGGGGTCTGGATGTAGCCCACCAGGCCGACGGCGATCATGGGGGGCGCCTCCAGCACGGTGACAGCCTCCACGACCTCCTTCTTGTGGATGTTCGAGCCCGGCTTGTCCACGTCGCGCGCGATGTGGGTCATGCCAGCCTTGTACGCCATGAACGACGTCAGGTGCACCTCCTTGGACGAGTCGTCCACGGGGAACGACTTGACCGTCCCGCGGTGCTTCTTGCAGCGCTTGCGCGGGTTGAACCCGAGCGACCCATGGCGCGGCGCCTCGAACTTGCGGTGGCTCATCCTCTTGTGCTCGTGCTACTCCTCGATCTGTCTGCCACCACTCAGCTTTCTCTCGGGCGGCCACTCATTCACTCAGCCCTAACCCTACTGCCAAAGCGTTCCTCCGGGTCTCGTTCACGTCACATCTTCGTTTTCGTTTCGCGTTCAAGTCGCGACCAATGCTCGCCGCGGTGGACGGAACGTACGAGGAACCAGGACGTTCCGAAGGCGGTGCTCGAGAAAAAATTGACGAGGTTGAGCGTCGGGCGATGTCGTGGACGATGTTGGCGCGGGCGGCGAGGGCGAGGCCGGCGATGGGGCTGTTGGCGACGGGCGCCGTACTCGCGCAGCGCCAGGCCCCGCTTGCGCATAGCGACGGCGCGGACTGCGCTGAGCCAGTCTGCGATGACAAAATTAGCCTTTTCAAGCAGAGCATGCTCAAGCAGCAGCAGCAGCAGCAGCAGCAGGGCGCTGGTGGTGCCAAGAAGAAGAAGCAAGAGCGGCAGTGCCCTCTCGGCCGTGCCCAGCTTGGCCGGTCCACTTGGGATATGCTGCACACAACTGCAGCCTACTACCCGGACGAGCCGTCAGACGAGCACAAGCGCGCTGCGACGGCCTTGTGGACGCGTTAACGGTGCTATACGCGTGCAAGCACTGCCGCGAGCACCTCGCAGCGCACGTGGAGGCGCACCCGCCCGACACAAGCAGTCGCCGCGCCTTCTCCGAGTGGCTCTGCCGCACGCACAACGCGGTGAACGACGTGCTCGGGAAGCCGCAGTTCGACTGCTCGGACGCGAACCTCTCGCGCCGCTGGCGCACCGGCTGCCGCCCTGCGAGCGCGGCAGCGGCTTCATCATCATCATCATCATCATCATCATCCGCCGAGTCTGCCGCAGCCAGCCTCGGCCAAGAGCAATGATCCGCAGCCCCGAGCAAGTAGACAAGCTCGGCGCGCCAGTAGTAGAGCCTCGCCGAGAACGCACCGACCTCGTCGCTCTTCTTAGGTTGCCTGCTGCCGTCCATCCTGGCCGCGCAAGTCGCCAGGCCTTGCCGCCGCCAAGGAGCCTGCAAGGCGCGAGCCGCTGGAGTTGGTCATCGTCATGGCGGGCAGGCCTGGCGGCGGTGGCGCCGCCAAGGGGCTGGCCGCGTGGAAGCCGGCGCCGCCCGAGCCGGCGAGCGACCGCTGGAGCGTGCTGGTGGCCACGCTCAGCTCCGACAACGCCGTGGTGAGCTTGCAGGAAGCAAACCGCAAGCGGCGGATCGTGGACAGGCACGTTCGCTTTCTGCGCGAGTCGTGCCCGTGCGACGTGGTCGAGTGGCCGCCGCAACACGAGCCAGAGGGTGCCAGCAAGCGCCAGCACTGGATGTGGCACAGCCTGCTGCAGACGCTGCGAGACAGCCGCGCGCACATCCTCGTGCTCGTGAGCGACGGCGTGTGCGACGGCAACCTCTACTTTCGCGACGACAAGCGCGTCGCCGAGGAGGACGAGGCCAGATGGTACCGTAAGCGAGGCGAGGCGCTCGCTCTGGAGATCGTCACCAAGTTCAAGCGGGACAAGCGCTTCCAGGTCATCGTGCTTGCCGGGGTCGGCACGGCGCGGATCGGCGCGAGGATTGACGAAAAGTTCAGGTCGCTGCCGCTGCTGCTGCCCCCGAGCATCATCTGCTGGGACGACACCGGCCCGGGCACGCAGCGCATGGACGCGCTCGCGGCGTGTGCGCGGTGACGCAAGACTTTCTCCACAACACGCTCAAAGACCGGCTTCCCAGGGTCCAGCAGGACCTGGACCTGCGCGGCACGATGCACTCGTTCATCGCGCTGAAGCGCGAGAACAAGGGCAGCGACAAGCCGTACCACGAGGCCGTGACATACTGCCGCGCAGCCAGATCGACTTTATCGGGCACATTTACTACCGCTTGGGGCTGGGCGCCTTCGAGCTGGGCCGGCGCATCGAGCGCATCATAAACCACGGCCTCATGCGGGACTTTGCGCTCAGCTCGCCCTCCACTGCCTCCTCCGGGCGGGCACCGCCGCAGGGCTTTCCGCGAACGCGGACGCGGACGCGGATGCGGACGCGGGCGCGGACGCGGCGCGGCGCTGCCCAAACGCGAGTACTCGCGCGTCAGCACGGTCTTCCTCTTCGCCGAACTCTTCGGCTGGCTCTACGTGCTGCGCCAACAGCCAGCACAACTGCTGTACCAAAAGCCGATTCGCGACCTGGAGTGGTCCTTCTCGGGCTGCGTGTCGGGCGCGCAAATCCCGACGCCCAACTGGCGCCTCGGTGACGTCAAGAAGGGCGACTTTCAGCTGCTCAAGTTTGACGTGCGCTCCATGGGCGAGGCAATGGTAATCAAGGACGGCACCATCTTTCGCGTGCTGACCTGGGTCGAGTTCCGGCACCGCTGGCCAGACGCCAGCTTCCGATCCGCCTTCCGCAAGATTGAGAACAACCTCCAGACGCTCGAGGAGCTCAAGCGCGACAAGGGAGGCGTGACCGAGGTGCTCTACCTCGAGCACGAGATCGACGTCGGTGACGCCGCCAACCCGCGCAGGCGCACCTTTCGCGTGCTGCAAACCAACTACCGCGCGCGACTTGCATGGATCATGAACCAGCTCTTTGCCATCGTGGAGCACTACACGACCGAGCTCATCACCTCGCGGTCTTCGGCCAAGGTCAAGCCCGTGTACACCACGGCGCGCGAGGAGCTGCAGCGCCAGGTGCAGGCGCACCTGCGCTCGCTCAAGCCCTCGGCGGCGCGCCCGGGCTTGTCGGTGCTCGCGACGCGAGCGGCGACCTACCTTTTTCGACCAGGCCGACCTCGGCGCGCTGTCCGCGAAGGCGGCGGCGCTCTTGTGCGACAACGCTGCCGCCGCCGGCCTCGTGGCGGGCGCCGCGGTGGCGGTGGCGGCCGAGGTCGTCCGCAGCGCCGGTAGCAGCGTACGCGGCACGACATGACGCAACGCGACGCCCCTTTCCCTCCCGGCGCCTCCCTTGGAGGGAGGGCGGGGGGCGTTCAAGCGCTCTCTCGCTCGCTATTAAGCCTGCTTGTTGCCGCTCTTCAGAAGCCCTCAAGCGTCTCCAGACTCGTGTGCACCTCGCTGCGCGCCTTCTCCTTCTGCCGCAGCTCCTCGTCGAGGCCCTCCAGGCGCTTGGCCACCAGCTCCTGGTCGCCGATACTGTCACTCTTTACAAGCATGCTCAGACCCTTGACGCCGTACGTGCTCATCGCCACGTCCAGCTGGTCGAGCGCCTCCAGGAGCTGCTGCCCGAGCTGCGGCGCGTGGAGGTCGCCGGCATCCCTTTCGAAAGCGTTGTTGTCAGCCAGCCGGCCGGTCAAGATCGCCGCGCCGAGCGCTGCCTGCCCTCGCCACCACTTACAGCGCGTCAAAGAGCGTCTGGGCCTGCGTCTCCAGCACCTGCAGCCGCCGCGTCAGCGCCGTCGCCATCGTCGTCCTCTCCTTCTCTCCGCCTTGTGCGCCAATAAAGACTGGGGCGGACGTCAACAATGACGTGAGGGTCCCTCAATGACGTGCGGCTGTGCCGTGAACAGACGTGGAAAGATCCAGGCGAGGTGCGCGACCATGTCGATCGCCGCGCTGCTGCGCCAAGGCGGCGCGCAGGCGGCCGCCGCGCTCGGCGAGGCCCGCGGGCGCCCCCGCGCCCCGCGCGACTGCGACGGCGGTCCCGCGTCGCCGCGCGAGGTGCCGAGTATCCCGGCGTGCGTCGCCGAGAATGGCGACGAGCAGGGACAAGTGGCCCGTGAGACAGCTCAGGCCGCGCTGCGCAAGCTGGCGGGATCCGAGATCGGCGGCGAGATCGCACTGGGCCCTGGCGCCGCGAGGCTGGCGGTCGAGGTCGCGAGGGGGCTCGAAGGCGACGAGCAGAGCACGCTGGACCCTCTTCTGGCTCTCCCTCGACGTCCTGGGCCCGCTGTGCTCGCGCCGCTGCGGCTGCTTGGCAGCGCGCAGGACGCAGCCCATTGAGGCGCAGCTGCTGCTTGCGCTGGCGCTCAAGGTCGAGCCGTCGCTCGGCAACGGCGAGGGCGTGACGGCGGCGCTTGCCGACAGCCGCGACTTTCTGCAGTCGCTTGGCGGACTGCGCGCTGCGCAACCTGATCCGCTACATGCGGAGGTGCTCCGACGCGCGCTTGTGGACGCCGGCGAGGCGCGCATGCTTCTCTACTGCGCCGCCGCGGCGCGCGTGGTGAAGGCGGCCGCCGGGTCGAGCGCCGCCGTCGTCGACAACCTGCCAAACCTCGACGAAGCGCTGAGCGTTGAGGCCGCGGCCACCCGCGACGGCGTAGACTTGGAGGCGCTCGAGACAGAGCACTGGCGCCGGCTATTTCGCCGGGTGCAGGGCTCGCTGCCGGACTGGGCGCCAGTGGCCGGGGAGGCCGTTGACGCGGTGCGGCTGGGCCCGCAGGCCGAGATCAAGCTCGCCCCGGCGGCAGCGGGCCGCGTTCAGGTCGTTTGCGTGTCGGGCTTGACGCGAGACGCGGACGCGGCCATGCGCGTGCGGCCAGGGGACGTGCTCGTATGCGTGGACCAGCACCCTGTGGCTGACGTGGCGACGGCCGAGCGTCTTTTGAGCCGCCGAAGAGGGACAAGCGCGCTGGTTTACCTGTGGCTCCAGCGCCCGGTGAGGAGGGCGCGGCAGAAGAGTTTGCGAGCCGACTATGGGCCCGCTGGGGCCTCGTCAACGACGAGTCGGTGCTGCACGTGAGCCGGTGCGAGGCGCGTGCGCCCGGCGAGCTGTTTGTTACCTCCTATCGGCTCATCTTCCAGCCGGATGAAGGCGCGGCGCGCGACTCGTGGCACGTGCCGCTGCTGTGCCTCGGGCGCATCGACCACAAGGCCTGCGCCGTGAGCGTGGTGACCAAGGACCTGCGCACCTTGAGCATGCAGTTTAGCAGCGCCAAGATGGCCGAGAAGGCGGTGCGGCAGACCACCGCGCTGCTGCGGCACGACCCGCTCAAGCGGGCGGCCCAGTTGGCGCGCTTGCCGGACGACCTGGGCGGCTGGGCAGTGTACGACGCTCGGCTGGAGTACGAGCGCATGGGGCTTGCGCTGTTCCCCGGGCTCGAGCTGTTCGAGCAGCCCGAGTATGCGCTCTGCCCGACCTACCCAAGGGTCCTGGTGCTTCCGGCTGGGAGTACGAAGCACGACCGCAACGCGTGCGCTCGATTTCGCAGTCTCGGCGGCTGCCTGTCGTCACGTGGGTTAACTGCCGCACAGGGGCTGTGCTCGCTCGCTGCGCACAGCCACTCACCGGTCTTCGAAACGTGAGCAGCGCGGCGGACGAGAGCATCGTGGCGGCCTTGATGACCGCTGCGCGCGGAGAGGGCACGCCGCCGCCGCTGCATCCCCCACCGCCGAGGGCACGAACGGGCCCGTCGGCAAGCACAGGGCTCGCCTCCTCGCCGACTTTGTCGCCGCAGCGCGAGGGCGTGGGGCACTTTGTCTCGGACATGTGGAGCCGGGTCAACAACTTTATGAAAGAAGAGGCGGAGCAGGCCGCCGCGCGCGGCCCTCTCGCCAAGGACGGCGGCGCGGGTGAAAAGGGCAGCGGCGGCGGCGGCGCGGCGGCGGCGGCGGCGATGCCAACGGCGGCGGCGGCGGCGGCGGCGCAAGCGGCAGCGGCGGCGGTGCAAGCGGCGGCGATGGCGAAGGACGCGAGTTTGAATACGTGATCATGGACGCGCGCAGCCAGATCGCGTCCATGGGAAACCAGATGCTGGGCAAGGGCACCGAAAACCCGGCCAACTACCCTGGCGCTCGTCTGCAGTTCCACAGCATCGACAACATCCACGCCGTGCGCGGGGCCTTTGTGCGGCTGCACAAGCTCGTCGACGCCGACCCAGGCGACTTTCTCAAGGCGCTGACGGACACCGGCTGGCTGCGCCAGGTGCAAAGCGTGCTCGAGGCGTCGCTGGCACTTGCGCGCACGCTCGAGCTAGACGGGAAGAGCGCCTTGACGCACTGCTCGGACGGCTGGGACCGCACATCGCAAATGTGCGCCCTGGCCATGCTCTTCCTCGACCCCTATTACCGCACGCGTCGAGGTTTTGCCGTGCTCGTGGAGAAGGAGTGGTGCTCGTTCGGGCACAAGTTCAAGGACCGGGTCGGTAATGAGGCGCTCAAGGGCCGCGAGCACTCCGAGGAGCGCTCGCCCGTGTTCACGCTCTGGGTGGACTGCGTTTGGCAGACGATGGTGCAGTACCCGGCGGCCTTTGAGTTCAACGAGGCCTTCTTGGTGGCGCTGCTAGACCACCACCTCGGGCCGCTTTGGCACCTTCCTGTACAACTCGGAGCGCGAGCGCCTCAAGGAGCACCGAGCGCACGAGCGGACGGGCTCCGTATGGACCGAGTTGCTCGCCCGCGAGGACTTGGTCAATGCCGAGTACGCGCCGGACGGCGTCATCCTGCCGCGCCTCGTCGCGCTTCGTGCGGCTTTGGAGACCTATTATCTGCGCTTCGACCGCGACCACTGCTGCTTTGCGCCACACGGACACCGCGCCTCCGCCTCAACTATGCCTAATGTACGTACGACTCATCATCATCATCAGCTTGGGCAACAAGCGGTCTACGGCATCATCTCGTACCATACCTTCACAGCAATGGTTTATAAGGTCGTTTGGTTGGTGTGTCTCAGCAACAAGACACGGTGGCCGAGTGGTTAAGGCGACTGGCTGCTAACCAGTTGGGTTCTCCCGCGTGAGTTCGAATCTCACCCGTGTCGCTTGTTTTTTTTCTTTTTTGGTTCCTGATGTGGTGGTGACGACGACCAACGCCCGCCCTATGGACGAGAAGTGGGCGCCGCAGCAGCGCATGGTCGGCGCAGAGCACCCTCTTGGGGCTTCCGTTTTGACCCTGGCTGGCATGCCAGAGCACGAGCAAGAGAGTACGTAATGTTTTTTTCGTTTCTTTTGTTGTTGGTCATCATCATCATCATCATCACAATCACCATCGTCGACATAGCCGCAGTCACTCGCTGGTCAGAACAGCCGGAGGACACGCTTGGTTGTCTCGACGGCGAGAAAGCATGCCGCATTGCCCGGCACTGCTCGAAGGAGCGCCGGCGCCAAACCCTTGTAAAAGCCCGCCAGACCCTCCGAGGCCATCACCTCGGACGCCACCTGGCGCATACCGCCGGGATATCTGCCGCTGGGCGCAGCCTGCAAGCGCGACTTGACGACGTCCGGTGGGAGGCAAACCAACCAGACCGCCCCGCGACCGCGCCGCAGCCCATTATACTGAGCGGGCCCAAGGGTGCCTCTTGCCGCCGCTGCAGCGCTCGCCGCGGCAACTCGTAGCCGCTATATATGCAGCAGAACCCGGCGCGTCGCGCAGCAGCGTGGCGCTCGCGCCCTTGTACAGCCCGCGCAGCCCTTGCTGTCTAATGCAGTCCAAGGGCCCGCGCAGCGGCCCGCCCTTGCCTTGCGCTTGCAGCATGACCTTGATACGGTCGCCAGGACACAGCACGATCGTGCCCGGTATCGCCGAGGCCGCGCCCGCGCGGCGATGACGCTGCCCGTGCTCACGTCCTGCGGCTCGACGCCTTCGAGGCGTGCCAGCAGCTGCTTGGCGCCGTCAAAGGCCCAAAAGTACCGCAAAGTTGGGGGTCCGGACGCCAGCGGTGCCAGCATGCCGCGGTACAGGCCCCGTACGCCCTCGCGCTGCACCGTCTCGCGCGCGCACTGCCGCACACTCTTCAATGTGGGATCCACTTGCATTTTCACCTTGATCGTGTCTGCCGGGTGGCCCACGAGGACCATGCTCGCGCCGCCGCGCCGCCAGCTAGGAACACGTCAACGAGTCGCGCGAAGCGCTTCGAGCGCCGCCCTGAGCCGCTCCAGGCACCGCGCTCTCCATCGCCGATGTCTGTCGTGCAGCACAATACAGGCTCGTGATCGAGTTGACGGTTGGGAGGGACCGCGGCGTCGACAGGCCGCAGTCGACAAGCAAGATGACCAACCGGAGATAAGCTCCTAGAGCTGGAGCAAGATGAGCAAGTCGTCTTCGGGTTGCATCGCCGGCGTGTTGTTGCTTTAACGATAGCCGCCGCCACCGTACCCGCCGCCGCGTTGGCCACCTCCGCGACCGTAATCGTCGCGGTAGTCGCCGCGACCGTAGTCGCCGCGACCGTAGTCGTCGCGGCCGTAGCCGCCGCCGCCGCCGCCGCCGCCGCCGCGGCCGTAGCTACCGCGGCCGTAGTCGTCGCGGTAGTCGTCGCGGCCGCCATAGCCGCCCCCTCGGCCGTAGTCGTCACGACCGTACCCACCACCGCCGCCGCCGCCCCGTACCCGCCGCCGCCGCCGTACCCGCCGCCGTACCCGCCGCCGCCGCCGCGCCCGTAGTCGTCGCGACCGTACCCACCGCCGCCGCCACGGCCGCCATAGGGGGCGTCACGACCGCGCTTGTAGCGCTTGACGATGCCGAAAAAAAGCCACCCATGTTGCGCACGGAACGCAGGTCCGTGGACAAAAAGTTCTCGATAATGTCGAGCCCTGTGCTCGTGTCAAACTCGGCCAGCGCCTCGAGGCACCGGTCGTCCAAGTCGCCCTCGTTGATCTTGCCGGCCGCGACGGCGTCGCGGATGCGCGCCTTGACCTCGGGCGAAGGCTCGTGGGACCCGCCGCGACGCTCAATGTTCTGCAGACGCCGAATGATGCTGTGAATGAAGCCCGCGTGGCGCTGGATGGAGGAAGGGTCCTGCTGGTTGTACTTCTTTAGGACCTCCAACATGGACGTCTCGGAAAGCGAGTGCATGCTCTCGCAGCACTTGTCGTCAAAGTCTTCACGCTGCATGAACCCCTTGCTGAAGATCTCCTCGAGCCCCTCCCGTACGGCCTCCGGCAGTTCCTCGAAAGTCCTGCCGCCGCTGCCGCCGCCGCCGCCGCCGCCGCCGCCCGAGCTGGACTCGGTGAAGCGCCGGAGAATGGAGCTCAGAAACGCGCGCGGCTTGCGGATCTCGCTGTCCTTCTCGGCCGACTCGTAGCGCTCGAGAGCCGTCTTTTGGTCCTCGGCGCTGAGCGAGGTCAGCAGGTCCATGAGCCGGTCGTCCAAGTCGATCCGGATGCGGTCGAGCACTTCCTGCGCTTCTGGCGCCAGAGACCCGCCGCTGCCGCCGCCGCTCTTCTCGTTGTCGGCGTCCTCTTTCCGCGCCACGTCGCCGCTGTCGCCGTCGCCCTTCGCCTCGCCCTCCATCTCTTTGTCGTCCTTTCCGTCCTCCTCCATTTCTCCGGACTTGGCCTCCTGCTCAGGCGCCGCGGGCGCCTCAGGTGCCTCGGCGGCGTCGCCCTCGGCCTTGGCGGCGGCGGCGGCGTCGCCCTTGTCCTCCTCAGCGCTGCCGTCTCGCCTCCATTCTCCTCGGCAGTCTTGTGCTCGCCGTTTTCCTCGGCCTTGCTCTCGTCAGCCATGGTCTTGCGGCGCTCAGATGGCGCGTGGACAGCGCTCGGCAGCTCGGCCTGCGGCCTCCGACGTCGCTCTCGCCTCCAACGACCGCCTCCCTCCTCCTCCTCCTGCTGCTCGCCCTTCGTTGCCTCACCAAGGAAGATTGGGTTTGGACCAGGCTCCTTGATGGTCAAGATCAACAACAATTGGGGAAAATCTCATTTCATCACATTTTAGACGCCGGCGCCGTGCACCACCGCGTCCTCGTCCGTCCAGCGGCCAAAGTGCAGGCGGATGGTCTTGCCAGAGTTCTTGATCAACTCGCTGACCTCCACGAACGACTTGCCGCCGATGCTCGTGCCGTTCACCTTGATCAGCTGGTCCTTGAGGCCCACCAGACCGCACGCCTCGACGGGGCCCCAGTCCCCGTTCGGGAGGTCGCGGAAGCCGGCGACGATCACGCGGTTGTCGTTGGTCCAGCCAAGGCTTAGGCCCAGGCCGTTTGTCATGTCCAGCGTCACCTCGAACTGGTTGTTGGGCAGCTCCATGAACCCGAGAGGCTTGCGCTTGCGGAAGCGCAGGTGGAAGGGCACGGCTAGCCCGTCGTCCGCGCTGGCCTGGGGGTGGTCGCGCGGGGCGGCCGGAATACGTCTGGGAGCGGGCTGGAAGGCTCGGCCTCGAGCGCCACGTCGTCTTCGCTAGCGGCGGCGGCGGCGGTGTCCACCTCGAGGCCGTCCTCGCTGCCGAGCTCGCGCAGCCGCACGGCCGGCACGTTGCGTTCGGTTGTGCCCGCTTGCGGGCCCTTGGAGAACTCCACGTCGTAGGTGCCATCGTCGTTGACGGCCTCCACGCGGGCCTTGTACCATCGCACCGGCTTGCCAGACTCCTCCGAAAGCTCCACCTGGACCTGCACAAACTCCCCGACAGCAAAGCGGCCAGCACCATCGGCGCGCCGTCGGCAGCCGCGCCGTCGGCAGCGCCGGCGCCACCACCAGCGCCCGGGGCGCGAATGCGCTTCACAGGCACTTCAGTCTCCTCGCCGCGCTTCTTGTCGTCGTACGCGACCGTGTACTTGTTGGTCGCTGCATCCACGGCCTTGATCCGCGCCGGCAACCACGCCTGCTTGGCAGTGGCGCCGAGCGAGGCATTGGTCTCGTCATCTGATTCGGTCCGTCTCCTCGCCGCTCGCGAAGGCCGACTGCGACGCCGCCAGAGGCATCACCTCGACGGCCTCCCCGACAACAAAGCGCGGTCGGAAGATGGCTGGCCACGGCACCGTGCCAGGACGGTCCTGCTTGCCCGCCGGTGGCGCGGCAGCGGCAGCGTCGTATTCGACGTCGCACGTTCTGCCAGCGGTATCCACGGCGGTGATGGTGGCCCGGACGACCTCGTCCTCCAGGCGCACGTCCACAACCTCGCCGACGACCAGCATGAAAGCGCGCACATCGGCGGCTGGAACCTCGACCACAACCTCCTCTTGCGGAAGCTCCGGGCCGGCCTTTTTGCCCCCCTCGGGACCGTTGTCGGCCGCGCGGCCCGAGAAGGCCACCGTGTAGGTCTCGGCGTTCATGTTGAGAGCGCGCACCTCAGCGCGCTCAAAGACGCCCTTGGTGGTGACGTGGCGTGCCTCGACGAGGTCGCCGACGCGAAAGAGCATCTTGCGGGTCCGCAGCAGGTCCCCGTGCACACCCTTCGTCCCCGAGCCCGTCGGTCTCGTACGACAGGTTGTAGGTGCAGTCCGGGTTGACGCGCAGCACGGTGGCAGCGTGCCAGTCGTTCCCCGCGCCGCGCCGCGCCTCCACCTGCTCGCCGACGCGAAAGTCCGTGGCGGGCAGCCGCAGGTCGCCCGCTGCCACCACGACCTTGCTACCTTCCGCGTCGGCTTGAAGCACGTCCAGGTCCGGTGAAGGTGCCATCCTGGTTGTCTTGCACGACCGAGCCGCGGAACCAGCCCTGCGCGTCGCCATAGTTCTTCGGGTCGAAGGCGCCGTAGGCCTCGACGCGGTCACCCACGGCAAAGCCGCCTAGCATGCCGGCGCCGGCGCCAAGCTCGATGTCGTCTTCGACGCCGGTGTCGGGGATCGTCTTGGCTGTCTCTGGGACCACCCCGGGCTCTCCCTCCTCCTCACGACGGTTGCGCTTGCGGATGACAAAGAAGAGCACGAGCAGCACGAGCAAAGGCACGCAAAGACGATGGCAAGCGTGGCGCCGAGGCTCGAATTCGGGCCCCCGGCCCCCAACGGCGTGGGCGGCGCGGTCACGCCAGGGTCGTCAGGATCGTCAGGACCATCACCGACGGTCCTTCGAGCACCGACGCAGGTGTTTTCGTCCAGGACCACGTCGCCAGAGTGGAGCTCCAGATCTGAGGCCCAGTACACGTAAAAGGTGTCAAAGGCTCCCGACTCGCTCGCGCACACAAGTCGCTCGCTGCCGTCGATCCGTGTTGGCGCGACGATCTGCTGGCTCGCGTTGTCGTGTTCTTGAAGACGCACTGCACCTCGTCTAGAGGCGCCTCGCTTGCCGAGATACCACGCATGACCACAACGGTCTCCCCGCTGCCGCTGCCGCCGCCGCTGCAAATCGCGTTGGCCGACTCGGTCAGCATGCACCGCTCCTCGGAGGCGTCGTGCAGGGGCACGCGCACGGTGGCTTCGGGCCTGAACTCCCGTTTCTCGTCGCCAAAGTGGAAAGTCACGCTGTAGTCCTTGGCACGCAGCTCCTTGTCTGGCAAGAACGACTCGGACACGCGGCATAGGAGGCTCTCGTCGGTGCTGCCAGGGCAAGCTCACTAGTCTCAGCGTCGCGCGGCGTGCAGGTCGCGGCATCGGCGAGTTCAGTGCCATTGGCTGCGGCGGCCGCCTTGTACGAGGACAGCGTCACGCCGGTCAGGGATAAGTCGGCGACCTCGCCCAGGCACGACGCCGAAGGCCCCGACACCTCGAGACAGCGGCGCCCGGCCGTGGGCAGGAACGACTGCGACTTGACGGTCGCCATGACGCCGCCGTCCATGCAGACCTGCATCTGAACGGCTTCATAGTTTCCGCCGCCCTCGTACGGGTCCCAGCCGCCAGCGACGCAAGTGATGCTGCCCGGCGCAAAGTCGGGCTCGGCCATCACCGTGCCTCCGCCAACCTCGGTGAAGGCACACATGACGCGCATGTCCTCAAACTCGGGGTCACCCCAGCACGACTGCGGCTCGCTCACGTTAAAGCCTGCGGCCAGGGCAAAGGCCGTTCGTCCGCCGCCAAGCTGCAGCTCGACACTCTCGCGCGCGCAGTCCTGGTCCGCGGCGTCCAGGTCGTCACCCCAGCCCGACACGTCCGTGCAGACGGCGGGGGCAAAGTCGCCCGAGCGAAAGTCCACCGCGCGGCCAACCATGGCGCCAATTCCCGACACTTGATGGTCGGCCGTGAGCAGCATGGTCAGGTGCAGTTCGGCGTAGGCTCCGTTCTGCACGCCGGACGGGTCGAAGGGTTCCCACGTCGCGCTGTCGCAGCGCACAGACCCGTCCGACTCTAGGACTGGGGCGACCACGTCCGGGGTCGGGTCGGTGACAAAGTCGAAATCATCGACGTTGGGCAGCCAGACGCAGGTCAGGTTGTCCATGCCGATGGCGTCGACGACGAAATCGATCGACTCGCCCGCAAAGGCGGTGGCCATGCCGTCCCCGAGGCAAAAGTCCCCGGCCGCCGCGCCGTCGTCGTCGCCGTTGTCGCCACCCGCTTGGAGAACCCGGCGCCGCCTCCCGGCGCCCTGGGGGCTCACCTGAACCACGGGCCGGAAGCAGGCGTCTTCGGCGTTGATGCTGTACTCTTGGACTGGCAGTCTCGCGATATCGGCGATGACCACGCTGCGTACTTTTTTCGTGTCGACGGATGAGAGCGGGGGCATCTCGCACGTGAGCATGGCGCCATCGGATGCCACCTCGCCGATGGCGGGGTCGCCGCGGTCAAAAGTGCAGGCGGGGTCGGCGCCGAGAAGCGGGACGAGCATTGCCAGGGACGGCCCGGTGATGCGCAGCTCTGCCGGGGTGCCTAGGCAGAGCGGCGGCGTGGTCTGGCCGGGTCGCTCCGTGGGCACCACGTCGGACACAAAGCAGGGCGCGCCCGTCTGGGAGCGCAGCGAGAGCTCTTGCCTCACGATAACCTGCGTCATGGGGTCGCCGTTAAAGGTGCTCCCGGTCAGCTCGAGCGCCACGGTGAGCATGTTTTCGCCGCTAGCGCCGGTCAGCTCGCCGCCCAGGCCCTCGAAGATTTCGGTGGGGACCACGCAGGTCAAGCCGCGGGTGGTCTGGAAGGGGGACGTGGAGGCGCGCAGCCCCGTCGCGGCCTCTGCCGGAATGCGCGTGACCTCGCCGCCGCCGTAAAACACACAGGAGGCCTCGTTGTCGATAATGGCGCGCGCGGTCTTCCCCAGGAAGAGGACCTCCGCGGGCGCGCCGGGGTCGCCGCCCCAGCACTTGTCGAGGTCGAAGCGGCCGTCCTGGACGGTGCCGGTTGCGGGCTCGAATCTGTCAGCAGGCGTGTTGCGCGTGGAGACGGCGATGCACTTTGACTCCTCGGTGCCGATGGCCTGCGCCTTGACGACGATGCCGTGGCTCCGGACCTCGACGTGGCTAAAGCTGATGCCGAGCAAGCCGTCAAGCTTGCCATCCGTGGAGCACGAGTAGGCGTTGGGCCCCGACTCGGGCGCTGGCAACAGCGTGCCCTGGAGCTGGAGCGCTTCGTCAAAGCCGACAAAGTGGCAGGTGACGCCCTCGCTTTCGAGGAGCGGCACGCCCTCATTGGACTGCACAAGCACGGTGAGAGGCTCGCCAAAGCAGCTCTCGGTGTCTTGCTGCACGACAAGGCACGAGTTCATGGTGAAGAGGCGTGACTCGTCAAAGAGGTTGCTCAGCCGCAAGAGCTTGCCAGACCCTTCGTGCATGAGGAAAAGGTCGGCCTGCACGTCGCGCGAGACAGCGCCGTCCGGGAGCGGCTCGACAAAGTCGACCGGCATGTCGCACTCGAGGCCGCCGTCGCCGCCAAGCACAGGCACAGCATCCACGATAAAGGCGGGCTCGGTGTCGTTCTCCCGGTGCCGATGAGGCACACGGGCTTGAGCTCGGCCGCCCCGGTAGACTGCTCCATGACGTAGTCGACGACGCGGCCGGAGAAGGCGGCCTTGGCCTGGCCGCGGGTGCGCCAGCAGGCGCTCGTGGAGACGTCGGCGGCCATGCACTCCGCGCTGCCCAGCAGGAGCTCAATCTGGGGAAGCTCCTGCGCCTCGGCGACGAGTGTGCGGGTCATGGTGCCCGGGATGGTGCTGGGCTCGGGCGAAGTGAGCTCGACGACAATGCTGACGCCGGCGAGCCGCGGCGGCGGCATGACGAGCAGGTCGATCGCGCTCGCGTCGGGGCCGGCGGCGGCGTCGCGCGCTGCGAGCGGCTCGGCAGCGGCGGCGTCGGCGGCGGCGAAGCGAATGGCGGCCTCATCCGGCATGGTGCAGGCAATCTGCGGCTCGTCGGTTTCTTCGTCGCGCGAGGCCACGCCGAGCGAGTCGACCGTGTACGAGTAACCGTTCTCGGTGATGCTGAACTGGCATTTGTACGTGTACGACAGGTCCGAGTCGTCGACGAAGGCGGTCAGCGTCGGCCCTGCGAGGGAGAAGGTGAGCGAGTCGCCGATGCAGCGGCCGTCCGGCAGATCGGGCGTGAGCGTGACGCAGGGCTTGCGGCCCAGCACAAAGGTCGTGGGCTGGCCCAGCTTGCGCGAGGAGCCCGGGTCGGTCATGTTTACCTGCACGCGCTCGCCATCCGCATCCGTGTAGAACGACTCTGGGAACATGCACTCCCAAACGCCGTCCACCTTGCTGCCTGGCGTCGTGACGGTCTGGCCCGGCAAGCCCTCCAAGGCGAACACGCAGGAGAGCTGCGACAGCGCGCTCACGGACGAGCCCGTGACCTGCATTTTGGGCGTCGCGCCCTGGCACACGTCGGCGGGCGCGAGCCCCTCCTCCAGCACGGCGCGAAAGTCGCCAAAGATGAAGAGGGCCAGCTCGTCGATGATGTCGGACAGCGCCGTGGCGTCCTGGGCATCCCAGATGAGGCTCTTGTCGCCCGTGATGTCAGCGATCTGGTTGGTTTGCTTGCTGCCGCCGCCGATGGAGACGCCAAAGGTTTGCGAGTACGGGTCCGCGATGATTTTGTCGGCCTGCTCCTGCGATTTCGGGCGGTCCTCTTCTCGAGCAGGCCGTCGGTGAGGTAGAGCACGGCCGTCTTGCGCTGGGGCTCGGGTTGGTCCTCGATCCATTGGTTCACTTCTGTGAGCGCCGACTGGGCGCACGTGTATCCGTTCGCGCGCTCGCGAGAGAGCTGCCTGAATCCCTCCGCGAGCACTTCATAGTCGCCGGTTGGCGCCAGCAAGACCTTTGGCTTTTTGCTCACGCCGTTGCACCCGAAACATGACGATGCCAAGGCGGATGCCCTGGACGTCAGGCGGGTCGTAGTACGACCCGACCAGTTCTGCCATGCGGTGCCGTCTGGTTCGCAAACCGCGCCAGCAGCTGCATGCACGTGGGGCTGCCCTCCAGCTGCTTGCAGTCTGAGTTCCTGTCGGCAATACTGCCGCTCTGATCGATCACAAAGTACAGGTCGAGCGCCTTGGGGTCCACGGGCACGGTCTGCGCTCCGGCCATCTGCGCTCCGACCGCGGCGACCAGCGCCGCGAGCCAGACCCGCCGCACCATCTCTTCCGGCGTCCCTTCCCGCTCGCTCCCGCGGCTATCCGCGACTGGGCCTCGCGCCTAGCCCGCGGCTCCCACTCGCGCGTGGGACAGCTGCGGCTAAGGCGGCGAAGGCAGCGGCGGTCGAAAGGTCGCTGCTGCTGCTGCTACTGCTGCTGCTGCTGCTGCTGCTGCTGCTGCTGCTGCTGCTGCTGCTGCTCTCCCACTCCGTGGCCCTCCTCGTCCGCCTGCTGGTTCTCCGCCGCTCTGCTTTGTCGTTCGCCTCTTCTCCGCCACAGGCAAATCGGACGCCTCGCACCGGACACAGGGTGCGTCTTCTGTGCTTTTTTTTCATGTGGACCCGTACAGGACATGGTGCGCGCAAATCCGTTGTTTGCTGCGCAGTTATCCCCGATCCGCCGATGCGGCAAGTGCCGCGATACCAGAATGCAGGTGATTTGATTCGAAGGAAGTATTGAGGAGCGCGGGGTCTGGTGCGGGAATGTAATACGCGAATAGTTTCCCCGCTGGCGTCGGTCTTTTTCATCTCTTTGCTTGGCTTTGAAGGGAGGCGAACTCGCTCCATGGCTTTTCGAGTTCAAGTGGAGGGGACCTCAGAACGGTCCCGTTGGGCCTTTGCCGCTTACGCACGGCTAATTGCACGGCTTGCCGTCGCCACCGCCGCCGCTGCTGCTGCCGCTACCGCCGCCGCCGCTGCCGATCATGATGGGTGGGCTTCGTTCAGCGTGTGCTCGGGACCGACCGGGCGTGCAGTTCGTTCGTTGCAGGGCTGGAACGCGGCGAACTCCCTTGCTCCAGGCGGTCGATCGTCACCGATCAAGCGACGAGACAGCAACGGCAGGCAGGCAGGGAGGGAGGCAGGGTCGTGCAGTGGTGCACATTCACAGCAACATGGTTCATTGATTCAGTCGTACGCAAGCGTCGGATGGAAGCGCGAGGAGATCATCGGCGCGACTTGCCACGGAAGAGGCCCTGGAAGAGGGCGTTGTGCTCGGCCTGCTGCTCGCTGATAGCCGTGACCGTCATGGTGTTGGGAAGGCCCTCATTCTTGATGTAGTCGTCCGCGATCTTCATCGACTTTTGCTTCTCCTGCTTGGTCGCGCCCGAGCCCAACCAGACCCAGAGACCGATGTTGGCGTGCACCAGAAAGACGTCGTCAGAGTCCAGCTTGTTGGTCGACACCTTGCCCTCCGCCTCGAGCGTAAAGGTGACCGAGCCAGAGGCGTCCGAGATGCGCCAGAGCTTGATCTTGCTCGCGTTGAGCTTCTCAGAGCCCGTGCACTCGACCTCGTACGGGTCGTCGCTGGCGCGGATGTCCGACTCGCTGCCCAGGATCTCCCAAAACTTTTCGTCCACCTCGCGCTTGCGTGCCTTGCCGTTGCGCGAGTTGACAATGTTGTGCTGCAGGAGACCGCTCTTGTTCTTCTCGAAAAAGTTGCTCTCGTCGCCGACCCAGCGGTACACGTAGCGGCCCGTGTCCAGATGAAGCAGTCGCCGTGGTTCATGAACTCGGCCTTGCAGGGAATCTGGAAACTCTTGGTGACGCGGCTGGCGTGGCGCACCATCAGCAGGCGCGGCTCGTACTGCTGCGGCTTGACGTGGCGGAAGCCGCTCTCGATGCCGCCGCTCATGTAGTTGAGCTCCTTAAAGTAGGTGAGGAAGAGCTTGCTCTCGTGGTACTGGATCTCCCGGTGCTGCACGGGGCCGTCGTCCAGCAGGGTGTCCAACTCTACGGTCTTGTACGCCGCCACGCCGATCTCGTCCTGCGTCGAGCTGGACCCCAGCCAAAAGTGCAGGTCCCAGGCGAGGCGGTTCTTGTTCTTCTTGCCGGTCACGGGGTCGACCGGGTGGTACGTGTTGAGCACGATGTAGCTGTCGCCCGAAAAAAAGTTGCCATACTCCTCCTTTGGCCAGCGCTTGATGCCGAAATCGGGCGTGTCGCTCTTGGTGCGCTTGTTCTCCACGCGCCACACCTCGAGGCCCACTTTGGTGCCCGCCTTGCGGAAGGCCTTGTCCTTCTTGCCGCCTTCTTGCGCAGGTCGCGATCCTCCTTGGAGCCGAGGCCCGCGATGTTACTGTCCTCCAGGGACGCCTGCGCGTACTCGCCGTCTTCGTTGATCGCGCCAATGTTGGACAGCACGGGCTCGTGCTTGACCTCGCGCGACGCGCTGCGTCCGCGTCCGCGCCCGCTACTAGTGCTGTTGCGCCGCGAGTCCACGCTGCTGCGCCGGCCCGTGCCGCCGCCGCCGCGGCCCCACGACCGCCGCCACGACTTTCGCTTCTCTTCCTTGGGCTCCTCGCCGCCCCTCCGCGCCCTTCTCCTGGTCCTCCTCGGCGTCGGCCTCCTTTCTCTCTACCACTCCGAGCTCCTCGAGCTCCTCCTCGATCACGGTCTCAAGGCTTGGCTCCTTGTCCTTCTTCTTGTCCCGGCGGAACCGAGGCAGCGAGTTGCGGAGCGAGTTGCGGCGGTCCTTGCTGCGCCGCTTGACCTCCTGCTGCTCCGCCCTTTCCTTCTCCCGCTGCTTTTTAGCCTCCAGCTTTTTGGCGGCCTCGTCGTCGTCGTCGCCGCCGCCGTCTTCACGACCAGATCCCTCTTTGGCCTCCTCCTCCTCCTCCTCCTCGGCGTCCTCCTCGACGTCCTCGGCGGCGCCGCCGACGAACCTCTCGGTAAAGAACTTGACCAGCGAGTTGCGCTTGGGGGCAGGCTCCCCCTTGCGGCGCTTGTCCACCTTGCTCTCCGCGTCACCCTTGAGAATGCTCTTGGGCCGGTGCTCGGCCGATCTGCGCGTGCTGCTGCGTCGCGTCGTGTCCTCGTCGTCGTCGCTCACATCGCTCACGTCCGAGCCCTCCTCGTCCTCCGCGTTGTCGTAGTCGAAGAGCCACCGCACGCTCTTCATCATCGTGCCCGCGACACCGCCTTTGCTTTGCCTACACACCCGCCTCCCTCGCAACAACCTCTGCTTTCGCTCCCTTCGGACCCTCGCACCGATGAGACTCGGACGACAGCGAGTGAGTGAGCGTAGATCAGCGCGTGCTCATGCTCTTGCTCTTTCAGTTCTGTGGGATCTCTGTCTGTCTGACCGTCTGTCTGCCACGTCGCTCGTGCATCTGCGCACGGCGACGCGCAGTGGCAGTGGGTCGTGCAGGTTGGACGGACGGGGGGGCCCACCACCCTTGATCGCTTGCACATGCACGGCACAAGCTTGAGCCGAGTCTTGAGCCTCAATCAATGAACAACAAAACGATCGAGAATGGACACCTGGGAGTTGAAGAGCTCCCGTCGATTGACATTGTCTGGGCCTGCGCCTTCTGCGCGCCTTCACCGCCCCAAAATGGATCTTCCTCCAAGGAGCCTGGTGGGCGGGATGGGTAGGTGGAGGCGGATGGAGGCGGCGGCGGACGAGTGCCGCTTCACGCGCGCGCTGCAGACCGGCAGCGGGGGCGGCGTGCGCGTCGCCGGTGGGTGGAACAGGCGCCCCAGGAAGCGGTGGCGCGGCACGCGATATGCTGGCGCGGCGCAGGGCGAGCCACGGCGCGGCGTGAGGGGCGGAGCCGCCAGGGACTGCAACAAGCGGGCCGCTGCGCTGCGCGAGAGGCGCCGCCGGAGGCGCCGGGAGCTTGGGGCCGCCCCGGTGGTGGCGCGCGAGGCGGTCTTGCCGCTGCGTGGCGCGCCTAAGGACGGCGGGCTCGTGGTCGGGCTTCGGTCCGTCATGAAGGCCCTGCGCGCCGGTGAGCTGCAGGCCATTGCGGTGTGCGGGCGGGAGGCACCGCCGGCCCTGGTAGCGGGCGTGGAGGCTGCATGCGCCCAGCAAGACCAGGTGAGCGTGCGGCTGCTTGCGGAGACCTCGGCGGAGGCGCTCGGGGGCCTCCTCAAAGTGCGCTCGGCGGCGGTCGTGGCGTTTAGGAAGGACGTGCGGCCCGAGCTGCTGGCGCCGCTCGACGCACTGACGGGCAGCTGATCGTTGCGCGAATGGCTAGTTTGCTAGTATCTGTATCTGTACGTACATTCTCTTGATCTTGATCTTGAACTTGATCTTGACTCACATGTCAATTATCCATTCGACTAGTCTGGCTGGGCAGGCAGGTACGTGCGCCGGGCCTCGTACATGACCAGCACGTTGCGGCTCTCGCGCAGCGCCATATAGCCCTCCTTGTCCGTGATGGCCGGGCCCGCGCGGCTCCGCGCCTCAAAGCAGATCAACTCGTGCGCCTCCAAGTTGCCCGTCGCGGTGTTGCGAAAGAAAAAGTGCGTGAAGCGCATCTGCGCAATGTCCCGTTCGTCCCCTCGCACAGCTCGAGCCCCGCGAGCCATTCGTTGATCGCCGCGTGCGGCGTCCCTTCGCGCTTTGGCACCGTGCGCGCGCGCCGCACAAGCTCCGCCGTGCTGTCGGCAGCCGCGGGGTTGTCGTGCGCAAGCACAACGCCCTTGTTGCCCTCGCGTCCTCGTGCAGCCAGGCCGCCGAGATGTTCTCCGCGAGCAGCGCGGCCAACGCCATCAACGGGGAGAGGACGCGGGGCGCGAGACCGCTGCGGGAAGGGCGCGTCGAGCTCCAGCACGAGCTTTGGTGCGCCAGCAGCACCTTGCGGCCGATCATGACCATGTGATTCGCCGTTAGTCTGATCGTCAGCTTGGACCACAGGTGCTCGAACAGCGCCGAGAAGAACGTCCCGACCTGCGGGTTGGCGCTCACGGCGTTGATGGCGCCCCGAACATGAACCGGCCTTGCTTGTCCAGGCAGGGCTCCTCCCAGGTGCCGGACACGTCATATTCGGCGCCACGGGCGCCGCCTTGCGCGCCTCCAAGCGCGCCAGCTGGCGCTCGAGCCGGATTTGCTGCAGAATCTCCCCGCGCGTCACCAGCCGCTTGCAGATCAGCAGGTCCTTGCCAAAGGAGCGCTGCTGCTCGGGTGTCTTGAACCCGCCTGCGCCATAGTCGCGGCCAGGAAACTCCTCGAGCGTGCCGTACAGCTGCACATGCAGCGTGGCTGCGCCCGCGTCGTTCGGCGCGTGGAAGGCGTCCAGCGAGAGTGTTTGCCGAGCCGCGAGCTCCATAGGCAGCGCAAACTCCCCCACGGAAGGCCCGTCTCGCGCAAGCACTTGGCGATTACGCGCCGGAAACCCTGACGCACCTCGGCGTAGATGGACACCTCGCGCAGATCGCTCATCCTGTCCTCCTCGAACGTCTCGTCTTCGTGCTCGGGCGTCCACTCAAAGTCGATGCTGCGCTCGAGCTCGAGCCGCACCCGAGCTCCTCCAGGCCGGCGAGCGACGACCAGCGGTCGATCATCCGCCCCGCAAAGTCGACCGAGTTGGACCGCAAGAGCATCGTCAGCATGTACTCGACGAGCGTCTCGAGCTTGCACATGAACGATTTCTGCGAACGAGCGACGCGCCTCGGCGCTTTCGGCAGGATAGTGCTCCTCCAGCACAGCCTGCAGCCCGCTCGACGCCGCCAAGCCGCACGACGGGTGCTCGGTCTTCTTGCGCCGCGGCGGTGTCTGCGAATACCTTTTCGAGGTCGGGCGGCCCGGTGCCCTCCGGCCTCTTTTCCTGCTGTTGCGCGTGCAAGGGCAGAGGCGGGGCTTCGACTCGGGCTTTGGTTTTAGGGCTGCGGCCTCGGCCGCCCCGGCCGCTTCCGCAGGCGCAAACGGCGCCATTAAGGCCTCCCCTCGCTCAGGGGGCCGCTGCCATTCTCGACGGCACCGAGGCCCAGGATGTCTGGGTCGAGGTCGTCACCCTCTTGGATAAGGTCGAGCACAAAGTCGAGGTCTTTGTCAAACTCCTCCTCGAGGTGTGCCTTGGTATCGACGGCCCCCAGCTCGGCCGGACTCATCTTGGGGTTTGGCGTGGCCCCAAAGGTGCAGATGAAGCGCACGAGACGGTCCAGCGTTCGGTTCACGGGGAGCACCTCGGAGGCAGGCTTTTCGTCGTGCTTCTCCTGCTTGACGCGCTGGCCCGCGCTCGCGTCGTCAAACGCGTCGACGCCTCGCTTAACGCCCGAAATGGGCTGTTGTGGTTCTTGCGGCGCGCGCAGCCGCCACTTCGCCGGGGCTTCCGTTGCGCCTGCCTTTTGCCGGTGCCGCGTGTAGAGCGTAAACGGCGGCGAGTCCACGCAGCTTTCGAACCGCAGTCTGGGAGGGCCCGGGCGCCGCTGCCGCCTCCCCACCCCACCCTCTGCTGCCGCCGCTCCCTCTGCCGCGTAAAAGACATAGACTCGGAAGACGTGCTCGTCGTCGCAGGTCCCCTTGGTCGACAACCACTGGTAGTGCCATCCCAATAGCGCCTCGTTGAAGGTCGCCTCAAACACGCCCGCGCCGCGCTCGTACAGCGGCCCGGGTATCCAGGGCTCAAGCGGCTTCGCCCGACTCCTGCTGTGTGTCTCCAGCTCCGCCGCGGCCACCTCCTCGCCGGGGAGGAAGCGCGGCGCCGCCTGGCGCTCCTCAAAGCGCGCCCACACGCGCGGCGGAGGCTTCCCCGGCGCCTGCCTGAGCTCCAAGCGCACCTGGCGGCCGCAGAAACCAGCGGCGTGGTGCCCTTCCAGGCTGCATTCGGGAAAGCATCGAAGGTTCTTCTTGGACAGCTCGGAGGCCTTCTTGTACGTGCGCATGTACGCCTCCGCGAAGCGCTGCTGCGCCCCCACGAGGCCTCCATCAGCGCCGCCGCGCTGCAGGCCTTCGGGCCGCTGGCCGCCCTTGCACTGAGCTCCGAGTCCGCCGTGCACGACGGCCAAGGAGCCTGCACAGCTCGCAGAACGAGCAGGAGCACGCGGCAGGCCGCCGCGCCGATGGACTGCGAGTGGCTGGAGCCGCTCCAACAGGCCTATGCGCGCACGTATAAGAGCTCGGCGGCTAGCAGCCGCAAGAACCTGCGCTGCTTTCCGGCCTGCGGGCCACTGTCAAGAACGCATTCGCCGACTGGATTCTGCGGCGGGCCTGCGGTCGTGCTGTTGAGCCTGCGCGAGCCCGTGCCCGCCGACGCGGAGATTGTCGCCATCGCCGAGTTCGTGCAGGTCGGCGCCGACTGCCAGTGGCGCTCGGGCGCGGAAATCTCCGAGCAGGAGCTCGCTGGGAAGGTGCGAGGGCCAGAGGGCCCGCTGCGGCCGTGGATCCAGGGCCGCGTGGAGAGGTCGGACGGGAGGTTCAAGGTGGTCTTCAACGAGGAGCTCAGCGGCTGGCACTATGGCTGGCTGAGCACCAAAAACACCTGCAGGGCGTGGCATTGCATGCGGGTGGTCATACTTGAGCGCGCAGCTTCCAACCCGTCAACGCTCCGCTTCCGGGGCAAGGCGGAAAGCACGCACTTTCAGTGCTTTACGCGGCACCGCAAGGGCAAGGCTGCCGCGAAGAGCAAGCCGCGAAAATTTGCGAGCAGCGAGAGCACCGCGTCGTCCACGCCCGGGCAAGACTCGGGCACGCCAAACAGCTCCGCGGTGGAGAGCGGGTTCTTTGAAGCGCTAGAGCTGCCAGCACCGCCCCAGGAACCAAAGTCGCGGCTGGTGTCGAGGCAAGCAAGAGGCGGCGCGATTTCGACGAGGGCCAGACCTCGCCGGTGGAGGCCATGCGCAAGGTTGAGCAGCAGGCCCTGCCAAAGCCGCCACTAGGCACCGCCACGCCAAATACGCGCACATTGGACCGCCTGCTGCTCTTCTCGATGCGATTCGGTCACGGAAGCCCGCCGACTTCCGAACCGCAGCCACGGCGCAGCGGTGGCTCGGGTGGCCTCGGCGCGACGCAGGAGCAGCAGCGGCAGGCACAAGACGTTGCTGGCACGGCCATCTTCCAGGGGGATAAGGAGCTCGACGAGGCGATGGACTTTCTTTTGAGCGGCGCGGCGAGCACGGAAGACTTTGGCAACCTCCTCTCCTCGCCGCCGCCGCCGCCGCCGCCGCCACTTCCCGTCGACCAGACAGACAGCGCTGGAGCCGCGTCCTCTGCGGGCGGGCGAAAGCAACACCCCAATATCAAGGACGAGCAGACCAACGCCTTCGAGGCCGACCCGTGGAGCAACTTGACCTTCGACACCCCAGCCGCATCTCTTGAGCGGAGCAATTCCATATTCTCGCTCAACCTGGAGCTAGACCCTCCAGATACGCCACCACGCGGCTCCTTTACTCGATGGGCCACCAGACAGCTGCACGGGCTCCTGGTGGAGCACAACATGTCGCAAGGCATGGGGGCAGAAGCCGAAACCCAGGCATCCCTGCACATGGACGCAGTCGCCGCCGTCTCCAAGCACCTAGCAGAGGTGCTAATGATCCCCGAGACCTCGGCCCCGCTCGTCGACATGATCAAGTCGTACTCCACAATGGAAGGCCTTTTGCGATTCAAGGAGATGGTGGCGCGCGAGCGGGACATGGAGTTCGAGTGGCATGAGCAGCACGAAGACGAAGCGTACGACCCCGAAAACCCCAAGCTGGCCGAGCGCAGCATTTTTGCCGAGGTGCGGCAGCACCTGCGCGACATCATGGACGGTGCGCGTCGCCGGTGCGGCCAGCCCATTAACCTCATGCACCTGCCCATGGAGCTCGCTGCGCGCCACAAGCTCTTGCACCTGGACCCGTTCTACCCGCCTGGACCCGACGCCGCCAAGCAGTGCGCCAAGGACATCTACGGCGTAGAGGGCACCGTGGACTACAACGCGGGCGCCGACGAGTTTGCAAGCAAGCACGTAAGGCAGCGCTTCAGCAAGGACCTGCTGATCCTGCGCCGCCTGTGGTATCGCAAGCGCGTGATGACTCGCATCCTGGAGGAGCGCTCGATGGTAGCCGACCTGGCCGACGCGCCTGGTGAAGCACCCGTGGACCCGGCCTATGACGTCAGCGGCGACTGGGTCATGCGCGAGATGCATCCGGCGCCAGAGGCGCTCAAGAACGTGACGGCCTTGCTCAGCACAGTGACGGGGGTGGAGCTCGGATCGCTCTTTGGCGACCTGACCGATTCCCAGTTCCGGCAGATCACGCTGCGTGTCAACTCGTCGCGATTTCGCATGTATGCCAGCGCGACGCTGCTCGGCCGGCCGAAGCTCGTCCTGTCGTTCGGCGGCGACTCTTGCAAGGTGTTTGCGCCGTTCCCGCTGCCGCCGGACGCTTTTGCGTTGCAGGAGTTTCCCCGCAGAGCTTGCGCATATCTGTGCTCGCCGTTGCCGGGGCGCTACGGCGTCACAGTCGTCATAGACGGCTTGCCGTCGCAGAAGAGCACGGCGGACTTTGTGCGCGACTTTCGGTCACATCTGCCGGAGAAGCTGCGCGATGTGATCGCAGACGCGCCGGCCTTCCGCCGCTTTCGCGAGAACTTTGCAGGCCTCAACCTCACCGAGGAAGACGAGACGGACTCGCCGGTATTGCGCGTGCACATCTCCTTCTACCGCGTCGAGAACGACCGCATCGAGACCAGCAAGCACTTTCTGCTCTTCCCGCGCAGCCGAAACGCTCCGCGCCTGGGGCACCCCAACCTGCTCCGCCTTTCGCTGACGCACCCGGAAAAGCTCGACGCCATGGAGGCGCCGGTAGCAGTGCACGAGCGGCGTTGCGCAGCCAACGCGAGTTCCAACTCACCATCGACGCTCGCGCCAACCCAGAACCCAACTTGACACAATGACGTTCGCCTTGATAGAGCCCCGAGCCCAGCAAGGCAGCCGCCGACCCGACTCGAGGTGGGTTGAAGAGACCGAAGCGTGGTGGAGCCGGCCTCGCCAGTTGGTCCCCGTCCGAGCACAGCTTGGCCAGCTCGACCCGAGGCCGCAGGTGGCAAAAATGGATCTTGTCGCGAATGCCACTGTCGTCCATGCCGACGACGTCCATTCGCGATGGACCTCGCCGCGGCCGCGCACCGCGACCTGAAGCGCCAGAGGCGCAAGAAGGACAAGAAGGACAAGAAGAGGAAGAAGGACAGGAAGGACGTCGGCCATCGCCCCAAGCCCAGCGCGGCGCCGCTCGATCGCGCGGCGCTTCTTGCACGATACGGGGCGCCAGCGCCCGAGGGGGATGCGCCCGATCTCCCTGCTGCTGGAGGCGGGGTGGTGGTTAGGGACGCGGAGGATGGGTGGCGCGACGCCATGAACGCGCGCCACGGGAGTGGCGCCGAGGGGGGAACGATGACGACGACGACGACTCGCGGTCCTCGGCAAGCGGGCCAGTCGTTGTCCATGGGGTGGAGATCACGCCGCCGGAGCAAGTCGCCGGGGCGACCGTGAAGCAGGGCAGCGAGGACCGGCGTGCAGGGCGCTCGCCGAGCCCCGATTCGGACCTGGACATCCCGCGGCGGCCACGAAAGCCGAGCAGCAGCGGCAGCGACAGCGACTCGGAACTTGCCGTGCCACGCCGACGCCGACGCCGACGCGCTTCGAGCGGCAGCAGTAGCGGCGGCGGCGGCAGAAGCAGAAGCAGCAGCAGCAGCAGCAGCAGCAGCACAAGTTCAAGTGCAAGTAGTCGTCGCGGCGACGGCGGTGGCGACGGCAAAAACGGCGGAAGAAGAGCAGGCAACAGACGGCGGCTGGACTCGGACTCGTCTGCGTCCGACTCTGCCGCGGCGCGCGTGGCGCGGAGCAAAGCGCGCGCAGCATCGCGAAGCACTGGAACCGGTGCGGCGGCCGCCGTGGCGTCGACGGTGTACCGCGACGCGGACGGGCGTCGCGTGGACGTGGCCGAGGGCCAGGCGGCTAGCCAGGCTCGCGCAGCCGCTGACGAAGCCGCCGCCTCGGCCCTGGCCTACGAGTGGGGCAAGGGCGCAGCGGACAAGGCGCGGGAGCAAGACGCCGTGGCGGCCCTGCAAGCCGCGCAGCAGCGCGGCCTGGCGGTCTACGCCGACGACGCCGCCCTGAACCGCGCCCAGCAGAGCCGCCTCCGCGCCGCCGACCCCATGCTGCAGTTCGTGCAGTCCGCGCGCGGCAGCACATACGGCCACGAAGCCGACCAGCCCGGCGCTCCGGCAGGCCGCAAGCCGCGCTACAAAGGCCCAGCAGCGCCGCCCAACCGCTTCGGCCTCGCGCCGGGGTACCGCTGGGACGGCATCGACCGCAGCAACGGCTTCGAGCGGCGGCTGCTGCAAGCCTCCGCCTCCGAAGCCTCGCGCGCCGAGGCTCGCTACCGGCGCAGCGCCGCCGACATGTAAGCCCCGCGGACATGTCAGCCATGTCCGACCCAGTCCATCTCGGAGCCTCATGCATGCACCCACATGCACGCGTCGCGAAATCGCGCTGGGCAGTCCGCGTTCGCGTCTCATCGGATTGGCTGCCAACGGGTGGTGCCACCACCGGGAACGTGATGTCCGCACCCAGCAGCCCAAGGGTAGAGTAAAGGGTATGTGCGTCAGTAGCGCACCGGGTGTGCGCCCGGTCCTGTATGGGCTGTACCGGCGCACGTGAAAGAACTTTGGAAAGGAGCGCTGCTCCGACGCTGGAAGAAGCAGAAGACCACCGAGGAGGAGGAGGACACGGCGCCCCGAAGGCCAGGGCTCAGGCGGCGATGGCGCTGCCTCGCACGGGCGCGCGCTCGGCGAGCGTGCGCAGCGTGGACGTGCCGCGCGTGAGCGACCGGGCGCTCAAGCTCGCTCGCAGCGTGCGCACGACGGGCGAGCAACGTGAGCATTGGGTCGAGCTTGGCCTGATTCGCCGCGAGCCGGCCATGGTGCGCCGCGACGTGTCGTGGATCGGGCGCGCGCTGCCGCTGTCCTCGACGGCCAAGATGGTCGCGGACCGCGGACCGCAACGCGGGGACACGCAGATCGGATTTGTCAGAAAGGGCACGAGCTACGAGGCGCTGACGCGACGCGTCAAGGACCTGGCCGAGGCTGAGAAGGATGGCTCGGGCGAGCCGCACTTCTTCTTTGGCGTCGTGCAGCGCGACAGCGGCGCCGGCGGCAAGGGCGAGTCGGCCACCTTTCTGTTCCAGTTTGTCGGCCCCAAGGCGTTAACGCGGTCAAGCTCTCTATGACGCACTCGCAGGCGCTCACGCAGCTGAGCGAGCAGCTGGCCGCTGACGTCGTGCTCAGCAACGTGCAAAGCGCTGCGGACGTGGCCAAGGCGCGCCTCTTCCGCGCGCCGCGAGCACCGTCGGCGCGGCGTCGCTCGGGCGAGATCCGACAGCTCGTGAACGGCATCCGGGACCTAAGCATCGACTTTATCTCGGGCAACGAGGACCTGCTGCACACTTGGAGCGCCATCCGGCACGACGGCTCGCCCGAGACCACCTGGATGGTGCTGGGCTACCACCGGCCGGAGGACGGACCCGAAGACGAGCCCACCTCGGCGCCGACGCTGCTGGCGCGCGGCGGCGGGATCGACGCCTTTGGGTCGGAGGAGGTGCTCAACAGCGTGGACTTTCGTCCCGGCTGGCTTTACTGGGTCTACGCCCGCGTCGACGTGGAGGACATCGAGGGCACGGGCCGCTTCCGGACCGGGTCGATGGGCAGCGGGGACAACGGCCAGGGCCGCAAGCAAAGCTTCAAGGTGGGCAGCTCCAAGTTTGTGCTCATCTCGCTGTGCCTGTCAGCGAACAAGAACTCCATGCTGCCGACCATGTCGTTCAGGCTGCTTCACCACCGGCCGGTGGTGGCGCGCGTGCTAAAGTACCACCTGTACGTGGAGGCGCGGAGCGCCTCGGATTTGTCGGAGGCCTCGCTGGTGAACCGGCTGCTGGCCTACTCGGAGGGCGGCAGCAAGATCATCCTCACCGTATTCATCGGGACGGGCACCAACGGCACGCTGCACAAGCTGGCCAGCGGCGCGTCGCGAGCGATGAACACGCCGCTCATGCTGCGCATCGACCCGCAGGCCACGCTCGACGAGCTCAAGACGCGCGTCGGCTCGGCGTACTCGTGGAAGAAGGACCGTGTCATGGTCATGCAGCTGCGCCGGAAGGAAAACAAGGACGTGCTGCGCTCGCTCGTGAGCTCGCAAGCGCCAGTGCGCTCCGAAGAGGCCCTCGTGGAGGTCATCCGCGCGGCCACCGGCCAGGTCACGGCCAAGCACCTCACTGGCGACGACCGCTCGTTGGCGGAGCTCAACTTGGTCAGTGGTGACGAGCTGTACATTCAGCTCACCAAGAGCACGCAGCGGGCCTCTGTGCGCGTCGTGCGCGAGATGGAGCGCGTGGGCCTGGTGGAGCGCCGGCGCCGCCAGATCGAGGAGTTTCTGGCGATGCGGGAGCGCCAGCAGCAGTTTCGCATGCCCATGTACCGCAGCCTGCGGCGCATTGGCTCCCAGGCCGACGCCGACGCGACGGCGGCGGCCAGCGCCCCGGCGCCTCGAATGCGGCACGTTGAGCTCGACGCGGAAGACGACGACGACGACGAGGGGGAGGAGGAAGAGCAAAAGGTGGTCGAGCGCAAGCCGGCAAGCCGCAAGCAGCGCAAGAGCTCCAAAAACGTGCGGCGCAAGAGCACCAAGGCGGCCGCGGCGGCGCCCAAGCCTTCGACCAAGGGCTCGGGCTCCAAGAAGGCCTCCAAGCGCCGCGTCCCCAAGGATTCGCCCAAGGAGGCCGACGCGCGCGAGGCGCCCGAGGCCCCGCCGCGCAAATCCATGATGGCCATGCTCATGCAGCAGCAGCTGGCCGCCGGCCGGCAAAAGCTGCGCAAGTCGGCCGCCGTGCCTGCCTCCGCGGACCCCGGGCCGGCCGAGACGGACGACCTCAAGTACAACCGCTCGGCGCAGCTGCTGCACGTGCTGGCCGAGAAGGCAACTAACCTCGGCGCCCGCATCGTGGACGCCGAGGACATCATCATCCTGGACAAGCGCGTCCTCGGGGACGGCCGCACCGCGCGCGTGCGCGAAGGGCTGCTCCTGTGCAAGCTCGAGCAGCTGCCCGAGCTGGCCAAGTCGCGCAAGTCGCAGGTCGTGAGCACGCGCGCCTCGTGGATGCGCATGCGCAAGAGCTCGGTGGGGCCGCTCAGCGCCAAGGCCTTGTACAGCGGCAGCGGCGGCGGCGCGGAGGCGGCCGACAGGCCCGAGGACGGCGAGTTTTCGCCCGCGCAGGCGCCTGGCCGGCGAGGTCGGCACCGGTCGTCCGTCGTGTCCGCGCTGCCAGGCGAGGCGCAGGATGGCATCTTTGACTTTGTGGCGCTTAAGGTGGCCGTCAAGATGTTTACGGCGCGCTTTGTGACCAAGAGCGTGTTCGAGGTGTTCCTGGAGGAGATCCAGGTCCTCGTCGCGCTGCACCACTCGAGCATCGTGCAGATCCTGGGGGTCTACATTGACGACTCGGCGCAGCCCGGCTCGGACCCGGCGCAGGCGTCGCTGATGATCATGTACGAGCTCATGCCCCGAGGCAGCCTGAGCCAGCTCCGCGAGACCGAGCTCTGGCTCGACCTGCCTTTCACCATGAAGATCAAGATGGCGCTCGACGTGGCGCGCGGCATCCAGTACCTGCACTCGCAGGACCCGCCCGTGCTGCATCGCGATCTCAAGAGTGACAACATGCTGGTGGACGAGGACTTTGCGCTCAAGATCGGCGACTTTGGCATCTCGACGCGGGTCGAGGGCAGCGCGATCCGGTCCAAGGTGGGCACCAGCGGCTGGGTCGCGCCCGAGGTGCTCAAGGACACCGAGGCCGGCTACGGCTTGTCGTCTGACATCTTTAGCTTTGGCATCATCCTCTGGGAGCTCATCACCAACGAGCGCAACCCGCTTGCGGGCCTGGTTGAGAACAACTACGTCGAGGCCCTTGAGCGGGGCGATCGCCCGCAGCTGCCGTCGCCTGTAGGCTCCGTGGAGGAGTCTTACAGCGCGCTGGTCCGCGACTGCTGGGAGTTGTGCCCCGAGGACCGCCCGAGCGCCGACCAGGTTGTCTCGCGTCTGTTGCTATGCTCGACTCGCTGCTCAAGTCGCGCTGACTGGGCGCCTGCTGATGAATGAAAGAAAGCGAATTGTGATCATCGTCAACCAGCCCTTCCCGCTCCGATCTTGCTGGTCGCGTGTCCGTCAAAAGAGGTCCACCTCCTTCTTGAGCCGGTCGCGCTTCCACTTGGGCTGCTTGGCAAACTCACTGCGCTCCATCTTGAAGATGCGCGAGAACTCGGCGTCAGAGAGATACTCCTCCGCCGCGACGCATCCATGCCCGGCACGCTGCGCGAGGCGACCTCCTCAAACGTGTGGGTGGCCGACACTTGCGGCGCGGCGGCAGCGCTCGGCTGCTCTGGCGCGGCTGGCTGCTCGGCGGCCGCAGGGACTGGCGGCGGCGCTGTCGTTCGGTACGGTGGCCTCGAAGCCAGCGGCACCGGCGGCGGCGAGTTCGAGCTCTCCGATGCTGGCGCGGCGGGCTGCGGTCGCGAGGACAAGGCGCGCGCCAGCTCGGCTTGCATAGAGCCGGCCGGGCTCGCGGCCGGGCTCGCGGCCGGGCTCGCGGCCGGACTGGACGGCGGCAAAGCCGGCTGCGGCCGCGACGGCACCGTCTCTTGGCTGTGCTGCTGCTGCTGCTGCTGCTGCTGCTGCTGCTGCTGCTGCTGCTGTGGTGGTGGCAGCGAGGGCTGCGGTCGCGAGGACAGGGCGCGTGCGAGCTCGGACTGCATCGAGGGCGCAGGCGTTGGGGCGAGCCGGAGGCTGCTCCATTGACGGCTTGGTGCATGACGGCGCGCTGCTCGGGCGTGGCCGAGGCGAGCGCAGTTGCGGCTTGCTGCGCTGCCGCACGCTGCTCTGGGCTCGCGGCGGCAGCGGCGGAAGCCACTTGTCGGGCCGCAGCAAATGCTGGCCCATAGAGGCGCCCGGCTGCGAAGCGGCCGACACGGCGGAAGCGGCCTGCGCGCCTGCTTGCCGCTGTTGAGGGCTCGCGCTGCTAAAGGCCTTGGCGGCCGAGTACGCCGCGTCGCGCTGCTGCGGCGTCGAGTCCGAGAACGCCTTGGCGGCCGTTGACGCCTTGTTCATGCTGAGCCGGCTGGAGAGCTCGTTGGCGAGGCCGGCAGGGCCTTGAGCCGGGCTTCTAGGCGGCTGCGGCTGTTGTTGCTGCTGCTCATGCTGCGGCTGCGGCGGCTGCGGCGGCTGCGGCGGCGAGGGGGGAGTTGGGCGCTCCCATTGCGTGATGCCGGCGGATTCGTTCCAAAAGTACACTTTGCCGTCGGTCGACAGCTCGCGCCAGCCCGGCGGCAGCGGCGCGGGCGGCGGGCGGGCGGCGCTTGACCCAGGTACGAAGGTTTGGTGGCGGCTTGGTCGAAGGACGAAGCCGTGGCGCCGCCACCGTCGTCGTGCGCCATGGCGGGCCCAAGATCCGCGTCGTCCCCGTACACAGCCTCGGCTGTCGGGACGCCCGAGTTGACGCGGAAGGAATCCTCCGCGAACTCGTTGCGCATGGAGCCCGTGGTGCTGTCTCGGTACTCAAAGTCATCATCCGTCTCCGAGTTGGTGATGATGCGCAGCGTCTTGTACAGCAAGGTGAGGTCCTCGAACTCGGGCGGCTTGACGAAACCGTTCAGAATGGCCGTCGGAGTGACCGCGGTGCCGTAAAACTTCTTGTTGTCCTTGTCGCGCGCAAAGATGGCCGCGCCCTGCAGCGATATGCCCGCGAACGCGCCGCGCGTGTGCGAGTAGCTGTAGCAGGCCGTCACGCCCTTGTCCCCGACGCTGACCGCCGCGTCGCCGTCCCGGCCAACCGGGCCGGCAGCCACGGAGATGTTGGCGCCAAACTTGACCTGGCCCTTGCCCGAGAAGGCCTTGACCGCGGCGTCCGTGTTGAGAATGATCACCGAGTCCGTGCTGGACGCGCCAATTTGCGCCCCGAAGCCAGTGCCGCCCACCCGACGCTCGAGGGCCCGGACCATTCCGTCCGGGAGCCGCGCGATGATGATTCCCGTCCCCACGGTGCCCGTCCAGACAAAGCCGGCGCGCACGGTCGTGACGAAACGCGATGCCTTTCGCGTTCTTGATGATCTGCAGCGGATGGACTTGTCCTGCGACACATACTTTGGATGGACCAGCTTGAGGAGCACCTTGTAGGCTTTATGCACGGCGCCCTTCATCGCCAGCCGCTCGCTCGACTTGCCCTTGGTCGCCATGGCGCCCACCGACAGCGCGCGTCCCAACTCTTCCGCCTCCTGCTCTCTGCTCTGCTCTCTGACCTCGGATACGGAACGTTCCGGGCACTGTGGCAGGGTCATGATGGGCGAGGAGGAGAAGGACGGCGCCGCGCCGGTGCAGGCCCTGGCAGCGCCGCCCGAGGCGCTGGTGGAGGCCAAGCCGTCGGGCGTCGGCGCGGGCACCGGGCTCTTTGCGCGGACGGACATCGCCAAGGGCACCCTGGTCGCCGAGTATTCTGGCGAGGTGCTGACGCTGGAGAAGGCCAAGGCCCTGCGCGACAGGACGTACCTCAAGGCGGTGACGCTGAATAAGCACTTGGATGCGAGCAAGGGCGGATGCCTCGCGCGCTTCATTAACGACCACGAGGACCGCAGCAAGCACAACGTGCGCTTCGAAAAGCGCGAGAACCGCATTTTCGTCGTCGCGCTGCGCCGCGTGGCTGCCGGCGAGGAGCTCTTCATCGACTATGGCCGCGGTCATTGGCTCTTCGTGGGCGCGGCCGCCTTCCTGGGCCTCGAGTGCGTGCCAGGGAGCCCCGCGGACGCCAGGAAGGCGTTGCGCGCGTGCCGCGCCCTCAAGAAGCACGAGGTCGTCTGCTGTTTCAAGTCGCCCGCGATGCAGGACGTTGACGCCCTTGCGAGCCACGTGCGCTTTGCGCACAGCGAGCAGGAGGCCTACAACTGCCGGCTAAAGCCCAGCCCCTTTGTGCGCAACACGGTCATGGTGTGCGCGCTGGAGACCATCGCGCCTGGGAGCAACATTGTGGTGCGGTGGCAGGACCGCATTGAGGTCAAGGTCTCGACGCTGCCAGGCGCGGGGCTTGGCGCCTTTGCGCGCGTGGCCCTTCCAGCGGGAAGCGTGGTGGGGTACTACGAGGGCCCGGAGGTGGGCGCCGCCGAGTGGAGGCCAAGGCGGCGACATTCCCGTCCACGCTGCAGTATGCCCTACGTTGCGACCCGGGCCCCGACGGCGCGGCGCAGTACGTGGACCCGACGGACCCCAAGGGCCAAGTGCGTCCGTTCTTCTCGCCGGCCGCCTCCTTTGTTAACGAGGCGGACGGCAGCAGCAATAACTGCCAGCTGGAAGCAGCAGCAGAGGCGACGGGGCAGCCCGGTTTTCTTTGCGCGCGACGCGCGCAGTGGCGGCCGGTGAAGAACTGCTTGCCGACTTTGGCGGCCGCCTGCCGCGACCGCCAACGCCGTCGGCATAGGACCGCCGGCGGCATAGGACGTACCGCAAGCTACTAGTAGCTGTACAAGATTGGTTTTGTTTTCGATCTTCGCCACGCTGCTGGCTGCTCCCGGCCGGGTCTCCTCCTGGCCCAGGCTACGCAGTGTTTGCGGCGCTCGCGGCGCGGCGCCGGCGTCGGGCGCTGGCGCTGGCAGAAACACCGGCGGGTGAGCGCAAGGTCTGCGAACGCGTTGCTGACCTCCAGCCGCTTGGGCACGTTGGTGCCGCGCCGATTCAAGCGCTTGCATTGCGACGCTGAGCATATGGCGCACTCGGGCGCGTCGTGGGCCCTGCTGAGCGCCACCACAAGGTCCGCGGGCGCCCAGTTTGTGAAACTTGGAGAGACTCCGGTCCCCAGAGCGCTCGATAGCGAGCGAGATAGAGTCGTCCGCGGCGCAATGCAGCTCCTCGTGCGCGCGTAAGAGAGCGAGGTGCGTCCTGGCCGTCTCGCGGATAAAGTGGGCGCGAAAGGCCTCCTCGTTGTCGGTGTCCACGTCGGCCAGGCTCCAGCTCTGCACGCAGCCCTCGCAGTGGCAGCTGCGCAGAATGGCCATCTCCACCTCGCCGGGCGCCAGCAGGCTCTTGAAGTGGTAGTAGATGCGATACAGCCGCGAGCCGTACGCTGGGCAGCTTGTGCATCTCGACGAGCTTGCCCAGGAGCTCACGACGGACGGCGTCGGGCCACGCAGAGAGCGGGGGCAGCTCGGGCGCGTCATTCGCGGGGTCGCTGTTGGCGACAGTCAGGAAATACTCTGCAACCGCCTTGATCAAGGCCTTGCCAAAGAGCGCCTGCGAGCTGTGGCCAACGATGGACAAAACGAGGCGCCGCACGTCCTGGCGGGCGCGTTTCACGTCCGGGTTGCGCGCCTTGCTCGCGATCCCGGCCCAGGCCTCGCGCTGAGCGGCGGAGCGCTCGCTGCGCACGGCGCTTTGTGCCACGGCGCGCGCGCCACCGTGCACGACGACGCCCGCCCCCAAGGCCGCGTCGGCGGCTGCCCAGTCGATGTTGCCGTCCGAGCCTACCGCGAGCCGGCTGGACAGAAGCTCAAGCGCGGTTTCCCACAGCGCGCTGGCTCCGCCGTTGTCCATGCTTCGGGGGCGCTTGTTGCCCTGAGTCGCAGCCGCCGACGCCGGCGCCGCAGCCTCGGCTGCCCTCCCTGGCCGCTCTTGTCGGACTCGCTCGAGGGCTTGTGCTTGTCTAGGTCACAGTGAAAGGCCGCCTGCTCGTTTTTCGGGTGGACGCCAGCGAGGTGGCACGGCTCGGCGCCCTGCACTGCGGGTGGTGGGGGAGCTCGTCCTCGCCAAACAGGAGCCAAGCAGCTCCTCCTCGTCCCTGGCGTGCTAAGCACGTCACGCCTGCTATGCATCGGTATGAGAGCTAGCATGCCCACCCCCAACGAGTGTCGGTCTGGTTTCTCTCTCCCCTGGCCTCCGGCTGCAGGCCACCAGGACCGAGCAAGTCGCGGATGAGACTGCTGCCGCCCAGATGCAAGCACCGCTCGCTCGAGATCGCGGTAGAAAGAGTCGGCACGCTGGGCCAGCCTGGGCGAGCTGGCAAGCCTGGCTCTTGCAGACTTGTCGCAGCTTTTCGGCTGCGTTCTCGATTTGGCAAGGGGCAGTCCATCATCATCATCATCATCCCAACAGAGGCAGTCGAGATCAGTTCCGAGGCCAAGCTGACGGCCAGCGCGAAATCTCGGGAACTTGACTGGCAGCCGCCCAGTTGCTCAGCACGCCGGGGGTTTTTCGGCGCCCGCACGCTCTCTCGCGAACGCCTCTTCCTTCGCCTTCCCCCTGCCTTGCCTTGCCTTGCCTTGCCTTGCCTTGCCTTGCCTTGCTGCCTTGCCTTGCTCTGCCTGCGACCATGGTCGACCAAGCCGTGACCGGTGCACCCACCACCCACTGCAACCCTGGCATGCCAAGCGTCATCGTCATCGCTGCCTGCGACGGTTCGGGGCTGCAAGGTGCAACCAAACAGCCTCAAGGCTGGCCTTGTACGTACGAGCCATGGGCACGCGCTGGAAAGTCTACGGCTTCCCGCTCGCTGGACCAAGCATCTCCACGCGAGAGAGCCGAAGCGCGCTTGCGTCTTGCACGTTGTACGAGGCTGCGCAATGCAAGAGGATCTCGAGCAGCCTCCTCCGGCCCTCCTGCTCATCGACTTAATTTGCGCGGCACAAATCTTGCCGCCATCACTTGCCCTGGCGCAGCTGGTGATGTCGCTGGGAGAGCGGAGAGCGGCTGCTGTGCCAGCCGATCAGCGGTGCTGCTCGCTTGGGGGGCTCAGCAGCACGACAGGCTGAATTCTGCTTGTCCCTGGTGGTGGACTGCGCCTTGGTGGTGGTGGTGGTGGTGGTGGTGGTGGGTGGACACTTGCATTGGTGACGGGCATGCAGTGCACAGTTTGGTCAGTGCCAGTGCGCGCTGGGTCAAGCTGGACTTTGAAGATAGAAAGACTTGAGATCATTGCAGGAGGACGGGCCATTTCACAGCTCAGGGCTGGGGATGACAGGCTGCGCCTTGGTGGAGGCCTGCGCCGTGGCCGCGCGCTGGCGGCGGACAGCCACCGCGACGCCTGCCACAAGCAGGGCGCCGCCGGCCGCCGCGCCGGCGATGACGCCAACCCGCTGGCTGGTACCGGCGGAGGCGCCAGCCAGCTTTTGCGGGCTCGGCGCTGGCTCCACGTCAAACGTCGAAGCCGCGCTGAAGGTAACCGAGTGCTCGATGGAGCTCGGGCCGTAGAGGTTGAGCGTGACTTCGGACGAGGCCCAGTCGATCTCGATGGTGCCAAAGTTGGAGCTGGCGCTGGTGAGCAGCTTGACGCGGCGTCGGGTGGCTGGCAAAGTTGGCGAGCGGGTTGCGCTGGCTAAAGCCGCTGGCCGTGATCTCGTGCACGGTCACCGCGGCCATGCCGTCCGTGGCCGGAATCTCCTTGCGCAGGATCTCGGCAAAGTGCACGTCGCCGCTGGCGAGGACCACCGTCTTGGTCTTGCCCGAGGTCACCGCCTTCTGAATCGCGCGAAGCAGCCGCAGGCGCTCCAGCGGGAACTCGCCCCACATCTCCTGGTAGCGCTGGCCGCCGAAAAAGTCGTCCTCCTCCAGCTCCGCGATGGCGCGCTTAAAGTTGGTGCCGTCGCCCTCCCAGGCGCAGTACTGGCGCGGCGTGTACGAGCTGTAGCCCTGGTTGCCGTTCGGCCCGCTGCGCCAAGTCGGCGGAAGGACCTGCAGGCCGGTCCCGATGATGGTCACCTCGCTCTCCACGTTCTCGAGCTGCTCCTCGAGCCACTGCCACTGCGCGTCGCCCAGCATCGTGCTGGCGTCGCCCTCGCACGGTCCAGTGTTGGAGTGCGTCGGCGAGTGGTGGTACCGGTTGTCCAGCAGAATGTGGTGCACGCGGCCGTTCTGCGCGTTGCCGGCCACATAGCTGCTGTAGACGCCCTCGCGGCCGTTGTAGCGCGGGTCCGAGGCCGGGACATCAAAGTGGCGGAGCAGCTCGGTCTGCGTCTGCGTCTTGATCGGGTACGACTTGACCGCGTTGTCGTCGCCAAAGTCGTGGTCGTCCCAAGTGGCCATGACAGGGATCTGGCTCTCCATGAAGGGCCGAAAGTCGCACTCCTGCTTCTTCTCGTCGTACTTGCGGCGGATCACGTTGATGTCCTCCGAGTCGCCGTAGATCTGGTCGCCCAGCCACAGCATGATGTCCGGCTTGGCACTGCCAACCAACGTGTTGATGGCAGTGCGGCTGCTCGAGCCGGGCTTCCAGCAGCTGCCCACGCCGACCACGCTGGGCGGCGCGCTGCCGCTGGTGAACACCTCCTCGGGCTGCACGTACTTGCCGGTGAACGGGGCACTGCAGTCAACGCCGCTGCCACCATCGTCGTCGTCGCCCTTCTCGTCCAGCGTGCGGCGCATGGTCACGGCTGGCTGCGCCTGCAAGGCGCGCCGCTCGCCGAGCTTGCCCGCCGGTGAGGCTGCCGTGGCGGCCGTGGCGGCCAGGAGGATGCTGGCGATGACATGCATTGTCTTTTGGAGCTTGTTCCAATGGGCCTTGGCTTTGCAGATCTGCCGTCACCTCGTTTGTCGCACCCGCATGGAAGGACCGGGCGCTGTGGCCGCAGCCATGGCTGTCGTAGTCGCTTGGCGCTCGCTTGCACGACCAAAGATTCCGCCACAAAAGCAAAAAGCCAAGGCACTACGTTGAGGTCGATCGTTGGAGCCACGCCCGCCTGTTTCAACCACGCCATGCCGACAGGGTGGTGATGAGACCTTGATCGAGCTTCTCCAGCGGGCCCTTGGGTCCACTGTCGACGCCAAGTTGATGCCGGGGCGACCCAAGTGTCGATCTGCTTTTCCCACACCGGGCAGACGTCAAGCGACGTACCACAAGTGCCCATCCATCCACCCATGCCTCGTTCCAATCCAGGCATCGTCGCAAGCAAGCCACGCTCCCTCCACGCCAGCCAGCCACGCACGGATGGATCTGAAGCTGCATCTTCCTTCCATTCTCGCGCGCAATCAATCACATGGACCGCGACGGCACTGCGCGCCGAAACGCCGACCAAGATCGTGGGCTCTGAGGCGCTCGCAGACGGGGCAGAGATTCGAATCCCGGCTGGGACTCTGAAGACCGTGCGAGCCCCTGCACTGCTCTTCGATCAATCTGCAAAACCGCCAAATTTGCACCTTGACAGAATCTTTGAGGAGCCCACGACGCGCAAGCCGACGCGTTGCAATCGCGCTGCAACGAGCCGCTCGGGGTTGCGAAGATGGATGGGCGGAAGAGCAAAGAAAACGTGACTTGGTCGACTTCAGATGTCCTCCGGCCGACACACACCGGCTGAGGCTTGGCCGCCGACTTGGCGTCCGACGTGGCCGCGCTGTGGGTGCCGCGGCGGCGGCGGAAGATCGCCACCGCGACGCCAGCGACGAGGAGGGCACCACCAGCCACGGCGCCGGCAATGGCGCCGATGCGGGCCGAGAAGGCCTCCTGCGCGCGGACTTGCACTGGGCTGAGCGCCGGCCGCACGTTGAAGGGCAGAGTGGAGGGAACGGTCACTTGGTGGATGTAGAGGTCCTCGTCGCTGTGAAGCGCGAGGTTGACGGTTGACTGGGCCCAGTCGATCTCGATGCTGCCAAAGTTGGAGCTGGCGGTGGAGAGCAGCTTGACACGGTTCGGGTGGCTGAAGAGGCCCGGGACCGGGTTGCGCTGGCTGAAGCCGCTGGCCGTGATCGTGCACGGTCACCGCGGCCATGTCGTCCGTGGCCGGAATCTCCTTGCGCATGATCTCGGCAAAGTGCACGTCGCCACTGGCGAGAACCACCATCTTGGTCTTGCCCGAGGTCACCGCCTTCTGGATCGTGCGAAGCAGCCGCAGGCGCTCCATCGGGAACTCGCCCCACATCTCCTGGAACAGCTGGCCGCCGAAAAGTCGTCCTCCTCCAGCTCCGCGATGGCGCGCTTAAAGTTGGTGCCGTCTTCATCCCAGGCGCAGTACTTGCGCGGCAAGGTGCTGCTCCACCCAGTGTTACCGTACTTTCCACTACGGTAAGTCGGCGGAAGGACCTGCAGGCCCGTCCCGATGATGGTCACCTCGCTCTCCACGTTCTCGAGCTGCTCCTCGAGCCACTGCCACTGCGCGTCGCCCAGCATCGTGCTGGCGTCGCCCTCGCACGGTCCAGTGTTGGAGTGCGTCGGCGAGTGGTGGTACCGGTTGTCCAGCAGAATGTGGTGCACGCGGCCGTTCTGCGCGTTGCCAGCCACGTAGCTGCTGTAGACGCCCTCGCGGCCGTTGTAGCGCGGGTCCGAGGCCGGGATATCAAAGTGGCGGAGCAGCTCGGTCTGCGTCTGCGTCTTGATCGGGTACGACTTGACCGCGTTGTTGTCGCCAAAGTCGTGGTCGTCCCAAGTGGCCATGACGGGGATCTGGCTCTCCATGAAGGGCCGAAAGTCGCACTCCTGCTTCTTCTCGTCGTACTTGCGGCGGATTACGTTGATGTCCTCCGAGTCGCCGTAGATCTGGTCGCCCAGCCACAGCATGATGTCCGGCTTGATGTTCTGCACCAGCTTGTTGATGGCAGTGCGGCTGCTCGAGCCGGGCTTCCAGCAGCTGCCCACGCCGACCACGCTGGGCGGCGCGCTGCCGCTGGTGACACCTCCTCGGGCTGCACGTACTTGCCGGTGAACGAGCCGCAGTCCTCGTCGTCGTTCTTGCCAGCGAGAACGCGGCGCGGGGTGCCGAGCTCGGTGCCCTGCAGCGCGCGCCGTTCAGCGATCTTGGCGCTCTCGGCCTCAGCCGAGGCGGCGAGCGCGAGCGCAAGTACGGCGGTGCGCATCATGGTCGCTGGGTTGCGAGTTTCTTGGTGCGGGGGTTGTGGTTCTGCCCAGAGGCGTCATCAGCCAGCGCCCAGTTGGAATCACAAGCAAGCAAGCAAGCATGGCCTTTGTTGCGCAAGTGCTGCCATGGGGCAGGCAGGCAGGCTGCACCAAGTGCAAGTCAAACTTGCCGCAGGACTCAACGCAACCTTGGCAAGCTTGAGCAAACCTTCCATGGCAGGCAGGCCCAGCTCGGATCGTTGCGCTCGGTGCGCACAGGCATCAACAAGCAGATCGTTGTTCACAGGTGGCGAGGCGCAGCCAATGCGCACAATTCGCCGTCGATCGATCGATCGATCGATCGAGAAGATACGACTGCCGCCGGAAGATTCAAAACTCGCGATCGCCTGCCACGGTCCAACGGACCTCGTTGCCACAATGCGCTCATGCGATCGAGCCAAACGATCCGCTGGCATGAGCGCCGAGGCGACACTGTGCGGACGGACTCACATGAACCAGCCAAGCGAAGGCGCGGACGGACCTTGGCTTGCCGGTGATGACGCTGCCCGTCGCCTTTCTGCGCGGACAGCTGCAGGCGAAAGAACCCGATCTCTGTGTCCGTCGTCGATGACTCGTCCTCGTGGAGGGAGGGAAGGAGAGAGGGGGGGGGGAGGGAGGGGTTGCAAACGTGCTGTTGCAACGTGTTGCAACGTGTCGCAAAGGTGGAGGAGCAAATAAATCATGAGTTGCGTTGACTCCGGACGTCGGCTGAGGCGTGGCTGCTGCCTGGGCATCGGCATGGAGGATCGGCAGCGCAACGCCAGCGACGAGGCGGGCGCCGCCCAGCCACGGCACCAGCCACGGCGCCAACGCGGCTCGAGAAGGCCACCTACGCGCGCGGACCTGCACCGGGCTGAGCGCCGGCCGCACGTCAAACGTCCAAGCCAAGTGCTCGACGGAGCTCGGGCCGTAGAGGTTGAGCGTGACTTCGGACGAGGCCCAGTCGATCTCGATGGTGCCAAAGTTGGAGCTCGCGCTGGTGAGCAGCTTGACGCGGCTCGGATTGCGCTGGCTAAAGCCGCTGGCCGTGATCTCGTGCACGGTCACCGCGGCCATGTCGTCCGTGGCCGGAATCTCCTTGCGCAGGATCTCGGCAAAGTGCACGTCGCCGCTGGCGAGAACCACCGTCTTAGTCTTGCCCGAGGTCACCGCCTTCTAGCCGCAGGCGCTCCAGCGGGAACTCGCCCCACATCTCCTGGTAGCGCTGGCCGCCGAAAAAGTCGTCCTCCTCCAGCTCCGCGATGGCGCGCTTAAAGTTGGTGCCGTCGCCCTCCCAGGCGCAGTACTTGCGCGGCAAGGTGCTGCTCCACCCAGTGTTACCGTACTTTCCACTACGGTAAGTCGGCGGAAGGACCTGCAGGCCCGTCGAGCCACTGCCACTGCACGTCGCCCAGCATCGTGCTGGCGTTGGCGTCGCCCTAGCACGGTCCAGTGTTGGAGTGCGTCGGCGAGTGGTGGTACCGGTTGTCCAGCAGAATGTGGTGCACGCGGCCGTTCTGCGCGTTGCCAGCCACGTAGCTGCTGTAGACGCCCTCGCGGCCGTTGTAGCGCGGGTCCGAGGCCGGGATATCAAAGTGGCGGAGCAGCTCGGTCTGCGTCTACGTCTTGATCGGGTACGACTTGACCGCGTTGTCGTCGCCAAAGTCGTTGTCGTCCCAAGTGGCCATGACGGGGATCTGGCTCTCCATGAAGGGCCGGAAGTCGCACTCCTGCTTCTTCTCGTCGTACTTGCGGGATCACGTTGATGTCCTCCGAGTCGCCGTAGATCTGGTCGCCCAGCCACAGCATGATGTCCGGCTTGATGTTCTGCACCAGCTTGTTGATGGCGTCGCGGCTGCTCGAGCCGGGCTTCCGCAGCTGCCCACGCCGACCACGCTGGGCGGCGCGCTGCCGCTGGTGAACACCTCCTCGGGCTGCACGTACTTGCCGGTGAACGAGCCGCAGTCCTCGTCATCGTTCTTGCCAGCGAGAACGCGGCGCGGGGTGCCGAGCTCGGTGCCCTGCAGCGCGCGCCGTTCGGCGATCTTGGCGCTCTCGGCCTCGGCAGAGGCGGCGAGCGCGAGCGCAAGCACGGCGGTGCGCATCATGGTCGCTGGGTTGCGAGTTGATTGTGGGTCTCACCAAGCCACGCCTCGATCACGATGAACGACACAGGAACCCGGCCGGGGGGACCAAAACGATCCTGCACAATGGCGTGTCGCGCAAGTTGTCGCGCCTGGCGAGATCGATTGATGTCTCTGGCATGGCACAGCAGTGCTCCCTCCCACAGTCGGCTTTGCAACGCGTTGCAACACCACATGTGTGCACAAGAGCGGTGAGCAATGGAGTCTGCGTTCTGGTACGATTTTTGGGTGCGCTCCGAAGAGAATGGGCCGCGGAACAAGAAACCCTGACCCTAAGGCGTGGCTGCTGGGTGGAGGTAACGCGGGTGGCCACGAACAGTGTCTATCTCTGGAGCAGAAGGAGGAGAGCAAGTAGCAGCACGAGACTAGCAAGATGAGCAAGGTCAACAAGGACATCCTGTACGATGCGCTCGAGAAGATCATGGCCTTCTCGCAGGGCAAGGAGATCACCGTGAACGAGAAGGGCACGAACGTGACCAAGAAGGGCAAGGTCCGCAACTTCATGGAGACCATCGACCTGCAGGTCACGCTCAAGAACTACGACCCGCGCAAGGACAAGCGCTTCGCCGGCACCTTCAAGCTGCCGGAGATCCCCCGCCCAACCTCAAGGTCTGCGTGCTCGGTAACGACGTGCACTGCGAGCAGGCCAAGGAGCTCGGCTTCCCGTTCATGAGCGTCGACGACCTCAAGAAGCTCAACAAGAACAAGAAGCTCGTCAAGAAGCTCGCCGGCCGCTACGATGCCTTTGTGGCCTCGCAGGCGCTCATCAAGCAGATTCCGCGTCTGCTCGGCCCCGGTCTCAACCGTGCCGGCAAGTTCCCCACCGTCGTGGGCGCCACCGAGTCGCTCGAGAGCAAGGTCAACGAGGTCAAGGGCAAGTTCCAGATGAAGAAGGTCATGTGCCTTAACGCTGTCGGCAACGTTGGGCTCGACGTGGAGCAGAACGCGACCAACATCCGCATCGCGCTCAACTTCCTGGCCTCGCTGCTCAAGAAGAACTGGCAGAACATCAAGGTGGTCTACATCAAGAGCACCATGGGCCCGTCCTTCAACATCTACTTCTAAGCGCCTGGCCCGGGCCCGGGCTGCGCGGCGCCGCGCTTGTCGCAGTGCTGCCGGCCGCGCCGCGAGGGGGGGAGGGGGCGCCGCGATGCTCGCACCACGACGGTGCGGGCGTGCGGCGCAGGGCGCTCGCCCCCCTGCTTTCCAGAGAAGACCCCAGTTTTACCACACGGCTGAGGTGTCCCGCAAGGGGCACATCAAGTGGTAGAGAGGCGGCCCCCTAAGGGCCAGCCTTTCGCATCAACAGGGCCCTCTCCCCGCTCGCGCGCGCGCGGCCGCCGGCCTGCGCAACGCTGCTGGTCGCCGCGCAGCTCTCCCGGAATCCATACGACTTTTATTTCAAGTGAAGTGTTGAGCTCGTCCACGCTATGTACATCCCGCTTGGGCGAGTGCAGCCGCCGCTGGCTCGGATGAGTCAGGTGCGAGATCGCCTCGAGCCGGTCCAGTTGCGCCGTGCGCTGCAGGCCCTCAAAGTACCGCACAGTCGCCACGCGCAGCTCCTCCGTTGCGTCCTCGTCCGCGATCAACATGCAGCACTTGTGCGTCTGGATCGCCGACACGGGCCACATGTGCGTCAGCGTGCTCTCCCACGCACCACTTGAGCGCCATGCTCTTCTCGATGCCGCAGAACAACCAGAATCTCGCGCGCGTCCAGGAGCGAGCCCACGCCGATCGTCAGGCACTCCCGCGGGACGCTGGCCACGTCTCCCCCAAAGCTCTCCTGCGCCACCGCCTGCGCCACGTCATAGTTGATCAGGGTGCGCCGCGTGCGGCTGGTTAGGGACGACCCCGGCGCGTTGCGCCCCAGCTCGCCGCTGCGTCCGCTCTCGGCAACTGCCAGCTGCAAGCCGCCGGCCGCTCGGATGGCTTCCTCGTACGCGCGGCACTCTGCAACAAGGTCCTTCGCGCCGCCGTCCAGGACGTGCACGTTCTCGCGCAGGATATCCACGTGCTTGAACAGCTTGTGCCACAGGTAAGCGTGCTGCGAGCTGGGATGCAGCACATCCCGCACAAACTCGTCCGTCGCGAACACGGCCACCTTGCGGAAGGAGAACGCGCCCGAGCGGTGCGCGTCCACCAGCGACCCCAGCAGCGTGGACATCACGGGCCCGCGCCCCGTCAGGCACACGGCGAACACTGCGTCATCATCGTCCCCATGGTCCTCGAACCATTTGGTGAAGCGCTCCACCACGTACTCAGACGTGAACGCGCCCACCAGCTCGGTCGTCGGCTCGATCACCAGCCGCATCCCGTCCTCTCCGCGCCCGCACTGCGCCGCGGCCCGCGCCCCCGCTCACTCTCGCGCCGCGCCCTTCGCCGGCACAGACGACGATGAAGACGAGGCCGAAGCTGCGCGATCAGACCTGGTCGCCGGCGGCCCCAGGGCCAGCCTCGGGCTCGCCGCCGTCGACGAGGACGACGAGGACGACGAGGACGACGAGGTCGCCCCCACCGGCGCAAAGCTCGGCCCGGCGTGTGCGAACAGTCCCGCGGCGCCGCGGCTCGAGGACGACGAGGAGCTAGAGGAGCTAGAGCTAGGAGCTAGAGGAGGCCTGCGCTGGCACAGCGCGCGGCTCCGAGGCCAGCAGGTAGGCGAGCATGTCGTTGAATGAGTCGCCCACAACCTGCAAGGCCTCCAGCACGCGCTCGTGTCGAAACCGTTGCAGACCAGCTCGCGCACCGCGGTCAGCTCTTGCGCGCCAGAGCCGCAGACACCTTCCTCCGCCGCCTTGTCGTCCTCCGAGGGCTCCGCGAACCGGCGGCGCTTGCTTTCGTGCTGCTCGATAAAGTCGCGCAGCGACTCGCGCTTGACGGCCTCCATGATGCTCGCATCGACGCCGCCGAGGGCCGCGTTGCCGCCCTTGCCCATTGGGCCAACGTCAAAGAGGCTCTTCTTGCGGGTCTTCTCCAGCAGGTCGCGCTCCATCTTGCCGGGCTCTAGCCCTGCCAAGCCGAGCCCGACGCCAACCGAAGCCTCATACGGGTCGAGGAGCGCGTCGTAGTGGTTGCCGTCGCGGTACAACAGGCGGATCGGCGCGTCTGCCGCGCGGTAAGCGCCTTGAAAGATGTTGCTCGAGCGCCGCCTGCACCGCGTCCTCCTCCTCCGGGCACTCGTACACCTGCACCGGCCTGTTGAACAGCTCCGCCACGGCCTGCAGCTCCGGGTTGCTCCCAAAGCACCCGTCCTGGCGCATTCGCCCCAAGTACGCGTCAAAGTCGCCGGCCACGAACGCCGCAAAGTGCGCGCGCTCCTTGCGCATGTAGGCCACCACGCGCTGCCGCACTTCGGCGTGCCACTCGGCCTCACCGAGCACTTGCGCCGACACCGCCCGAAACAGGCAGTTTCCGTCGCCCCGCATAGCCACCACCTCGAGTCCCTTGCGCCGCTTGAGCGCCTGCGAACGCGTCGTGGCCCGTGCGTGCCGCAGAGCGCGGCCGCTTGGCTGTCCTCGGGCTGCTCCCTGCTGGCCGCGCGGCGCCGGCATGCGGCGATTCGGTCGCCGATTCGCGCCCGGTCGAGCCAGCGCCTGCCGCGTCGCGCCCGCCGCTCCCCGCCCGCCGTCGCTCCGCCCGCGCCGCCCGCGCCGCCGGCGCCCTCCGCCGCCCCCGGCTGCACCACCACGCGCATCGTCTTCGCCGCGTTCGACTTGCCCTCGCTCCTCCGCGTTTGCCGACTTCGAGGCGTGGCGCAAGGGGCAGGACCGCGCCGCGCAGCGCGCCCGGGAGATGGCAGCGCGCAGCGAGGCCCGGATGCCCGGCGCGCTTCCAGCTGGCTGGCAGCTGCTCGCGCGCTCAGACCTGCGCAGGAGGCGACTACTCGGGCGAGGCGCCTCGATGGCAAGGCAAGCTCCGCTGATCAAGTGCCGAGCTCCAGTGCCAAGCGCTAGTGCCGCCAGAGCGAAACGGCGCCTGCTCAGCTCCACTAGGCCGTGCGCCGCGCGTGCAAAGCGTCCCGAGTGGCCCAACTCGGTCGGGATCGATCCAACACTGGTCATCCAGCAACAGGCTGGGCTGCAGGCGTCCGGGCGTTGGCTCGGCCTCCAGGCGCGCTGCCCTGGGCACGGCCGCGCGCAAGTGGGGCCGCTGCAGCGCCGCCCCAGGCCGCGCTGGCGGCGTCGCGGCGGCCTCGGTCTCTCTCGCGTCTTGCGCTCGTCGCCGGTCCCCACGTGCCAAGAGCAGGAGACGCACATGGAGACGCGGGCGGTCGACCTCGAAGCCCTGCGAGCGCAGCGCTCGGGCGGCGGCGGCAGCGGCGCGCGCGTCGGCCGTGCCGAGCAGCTGCAGCAAGGGCTGTGGCAACGCGATGTTTTGGTGTCCTTGGCGCGATCAAATGTACGCCCAACAGGCGGGCGCGGCGGTGAACGCTTCCGGCGCCGTGCACAACGCGCGCTGGCGGCTGTGGCACATGGACCAGGCCGAGGCGCCGCCAGTTACGCCCTCTGGCGGCTTGTTACGCCAGACGCTGCAAGATGGGCAGCAGCAGCAGCTGAAGCAGCAGCAACCTGGCCCAGTACTGCCCGCACCGTCGTGGCCGCGAAAGGGTCGCCACGCGCCTACGCGCTCGGCAGCGCACGCGCGGGCATTCCTAGGCGACGACGTGGAGTCGTCCGTGCGCAATGGGGGCCACTTCTTCCGCGTTCTTGCGCAGAGCCGCGAGGCGCGCGGCAGCAACAGCAACTGGGCTGCAGGCGAGCAAAGCCCCGCCAAGGCCAGATGTTCCCCGACACAGGGTCTGTACTGGATGAGCTTAGCTCCTCCGACTCGTCCGGCGAAAGCGGGGACGAGAGCGGACGAGAGCGGAGACGAGACCCTGTCCAAGGGTACCGCGTCGCCGAGCACCGCGTCGCCAGTGCCGGAAGCAAGCTTGCCCCGGCGCGTGCCGTCCCGTGGGACGCCGGGACCCCGAGCCCTGCGCGCTCCATACGCAGCCGGCTTGTGGAGAGCAACAGCACCCTTTCCAACTCGCCGCAGATGTCCAAGGACTCGCGACGGGAACGGCGCGAGCCGTCATGCGAGCCGCTGCTGCTCTCTTGTGCGACAATGGACCCCGCGACTCGGCCGCGCGATGGATTACGCCTCGCGCCGCTCGCGTGGGGGGCGATGCCGCGAGGCGCGCCACGCGCGGCTTGATGGTGCGCGGCGGCGCGCTGCGAGCGCACTTTGCGGGCCGCCCCGTCCCGCAGTCCCACGACGAATCGCCGGTGCGGTGGCAGAAGCGGTTTCTGGGCGCTCTCGGTGGCATGCTCTTGGAGTTCGAGTCGCGCCGCGACAGCCACCCGGTTGGCTTCGCGCCGCTTCGGAACCTGGCGCCGTCCGTTTCCGCTGGCGGGAGCATGGTGCTTCTCGTCCCGGTGGCGCTCGCAGAGGACGCTGCGGCGCAGCCGTCGCAGCCAGCATCGCCTCCGGTGCGCTCCCAGCCTGGGCGGCTGTTAGAGCGGCAGCAGCACCGGCACCCATTCAAGATCTCGCCCGCCGCTTCGCGCGACTGTACCACCGTCGAGGCGCAGAGTGCCTCCGCTGCGCCAGCGCTGACCAATATCGCGACATTACCGGTGCCGCCAGGCAGCCTGGTAAATGCGGCAACGCAGCTGCGGCCCATGTCGGCCCAAGCGGTGGTGTCGCCGCCGCCGACGGTGCGGCTGGAGCTGCGGCCCTTGAAGGAGTGCACGCAGCGACACGGGCTTGATGTGTCGGGGTGCGCAACGTGTGCGGCCGTGACGGCGGACTGGGTCGCGCGCATCCTCGCCGGTGCCGAAGAAGGGCTGCACCAGCTCTACGAGCTGCCGTCCCAAAGCGAGGAGAGCGGCAAGGCGGCGCAGGAGCACCGATCTGCTGGGCTGCTTGGCAAGGCCGCTATGCCAAGGTGTACAGCGCGGTGCGGCGCGCGGACGGGACGCCCTGCGCCGTCAAGGTTGTGGACAAGGAGCTGTTCTGGGAGCTGGTGTCGCACGGACAAGAGCGCGCGGACGCGCTAGCGCGCGAGGTGAGCACCCAGGTCTTCATCACGCGCGAGATCCGCCGCACGCGTCGCGAGCTTGGGGTCGTTCGCGTGCGGCGTCTGTCGAGGACGAGCGGCAGCTCGTGCTGGAGATGGACCTCATGCACGCGCAAAATCTCCACCAGCTCTTGGCGCGGCACCGCCGCTTCTCAGAGCGCCGTGCCGCCGAGCTCGCGTCTGGCATGCTGCGCATCTTGCTACACTTGGAGCGCCTCGGCATTGCGCACCGCGACGTCAAGCTCTCCAACGTGGTGTTTGAGCCGGACGCCGGGAAGACCTTCGCCTCGCGACCCTCAGCTGGGCTCGGCAGCAGCCTCCGACTTATTGACTTTGGAATGGCGGCTTATGTGGAGCCCGGCGGCTTTTTGCGCGGCCGCTGCGGTACTCCGGGGTACGTTGCCCCAGAGATCCTCCAATCCCGCGCGGGAGGCGCGTATCCGGCCCGGGTGGACGTGTTCTCGCTCGGCGTGATCACGTACACAATGCTGAGCGGGTACGAGCCCTTCCAGCGCCACGGTTTCCGAGACCCTGGCCGCCAACAAGCGTTGCGACCTGCGCTTTCCTGAAAAGCCCTGGTCGCGGGTGTCCGATGCTGCCAAAGACTTTCTCCGCGGCCTGCTCGCGCCCGACCCGCGCCTGCGGCTGGGCCCCGCAGAGGCGCTGGGCCACGCTTGGCTGCGCTCTTTCTCATCCGCAGCGACCGCCGCGGCGGCGGCGGCGAGGAAGGGCGGCGGGCCCGCGTCGCCGTCGCGCCTGCAGCGCCCGCTCGTGCGACAGCAGTCGCAGCAGTCGCAGCAGGACGGCACTTGCTTGCTGAGCTAAAATAAACCGGGGCAAGGCAGCCGCCATGTTCACAACCGTTCGCGAGGCGGCGAGACGACTGCCCCTCGAGCCCACCCAGCCAAGCAACGCAACTATTAGACGTCGCCGCTGCGCGCACGAGCCTTGGCAAGCCCCAGAGCAAGGCAGCCGCGTCCCCGTCGACCCCGTCCACGCACCGGAGGCAGCCGGGTGGACGTTGAGAGCAAGTCTGTGAGCTACCACGGAACAATCCCGCCGTGTTAAGCGAGCGCGTCGAGCTCTCCTCGCTCGGCCTTGGCCTTTGGTGGCGACCTCCTCTTGAAGCTCTGAGTCCTCCTCCAAGCTCACCTTCGTCGTGCGACACTTGTGACGAGGTTGGAGGCGTGAAGGAGTGGAGGCGGGGTCGCGGCGCCTGGGTGGGCGCCGCGCGAGAGGCCCGCGCGGCCGCAGCGCGCCCGGCGAGGCCCGCCTTCGCGATGGACCCCGGCGGGCAGTCCTTGCTACTGCAGGACGAGCTGGATGGCGAGGTGGAGAAAAAGTCCAAGGCGCGAGCTGGCAAACACAAGCCGCGGCGAGGTGCGATCTGCGAAGTGCCGGACTGCAACAGCCGCGCGTCCTTCGGGACGATCTGAAGAAGTACCGGTGGTGCGCCAAGCACCGCTTGCCCGGATCAAAGTGCTTCCAATCGACATTCTGCGAGCATGACGGGTGCCACAAGTATGCCTCGTACTCGCTCGCTCGGGGCGGGCGCAAGCAATGGTGCGCCGCGCATCGACCAGAGGGCGCCATGATCAAGGGCGCCATGAAGTGCCAGGTGGAGGGCTGTCGCAAGCAGCCAACCTTTGGGTTTCCTGGCCAGAAACGCCAGTGGCACGGCACACAAGATGCCCGGCGCCGTCAACCTCAGCAAGCGCAGCTGTAGCGAGATGGGCTGCAGTAGTAGAGCCATCATGTTGCACAGCGTCACCGGCAGGCGCTTTTGCACCGAGCACGCTCCGGACGGCTGCGAGAGGCTGCCAACCCGCAGCGCCAAGCGCAGCGTGGACGAGCTGGTCGAGCAGCTCAACTATGGAGGAGCAGAACAACAAGCTGCGCCAGGAGAACAAGGAGCTGCGCTCCATGATTGACCCACGCCGCCTCAAAGACTTTGACCGCGACCTGCGGATATGCCGCAGGGCAAGCGCGGGCTCGGGCCGTTGTCGCCTCATGGCCTCAGCCCGAGTAATAAGCGCCAGATGACCGCCCATTGCTCGCAGGACGACCTGACGCCACTGTCAGGGCAGCGTGGGCCGCCACAACCCCCCGCGCAGTCTCCGCCGCCGCCACCGCCGTCACAGCAGCAACAGCAGCAACAGCACTCCGTTTCTGTCATGGAGATGATGCCTGGGCAGCTGGATGACGGGTATCACCTGCATGATGACCAGGCACAACACGACGACCATGAAACCGTTCCTGCGCGCCACGACCACCAACCGCAACCACAGCCGCTTCCATCGCCGCGACAGCAGCAGCAGCGGCGGCGCCGACAGCAGCAACAGCAGCATCAGCAGCACCAGCACCAGCACCAGCGCCACCAGCACCAGCACCAGCTGCTGCAGCGCGGGCAGCGGCAGGGGCCGTTGCCACGGCAGCAGCACGTTCACTCGCCGCCGCCGCCGCCGCCGCCACCGCCGCCGCCGCCGCACGATCACCGAGCGCACGAGCACGAGCACAATCACGAGCTTGCGCACGAGCACGACCCCGACGAGGAACACCAACAGCTGCTGCACCACGTGGTGGAAAACCCTGAGATCTGAATGAACTTTTTTCTGTGACCATGTTAACGGGCGCGAGAGCACCCGGCCGGGATGTATGCGCGTGTTCGCCTCCTCTCCGGCTGCCCCGGGCTGCTGCTCAAAGCCCGCCACCGCCGGCGGCGCCACCCGGGTCAGCGGCGGCCGCGCGTCGACGCAAGGCACCAAGGAGCCTGGTGCCAAATGGGGAACAAGCAGGAGGAAGGGCGAACCAATGACTTCGGAGGGCGATCCAATGACTTCAGCGCCGCCGCGCCCCCCGCTGCGCCAGCGCTCGCGCCGCTCGCCACGCTGGAGGGCCACCAAGACCGCGCCTGGCACGTGGCATGGTCGCCCTGCGGCAACGTCTTGGCGAGCTGCGGCGCGGACAAGATTGTCCGCATCTGGGCGCTCGCCGACAAGGAGGACCAGGCGAGCTGGACCTGCGTGTCTACGCTCGAGGACGTGCAGTCGCGCACGATCCGGTCGTGCGAGTTCTCGCCATGCGGGTCTTACCTTGCGGCGGCGAGCTTTGATTCCACGACTGTGATCTGGCAGCGCGGCACTCGCGACGGGTCTGTCGGGCTGAGCTGGGAGTGCGTAGCCACGCTCGAGGGCCACGAGAACGAGTGAAGAGCGTCGCGTGGAGTGCCGATGGAAGCTTCATCGCCACTTGCTCGCGCGACAAGAGCGTGTGGATCTTCGAGGCGCCAAAGCCCACGACGCCAGCCGCGGCCTTGCCAGACGAGGAGATCGAGTGCGAGTGCGTCTCGGTGCTGTCAGGACACTCGCAGGATGTCAAGAGCGTCAAGTGGCACCCCACCGAGCCGCTGCTCTTCTCTGCCTCGTATGACGACACTGTGCGTGTGTGGAGCGAGCAAGTGGATGACTGGGCCTGCCAGCAGGTGCTCGAAGGTCACACCAACACGGTGTGGGGCCTGGCTCTTCACCCGAGCGGGACGTCTCTTGCCACGTGCAGCCAGGACTGCACCGTCCGGCTGTGGGAGCGCGACGCGGAGAAGCAGTACAAGACTCTGGCGGTGCTTGAGGGCCGGCACGAGCGGACGATCTTCTCGATCGACTGGAGCCCGGACGGGGCGCTCATTGCGACGGCCGGGGCGACGACGCCGTCGTGGTGCAGGCAGCCGCGGGCGGCGCTGTGACCAACACAGTGGCTGGCGCGCACGCCTCGGACGTGAACTGCGTGCGGTGGAATCCCAAGCGGACTGGCGTCTTCGCCACGGCCGGCGACGATGGCTTGGTCAAGGTGTGGCTCCTGCCCCGCTGAATGCTCCGCCTTTGGCCTTTTCTTTTTTAAATACGCGATCTTCCTCGTCGTCTCTCAGCCAAGGGCCTGCTTGATCGCCTCGTCGCTGACGTGCTCGGCCACAGTGACGCGCAGGCGCGGCTCGATCTGCATGGCGCGCTTGATGGCAAACTCGGCGCAGCCGTTGCGGCCCCAGGAGCGGCGCGCCACGCCGTTGTTGACGTCCCAGTGCAGCATGGCCGCCGCGCGCCGCGCCGCGTCCGGCGAGCCGTCCAGCACGAGCCCAAAGCCGCCGTTCATGGCGTTGCCCCAGCCAGTGCCGCCACCGTTGTGGAGCGCCACGTAGGTTGCGCCGCGAAACGAGTCGCCAATGGCGTTCTGCACAGCCATGTCCGCGCAAAACATGGAGCCATCGGTGATGTTGGCCGTCTCGCGGAAGGGGCTGTCGGTGCCCGACACGTCGTGGTGATCGCGGCTGAGGACCACGGGGCCCTTGAGCTCGCCGCTAGCAACGGCCTGGTTGAAGGCCAAAGCGATGCGCCGGCGGCCTTCGGCGTCCGAGTAGAGGATGCGCGCTTGCGAGCCAACCACGAGCTGGTTCTTTCCGGCCTCGCGGATCCAGCGCAGGTTGTCGTTCAGCTGCTCTACCACCTTGCGCAGGCCATCGGACGACTCCAACTCGCCCAGCTCGGACATGATGGTCTCCATGGTGGCCGCCGCGATGGCGTCCGTCTTCTCGAGGTCGCCCGGCTCGAGGGAGCACACCCACCGAAAGGGCCCGAAACCCAGCGAGAAGATGTCGCCCATAATGTCCTCAAAGTAGGACGGGTACCGAAAGTCGATGTCGTTCGCCGGCTCGTCCTTGAGGATGGCGGCCCCCGCCACGCTGGCCTGGAATAGAAAGCTGTTGCCATAGTCCCAGAACCGCATGCCGCGCGCCACGAGCCGGTTCACCGCGTCCACGTGCCGCCGGAGCGACTCGTGCACCAGCTCCTTGAAGCGCGCCGGTCGCTGCGCATCATGGCCTGCGCCTCCGCCACGCTGGCCAGCCCCACGGGGTAGTACCCGCCGTTGTACGGGTTGTGCAGCGAGGTCTGGTCGCTGCCCAGCTCGGCGATGAGGTCGCCGGTGCGCTCGGCGTGGTCGGCTACAGCCTCCCACAGCGTCACCACGTTGCCCAGAAACCCGATGCTCACCCCGCTCGCGTTGCTCTCGCGGAGCTCCACCATCATCTTGACGCACTCATCGGCCGACTTGGCCACCTTTTGGATCCAGCCCTGGGAGAAGCGCTTCATCAGCGCGCTTTCGTCCACCTCGGCGATCACGCCGATCACGCCGGCGATGTCCGAGGCTTTGCCCTGCGCGCCAGACATGCCTCCGAGACCGCTCGAGATGTACACCTTGCCAGCCAGGTTCTCCGTGCCCAGGTACTTGCGCCCGGCGTTGAGGATCGTGATCGTGGTCCCGTGCACAATGCCTTGGGGTCCGATGTAGCAGTAACTGCCTGCAGTCATTTGCCCGTACTGGGTGTTGCCAGCGCGTACTGCTTGTCGTACATCTCGGGCGTGGAAAAGTTGGGCACCATCATGCCGTTTGTGATCACCACGCGCGGAGCGTCCGGGGCTCGGGAAAAGGCCCATCGGGTGTCCCGAGTACATGCACAGCGTCTGGTCCGCCTCCATTTCGCTCAGGTACTGCATGGTCAGGTGGTACTGGGCCCAGTTCTGGAACACGCTGCCGTTCCCGCCGTAGGTCACCAGCTCTTCCGGGAACTGCGCCACGCGCGGGTCCAGGTTGTTCATGATCATCAGCTGCACGCAGGCCGCCTGGCGGCACTTTGCCGGGTAGGCCTCGACCGGGTAAGCCTTCATCTCGTACGCCGTGGGCCTGAACCGGTACATGTACACGTGTCCGTACTTCTCCAGCTCTTCCGCAAACTCGGGCGCCAGCACGGCGTGCGTCTTGGCCGGAAAGTAGCGCAGCGCGTTGCGCAGCGCAAGCTCCTTCTCAGCTTCAGTCAGTTGCGCCGTGCGCACGGGCGCATGCGGCACGCCATCGCTCAGCCCGGGTGGTCGGGCAGCGGCTCGACCACGATGCCCTTGGCGAGGCTCTCCAGTGCCATGTCTCCCTCTGCTCGGGTTGCCGCGCTGTCGTCCGCGTCGCTCTGTCCTGCTCTTCTCCGATCTGGGCACAAAGGTTGCAGCGAAAAATCTTGCGCGAGCTGGGCGGCACAAAACCGTTCCAGCTCGGGCTCGAGCTGGAGGTCGAGGTCGACCTCGAGGCCCTGGCTGGCAGAGACGCAGCAGCAGCAGCAGCAGCAGCAGAGGAGGGTATCGTGATCGTGAGCGCAATATACAAATCAAAAGGTGGGGAACCGGCTGCTTGCTGCTCGGTCAGCTGGCGAGCAGCGTGGCCCAGCGAGCGGCCAAGGCGTCCTCGTCCGCGGGGAGGCGCTCGACCGTGGCGCGGTGGAAGAGATCGCCCAGCCCGCGCGGGCAGGCCGTGCTCTCGGCTAACGGGTCGGCGCGGTCGCGCGGGTCGCGCGGGTGGTCCAGCAGGAAGAGAGTAAGCGGCCTAGCGAGCCGCAAGGCCTCGGCCACCTGCGCGTGCACGACCGGGTGCTGCAGGGCGCCTGGGTGAGGATAACTAGGGTCATGTCGGCGGCCTGCACGGCCACCTGGGCCGCGGCGACGTCCTCGAGCGCAGGGGGCCCACGCAGCATGAAGGGCCTATAGCCGTGGTGCTTGAGGTCCAGGAATATGTCGAGCGCCTCCGCCTGCGCCCGGTCCGGGTCGTGGCAGATCACAACATTGCTGCGCGGCGCGCCCGGCGCCGCGCGGGTAGCGCCCACGGCGCCGCCGATGCTCGGGTGGAGGCTGAGGCGCGGCGGCAGCTTCGCCCGCGCCAAGGCAAAGACGGCCTGGACGGCGCAGAAGCGCGTCAGCCTGAGGTGTAGCGTCTTGCGCGCGCCGCTCTTGCCCGTTCCCGTGAGCGATAGCTGCACGCACAGCTCGGGCGACGCGCGCTCGATGCGCGCGGCGCGCGCGCGCTTCTTCCGAGATCGCGACGTCGGAGCACATAGTCGATCGTCATTTCGCCCTCCGCCTGGCCGGGCATGACCGAGAACGCCGACCCGTTGCCGGATCCGGAGCGTCGATGGGTGTGGCGCCGCCGCGCGCGCGAGAAGCGCGACGCGGCCTTGGCCACCGGCCACTCGTCGTCGATGGGCGGCGGCACGGCCGCCGACGCCGACGTCGACGCCGCCGCCGCCGCCGCCGCCGCCGAGCTCGCCGAAGACGAGGCAACCGCCGCGGTAAAGGCCGCTGTCGAAGCCGCTGTCGAGGCCGCGGGCCGCGTGGCTAGCACAAGCTGGCCCTCAAAGACAAAGAGATAGCCGAGTTGCCAGCGGTCCAGGAAAACCGAGGCCTGGCGGAAGCGCACCAGGTCCGAGCGCTGCAGCTTGAGGTCCGGAAACCGCGATCGCATGGCCACCTCGTCTTGGGCCATCTGCACGCGCTCGCCCAGGAGCTCGAGGTGGCGGTTTGCCGAGTCCAGCGCGCGGCTAAAGACGCGCTGCAACTCACGGCCCTTGCGCGGGGCGCGCTGCGGCGAGAGCACCGGAAGGCGCAGCGCTTTGCTCGGCAGCGAAGACAGGCTGCGCGAGTAGGCCTGCGCGGCGGTATTGAGCTGGTGCAAGCTGGCCACAAAGTCGGCGGGCCGGTCCTTGACGGTTTCGAGCAGGACGGGCAGGCACGTGTTGAGCTTGGCGTTCTTGGCTTGCACGAGGCGCGCAAAGAGCGCGTTCGAGCCCATGGCCTGGCTAATGCGCAGAATACAGCTGTCGAATCGCGCGACGACCCGCGCAAAGATCTGCGGGAACAGTGGCAGATTGGGCAGGATGGCCTCCTCCACGAAGGCCTTGAGCAGCACCTCGAGGTTGGGCAGCGGCAGGGCCCGCGCTTTCCTGGAGCGAAAGGACCCGCTGCCGCTGCCGCTGCCGCTGCCGCTGCCGCTGCCGCTGCCGCTGCCGCTGCCGCTGCCGCTGCCGCTGCCGCCGCTGCCGCCATCGCCGCCGCCGCCGCTAGAGCTGCCCAAGCCTCTGGCCACGCCGTGCAGGCTGCGGTGCATCTCCGAGCAGAGAAACTCGGAGAAGCGCATGATGTCGCGCACATCCGCGAAGATGGCATCCACGGTGGCGCTGTTGAGGCGGGCCTGCGAGCGCGCCGGCACGACGTACTCGTCGTGGATCTTGCACAAGAGGTCGCTGAACTGGATCTCTGACTCGAGCATGGCGCGGACGCGCTCCACGCAAAGCTTGCCTTGCTTGGAGATGCCCGACTCTTTGCTCGTGAGGCAGGCCAAAATGCCCTCCACGCGCGAAGCGTGAAGCAGCTCGGACCGCGTTTCCAGACTGGAAAACCGCCGCGGGGAGGGCGGTCGCATGTCCCGCGGCAGCACGCCCAGGGAACCGCCGAGGCGCGGCGCGTACGAACACCCGCCTTCGCGGGGCTCTCGCCCCTGCCCGGCAGCACGGCGGACGCGCGCCGCCCGCGCCTGACGGGCCGACTTGAGCGCCGACCGGATCGGGCCCAGCTCGCCCGCCTCACTCTCCTCGTCGAGAGCCGCGAGCCCAGCAAAGGCGCCCTCGGCGATCAAATTGGCGTCCTCGCCGACAAGGCGCATTGATGCCCCGCGGTCGGCCGCCCGCCCCCTTGGCCTTCGTCGGCGCCGCTGTAGAGCACGGCCAGCACGGAGGCCGCAAAGGCGGGGTGTTGCTCTTGAAACTCGTGTGCCAGTCTGTCCACCGGGTCGGGCAGCGCGCGAAACTCCTTGTGGCGGATGAGGTCGACCTCAAAGGCAAAGAACATAAAGTTGTGGAAGGAGCGGTGGAGGTGTGCACCGCACCCTGCTCCTCGAGGACGTCCAGGTGGTGGTGGAAGATGATGGCAAAGACGCGAAAGATGCGCGTGAACATCTTGCTCATGATCGCCACAAAGTTGGGCGGAAACTCGCCCATGTCATCCGGTGGGATCACCGCCGGGTCGTTGAGCGTGTCCTCGATCCACTTGAGCACCTTGTCGACATACTCTGGCCCGGACAGCTTCTCGCCGCCGTCCTCCATCCAGCGGTACTCATAGTTGACCGGAAGCCATCGCCAGGCTTTGAGAAGCGCATCTCGCCGTCCTCCTGGCACAGCTCGTAGATGAGGCACACGTCCGTGAAGAACTCTAGGGCGTTCTGCGCCATCCACTCGAGACTCTCCTCGTCGGGCAAGTGAACGCCCTCGCCGCGCCGAGAGTAGGTCCTGACCGAGGCCGTGGACGAGGCCGTGGACGAGGCCATGGACGAGGCCATGGACACGCTGGACGCGCTCGACGTCTCCGAGGCGCTCTTGTGCAGCTCTTCGCGCATCGTCTGCTCGCCAGGGCGTCCCACCCTTGTCCTCGCACCTGCCCGCGCACCACCCCTGACCCGGGTCATCCGCCCCAATCCGCGCGTCATCTCCAGACCTGCGCCACCCGCCGCCCACGTCTCCACACACCTCTCCCAGTCCAGAGACTAACGCAGGCCACTCTCCTTGTCGAGAAATCGAACCAAAGTGGCGCAGACGGCGATGAGGGAGTGGGAAATAGTGGGAATGCGAACCAAAGCCACGGATTTTTCGTCGAAATTTCGGTCCTTTTCCATTTTGGGACCGAAAACTCTGTGAAAGACCGTGGCACGTGCCTCCTCTTGGATCCCAACGGCGGATCGCTCGACATACTGAGCAAGCGTGGGTCCGGATTCTAGGAAGTTGAAGCCGCCCAGAATAGGAACTGGACGCGGAATGGTTTCTTCCAGTGCGAAGTCGTGGAACGTGAACGCGTGAAGATAGGCCGTGGACGCAGACTCCGAGGGAGGCGAAGGGCTGGACGCGCGAGATGGGGTCGCTGCGAGGGGCGCTGGAGGCGGCGGTGGACGCCCTGGCGCGCGATGCGCTGGTGGGGCAGAGCCCTGCTGTCCTGCAGACGGTGGAGAAGCGCTTCCCGTCGGAGCTCAGACGGTTCGCGGGTACGTTTCATCGAGTGGCCCAGTTGGCCGGATAAGAGTGGGGCGCTGACCGCCGACGCAGGGTACACGCTGCAGCAGGTGCTGCTCGAGCTGGTCTATACCGAGCTGGAAAGCGAGGGCGGCCGCGTAAAGACGCTCACGCCGGAGAGCCTCTATTACGAGTCGATGCGCTTCGCGGCGGCCTTCAAGGCGACGCGCGAGGGTCCCGAGTTGAGCATGCGCGCCTTCAAGGAGCACCTCGTGGCGACCTTTGGCAGCGAGCATATCAACCAGCTGCACTGGCAGGACGTGCACCTGTTCCTGGCCACCGCCGTGGAGCACTGCGACGCCCTGGAGGAGGTGGACGCCCTTCGTGACCCGGTGCCGGTCGTCAAGACGTGCCACCCGTGGGACATTGAGGCAGCTTACAACGAGCGCGCTCGAGCTACGGCACGAGACAGCTCGTGACGGGGAAGCGCGACGTCTGCGGCCAGGTCCCTTGTCCGTGCCTGAGACCTTTCCAGGTGATCGGCTCGGCCAAGGTGAACGGACATCTGCGCAAGTGGCGGCGCGAGATCTTCGTCGGTCTCGGGCGCGACATGGCCACGCCAGGGCCCGAGGCGGCCGCGCCTGCGGCCGCCTGCGCCGCGCCAGAGAGGCCACTGCTGCGCCAACTCGCAAGGAAGGCGGCGTCGCAAGCGCAAGGGAAGGCCGCGGCGATGATGGTCAACAAGAGGATGTCGCCGACGCAGCCACCGCCGAGGGAGAAGGCGCAGACGCCAAGGCTGGTGCTACGTCTACCGAGAGAGGCGGGCCGGTGGATAGCGCCGCCGGGGCGCCGCCGGGAGGCGGCAGTGGCGGTGAATCAGAAGCAACGACAAAGGCCGCGCCACGCGCGCCCAGCGTGGCCAGCAAACCCACGGCGTCCTCGCTCGCGCGACAACGCCCTCCAGCGGTGCGCGCCCCCAAGACAGCGAAACAGCGGCGGCAGGGCTTGCACCGGGCGAGACGACGAACGGCCCCGTCGACTTGAGCGGAGATGTTCAAAGCCCGGTGCTGAGCCCGGGCACACAAGCCATGGTGAACGACTTCTTCGGCGGCACCGAGCCGTCCGAGCGGTTCACGCGCGGACTAGTTGACGAACCCGGGCCCGAGCCCCGGCCCGGGCCGGGGCTCGGGCCCGGGCCCGCTTTCGACCCGGCGCTGGAGGAGCGAATGGAGGCCGTCAAGCAGCGTTGCGCGCAGGCCGTCGGGCAGTTTAGTCAGGACGTGCAGCAGCTATCCGCCGAGCTCGCGCGCGCCAAGGAAGAGTTGCAGGTCGAGCGTGACGCCCGACAGCGCTTGGAGCACGTCCGGGCAGTACGAGCGTGAACGGACTGTCGCGCGAGCTGCGGTCCATGACCGTCGACATGCGCAAGTCTGCGCGCGCCGCGCGCGTCGTAGAGGAGCAAGAGGGATTCCTGCGCACGATTTTGTCCGAGCTGGGCGTCGAGCAGATTGGGGACATCCGCGCGGCTTTCCGGGCCCTGCGAGAGCGCCTGCACAAGGCCGAGACGCAGCTGCAGTGCAACAGCGAGCAGCTCGAGTGGGCGAACAAGCGCGGCGGCCACCTGGAGGCCGAGTGCCGCTCGCTCGAGTCCGACCTGGAGCGGAGTCGCAAGGCCCGCTGGCAAGCCGACCTGCGCGCCATTAAGCTGGAGGAAGACCGCGAGCAGGGCCGACTCGAATTGCGGCGGGCGCACTTGATTGACCAGCTCCAGGCTCAAGTTGCGCACCTGCACGAGCAATACCGGAGCATGTCCAACCAGGCGGACGTCCTCGGGCGCTTTGCGGTGCGCCTCAACTCCAAGCCGCTCCCGAAGCGCCCGACAAGTCCAGCCGCCGAGCGGGTGACCTTGGGCTCGCCACTTCCTGCCAGCCCCGGCCATGGAGCAAAACGCGGTCGCTCGCGCGTGCCGGCGCTCCGTGCGAGCTCCCCAAAGTCGCCCGGCCTCCGCGTTGGGTCGCCCAGGTCGCCAGGCGGGGGCCGGCGCTGGCATCATCGGGGCACGAAAGGCCTCGCCTCAGCGCAAGGTGTCGCCCAAGCCGCGCGGCCGCCAGCCAGGGGCAACGGCGCTCCCTGGCGTTACAGCAGCCCGGGCCGGCGCAACGTGAATGTGCAGGTCACGAGCCCGACGCGGCCGCGTCGAAGGAGGTAAGCAACGAGAAGAAATGATCACTAGCGGTAGCCCTGCTTACTGCTTTAACTTGCGCGCCTTTGTCTTGCGCGCGCGGCGCTTGCCTCCATGGTGGTCGCGCTCCTTGGCGCCCGTGCTGCTCGTCTCCGCGAGGCTCGCGGGGTCGAAGAGCTTCACAAGCGAAGGCGACAGGAAGAGGAGCGGCAAGCGCTGCGGCACGAGCTTGCCGGCCGCCGTCCAATAGCGGCGGCCCGACAAGGCGTGTGGCGCAGTCGAAGCACGATTGGCGCGGGCCTTGGGGCGCCGCGGCAAGCCGCTGCAACACCGGTTCGACCAGCGCGCTCAGCGCGGCCTCGACCTCCTTAGCCTCGGCCAGGTCCAGAACTGGTGCTCGTCCAGGAGAAGCAACCGCCGCCTGGAAGCGCAGTTTGACCATGGCCACAACTGGGCCGGCCGGGGGCGCGTAGCCGCCAGAGATGGGCAGCTCGGGCGCCAGCGACGAGTACACGTAGATGCTGTGCTCTGCGTCCACCTTTACGCTCTTCATGCCGCATTGCTCGTACACGCGAGCGCCGGCAGGTGCTTGAAGATGCACACTTGCGGCGGATCGAGCCGCGGCGCAGCCGCAGAGTCATCCGTACCTGCGAACGAGTACGGCTTGTCGAGGAGCATCTGCACCTGCTCGTGCTTGATGCCGTGCTGGCGACGTTGATGCCCAGCTTGCGCAGAACAGCGGTCCTTCGGCGCGCCTCTCTCGCGGCTTTCTCCTCCGCGACAGCGTCCCTCTCGCGCTTCTCCTCCTCCTCCGCTGCCACGCGCTCGGGCTCGACCCGATGGCCAGGCTATCCGCCCCACATTTGTTGCCGAGCGCGTGCAATCCCTGCTGCTCGGCGACCGTGCCAGCTGAAGGCGCCGCCCGTTGCTGCCTTGAGCGGCTCTACTCTTCGCCCTGACCCTTGCGCGGGCGCGGGCGCGGGCGCTCTGCACCTCCTTTGCCCCCGACGCCCCACCTGAGCGCAGCGGCGCTCTTCGGGTGTTGGCCGACACCCTGGCCCCATCGCCTGGCAGCAACGCGGGTCGCGATGTCTCTCACTTTCCAGGCGGCTATCGCGCGCCTGCGATATTACCGTCTTGCAGCGCGAGCCGCGGCACGGCTGGAGCATCGCGAATGGCCACGCTCTTGATCTGCGGGGCCCACCGGGCGCTGACGTCCACCTGACCCTTGCGGGGCTGCCACAGCTCATGCAAGGGTTGGCATAGGCAGCGGACGTACGCGTCTGGCCCAACAGTTCTTACGGACTGCGCGTCGCGGCTCCGTTGAGCTGGTTTGCGCGGACCAGCTCGACCTCAAACGCGTCATCCAGCCACCTTACGAAGACCTCCCGGATGCTCGCGCCCGCCGCGTCCGTCTCGGTGGCGACCGAGGCCCCGTTGGCGCTTCGCGGCGGGGCCCACGGGAACACGTAGCCGGCGAACGTTGGACTCGCTTCCTTGTTGCGGAGCCGCATCTCGGCCTGGTACGCAACCGTGCGGTTGTGATGTTGTGCACGAGCTGCTCGAGGACGCGGCTTAAAAGGAGGTGCTGCTTGCCCGCGTTTCGCGGCGTCTTCCACACCAGGCCAGGCCCAGGCAGGACGGAGCAATCCACTGGAGTTGACTGGTTGGGCGCCGAGGATTGGCTTGCAAGCGAGTGTCGGCGGCCCGGGCGCCTCAGTGGTTTCCGCTCGCCTCGTTGCGCCTTTGGGGCGCGCGGCGTGGCCAGGTCCTCAAGGACTGGGAGTGGATCGGTTTCTGGCGGCCGCTCTGCTTCATCATCTGCCTCTATCGTGGCTGCAGCATCGCCAGGAGGCGCGCAGCGGCTGAGCTCGCGCGCCAGGATGAGCAGCGGAAGCAAGCCATACCGGGCCATGCTCACCTGGACGTGCTCGCTTTTCACCAGCGAGGCGATGGCAAAGGCTGCATAGAGCTGCACGTCCTCGTACTCGCGCTGCCACATCATCTCAAGCAGGCGCCGTGCGCCGCCAAGCGATTCGAAGAGCCGCCTCGAGGCATCGTTGAAAGGCAGCCGGGCAAAAATGAGCGCGCCTATACCGCGCATGAGCCAGTCGTCTGCGTCCAGGCAGCCGAGCACGAGCTCTAGCGCGTAGCGCTGCTCGGGTAGCGGCACGGCCTCTTCGGCGAGGGCCTGAAAGGCCTCTGCGAGACTGCTGAGTACCTTTGTCCCGTGGTATTTCGTCAGCTCGTGCACCACGTTGGCGCAGATTCTACGGTGTACACGGCGCAGGCCTGGGTGTGCATGGCGCAATACAACAGGCCAAGCAGCTCTGGATACCGCGACAGCTCGGCGCCGTACGAGGCCATGATCCATATGAGCTTGGACACCCAGTCCATGCTCTCCGAGAGCGCGGCTTCCGCCCGGCTGTCGCGATCGTCGAGGGCGCGCTGAAGCATTTGCAAGTTGATCTTGAGGAGGCCAATCAGAACGGGCATGCCCTCGTCCATGCTGGGCCGCAGGTCGCGGTTGTCGAGCATCACATAGAGGATCTTCAAGGTGCTGACGATCGTGCCGTCACGCTGAATCGCGCTGCAGCATGCTCAGGATGGCGCAGAGGTTGCTTGGTTCCAGCGCGGCCACGTTGTGGTCATCGTTGAGCATTGCTACGCAGTGCGAAGGCCAAGTTGCCGACCACCTCCTTGCTTGTGTCACGTCGTGCCGAGAGCATGTCGAGCGCCCCGCACAGCGCGCTGAGCTCGGCTGGCCCGATGGCGAGCCCCTCGTTGCCTTCCATGCTCGTCTCGGCGACCGGAAGCAGGTTCCGCGGCGGCGGCGGCTTTGTGCCCGTCGGGTCGTTGAGCGCAGGAAGCACGCCAAAGTCGCCGAGATGCCGGTCCCGAAGAGCACCTGCTCGATGGCTCGTTGCCACTGCAGCTCGTCAGGCTTGCGGGACGCCAGCTCGTTTCGCGGAGCGCGCAGCCCGCGATTGAGGCTGGCGCGCTGCCAATACCGCCCAGCTGGCGGCACGCCTTGGATGCGATAAGAGCGCAGTGGCGTCTCTCGTGGCCTCGAGGAAGCTCACAATCATTCTGATGCCGCCCAATTCGCGCGCCAGGATCGCGCAGCCCTCCACGCACGACGCAAGCACGAAGAGCAGCTTGCCCGCAAGCTGCTGCAACAAGGCATGATGCGTCGCGTCCGCTTGGTACATGGCCACAGTCTTGGGGCTAAACACTGCCGCAAGCGGTTTGAGCAGCGCGGACGGGAGGGCGCAGATCCCGTCGCTGACGAGGCAGAGCTGCAAAAGGCACTCGAGAGCCAGGTGCCGCAGGCCGCTTGCGTGCTCGAAGACTGCATCAGGAAACTGCCACAGGACGAAGGCGGTGGCACGCGGCACGAACGTGCGCAGCTCCACGAAACGGGTGAGGCTTCGCACGGTGTAGGCGAGCACGAGGCTGAGCTCGTGTTCCGGCGCGCACGTCGGCGACCCCTCGCTGTCCTTGGAGTCCGCGCTATCAGCATCGCCTCCGTCCTCTTGCTCCTGAAGGGCCCAGAGCCGCCGGATGCAGGCCTCGCCACAGTGCAGCACGTGGATTGCGATGCTGAGAGGTACGACCAGGAGCGTTTGCTCGGGGCGCGCCTGGGGCGGCACCTCAAAGCCGAGCAGCGTGCCGAGCGTTCCACTGTGACAGGCCGCACGATGCAGCTGCTGCAAAATAAGCACGCGGCTCACGTCGTCCGTGTCGGCCCTGTGCAAGAGGCGCGCCAGAGCGGAGAAGCAGGCTCCACCGACGCGGGTCGGCGAAGCTCCGGTCCTCCTCCAGAAGCGCGGCTAGACAATTCGGATGCATACAGCGGCTGACGATGAGGAGCAGGCGCTGGCGCAGACTGTTGTCGGCCGCGTGCACGGCGAGCGCGACGAGGAACTTGGCGTGGCAAGCAGCAAAGCGCCCGCAGGCCGAGTCGACGCAGACGCTCGTCAGCATGAGATCAATGATCGAAACAAGCGAGTTGGTGCGCGGCGAGGAAGGCCGTTCTGCGGCGATCTCATCAAACGGCGCAGCGCCCAGCGCTTTGACGGCGAGCCCGAGCAGGTCGATGTGGACGAGCTGGCCGGCCAACCCCTTGGTCTCGTGGACGACAAAGTGGTGCAGCGCGAACAGACAGACACGCAGCAACCGACGCCCGTTTTTGGGCGGGCCATGGAGGTGTCGAGCACGTGCTGCGCCAGGAGATTGAGTCGCTCTGCGCACATTGACCAACTCTCCTTGTTGAGCAATACCGCGTGGTTCTCGGGGCGCTGCGCAAGCTCCCAGAGCGCCTGGGCGGTCCAGCCGAGCACAACTGGGCTTACTCCGTCCTCGATTTTCTCGAAGAGCTGGTTGCCGATTTCGCGCAGCCGTGCGGCCTCCTCTCTTGGGGCGTGGGTGACCCAGGCTCGCATAGCTCGCTGCAGGTCGGCTTCGACGCGGACGTCAGTCCACGAGCCCGTCTCGAGGTTGTGCATGACAAAGCGGGCCCCGGCGAAGGCCTGCCGGGTCTCTTGCTGGGACGGCACGACGGGCGCGGGCGGACCGATCTCCTTCTCCTCCTCGACATTGGGTAGCTCGTCCTGCGTAGGGCTCGTGGGCGACATGAAACCAACACTCAGGCTTCCTGAAGGGCTGCCAGGGCAGGGCTCGGGCCAGGGTCGTCCTTGTCGTGTTCCACGGCCGCCGCGGCAAGCTCGCTTGGTGGCACGGCGGGCGGCCTGAAGATGGCTGCCAGCCGCGTGTGCAGTCCTTCGAGGCGGCCGCTGGTTGACACGGGGATCTCTTTCTCGCGCAAGATCGGCAACTGCTGCATCGTGCCCACTTCCAGGTGGCGAGCTGTCCCGACCAGCGGGAGGAGGCTCTTCCCGCTTGCCGTCAGGTTGCATGCGACGGTCGTGGCGCGACCCATTCGCTGTCTCGGGGCCACGACCCCCGTGCTCCTTGCCCCACGGTCCTCGACGCTCAGCCAGGGCGAGAGGTCCAGCTTTTGCCTGCTCTCAAAGTGGTGCAATGCGGCCATGTTGCGCAGCACCACCGCGCGGCACAGCACGACGCGATGGATGGGAGGGCCCGAGGGCGCTTCGAGGCGTGGAGCGCCATCCTCGGGCTCGGCGCGCGCCTCAGATGCCATCGGGGTCGACTGGCACTCGCGGCGGCTGCGCTAAGGCTCGCCGGATCTTTTCGTGCTTTCGCTATGGCATGGACGAGAAAAGGGCTGAGCTGGTGGACCCTCGTCGAGATCGAGACGCGGGCGGACCGCGCCGGTCGACGGCGAAGGCGCGAGCGACGTGGAGGCCAAGGCCTCGAGGCCGAGGAAGGAATATATAGCGTGACCGAGTACGTTTATTTCACAGGATGGGGCTTGAGGCCCCCGGAAAGGGCCGCCGAGACGGCAGCCGAGTGCGCAGAGGAAGACCCCCCACTGGGAGCCTTTAGCGCGTTGATAATGAGCGAACAGAGGCGCATGAACGAGAAGCAGCCGCTGATGCCGCCCGCTCGCTGGAAGTCGAGCAAGTAGATGGAGTTCTGCACCTTGTAGAGCTGAAGGGCCACGTAGACCCAGTCGTCCGGCACGTCGCAGTCGCGGATGCCGAGGCAGGACGGGCGCCATCGACACGTGACGCGGTACGGGTTGTTTGGCGCGTAGTGCCACTGCGAGCGCAGCGACTTTAGCGCCCGGAAGACCTCCCTCATCACGAGCTCGGGGTCCTTCTTTGACTGGATGCCGAGGTACCACTTGCGCAAGCGGCCGCTTGCCCGCGCCCGCGCGCCGCGGCTCGCTACTGCGCCGCCCGCGCCCGCGCCGCCGCGCGGGGACCCCTGCTGGCCCGAGTTGCCGAGCGAGGAGCTGCGCGCTCCGTTCTGCCCGCCAGGGCGAGGAGGCCACCGCGTAGGACCGCGAAGGCGCGTGCAGGCTGAGCGGAGGGTTGCTCCCGGCGCTCCCGGCAGGTGCGCGTTGCGAAACTTGCGCGAGGGGTCGGGTGCCGAGCTCGGCACCGCCTTTGGCGGCGAGAAGGCGATGGTGCGGTTGCCATTCGCGTCCAGGTAGCGCTGGCTCGCCGAAGCGCGCTGCTCCGCCACCCGCATGCGCGCCTGCATCTGGTCGAGGTAGAGGTTGTAAATGACCTGGATGAAGGTCTTGCGCGTGGAGTTGATTGCGGCCACCACGCCTGCGCGGCCGTTGCGCTTGATATAGGGGTGGTCGAGCTTGAGGATCTCCTCGACGCACTTTTCGTTGATCTCGTCCTGCTCGCAAGCGAGCGACTGCTGCGCGACGGGCATGGCCAGGTATGGTGGCAAGCGCGTGACGAAAAAGGGGTGGTTGCGATCTCGTCGATCTTGATGCGCTGCGTGGGGTCCACGACGAGCATGCGCGGGATGAGGTCCTTGCTGGCCTCGTCCAGGTGCGAGGGCAGCTTGTAGCGGCCGTTCTTGATCTTGCGGAACAGGCTGGGGATGGACTCGTCGTCGAAGGGCAGCGACCCGCACAGCAGCGCGTACAGGATGACGCCGCAGCTCCAGATGTCCACCTCGGGGCCCGCGTAGAGGTTGCCCGAGATCACCTCGGGCGCGGCGTAGTTTGGCGACCCGCAGCTCGTGCGCAGGAATTCGCCGTCAAACATGATGTTGGAGAGCCCAAAGTCTGCCACCTTAACGTTGTAGTCGCCGCTCAGCAGCAGGTTCTCGGGCTTGAGATCGCGGTGCACCACGTTCGAGTTGTGGCAGTAGGCCACGCCCGAGAGGATCTGCTGGAAGAACCCTCTCGCCTCGTCGATGTGCAGTTTGCCCTTTGACACGATGTAGTCGAATAGCTCGCCACCCGCGACGTACTCCATGACCAGGAAGATGTCCGTCGGTGTCTCGATCACCTCGTACAGACGGATAATATGCGGGTGCACGAACAGCTTTAGAATCTGGATCTCTCGTCGCACCTTCTCCTCCATGTCCAGGCTCTTGATTTTGGCGCGGCTGAGCTCCTTGATCGCGACCAGCTGCCCCGTCAGCACGTGCTCTGCCAGCTTGACCTTGCCAAAGGATCCGATCCCGAGCGTCTTGCCCAGCAGATACTCCCTATCTGGACGCGGCTCTTGTTCGTCAGCCCCGTCGACCGCCCGCCCCGCGTGCGCCCCGTGCTCCCACTACGCGAGTGCCGCGACGCATCCCCTTGCTCCGCCTTGGCCGCATCGCGCGTCTGCTTCCTCGCCTGCTGCCCAGCCGTCTCCACCATCGGCCCACAGCCGCAGCGCTGCCGGCCTCCACCTCCGACGACGACGTCGTCGCCTCCTCTTCCTCCGCCTCCTCCTCCTCCCCGTTGCTCTTCCATTCCCATCTTTTTTTTTCCCGAAGGGCACATCGAGGGCGACTCGCGGCTCTGCCCCGGCCGCCGAGTCGCGGAGGGTTTTCCGAGGGCGCTCGCGGGCTCGCTGCTGGCGTTCATCCCAACCTGCTGCGACGGCCGTCCGTCGTCTCTGCGCGGCGTCATCAGGACCATCGCCGGACAGTCAGTCCCAGTCGCGCCTTGCGCGCCACGCCTGGACGCTGGCTGGCCGTCGTTTCCGAACGTCGCCAACTCGCCTGGCTGGGGCTGGCTGGGGCGCTGGCTGGGGCGCTGGCTGGTGCAGTGCACTGCACGTCACCGGGCGGGTCATCGACCTGGGACGCATGCGGCTGTGGCGAGCCAGGGCGTGATGCGTGCGTGCATGGATGGGCTTGGTTGGGCTTGGCCGGCTGGCCTGGGATGACGACGGTGGCTGGTGCGGAAGCAGACAGCGTCGGCCTGGACTACGTCTTACGTCTTGGCTCGTTGCATGAGGATGGCATCAGGTTGGAGACACGGAGTCTTGTGGCAGGGAAGAACGCGTGGGAAGGCTTTGCGGTTAAGGGTTCAAGCCCACCAGACCCGCCAGCGACGACCTGGCACAACGAGGGACGGTGGCAGACGACAACGATGCTGCAGCGGCTGGGCAGGCGACTGGGAGGCCAGGGCCGCGCGCCATGGGCCGCGGCGCGGCTGTCGACCTCCAGCAACGGCGTGCGCGAGAAGGTGCTCAAGCTTGACCCCTTGCACCCCAAGCTGTGCGAGCACAGGCGGACCAAGCTGATCTGCACTGTCGGGCCCGCGACCTGGGACGAGGAGGGCATCACCGGGCTGCTGGCCGCCGGCATGAACGTGCTGCGGATCAACTGCAGCCACGGCGACCACGCGCTCTATGAGCGCGTGATCCGCACCGTGCGCGACGCCGTGTCGGCCAAGGACCAGCGCAGCTCGCAGTTGCTCGACTCGGTGAACGTCTCCTGCGCCGTGGCGCTGGACACCAAGGGGCCCGAGATCCGGCTCGGCGACTTTGCGGTGGCCACCCCGTGCTGGTCGAGGCGGGCAAGCAGATGCGGCTGCTGACCAACCCGGCCGCGCGCGAGGCGATGACCGAGACGGACCTGTTTGTGGACTACGCCTCGCTCCGCGGGTGCGTGTCCCCCGGGTCCAAGGTCTTTATCGACGACGGCCTCCTCTCCCTCGAGGTGGAGTCGTTCGAGACGGACGCGGAGGGCCACGACGTGATCGTGTGCAAGGCCGAGAACACGGCCAGCATCGGGTCGCGCAAGGGCGTCAACCTGCCGGGCGCCAAGCTGGACCTCCCCGCCGTCTCGGAGAAGGACCGCAACGACCTCGAGTTTGCCCGCGAGCAGGGCGTTGACTTTATCTTTGCCTCGTTCATCCGGCGGCGCGAGCACATCCGCGAGATCCGGGACATTGTCGGCCCCGACGTGGGCATCATCGCCAAGATCGAGAACGCGGAAGGCATCCAGAACATCGACGGCATCATTGAGGAGTCCGACGGCGTCATGGTCGCGCGCGGCGACCTGGGCATCGAGATCCCGCAGGAGAACGTGTTCCTGGCGCAAAAGATGATCGTTGCCAAGGCCAACCTGCAGGGCAAGCCCGCGATCTGCGCCACGCAGATGCTCGACTCGATGACGCGCTCGCCGCGCCCGACGCGCGCCGAGTGCGCGGACGTGGCTAACGCGGTGCTGGACGGCTGCGACGCGGTCATGCTTTCCGGCGAGACCGCGAACGGGCTGTACCCGGCGCAGACGGTGGGCGATGAGCCGCATCTGCCTGACGGCAGAGTACTCTATCGACCACCGCCACACGATCGACGCGGCGCGGTCCATGGCGGGCGCGCACCTGGAGACGAGGCCGATTTGCGAGGCGCTTATCCTGTCGGCCGTGGTGGCGGCCTATGAGGAGCGCGCCAAGCTGCTCATCGTGCTCAGCGAGACGGGCATCTCGGCCAAGATTGCCGCCAAGTACCGCCCGAGCGCCTGCATCTTGTGCATCACGAGCAACCAAAAGGTGGCGCGCCAGCTGCAGCTCTCGCACGGCATCCGCGTTCACGCCATTCCAAAGGGCATGGACATCCAGGAGGCGATCACGTCGGGCATTCGCAAGGGCCACGATTGGGGGCTTTTGGGCAAGGCGAGCGCGTCGTGGCGGTGCACTCGCAGGGCGAGGTCATGCGCCTGCTCGAGGTGCCGCAGTGGATTGGACGAGTCTAAATCAAGCAGCATGTGTAGCCTACGGACCGGCGAGGCGAAACGGTACCACACGCTTGGGGTCCGAACGCAAAATGATCTCTCTGAGCAGCAGCCTTGCACGCCGAACATGACAGCGCCGCCGCGCGTGCTCCCTCGCACTAGTGTTGCAGGTTGGGTCTGGATTGCGGTTAGCCGTGATGACCCTCCATGTCGAGAGAGATGCGGGCGCGCTCAATCGCTCCCACCCAATTGCGCTCTCGCGGGCGACGCTGGCATGCCACACGCCACAAGCCCGGCCCGTGCCTTAAGGTGCGCAGCGGGCATTGCCCATCGCCCGCCGTGCATGCCTATCTCTCCCCGGCGCGTGTGGGCGCGCGATAGGCGCCCCGAGCAGGCCGGGGACGCCACCTTAAATTGGCGCACACCCCCAAGTTCCAATGTGCGACGTGATCAGTTGGCGCAGCTGGAGTGTCCCCGGTGCCCCCCTTTGCGCGGTCCCAAGTGCCGCAGTCGCGGTACCTCACAAGTCCGCCGCCCTGCTTGCGCGGGTGAGCACGCATCCGCAGGTTTTGTGATAGCAGACTTCTGCGCCCGCCGAGGGCACGCCGGAGAAATGGTGCGAGACTGAGCCCGCTTTGGTTTTGGGCACGAGCTCCGTTCGCGCCAGCGGCGGCCTCTCTGCCGGTCCACGCAATCCATGATCAAAGCAACCCTCCCTCCACGAGCAGCTCACGTGGACCCAGCAAAGGCTCAAGCTCTCGTGGCGAGGTTGGCGCACGAGGAAGAGCACGATGATGAAGTCTGGGCTGAGCTCGCTGGCCGACGCGGCCAAGCGCGTCTCGGTGCGGCCCAAGCGGCCGAACAGCACCGCGAGCAAGCACGCGAGCACGACCAGCTCGGGCACCTCCACGTCCGGCTCGGACATGTACAGCATCCCGTCCTCGCCGCTCGCCATCCTGCTGGCGGGCGGGCGGGCGGTGCGCATGGAGGGCTTCCTCAAGGAGAAGGGCGTCTTTGGCTGGCGCACAAAATTCGTGTGCCTCGAGGAGGGCCGACTGCGCATGTCGCGCAACGACGAGGAGGACGACGAGGCGCCGGCCGGGCGCGCTCCGCGCCACGAAGTCTTCAACCTGGTGGACGTGGACGCCATCAGGTACTCGAAGCGCGGCGCGGTGGCCTTCTCCGTGGTGCTGGGCAAGCGGACCATTCGGCTGCGCGCCGGCTCGGGCGAGGAGGCTGAGGCGTGGGTGCAGCACGTGCTGCAAGAGATGAAGAACCAGGCGCAGCTCCTCGCAAAGTGCGCCACGCTGCTGAGCAGGAATGGGCAGGAGAAGGGCCTTGAGCGCGTGCTGCGCCAGGTGGTGCGGCTGTGGACGCTGGCGAACGGCGAGGTGCACGAGACGGTCGCGGGCGCGCTGGACGCGCTTGCCGACTATCTTTCCACCGCTGGCCGCGAGCAGGAGGCCAAGGCGTACCACAAGCGCGCGGAGATCATGCGCGAGGACTCGGGCCTGCGGGGCATCAAGACCAAGCGGGCGCAGTCCAACCGCCGTCACAGTAACGCCGGCCTGGAGGAGTTGCAAGTGTGGCTCGACCTCCAGTCCAGGGCCGAGGAGAGCGCGGATGTGCTCGCTCGCACCGAGCAGCTGCGCAAGCGCGAGAAGGAGCTCATCGACCTCATGTCCTCGCAGCACCAGAGCAGGGTCGAGGAGCTGCAGAACAAGGCCCTGCAGGCCGAGGAGCGCGCGCGCCAGGCCGAGGAGCGCCTGCGCGATTTGGAGGCCTCAAAGAAGGAGGCCCTGCCCGCGGAGGGCCAAGCCGCGCACCCGGTCGAGAGCCTCGGCAACGGCAAGCCCCGCCGCTCCTCGGGCCTGGCCCTGGCGCGCCGCCTGAGCCGCCACCTAAGCCGCCGTTTGAGCCGCAGCTCGGCCACAAGCGGCGGCGCGGCGGCCGACATCGACAACGACTCGGCCGACCTGCTTGAGATGGACTCGGAGCACGACGACGCCGAGCCCACCATCGTGACCACGCCCTTCCCGCCGCCGCGTCGCCGCTCGACCAAGGCCTCGGTGACCTCCCTCGCCGAAAGCCTTCGCAGCGCAAGCCTAAGCTCGCGCAAGGGCAGCGGCGCGATGGTCGCCATGCCGATGCCGGACGACGAGGCTTTCAGCGAGCTCGAGGAGCTCGCCAACGCCGCTGTGGACGGCGACGACGAGGGCGAGGGCGAGACGAGGCCAAGGAGCTAGCTGGAGCTGGAGCTGGAGCTGGAGGAGGACGAGACCAAGGTGCTGGAGAGGGCGACGAGGACGACGAGAGGAGGAGCTCACGGAGGAGGAGCGCCGCGCGCTCGCCAAGGCGCAGCGCAAGCGCCTCAAGAAGCTCAAGAAGCTGCAAAAGAGCCGCAAGAAGAACGAGTCCGTGCACGGCAGCCTGCAGAGCACGCTGCGCAAGGGCGACGGCACGCGCCTGGGCGGCTGCTACCTCGTCATGTCGGAGCGCAACGAGGGCATGCTGACCGTTCACTGGAGCATGTCGCCCGTGAGCGGCGCCATCGGGCGCTTCCTGCCCGGCGAGAACGTCTCGGTGCCAAAGTTCAAGTACACGCACAACGAGGGGCGCCAGGAGCTGGTGCGCGGCTTCATGGGCCCCGGCGGGCGGAAAAAGTACTTTGAGGGCGTCGTGCAGTACCTCAAGCTTGCGTACGAGTTCCAGTCCATCCAGGTAGTCATCTCGGGCGGGCTTGTCCCCGCCCGGGTCTTCATGTGGCGCGACAACCTCGTGCAGCAGGTGACGCTGGGCTCCGCTTTTAGCATTTACGCTGAGGCCAGGGGGGGGGGGATCGGCGAGAACAACACCTCGTTTGAGGGCGTCCAGAAGATGCAGCTGAGCCACTTTGTGGTCGTGTCCTGCCAGGCAGGGCACGGCCTGACGCTCAGCTCGGGCCAACCAGCGCGCGACTAGGGCGGGCGTCTCGCGGTAGAGCCCATGTAATATCTAAACTTGAGTTCCTGTCAGCCAGCTTTGCGGTGCCTCGACGGTGCTTCTTGATCCAGCAGCTCTCTCCAACTGCGGTGCGCGGCCGCCAGGAGCGCAGCGCGTCCCGGTCCCATGGTGGCGCGCGCTCCTGCCGTTTGGGACTCGGACGCGTCCCCAAGTTTCGCCGATTCCCCGACCAAAAAGCTGTTTGCGTTCTCTGGCAGCTTTTTAGACCTGACACGAGACGCCGACACCAGCTTTCTATGCGTCTCCATAAGCCCCAATAGGACCCCTTCTAACGTTTAAGATAGATAGGCACTAAGACCCCTGCCGGCTGCCCGCGCTGAATCGCACGATTGGAGCCTTGACACTCGCTCGTCTCTGTATCCGGTAATACTCACCACCTACTCACTTGCTATCTCGCAAGTATTCAGCAAAACAAGACCACGACTACGGAACCCCACCGAGTCAGGACAGAAAGGCAAAAAAGGGGCCAAAAAAAAATCAAGTCCAGGTCCGACACCAGAGAGAAAAAACGTCACAAAGGAGCGGACGAGAGAGAGAGAGAGAGGAGAGAGGGAAAAGGTTGACCTTCGTTCTTCCCCTTCTTCACATTGGAGCCTTTCAGGAGAGAGAGAGAGAGTGAGGAAAAAAAGAAAAAGAAAAAAAAGTGGAAGAACACTCGAGCAAAGAGAGAGGAGAAGCAGACACGTCAGAGAGGTGACAGAGAGGGCGCTGGCGGTGGTGAGAGAGAGAGGCCCGGCCCACTCGGCGATACTCAGCCGCGGCGGCCAACACCGCCGACGACGGCCGCCGCCGCCGGCGGCGACAGTCGCGCGGCGACCAGGCGGGCACGGCCTGCTTGGCTGCCTGCTGGCTGCGTTGTTCTAGTCGGACGAGACAGGAGGCTATGATCAACAAGCGAGGCCGCAAGAAGAAGGGGAGCCCAGAGCAACCGTCGCCGCAGCAGCAACCGTCGCCGCAGCTGCAGCAGCCGCAGCAGCAACAACTATCGCCGTCGCAGCAGCAGCAGGTGCTGCTGCAGCAACCACCGCCACTGCAGGAGCACCAGCTGCTGCCGCCGCCGCAGCAGCAGCAGCAGCAGCTGCCGCAAGGCCAGCCGAGCAGCAGCCGCAGCCGCCGCAGCAGCAGCAAGGCCAGCCGCAGCAGCAACAGCAGCAAGGCCAGCCGCCGCAACAGCAGCAGCAGCAGCAGCAGCAGCAAGGCCAACCCTTGCAAGGCCACAGCACCCAAATTTTCCCGCGGCGTTTGGTCTTCCGATGCAGGGTATCGACTATGGCATGCATGGCATGCCCCATCCAGGGGGTATGCCGCATCCCGGCATGCATCCCGGCATGCCCCACCCCAACATGCCGCCGCAAGGCATCCCGCCGGGCATGATGCAACCCGGCATGCATGGCGGGCTGGCGCAGCAAACCGCCCGCAGTCGCCGCTAAACCCGATGCTAGACATGGTCATCCAGGCCATCTCCACGCTGGCAAACAACCGCAAGGGCTCGTCACTGCAGGCAATTAAAAAGTTCCTCACCGAAAAGTATAACATCGACTTCACGAGCAACGAGGAGAAGAACAAGGTGAGCAAGGCGGTCAAGTTTGGCGTCACGCGCGGCCTCCTCATCCAGGAGAAGAACTCGTACCGCCTCGCTCAGCCGCAGGGCGACCCTATGATGGGCCGCTCCATGTACGCCGCAGCGCCCGGCCCAGCACCTGCACCAGCACCAGCAGCACCCGCAGCACCAGCAGCACCCGCACCAGCAACAGTTTGGGATGCACCACCAGTTTGGGCAGATGGGCCAGTACGGCATGCACCCGCAGCAGTTCATGCCCAACTTTTACCACCCGAACGGGATCGGTCCCCGGCGGCATGCCGCCCCACATGGGAGGCGACCCCAACGCGATGCACCAGCAGCAGCACCAGCAGCAACACATGCCAGGCCAGCAGCAACACATGCAACCCCAACAGCAGCATTCGCAGCAACCACCCGGAGCGCAGCAGCTCGGACAGATGGCGATGCCGCCGCAGCAGCCGCAACAGCAGCAACAGCAGCAACAGATGCAGCCGCAGCCGCAGCCAGGGGTAGCAGAGGCGGGCGGGCCGCCAAGCAAGAAGAAGAAGAAGAAGAAGCGCAAGGACGGCACCGCCAAGCGCGGCGGGCCAGGGGGGCTCAGCAAGCCAATGGTGCTGTCCGACGCGCTCGCGCGCGTGTGCGGCAACAAGAAGATGGGCCGCAGGTTGTTCGGCAGCTGTGGGACTACATCAAGTCGAACAACTTGCAAAACCCACAGAACAAGAAGAACATCATCTGCGACAACCTGCGCCGCGTCTTCGACGTCGACCAGGTCGACATGTTCACCATGACAAAGCTGCTCTCGGGGCATCTCACCAAGCCGCCCAACCCGACTCCCGAGGAGGAGGAGGAGCAGCAGCAGCAGCAAGAGCAGTCCGCATTCTTCGAGCAGCAGGCCGGCTTTGACAACGATGTGGGCGAGCAGGAGGAGGACGACGAGTCCGACAAGCCTGCAGACTTGGGTGAACGTGTGACCTGCCTGCCCTGCGCTGTTTTTTTCTTTGGCCCTTGCAACAACACCACCTCACGACTCGCCTGCTTTCTTTTCTATTTTCTTGTTCGCACGTCACACGTCAGTCAGCCCCCTGCCTTGCCTGCCGTGGACCGCGTTGCAGCGCTGCGCGTCGGCCAATGGCGCCTTCACGGCTGCCTTCACGTTGATGTCGCGTGCCTGTTGGCGCCACGCGGTTAGTGCGCTCCTCGGAAAACCCCTTGCGCCGCGCCCGGACTTGCGCCGAAAAGCTAAAAATCCGATTCGTTGACGAAGAGAGGAGAGGGAGAAGGAGTCGATTGTGAACGGGGTCGTCAAGCGAGCCAGCAGGCTCAGGTCCACCCGCCCGCCCGCCCACCGTGCGTTGGTCCGTGCGCGCGCGCCGCCCCACGCGAGCATGGTGAGCAGCGGCGCACTCGTAACCGCCGTTGTGGCCTCACGGGCGTGCTCGGGGGCAATGGAAGCCACCTCAGCATCCCGCTCAAGCGCGGCATGACGTCCGCGCGCCGGAGGCAGCTGGAGGATGAGGGGTATACCGAGCTCGCGTCGATCAAGCGGGAGCCTGATGGCGTGTACTGGTCCGAGCTCAACATCGGCAGCCCTCCGCAGCTGTTCAGCGTTATTGTGGACACCGGGAGCAGCACCATCGCGGTGCCGTGCTCGGGCTGCAAACTGCGGGCGCCACAACCACTTTGACATCACCCAGTCAGCCAACGTCAACGTGTTCAAGACGCGCTACGCAGTGCTACAGCGAAGGCTCATGCAACCGCGGGTCCTACGTGCAGGCGCCCATGTGCCTTGGCGAGAAACTGCGACGTCGAGCGCGAGGGCGTGCCCCACCGCTTTGGGTGCTGCACCACGTTCGCGTCCGCCTTCATCAAGCAGGAGGCGGACGGATCATCGGCATGTCCGGATCGACGGGCACGCTGCTTGCCGACCTGCGATCGCACCACAAGCTGGAGCGTGACATCTTCTCGCTCTGCCTGTCGGCTTCGCTAGGCGTGCTGGGCGTGGGCGGCTACGACGGCTCGCGCCACATGGAGCCCATCCAGTGGATGCCCATGGAGTACGGCGAGTTCTACCGGGTCAAGGTGGAGAACCTCTACATAGACGGAACGCAGGTGACGCACGGCGGGCCGCTCACCCCCATCGTGGACAGCGGCACGACGTTCACGTACGTGCCCAACAACGTGTTTGGCTGCTCAAGGCCGCCTTTGATAAGTTCTGCAACGCCTCCCCCGACAACTGCCCTGGGACGCGCAACCCGACATCCGCGCTGTCGGCAGATCGCCGCGACGCGCTGGCCTGCTTTGAGCCAGACATGGCCGTGCGCGGCAAGGACCTCGCGCCATGGCTGGAAAAGTTTCCCTCGATCGAGATGGAGTTTGAGGCCTACAACGGCAAGAAGGCGCGGGTCTGTATCCCGCCCAAGACCTACTTTTTCCTCTCGGGCAAGTCGGCCTACTGCGTCGGTCTCCTGCAGGGCGTCAACAAGTTTGTGCTGGGCGCCATCACCATGGCGGGCTTCGACCTGATCTTCGACCACGAGCACAGCCGAGTGGGAATGGCGCGCTCCTGCAACCCGGAGAACGACTTTGACAAGACCTTGCGCACGTCCACGTCGAGCTGCTGCGGCAGCTGCCGTCTCGCTCAGGACGCCGGTTTCGTGCCCGAGGCCGCGCCAAAGTCGGCCGAGCCCAAGGCGAACACGCACCAGGCCACCAAGGCGCCCACGGAGGCGCCCACTTTTGCGATCCCGCACAAGACCAAGACCCACGACGGCAAGTTTTACGTCGCCAACGAGTTGCCAGCCTTCCCGAAGCGCGAGGTGCTCATTCCTGTGCCGGGCTCGGGGTGGGAATCCTCCACCTTTTCCTTCCAGGCCAAGCACGTGCTCTTCATCGATGCCGGCGTGGCGTCGTTGTGCGATGGCACCGCGCGCTCTTTCACGTTCCACCCCGAGAGCCTCGTGTACATCTCGGGCCACGACCCACATCAAGCTCGGTACGGGCTGCAAGTTCGGGTTTGTGGGATCACGGACGGCGCCTACGTCGAGACGCTTCCGCCGAGCGACGCCCACGCCAAGCCGGCGCGCGACCGACCGCAACTCTGTTACCATCCTCAAGACGCTCGTGCTGGGCCGCGCCGAGTTTGTTGTCGCGGAGAACTCTGGCCTCGCGTTTAACGACCAGGCCAACCTCACCTCTGCGGCCACCACACGATGGAGATGAGCAAGAACTCGTTCCTCTTCTGCGCGCCCGTTGTGCAAAAGGGCATCGAGTTCCCGCGCGGCCACCTCACCGTGCGCGGCTCGGCGTCTCGGACTGCCATCTCTCCGTCGGTGCGCTAGCCACCATGCAGATCGTGCCCGACAAGAGCAAGAAAGCCCTTCCACAGCATGAACTCGCTGCGCATCAAGGGCACACTCAGCACGACCATCTCACGGGACCCGTTCTACACGTTCAACCTCCTGATCGACGGGGCGCTGATCTGGGACCACCGCACCATCTACCTTCCGCGTGGAGTTCGAGGAGGGCGAGGCGAGCAAGACGGTCACCGACCTGCCCGAGAAGGCGCGTCTCATCACGGTGTCGTCGCACGGCTCGATCCAGGATCTGCCTACGCGCGTACAGCTTCCGCCCGAGTTTCTCTGCTCGGGCGCCGTGCTTGACGACGGCAAGATCGAGCAGATCGTGCTTCCCACGCAGGACTGCTTCAACCGCTGTTCGGAGGACCTCGACAGCCACAAGAACGGCTGCGACGAGACCAGCTTGCGCTACGATGGCTCTGGCGGGGCCGCCAGCTCTCAAGGCGCTGGCGCTGCGGGCGGGTCGCTCGTTGACGCCGCCACGGGCGGCGAGGGCGAGGGCGAGAATTCTGCCCTTTCGGGCTACTACAAGGCATTACCAACGGTCTGGGCATCTCCGACCCGAGCACGAAGCACTCCGTGGCGGGCGGCGTCATCGCCGGCACGCTCACGGCCGCGCTGCTCTACCTTGTCCTCTACCCGCCCGCCTGTATCCGCGACACCTGCTGTGTCTTTTGCTCGCGCAACGAGGGTTATGACTCGCTCTAACAATCTTTCGTGTTGCGGCTCCCTTGCACCTCGTCGCTCGACGAGGCCGGCTCGTCCGAGGCCTCGGGCTCGAGCAAGTCGTCCGAGACCAGCTCGTCTCGAGCCTCAAGGAGCCTGGTTGGTGGCAAGTCGTGGTCGAGAGTGCAGCGCGCGCGGGGAATGGCGAGCGTGGACCAGGCGCAACGCCTGCTCGTGGACGTGAGCGGGCTCTGCTTCCAGGCGACGAGCGCAGCCAGCGCCTTGTCGGCGCTTAGCAAGCGCGAGCGCGGCCGCGACTCGGTTGACGCCATTAGCAAGTTGGAGCGCCTCGTGCAACGCGCGGAGCAGTCCCTCGCAAAGCTCGAGAAAGAGGACGCCCGCCTGCGCGAGGCGCTGCGCGAGGCGCTCAAGAGCGATGGTAGCGCGCGCGCGCGCGCACGAAAGCTAGACAGCGACTACCGCCGACGCGTCGACGTCGCCGCCGCGCGAAGCGCCGTGCAGGCGGCACTGCGGGAGTCGCGCTTCGCCACCGCCGAGCTGCGCAAGCGCGCCGCGGAGGAACAGCGACGGGCCGCGCGCGCCGCCAAGCAGACATCCACCAGCCTCGCACCCGAGCTGCTCGTGCTGGAGGACGCGAGGCGCGCAGAGCTGCTGCACCGGCAGCAGGCGCAGCTAGCGGTGCGTGAGTTTGATGACAGCGCGACACAGGAGCTGGAGCGCACGCAGCTCGAGAGCATCGCGCGGGACTGCGCCTTGGTGCAGGAGATGGCGAGCGAGGTAGGCGGCCTACTTGTCGTTCAGGACGACGACAGCCGGCTGGAGGACAACTCGGAGGCCGCCGTAGCGTCCACGTTGCAAGGCGTGCATGAGCTCAGCCAGGCGCGCAAGCGCCAAGCCGGCTCGGGCGCCACGAAGACGACGTTTGGCACCGCCCAGTCGGCGGCCTCGTGGGCATTCTCGGCGGTCCTGTGGGCATTGCGATCGGGGCGGCTGCCGGCGGCTTGGTGGGCCTCGTCGCTGGCAAGGGCGTGGCCGCCGTCAAGCGCCGCTCGATCGAGGCCGAGACGCGCCGCGTCAAAGCGCTCTTGGCCTTGCGCCAGGCGCCCGGTGGCGACTACGCCATCGCCGTTCAGGTCTTTGAGCTCCAGGTCTGGTCGTACGTGCAGCGTCGCTGGCAAGCCGCGCCAACACCCTGGGTTGACGAATTCGGGCTGCGGGTCGAGGGTGCCACGCCGGAGGCCGACCTCAGCGCTCCCGAGGCGCGGCTCCACCTCCTCGCCGCGGCAAGGCGCGCCGGCGGCGGCCTTTCGCCAGAGGACGAGGCGGAGGTGGTGCGCGTGCACGAGCAAGAGCTAGCGCTTGACATTGTGTGGCGCTGGGCCGCGCCTCGGTGGCAACCCGATGCGACCCGCAAGGGCGCCGACCTTGGCGGCTGGGACTACGCGCCAAGCGCGGACGCCGAGCGCTGGGCGCCCGAGCCGGCACGCGGGTGCATCGTGCGGCGGCGGCTCTGGACACGCCAGCTGATTGGCGCACCGCGCACTAACAGCAGGAGCGACTTGCTACGCGGGGGCAGTGGGGAGGGCCGCCGTGACGCCGGCGTCAAACATGGAACCGGGACTGGGACGGGGAAGGGAACACCAAATCGCCGTCTTCCACCGCCGATCACACGCGTCACCTCTGGGGCACCATCCACGCGAGCACGACGACCACCAACGAGATCGTCGGCGAATCGCTCTTGCTGGTCAACCGGCAAGGCGAAAAGGTCTGCGCCTCGCACCGCAACGCCACCGTCGTTGGCGACACGGCCGACTTGACGGAGCGCATTGACCGCGCCTCGCACTTGTCAGGCGCACTCAAGAACATGTTTACCTGGCCGCGCGGCAAGATGACCGAGGCGGACGATTTGCTCGCGAGCTCGAGGCGCGGCGCCAGGCAAGGAGCACGGGCGGCGCATGGACGAACAGCGCCGCGCAAGCCCGCGCGCAAGCGGGCGGGCAGCGGCCGCAACGGGAGCCGGACGACCTCGCGGACGAGACCTCGGCGCGCCTCCAGGACACTCTGCGCATGAGCAAGGCGCTGGCGGGCGAGCTGGACGCGCAGAACGCGCACCTGGACGCCACCGCAAGTGCAGTCGACCGCGCCAACGCTGGTATCGCCAAGGTCACCAAGCGCCTCCGGTGCTGAAGAAGAAAAAGGATGGAACTTGTACATAAGCTGAGTGGGAGGTGGCGCCAGCGCTAGAGCTAGCCCCCGATGAGGATCATTGGCCGGTTCTCGCCGCGCGCGATGCTCTCGGGCGAGTCGTGGCCGCCAAGCTTTTCCTGCTTGCGCTGCACGGTGTCAAAGATGAGCTCCCCTAGCTCACTGTCCGAGGCGCCGCGCGCATGGCATCGCGCAGCGACACCTCTTCTGCGCCAAAGAGGCAGGCCTTGATGTTGCCGTCCGCGGTGAGCCGCAATCGGTTGCAGGTGCCGCAAAAGTGGTCGCATCGAAGAGATGAAGCCCACAGTGCCCCGAAAGCCCGGCACACTCCAGGTCTTGGACACCGTGTTGCTCCCGTCCAACGACTTGCGGCGGCCAAAGTCGGGCCACTCGGCCCGAATGCGGTCCACCATCTCGTAGTACGGCAACATCGCCTTGGGGTTCCACTTGTTGCCCTCGAACGGCATGTACTCTATGAAGCGCACCTCGATGTCCATGTGCTGCGTCAAGCCCAAAGTCCACCAGCTCGTCGTCGTTCAGACCGCGCTTCACCACGCAGTTCACCTTGACGCGATCGATGCCCTGGAGTGCCGCGGCGCGGCGCACGGACTCGAAGACGGTCTCGAACCCTTGCGCCGAGTGATCAGCTCAAACTTGGCCGGCACCAGCGTGTCCAGGCTGATGTTGAGCAGGTTGACCCCGCTGTCGCGAAGCGGCTCCAGCTTGCGCTTGAGCAGGATGCCGTTCGTGGTCACCGCCAGGTCCTCCACGCCGAGCGTCTTGATCTCCCGGCAGAGGTCCACAATGTGCGCGCTTCACCAGCGGCTCGCCGCCCGTGAGCCGCACCTTGCGCACGCCGCGGTCCACGAAGGCCGCCGTGGCGCGTAGGAGCTCGGCGTCGCTCAGCATCTGTCCTGCGGCTGCAGCGGCACGCCGTCCTCAGGCATGCAGTAGGTGCACCGGAGGTTGCACCTTTCCGTGAGCGAGATGCGCAGGTAGTCGTGCACGCGGCCGAACCGGTCCACGAAGCGTGCCTGCTCGCGCTTGCCAGCGCCGACTCTGCTCGCGCCGCGCATCGCGGCTCGCGCTGCGACGTTCATCTCCTCGCTTTTCTCGCCTTGCTCGCGCGTCGTCCCGACTGCCGATGCTCCCGCGCGCGTCTTTGGGAAGACCTCGCCAAGGTCATCGCACTCACCTGCGCCGCGTCAATGCACTCACCTCCGCCCCGTCTGGAGAATGACCTTGCGGCGTCATGCCCACTCACCTGAGCTACGCCGAGCGCGTCACAGTAGCGCCAGGTAGCGGAAACCCTAGGACCAGTCAGAGTTGTGCGTCGAGGTGGCGCGTTGACACGCGTTCGGGGGACGCGCGACGAAGCGAGCGAGCGAGCGAGCGAGGATGGTGCAGCTCGCCTCCGCGCAGGGCGGCAGCGGCGGCGCCACGGACGAGGAGCAGGACTGGACCAGCCGCGCCCACGGCCTGCTGGTCCTGCTTCGACACGGGGAATCCATGTGGAATCGGTGCCCGGACGATCCAGATCGCCTCTGGCGCTACGCCGGGTCCAACGACGTGGCCCTGTCCGAGACGGGCATACGCGAGGCGCTGGATGCGGGCCCGCCGCTGTCGCGCATCCCGCTCGACTATGTGTTCTCGTCCAATCTATCCCGCGCCACCAACACCGCGATGATCGCGCTGAGCATGCACAGCAGCGGCCTCACGCCCATCGTCACCGACCGCACTGGGGACCTAGTTGCCAGCGAGAAGAAGGTCAACTCTCTGCCGAGAACACCGTGATGCCCATCGTGTGCTCGGACGCGCTGAACGAGCGCCACTTTGGCGAGCTGCAGGGCATGCCTTCCACGGAGCACACGGTGCGCTACTCCACCGAGTTCCTGCACAAGGTGCGCAACGACTTTGCCACGCGCTTCCCGGGTGACTGCGGCGAGAGCACCGAGGACGTCTACAACCGCATCGTGCCCTACTTTGAGGCCAGCATCCTGCCGCTGCTGCGCGAGAAGAAGAACGTCCTGGTCTGCAGCCACGGCTTCGCCATCCGCGCGCTCATCAAGTACCTGGACGGCATGAGCGTCGAGGAGTTCAACGCCGAGATGAAGAAGGAGAAGTCGGACCCGGAGAACTGCAAGCTCCTGGCCGCCCGGCGTGCCGCTGCTCTACCGCTTTGACGCCGAGCCGGGGCGCGGTCAAGGTGGGCGCGATCGACGGGATTACGAGCTGCACCAGACCTGCGCGCCCTATTATTTTTTTCTTGCAGCTCTGTTTGGAGCTCGCCGTAGGCCTAGTGGAGCGTAACTTTCAACCATCCCTGTCAGTCAGTCAGTCAGTCAGTGGTCTCTGGACTCGCTTGGTCTCTCTCCAGGGACTCGCTTGTTCCAGGGAGGAGCGAGCCGTGCGCGAGCTAGAGACCTAAGAGAAACGCGTCCATGTACACCGGCCGCCGCACCGTGTTGGTCAGGCCCTCATTGTGCACGAACGTCACGCGCGACAGCTTGCGCTTGGCGCTCAACGCCGCTGCCTCTTCGCCGGTCGGCGCCTTGACGCGCCGCGCTGCCCAAAGATATCCCGCGGGACGTGCACCCCACCGCCACCACCGCGTGTCGCTGCTGGCCTCATCGCCGCCGCCGTCGCCGCCTTGCGACTCCTCGCCGCCGCCGTTGGCCGCGTCGCGCTTGCTCGACAGTTTGGAGATCTTGGGCTTAAGCTCATCCGCAGTGTCGCGGTCCAGACCAAGGCGAGCCCGCGCAGCGGAGATCTGCTGCGAACAGCGCCTCGCACGTTGCATTTGCTGGCATCGCTCGTCGCCGGTCTTGAACGGGTCGCCGCCAAAGCTAGCCAGCCGGTCGATGCGCGGTGCTGGCCGATACACACGTGGAGCTGTGCGTGGAGGAGCGCGGCCGGTCTCCGCGACTGGAGGGCTAGCCCAGCCGTCGTCATGCTGCTCGAGGGTCAGCCCGAGCTGCGCCAGCGTGCCTGCGGTATGCTCTATCGCGGCACGCTCGGCCACGCTCAGGTGGTTCCACGGCATAGGCCGCACCCGCGGATCCACGAGGTCGAGCGGCGAGAGTAGGTCCAGCACCATGGCACGCCGGTGAGCATCATGCCGCCCTGCTGGGCCTCCAAGAAGGACTCGAGCAGCTCCACGCTCTCGGCGTGGCGCCGCACGTGGGCGTACTGCTCCTGCGGGTAGGCGATGGTGGGACGCGAGCGCGTCGCAGCAGACGGGCTCAAGCTCGAGCGCGGTGAGGGACAAGTACCCGCTCATGTTCCAGTGCCCGTGCGCGTAGATCTCGTGCATCCACGAGTCCAGTCGCGCGAGGATGTCGGCGCCCTCGGCCACGTTCTGCATCGAGTGGTCTCCAGCTTGTTGCGCAGCAGATTCTCCTGCACGCCAGGCACGATTTGGCAAAGTCGGACAGGTGCGAGTCGAGCAGCTCGAGCAGCTCGGGCGCGCGACGCAAGCCCTGTTTATGCGCGGCCCGCTTGCACCTGAAAAGGCTCTTCCAGACCTTGAACAGGTCCGCCGCTTGGTCGCGCGGACGAGCACAGTACTCCCTCACCGCCTGCCTGCGCAGCACCCGCTTGCCTCTCTCGCGCTTTGGTCGCTCGGCGAGGAAGTGGACCGCCTGGAGGCAGCTGCGATATCCACGTCCATGCCTCACAAAGCTCCTTGAGGGCACCAAACTCTGGCGCAATGCGTCCTTCCTACAGACCGAGTCCAGCCGCAGCGTGAGCCGCTCCTTACTCGCCACCCCAAAGAAGACTACAGGGCACTCTCGCCGAAGCGGGCGCAACACCTTGGCGTACACGTTGTTGCAGATGAGGATGATCGGGCCGCGAGATGGGCACCAAGGCGCCCTTTTTACGGGCTTTGGTAGCAGCTGACAGCCGCTTCGCTTGCGCCTCGCCTCCTCCGCGGTCATCGCTATCATCTCCATCAGGCAGCCGACGGGGCCGCGGGCGGCGCTGCCGCCAGCAAGCCCTTCGCACTCGTCCAGGATGATGCAGTTGGGCTGCGGCTCACCCACCACCGCACGCATCTCCATCGCGTCGCGGATGCGCTCTACCAGCACCGGCCCCGTCCGCTCGTCGCTGGCGTTGATGGCCACGGAGCGGAATCCGGCGTGCTTGGCCACGGTCGTGGCCAGCGTCGTCTTGCCCGACCCTGGCGGCCCCGTCAGGATCATCACCGGCTGCTCTGGCTTGTCACCCTTGCCGAACACGAACTCGCTCCACGCCAGCATCCACTCCAGCACCTTTGTGTTGCTCCTTTCGTGGCTCACCAGGTCTACGTACGCCTTCGGCGCGTACTTGCTCGCCAGTGGGGCGTGGCCGCCGTCTCGAGCGGCCACTGCTCCTCGTCCAACGCCTCCGCCTCCGCCTCTGCCTCCGCCCGCTCCCGCTGTGCTTTGGCCTCCAGCTCGGCCCGGAGCTCGGCTAGCGGCTGCGCCAACAGGCAGCTGTCCTCCTCGTCGTCGTCCGCCATCATGTCGGCCAGGTCGACCTCGTGGAGGTCGACGCCGCGACGAGCTGAGGCGAGCTTGAAGGGGTCCTTCCGCAGGTCGCGCATGAGGAACCGCCTGCGGCCGTTGGGCATCGTCACGCTGACGTCGCCCTCCGCGTCGGCGCTCGGCCGCTCCAAGAGGAACGAGTCTACGTCCTCGACGATACGGGCGTGCGGCTTGCCGCGCTTGCGACGTCGAGCGGCGGCGGCCTGCGCTTCTGCCTGTGCCGCGGCCTGCTCGTCGCCAGAGTCGTCGTCGGCCTCCTCGCCGCCAGAGTCCGAGTCGGCGAACGCCGGACCAAGAGCGGCGGCGCCGCGACGCAAGGCGCTCATCAGCGGTTGCGATGCCAAGCCATGCTGCCCTTCCGGCCGCCGCCGCTGCTGCTGCTGCTGCTGCTGCGCTGCGCTGTGCTGCTGCGGTGCTGCAGCTGCTGCGACTGCGCTGCTGCTGCTGCCGTCGCCACGGCCTCCTCCTCTTCAGGCGACGGCTGCTCGCCGCCGAAGAGCTCCTGCTCGTCCTCGAGGAGGTCGTCGAGGTCGTCGTAGTCGTCCATCTCCTCCTCCGCCTCCGCCTACTCGTCCCTCGCGATTTCGAAAATCAAAGCAAAGACGCGCGACCTTCGGAACGAATTCCAGCGCAACCCTAACCGAGAGTTGCATTGCGACTCGGACGTCGTACCGGATCTTTTTCGTCGTTCACGATGGATCCTTTCGGGCGACGGACAGGTCAGTGGCGAGCAGACGACGTCGACAGCGCATGCGCGAGCATGGGGATCAAGGACGACTGGGCGGCGTGCCGTAAGAAGCTCGCGTTCACGGCGGGCGCGGACGGCTCGGCCACGGAGGGCGACAAGGCGTCAGCAGCTAGGGTGGAGCGCGTGAGGAGCCACGCAAGCCTTGATGTCGATGGTGCGAACGTGGCGCCACTGGCGACAACAGGAGCGACATCGGCGGGAAATGGCGCCGAGCCGGCTGTGGATGACCGTGCCCACGAGTACGAGCAACTGCTTGCGGCAAACACGACTTCAAGCTGCCGGGCATTGCCTCGGATCGGTACGCCCTGCTGGCCGCCCACCAGCAGCAGGGCAAGGATGCGACGAGGCGATTGAACGCACCGCCCTCGTGTTTGACGAAGACGATTATGAAATCCGGACACCATCGCGGCGATGAAAGAGCTTGGGTTTGCGGTGGAGGAGGCCAGCGAGCTGGAGCAGGCCATCAGCCTATACGAGAGGAAGCGTCACAGCTTTGATGTCGTAATAATCGGGCTGCGCGGTCCAGCCTTCATGACGCTGCGCTTCTTGGAGAGCGTCGCGCCTGTGAAGGTGCCCGTGATACTCACCTGGGCGCCCAGGCAATTGCCCCTCGAGACGCCGGACTCGCGGGGCGGCGGCTCGGGTGCGGTTCAAGCGGCGCAGGCAGCGGGCCAGCCGAACCCGAGCCCAGCGCCGAGATGGCCCGCGCTACAGAGCTGGCGCTCGAGCTGGGCGCAAACTGCTTCATGTCAAAGCCCTTGGATAGAAAGCGACTACAGGAACGGTTGAGCCAGCTCATGGCGCGATTTGGGTCGGCCGCAGCCGAGTACCGACGCATGCTGGACATCACTGACCCGGCGTACTCTGTCAAGACCGCCAAGAACATGGTGCTGCAAGAGATCGCTTCGAGCGAGTCCCGAAAGACGACGGTCGCCCTGACACCAACGGCGTTCTACTTTGCTCGCAAAGTCGAGCTGGCGCCCAAGGATACCATCGACATGGGGTTGATGACAGGCCGCAAGAGCAAGTTTGCCATCGCGCTCAAGCGAAGCAAGGCCGCACAGCACGCCCGCGTTCGCGTGCAGCAAGCGAGTTTGCGCCGCCGCCTGGAAACCAAGTTCTCGATGAAGACCGTGGAGCCGCGCAAGAGCCGCGCCAAGAGCAAGACTAGAGGCCGGGCGTCCACAGCTGCTCGCAAAGCTGTCTTTGGCGGGCCGGTGCCCCCGCTGACGTGCTTTCCTCAGACGCGCCTGACTCGACCTTTCGGCGGATGATGGACGGCTGCAACACCGGGTCGGGCAAGATGGCGCTGAGCGTGATCACGAGCCTGGCACAGAAGAAGAACCGCGCGGAAGGGTCACTTCCGGTGCTCAAGGACTTTAAGGGCAACTTGTCCTTCATTACGCTGCCCTGGGAGGAGGCGCGGCAGCGCAGGCGTACGGAGGAGTACGGCAAGGCGCCGCGGCAGCAGGCGCGGGACATCTTGCAAGCCGAGTTCCGCGAAGACGTGCCGACCAGCAAGTGCGCCACCAGCGGGCAGCGCCTGCTGCAGAAGGGATACGAGATGAAGTGCAGGGGTGACTTTGTAAGCGCCATCCGCGCCTACACCCGCGCCACGGTGGCCGACCACCGCTATGCTGCGGCCTACTTGTGCCGCGGCGTAACGCACCACCTGCTGGGGCACAACAACGACGCGATAAACGACTTTGCCGAGTGCCTGCGGCTCGACCCCAAGAGCGTCAGCGCGCGCTTCAACCGGGCGCTGATTTTCGCACACGACAGCTTGGACGACGAGGCGCTCGACGAGCTGGACGAGGCCATCCGCATCAATCCCAAGGACGCCGAGCTGTTCGGCTTCAGGGCTTTCATCAACCGCCGGCGTGGCGACTTTTTCAAAGCGCAAGCCGACTATCAGTCCAAGGTCAACCTGCTCAAGGCCGAGGAGGAGGCCCGCGAGGCGGAGCGCCAGGAGCGTGCGCGCCACAAGGCCGAGCGCCTCAAGGGCATCCTCGGCCGGAGCGGAAGCCACCGCAGCAAGGGTGCGGGCGGCGGCAGCGGCGATGGCGGCGGCGGAGGCGACGACGACGACAACAACGACGACGACGACGACGACGCGCACAAGCGCTTCGTGAGTGGCGGAAGCACAGACGAGCGTGTGGAGATTGCCGGTGGTGTCGGCCTTGATACCGCAAAAGGCACCGCAGAAGACGACGAAGCGGCGTCGCAGTCGGAACAAGGAGTCGAGACGAAAAAGAAGTGGGACACCAACTACGACGGGCGCGTAGACTTGGCGGAATTCACAGCCGCCACGCAGCACTTTGACAGCGTGTATGCGGAGCTCTTCCAGCAAAAAAGCGCGTTGGAGCTATCGTGTGACAAAGCACCAATCCACCGCACCCCCGAAGACCTCGAGCGCATCGAGCGCGCGCTATTGGAGATCAACATCTTTCGACGCATGCCTCAACGGAAGGTGCGCGAGCTGTGCCGCGAGATCAGGCTCGCGAGCGTCCTCCCGGCGACTACGTGGTTCAGCAGGGCGCGGAAGCGCACAACTTTTTCGCCATCTTGGAGGGCCGGCTAAACGTGACGATCTCCTTCTCCGAGTACGACGCAGAGCAGGTCGTGAACCGCATGAGCCAGGGCACGCACTTTGGCGAGAACGGCCTCATCAATGGCACGGTGCGCCAAGTAAACATCGTGGTCGATCCCGACAGCGACGCGGCGCTGATCTTTGTCATCTCGAGAGAGCTGTTTTTCCGCACGGAGCTGGACCTCGTGCTGCGGGCGGATCGTGAGGAGCTCAAGCGAACCCTGCGGCACGCCATGATCTTTGACGACCTGCCCAAGGACGCCTTCAATGACTTTTGCATGATCGTGCGCCGCGTGTCGTACCGGCACAACCAGGTGATCTTGCGTCAGGGCGAGGCCGCCTCGCGGTTTTGCATTCTGATCAAGGGCATCTGCAAGACGCTAAAGTACACGGACCCTGGCGCCGAGTTGCTCAAGCGCAAGAAGCAGCTGGAGGATCAGCTGGGCCAGTTTGAGATGTCGTACGCGGTGCACCACGGCAACGTGAACAACTCGAACGCGGTGCGTCGCGCGGATCGCGCTTTGCCCTGAACGAGAAGCGGCGCCAGGAGCTGGCCAAGGTGGACGCCAAGCTGGAGGCGCTGCGTCGCGACGCGAACGGAACCTACAAGGACCGGAAGGGCAAGCTGGTCGCCACGAGCACGGTGTACCCGGGCAACATCCTCGGTGAGGAGGCGCTGCTGGACCCCTACCAGGGCCGCGAGCAGTACACCGTGGTGGCGGACACGTACGTGACGCTGATGGTGGTGCACAAGGACCAGCTGCAGTCGTACAAGCAGTCGGAATTGCTGGTGCAGAAAGTGCGCCGCAAGAAGCTGCTGCTGTGAGGAGATGGCAAAGGCGGTGTTTGCCTGCAGGCATCAAGCTGCTGCTGCTGTGGCGCCGGCGCCGGCGCGGCGGCGAGTCGGCAGGCAGCGCGAGCCGGCACGCAACAATATCTGATAGAGGCCGCGACGGGACGACAAGCAAGCTGACGCTTACGGGAGGGGATGTGGGTGGGTAGAATGGCGTTATAGGTAGAAGGGACTGCGCGGTGACCGCGAAGCGCTCCCCGCGCGTGGGCTTCTCTCCTACATCGCCGCGCTGAAGAATAAGGCTCTGCTCGAAGGAATACAGGTCACGGACGCTGCGCTTACTCGGCGCGGCGAGCCTTCTTGCGCGCCGTGCGGCGGCCCAGGCCGCGCACCTTCTTGCCCCGGTTCTTGGCCTCCTTGATACCCTTGCGGCCCTTCTTCTCGTCTTGTCCAGCAGGCCCAGGCGAACGAGGATGTGCTTGGCGTGGAGCTTCTTGGCCTCATCCACCGAGTTGTAGATGCAGCAGTAGCCCGAGCTCTTGCCGCCGCCAAAGGCGGTGCGGAAGTTGAACAGCACGATCGCCTGCTGGTCCTTGACCTTGAACATCTTGGCGATGCGCTCCTGGAGCTCCGTCTTGGCCACGTTAGCGCGGCCAGGGTGGTGCACGTCCACCACCATCTGCCTCCGCGACATCAGCGGGTTGCTGATGTACCGCCGCGTGCGGATGGTCACCGAGTTGCCGCTCATCGTGCCCGTGTCTACTGCTACCGTCGCCTCAACCTTCTGCCTCTCTCTCTCTCTCGCGTCCACTCACCACGAAATCCGCCTTTGTTTACTTTTGCACTCGCCACCCATTGGACAACTACCCTAACCCCATCCCACACAATCCACGTCCGGGTCTCATCTTGTCTTTTTATCCGTTCTCTGTCCGACCGGAGGAGGATGCGCGCAGCAACGGCTCTTTCGATGGAGAGAAGTGAAAAGATCTGCGATCTTTGGCTGGCGGAGGTGTCGGCCGTGAGAGAGATCATCGTCGAGTTGGCGATCCTAGGCTCGCCTGGTCGTCGCCTTTCGGAGGCACGACAAGGGCAGGCAACGGCTTCTATCGCGGTCGCTTGGGTGCGCGGTCGCTTGGGTGCGCGGTCGCTCGGGTGCGCGGTCGCTTGGGTGCTCGGAGGAGTGCGTGCCACCGTGTGCGGCGTCGAGGCCGGAGGCAGGGGCCAGGGCAGACCCGTCGGGCGGGATGAACGGCAGACGCAGGACGCGCGTTGTGGTTGGCGCGGTTAATACCCACCGCGAGAGAATCTGCAGCCGCTCGCACAAGCAGGCAGCAGCGGCAGCAGCAGCAGCAGCAGCAGCAGCAGCGGGTTGAGGCAGAGCAGCGCGTGGCAAGTTCGTGGCAAGCACGCCAGGGGGCGGCAGCGACGCGATATGCGCGCGCAAGGGGGCGCAGGTCACGCTTCAGGATCCGGCTTTTCCGGCTATTGCGACAATGTCCACGTCGCTCACCGAGGCGCGGCCCGCGGGAGCGGCGGCACACGCGGAAAGGATCCCGCCTGGCTGCGACTCGACCTCAAGGCTTTGGTGGCCACAAGCAAGGGCACGGAGCGAGCGACCGCGTCGGTCGAGCTGCGGCCGCAGTGCTCGCTCCAGTCGTTCCAGGCCCAGATCGAGCCCCCCAAGCACCGGCCCCGCGTGACTTCGGCGCGCCTATTGCGCGAGGTCAAGGAGCGCAGCCGCGTGGTCGTGTCGGCGCGCGGAAGGCCCGATCACCAGCGGCACCCGGCGCTCGAGTGGAAGAAGGCGCACTGGACGTGGGACTGCCCGGACGCGCGACGCTTCCAGAGCTCCAAGAGCTGGGACTTGCGCGAGGAGGTGCGATGCGGCCCAACCCGCCTAGCACAAGCGCCACGCACGCGGCGCGCGCGGCCGCGATCCGGCGCAGCCGAGCCCGCATTGCCGCCTATTCTCGGGCCGCAGACGAGCGCGTGGAGCGCATTGCGGAGGCGCGGCTTGAACGCACGCGGGAGCAGCATGGGCGCTATTACGAGCGGGTGCTGGCCCGCACAGCCGAGGCCTGCTAATGACTGCTGCAAGTACGGCACGTACGTGCGTACTAAGTACCGAGGTACGTATGTTTCTTTCTCTTCCGTCCCCTGTAGGCTACCTGGTACGGTACCGGTACCTCCTTGTTACGAGTAGCTCGGCTGGCCAAACTGCTTGGACAGCGGCGTGGTGACGTCCGCCTCGCCCGCCGCGTCTCCGTCGCTGTTGGTGGAGTTCAGGCTCGAGGTGCGGTCCATGCGCACCGGAAAAGCGTCGTCCGCCGAGCGGCGGTGCGCCGACTTGGCCCCCTTGACGCTTCCTATGGCGCGGCGCGCGCTGGCCAGCAGGTTGTCGACGCTGCCCCGCACGCCGTTGCCCGACTCGCGTATCTCGAAGACCAGGAGCATGACGCCGGCGCAAAAGTAGGCAAAGGTGTACTTGAGCGGAAAGTCGCCCACCGTGCGCGACGGGAAGCCGTAGCTCGAGGAGACGCCCATCGAGTCGAGCTCGAACGAGTGCACCGCGCCCACGAAGGACAGCGCGGCGGCCAGGAACATCCAGTTGGCGGCCTTGTAGAATTGGCGATCGATGATCTCCACCAGCATGCTGGACAGGAAAATAGACGACAGCAGGTAGCCGCGCGAGAGCGAGATGAGCCCGTAGACAAACACGCCCGAGCCTTCCAGCTGCTTCATGACCTCGTCAAAGGGCACGTGCGTCTCGGCAGTGGGCGTGCTAAGGACCTTGGAGCAGGCCGGCAGAACGGCCTGGATGTACTGCAGGCACCAGGCCGCAAGCGCCGGCAGGAGGCCCAGGGCCACCGCAGCCGCGTGCGACTTGGACCCGCTCGACTCTTGCGAGTACTCGTCGTCCCGATCAAAGGCCTGCGCGGTGACCACAATGCCGATCCACATGAGGACCACGCCAGCCACCTCGGGGACGACGCGCATCACCTCGGAGGCGCCGTTGAGTAGGCCCAGTAGCAGGATGCCCACCGCGCTCAAGTAGCTGTACTCGGACGTGGCCCCCATGGTCTTGAAGGCGCCATGGCCAATGTAGATGCAGGTCGGAAACGGGCAGCCGAGCAGCGAGCCAAAGATAGTCAGCAGCGCGTCGAGCGCCAGGCCCCAGCGCGTGCTGTAGTCGTCGCCGATCGCCGCGGCGCCCTCCAGGCACGACAGGTTGGTAACGATGTTCACGATGAGCATGGGAATGACCACCGTGATGTAGGACCAGGTGCGCGGGTCGGCCAGCGCCACAACCACGTCCGGAAGCGTCGAGCTCGGGAAGAACAAGTGCCCCGTCGAGCTGTCCGCGCCCTCGGCCGGCGTCTGCTCCGAGGCCGGGTCCATGAGCTCGATCTGGAGCAAGTTGGCGCCAAACATAATGAGGGCACCCAGCACAAGCGCCAGCAGGCCCGCCGGCACCTTGTACGGTAGCTGCACGTTGGAGCCGTAGCAGACCAGGATCACCGTAAGCGGCACGATGGCCACCGCCGGGTTGAGAAGATCTGCACCGTGAAGGTCATCGCGATAAAGGTCAGCGACACGCCCGCCATGGCCGACATCATGGCCGCCCGCGGGACCACGCGGCGGATGGTGTCCACGAGGAACAGGCTCAGCAGCTCAAGCACCCCGAGGAGGAAGCAGGAGGCCAAGCCGGTGCGGTAGGCCAGCTCGGCGTCGCCCGTCTTTTGGAAGACGGGCGCCATGATAAGCATGTGAAGGCGAAGAACAGCACGGTGTTGATGCCGTGCGGCAGCGCCGTAAAGTCGCGCACCTCGTTCGTGTTCTTGAGTGCCTGCACGCTGCGCATCTCGGCCCAGCCGCCAAAGACGAGGTTGCTCAGGAAGACGGTCAGCGTGGCGCCCGGCACAATCTTGCCGATCACCACGCTCTGCTCGAGGCCCACGCGCAGCTTGAGCGAGGACAAGATGTTGAGCAGCAAGATGAGGCAATTGAGGGTCTGCGCGAAGCCGGCGTCCATGTTGCCGTACGTGAAAACGCTCGACATGCGCGCGCGCACGGCAGTGTACCAGCCGCTCTTAGTCTTGTGGTCGTCGCCGGTGCGCGCCAGCAGGTTCTTGCGATCAGCGAGCCACTGCGTGGAGGGCGAGCGCGACATGCCCGGGTCGGCGCGGCCCGCCTGGTTCTCCATGTCCAGTGAGCCGAGGCGCTTGTCGGCCAGCAGGGCGACCGAGTGCGACCAGCCGGCCGCGACCGCGGCCACGTCGGCGCCAAAGCAGCGCGTGCGGGACGGCGAGCGCTGCTCCGAGAACGTCTCGCCCAGGCCGAGCTGGCCGTCGTCGTTGCGCCCGAACGCATAGATGCGGCGCGCACCGTCGCTGGGCCGCGTCACCACGGCCAGTGTGTGGCGGCCGCCGCCGGCTACCGAGTGCAGCGAGTGCGGCAAGCTGTCCACCAGCACGGGCACCATGGAGTAGCTCGTGTCGCCGGTGCGCACGCCGAGCTGGCCGTACTGGTTCCAGCCCCACGACCACAGTGCGCGGTAGTCCGACTCGCCCGCGTCTACGCTGGACATCTCCTTGGAGAACTCCATCACGGCCAGGCTGTGCCGGTACCCGCACGCGATCTGCGTGATGCGGACATCCGCGGCCTGGTTGACAAGCTGCGGGAAGGTCACTTCCACGGGCTTGGACCGAGTCTTGCGATCGCCGAGGCCCAGCTGCCCGTAGGTTCCCCAGCCAAACGCGTAAAGCTGGTTGGCCAGCCCGGTCTGGTTCTTGCTGCGCTTGACCGCGGTGTCTTCCACGAGCACGAGGGTGTGGCGCGAGCCGCAAGCCACTGCGGTCACGTTCGCCAGGGACTCGACCTTGAGCGGCTCAAGGGCACTCGTCCATGTCCTGGCCGGTCGCGCCGTCTCGCTCGAGCCCCAAGTGTAAAGGTCGCCGGTAGAGGTGACCGCAGTGGAATGCACGCGGCCACAGGCGATCTTGCTCACCACGAGGCCTTCGGCAACAAGCGCCTCGACCAGCGTGGGTGTCTTGCAGGGCGTGCGGGTGCCCACGCCAAGTGGCCTTCGTCGTTGCGGCCCCAGGCATAGACCTGCCCTTCGGCACTCAGAGCCATAGTATGGGCGCCGCGTGCGGCCACGGCCACCACCATGACGTTCTCCAGGCTCTGCACAAGCCGCGGCACGGTGGCCAGCGCGGCGCTCTTGGTGTGGCCCAGCTGAAAGTCATCGCCGCGACCCCAGGAGAACACGTTGCCCCTCTTGGTCAGCGCGACCGTGTAGCGGCTGCCGCACACGATCTGGGACACGAGGCTGTGCTCGAACGCCGCGACCGCGGCGGGCACGACGCGCGTCTCGGAGTCTCCATGCCCGAGCTGCGAGTTTTGGTTCCAGCCCCAGCTGAGGACCACCATGCCGTCCAACCGCTTGTCCTCCTCGGGACCCCCTCGTGCGCCTTGCTTGCTCTCTATTCAGGATCGTGCGCGGTTGCAGGTCGCTCTCGGCCGTCGCGCCGCACAGGCCTCGCCCGCCAATAGGTCGCTCGCCGAGGTCGCCGAGGTCGCGGCCGGTTCGCTCGACTCGCTCGTCGTCGCCGTCTTGGACTACTTGTCGATGGATCGACTTGCGTTGTCGTCCTGGTGAGATTTTGCAGGGCAAGTTTGCGGGTGCCACCGCGTAGCCCCGGTCTAGCCGCGAGACGAATGCGAGACGAGGCGGCAAGCAGGAACGCAGTCGCCGCAAGGCCGCCGCTGTTGGCGTTTTAGATTGCGAGAGCATGAGAGCTTTGGCAAGTGGATCTCCATTGTCCATCCATCAATGCCCTGCGCCAATGTACAGGCCGTAGAGGCTGACGAGCAGCTCGAGCGAGATGAGCGCGATGATCATCCACTCGAGGCGCTCCGACTTTTGCGAGTGGATGAGCTCCACGAAGAACCGCATGTTGTGCTGCAAGTAGTCCGTCTTGGTGTTCATGATGTCCCAGCGAGCATCGATCTCAAACTCCTCGCGCAGGCCCTCCCAGACCTTAAAGTACTTTTCGTACTTCCACGCCGTGTCGCGCATGCGCGTGCGGTCCAGCACGCCTAGTTTGACGATCACCTCGGAGAGCACCGTGTTGCTCTCGCGCAATATCTTGAACATCAGCTTGGTCTGCGCAGGCAGGAAAGCCTGCGAGGCCGAAGCGGATGACCGGCTGTTGGCCTTGTCGAAGCTCTGCATACCGTCCACGACCTGCTCGTAGTGGCCCAGCGCCACGGACTGGCCCAGCACCGACGAGATGACGCGAATGTTGTTGATGTCTAGCTTTTGCAGCACCAGCCGGTTGGCCTGGAAGGCGCTCCAGGTCTCCAGCTTCTGGTCTAGCTCGACGCTAAAGTCATCCGAGCCGGTGCCGCCCGTTTTCAGGTAGCCCTGGCAAAAGGCCTCGGCTTGGGCGATGCTCTCGGTCTGCAGCACCTCGTCGCAGTTGAAGAAGACAACGGCGCCGTAGTCGAAGAACACCGCGTAGGGCGGGAAATCGGCGCGTTTAGACCCGGGCTCAACCTGCCCGTCTGATCCGAGTGCGCCGCCTTCTGCCACTGCGGCAGCCGCGTCTGCTGCCGCTGCGTCCGCTGCGTCTCTTGCTGCCTCCGCGGCATTAGCGGTGGCCAGCGGACCGCCGATCCCGTCTGGCGGCGGCGGCGGCGGCGGCCGCACGTGGCGCAAGGGCGCAGCGCGCTTGCCAGCCTTGGGCCGGTCCGGGAAGGACACTATGAGACTGTCGATCTCGAGCCAATTCTTCTGGCGCCCGTACATTTTCTGAAACATGGGCACGACGTTGATCTTCTGCGCAATATAGTAGGCGCGCACGTTGCCAAGGCCTTCGCTGCGGGGCACCACGAACTTGCTGGGCTCGTGTTGCAAGAGCCCATACCCGTCCTCGTCGTCGTCCGCGCCATTCCCCTCGCCGCCCAGGCCGCTCAGAGCGCGCCACCGCGGCGGCCTAGACGCCCCGCACGGGCCAAGCCCGCCACCAGCCGCGAGCGCGCCGCGCCGCGCCGCCTCACAGCCCGACCGCCGGACGGCCGCGCGCGCGATGGCCCCCAGCATTGTCCGTGTCCGCCACTGACGTCCGGCGTGACCTCGGCCGTCATTGGCAGACCTGCGGCGGGTGAAGGGCGCAGACCTGGCATGACTGCCGCCCAGTCATTCCTGATCCATCGATCGCACGAAAGTTGTTTCCTGGGAAAATGCGTTCTGCAGGTCGGCTAATGCGTTCCGCGGGTTGGGACACCCAAGGGCCCCTTGAGGTTGGCAGTTGCGGGATCTCTTGTCAGGATTGCCTCGCGCGCACTTGATCAGCACACCTCAGGACAGACGCCTCCCTTCCACGTCAAAGCCTCCTGCTCGACGCCTGCAAGCAGCGCGAACGGAGGTGCACAGCTGACGAGCAAAGCCATATTGTGTCAAGTCGCTCAGGACGGACAAGAGTCTCGCTAGCACGATGGGGGATGAGGAAGTGCCGGTGCTGAGCGTGGAGGAGCTCGCGACCAAGGTCAACTTGGTGTCGCACCCCGTGGTGGCCCACAAGATGACCCACCCAGCGCCGCGCCGAGACCTCGAGCAAGCACTTTCGCGAGCTGCTGCGCGCGAGATCACCATGTACCTCGGCTACCAGGCCACGCAGGACCTCGAGACGACCGATCTCAAGGTGACCACGCCCATTGGCGAGCACCCTGGCGCCGAGATCAGCTCCAAGGTGTGCTTCGTGCCCGTCATGCGCTCGGGCCTCGGCATGCTGGACCCAATGCTGGACATCATGCCCATGGCGCCAGTGTACCACCTTGGGCTGTACCGCAGCAAGAAGTCGCTGCTCCCCGTGCTGTACTACAACAAGCTTCCGGCCAAGTGCGAGGTGGACCGCGCCATTATCCTCGAGCCCCTCGTGGCCACCGCCGGCACCATCTCGGCGGTTGTGGATATCCTCGACACCTGGGGCGCCAAGGAGATTGTGGTGCTCGCGGCCATCACCTCGCGCAAGGGCCTGAGCACGCTGCTTGCCAACCACCCCAGCGTCAAGGTGCACACGTGCGCCATCGACGACAGCCTCACCGAGGACGGCTACATCGTGCCGGGCCTCGGCGACTCTGGCGAGCGCCTCAACAACACCTGGGTCCCGGGCGAGGAGCCGATTGAGCCCCAGGTGGCCGAGCCGGCGGCCAAGCGCCAGAAGAAGTAAGCGAGCTGGCCACGCCTCGTGGCTTGCGCCCTCCGACGACAACATACCATCTCTCAAACAATTCGCTCCGTGATTCATGAACCATTCCAGGGCGCTGGCGGACCTTTCGCTCGCCTCGCGCGGGGCTCTGCTACTCTCTACTCTAGCTTGACTAGCCCAGCACGCCAGCCATGCCCAGCGCCGCCGTCACAACCAGCAGAAAGCCCCGGAATGGTGGCGGTACGAACATCGCGATCGCCGCAAAGTACAGAAAGTGCTTGACCACGAAGCCTGCGACAGAGGCGAACGCGGCCAACACCAACACGAAGAGCGCCAGTGCCACCAGTTGCGGCGGGAGCAGCTGCACCACGGGCTTGAGCCAGCTCGGGACAACCTCGGCCAGGTTGTCGCCGTTCAAGGTGAAGACGTGCACGCCGCCCTGGCCGCCCATGGACCCGCCAGAAGCGGAGACAAAGTTGAATCCAGCGCCCCCGCGGCCCCTGCCGCCGGCGCGGTCCGCCTGCGCCTTCTCCATGGCCTCGAAGAACTCGCGAAACACGTCGTGCGGGTTGACGTTGTGGAACGGGCTCCCAACCGCGCCCGCGCCGCGCTCGTGGCCGTGCCTCTCGTAGTACGCGCGCGAGTCCGGGTCGCGCAGGCAGGCAAACGCCTCCGCCACCTTCTTGAAGGCCTCCTCGGCGCCTTCCAGCTTGCATTTGTCGGGATGGAGCTTGAGCGCCAAAGCGCGGTACGCGCGCACGAGGTCCTTTTCGCTGGCATCGCGACTTGCGCCGAGCACCTCAAAGTAGTCGTCGGCAGCGAGCACGCGCTCGGCCAGCGCCTGCACGTCCTCTTCTGCCTCGTTGGCGGCCATCACACGTGCTACGGCGTATGCGTGCCCAAAGACGGAAGACACGGCAGAAGACGTCATTGCAGACGTAAGCCACGATGTGCCATTGACTGCGGAAAGGTCATCGGCACATCGGGCACAGGTGAAAAACGACCTGGGCGGGATCGGATCTGTCTGGCTCGAGACAGGCAGAGGGCAACGGGCTGACCGGCGAGCGAGCGAGAGAGAGGGAGAGCGCGGCAGCGATGGCGGTGCAGGGCACGATCGACCATGGCGTGACCAACCTGAGCAGCATGACGCTGGACGAGCCCGTCTCCGAGACGATCTTGCGCGATTGCGCACCATCGCGGTCAAGCTCAAGTACGTGCTTCTTCCAAGCGTGTCGGAGGAGGACACCATCTCGGAGCTGCGCAACTGGGACCTTTGGGGCCCGCTGCTGCTGTGCCTCGTGCTCAGCATCCAGCTCAGCCTGACGGCACCAGAGAACCAGTCCTCGGACGCGTTCGCGGCGGTCTTTGTCATCGTGTGGTGCGGCGCGTTCGTGGTGACGCTCAACGCGCAGCTGCTTGGGGGCAAGATCTCGTGCTTCCAGAGCGTGTGCGTGCTGGGCTACTGCATCTTTCCGCTTGTGGTGGCGGCGCTGCTGTGCGCGCTCTGGGGCAACATTTTTTGGCGGGCGTCGCTCGTGGCAGTGGGCTTTGCGTGGGCTACGCGGGCGTCCATTGTGTTCATGGGGCAACTTGTGTCCACGGACAAGCGTGCGCTGGCCACCTACCCGGTCTTCCTCTTCTACGTGGTCATTGCATGGATGATCTTCATTAGCTAAGCAGACTGTGCGTTCTTGTTCGCTCACGCGCCGTTTGCGCCGCTTGCGCCGCGCCCTGGGGCCATGCTACCGTCCTCGCTGCCGTCCTCGCTGCCGTCCTGCGACCAGGCGCGCCAGCAGCCGCGGCGCTTGGGTCTCTTGTGCGCGACTCAGGTCGAAATGCTGTGCATCGCGCCGGTCAGCGGCCTGCGCCGGCCGCGGGTCGCGTGACACGCGCCTACTTACCGCCTCAATGGGTCTCCCAGCGCTGACCTTGCGCTTGAGGATCTCCACCACCGTCACGAGCTTGGCGATCGCCGGCCCATCGCCAACCAGCTCGGCAGAGCCATGCTGCGCGCCAAGCCGCGGTCAGCGCCGGCCACGCCGCGCCGCGCGCGCAGGTCCGCCAGCACCTACCTCCTCAAGCTGCTTGAGCGCGTACCCGACGTACCCCTTCACCTTGCCACCCTGCCGCACCCGCGCCCTTCGTTCATCCATCCAAGGGCGCAACAACAACGCAGCAACGAGCGTGCCGTGACACCGCCCGCTGTGCCATGCGACTCGGGGAAGCAGCTCGACTGCCTGCTGCTGCGCGGGCAAGATCCGAGCGCAGACAACAGGGCGAAGCAAGGCATGCGAGCTCTTGCCAGCCCTCGCAGCGCAAGGGCTCGTATGGTGCACAACCACATCGCCCTCGCCGCGCTGCCGCTCCCCGCGTACGGATGGTGATGATGGTGACGAGGCGAGTGCGGTGGCGGTGATGGCGGTGGTCATTGGTGCTCATGAAGGCAACGGGTGGGCGGCGGCGTCCCTGGAGACGAAAACCAAGAGCACCGGGTACTGGTACCGTACCACGTGGTACCGTGTTGTCAACTTCAGCATCGAGCCAGCAAAAGCAAGCCATCCAGCCATCGCCATCCGTCACGTCACGAGAGCGACACGAGCGCGCCCACCCCGACGCGGCCTCGCGCCCACCGGGCAAGACGAGGTCGTTGCCGCAGCAGCGCCTTCGTGGTCGTTCACGGAGGCGTCGAAAGGCGGCGTCGAGCGACTCCGTGTGGCACGTTCTCAGAACAGCAGAACGCTTTTTGCTGGAGATCACGAGCGAGATGGAGACGGGCGATGAGGCGGTGGGCCGCGTGGCCGAGCTGGAGGCGGCAGGCGATGTGGACGGCGCGCTTGCGGCAGCTGGAGAGGCTGCCGAGCGGCTCAGCGACGCCTTTCCCGTCCTGCTCTGCTTTGCATCGCTCCAGGTGCGGACCAATCTGCAGGAGCTGGCCGAGGACGAGGACTTGCTTGAGCGCGTCTGCGAGGCGCTCGACAAGTGCTGCACCTGGGAGGATGATGCGGCCGTCGATGGGAAGGCGCGCGCCGCCGCGCTGGCCTGCGCGGGCTCTTGCAGAGCCGCGTGCTAGGCGACTTTGAAAGCGCGGAGGCGTCCTTCCGCGAGAGCCTCGCCCTTGACTCGGGCAACGTGGACTCGCTCTTCTGTTTCGCCAGCCTGCTTGACCAAGGCATGGGCCGCGCCGAGGAGGCCGTGGCCATGTACGAGCAAATCCTGGCCACCGCGCCCGAGCACGTCACTACGATCAACAACCTGGCGGCGCTCCTCATCGAGCGTGCGCGCGGCGCAGAGGCCGAGGCTGCTAACACGGACCTCGCAAGGGCTTGTGAGCTGCGAGCGCGCGCAGCAGCTCGCGCCGGGCTTTCCCGCGTATAACCTGGCGTGCGCGCACGCCCTGCGCCTGCAGCGTCTGTGCGACACGGAAGAGGCCCGCGCAGCCGCGTGCGCGTCGTGCAAGCACTGGTTGCTGGAGGCGCTGCGCACGGACGGCATCCCTGAGGGCGACGCGCTGGCCGAGGACGAAGACTTGGCGCCTGTGCGCGGCGAGGACTGGTTCCAAGGCGTCCAGCTTCAGCTCGAGCGCTCGTACAAGTTTGAGTTTTGGGGCAACGAGCTCACGCTCCTGCCGCCCGATGGCGAGACCTGCAGTCGCAGTGACACCGCTCATGCGAAGCCGGCCCCGGCCCCGGCCCCGGCCCCGGCCCGGCCCCGGCCCCGGCCCCGGCCCCGGCCGAGGTCCATGCTGAGCAACCCATGGAACTTGACGAGGCGGCGCCCGCTCCCAAGGCGGACCCTAACGCGGACAGCGCGCCCGCACCGGCCGCGCCCGTCGAGGGCACGACCGGCTGGACGATCTGGCAGACGAGCTACGTCGCACTGCGGTACTTGGAGCGCGCGTTTGCCAGCGAGAGAGGACGACGCCGCGCGCCCTGGGAACGGCCCGAGTGGTGGCAGGGCAAGCGCGTGCTGGACCTGAGCGCCGGAATGGGCCTCGTGGGCATCGCTTGCGCCAAGCTCGGCGCCAAGGTCCTCCTGACGGACGTGGGTGAAAAGCAGATCGAGACGCTCGCGCGCAACGTTGAGCTCAACAATCTGCGCCCCGACCAGGCGGCATGCGAACCCCTTGCGTGGGGCGACGCCGCCGCCCTCGCGGCTCTGCGCGAGACGTACGGCCCCTTTGACCTGACCGTGGGCTGCGACCTGCTGTACATCGGCGTGCGCGACAACATCCTGCCCGAGCTGCGCAGCACCTGCTCGACCTGGCCAAGGACGGTCCCGTGCTCTTCGGCTTTGAGGCGCGGCGACCGGTCGCCGAGACCCGGTTCCTTGAAGGCCTCGCCCCCAGCCTAGAGGTCGCGAGCCTGCACGTGGGCGCGGATATCTCCCAGCCGGCGGACCACCGCGGCGACAAGCACCTCCCAGAGGACGAAGACCAGGGCGAGGGCGCGGTCGAGGGCATGTTCGCTGGACTCGAGCTCCACGAGGCCGCAGATGTCAAACTCCTCGTCCTCGAAGGCCAAAAGTCTCCTAACCCATAAAACACGCACCCAGTAGCAGCGAAGCAGCGAAATCTCTGAGAAGGGCGCAGAACGGGCGAGAGCGGCGCGATGTCTGGGCCCAAGACGTGCCACAGCAAGCTGGTGCTGCTGGGCGACACGGCGGTCGGCAAGTCGTGCCTTGTGGTGCGCTTCGTGCGCGATGAGTTCTTCGAGTTCCAGGAGCCCACCATCGGTGCGGCCTTTCTCACGCAGACGGTGACGCTCGACGACGCCACGGTCAAGTTTGAGATCTGGGACACGGCGGGCCAGGAGCGGTACCGCAGCCTAGCGCCCATGTACTATCGCGGCGCGGCGGCCGCCGTGGTGGTGTACGACATCACCAACAAGGATTCCTACGCGGGAGCCAAGTCGTGGGTCAAGGAGCTGCAGCGCCGCGGCGACCCTAACGTCGTGATCGCGCTAGCCGGCAACAAGGCGGACAACGACGCGAACCGCGCCGTGCCTGCCGAGGAGGCGCAGGGCTACGCGGCCGAGAACGGGATCATCTTTCTCGAGACCTCGGCGAAGACTGCGCAAAACGTGCGCGAGCTCTTCGTGGATATCGCCACCAAACTGCCCAAGGACGCGCCTGCGGACGAGGAGCCTAGCTTTCCCATTTCCGAGGCGGAGGAGATGAAACGCGGCTGCTGCTGAGCGCCGCTCTTCGAGTGTACAACCCCATTTTCCCTTTCTCTTCGGAACGGCAAGCCGGCGCGCCCTGGCCTTCACCGCTCGTGACCTCTCTCCGACTAGCTGGCTAGATGCAGGGCCTGACGCCGCGCTGCTGCCGCCCGCTCTGCGCGCGGCTGGCCTTGCCTTGGGCCTCGCCTGAGTTCTCGTATGGTCGCGCGGCCTGTTCGCAACGACCGCCAGGTCATCTCACGCGAGCCGAGTCGATCGACGCGAGCGCGAGGAAGGCGGGCAGCGGCGCGGCAAGCGAAGGGCGCCATGGGGGCCGACGAAGGCGCCGCGACCGAGTTCAAGGTGGCGCGCGAGGCGCAGCTCAAGATCCTCTTGCACGGGGCCAAGCACCCGTCCAGCGATGTCTGTGGTAAGTCGTGGCCCGCGGCGACGCTGACGTCTAGCTCTAGGGGGAGGGCGCTCTTGGGGACTGCTCTGACGGCGGTGATGCGCAGGTGCTCTGATTGGCAAGGTGGACGGAGCGTGCGTCACCGTGGCGGACGCCGTGCCGTTCTTTCACAGCACGATGCTCACACCGACGCTCGAGACGGGCTTCCTGCTCACCGAGGAGTACTGCAAGTCGGCGCAGACCCCTGAGGGCACCAAAATCGTTGGCTGGTACCACGGGCCGTCCCGCGCCAACTTTAACGGCGTGCCCAAGACGGCTTCTGTCATCGCAAACAAGGTGCAGAGCGCGCTGGGCGGGCCAGCCTGCCTCGTGCTCATTGACAACGGCAAGCTCGACGACGAGACTTACAGCGGGCTGCAGGTCCTGTCCAAGAAGACCGGGGCAACTGCCTGGACGCCCTCGCTCAAGTTCTCCTTTGTTGACACCGCGGCGTCGGCCGAGTTCACCAAGCTGCTTCGCGCCGAGGCGCAGACAAAGCTCGTGGACTTGGACTCCTGGCTAGAGGACACCACGCTCGACTTTCGCAACCTCGACCTGCTCAAGTGATGGGCGCTGAGCGGAGTGTGTCACAGCTAGCGCGCAGGTGCGTCGTCGCTCGCTCCTCGACTGATACCGTAGATTGAGAATCGGCTTGCCAAAGATTTTTTTGGGCACACCCAACAGCAACACTCGACGAGCCGAACGACGCGCACTTGGGAAGGATGCTTGCTCGTGCCGCCCGCCGCGCTGCCCACGGGCCCGTTGCCCGTCACGGCATGCGCGCCGTGCACACCGAGGCCAAGATCGAGGAGCTCGGCTTCAAGCTGCCCGAGGTCTCGCCGCCCAAGGGCAATTATCAGCTGTGTAAGTTCCAAGTTTTGAGGACCCGTGCCAGCCCCGCGCTGCGACCAAAGCTGACGCAGCGCAGGCACGCGCGCGGGCAACATGGTTTACACTGCCGGCCACCTCCCGGTGCCCGCTGGCGGCGAGTTGATGACCGGCAAGGTCGGCGCGGACCTGACCCCGGAGGAGGGGAAGCAGGCCGCCACGTACTGCGCGCTGAGTATCTTGGCTTCGCTCAAGGAGGAGCTCGGCGACCTCGACCGCATCAAGCGCGTCGTAAAGGTCGTCGGCTTTGTCAACTGTACCGACGGCTTTACGCAGCAACCCCTGGTGATCAACGGCGCCTCGGACGTCTTTGGCGAGGTGCTTGGCCAGGATCGCGGCATGGTAGGTTTTGGAGGGAGGTTTGACGCCGCCGCCGCTCGTGCGGCGGCGACATGTGGCGCTAGAGGCGGCGGCGGCGGCGGCGGCTGCGGCGGCGGGGCATGCAATACTAACGCGGGTCGCTGGGATGGGCGCAGCACTCGCGCTCGGCCGTTGGTACCAATGCGCTGCCACTCAACGTGCCCGTCGAGGTCGAGTGCGTGGTTGAGTTCGAGTAGTCGATCATCAATGCAGCGAGCGTGAAGGACAGGGCAGCAGCAAAAGTAAAATGAGAAAGATACCTATCATAAATCAGATTTTAGACCTGCGCCGAACGGAGCTCTGCCGGCCCCGAGGCCGAGTCGCTTGCGCACTTGATATGCTGCGCGTCGTCGTCATCAATAATGCCCTCCTGCTCGGCAATAGCGGTAAAGGCCACCGCGTGGTGGAAGCCATACAGCACGTACACCAGGAGCGCCAGGACAAGCAGCGCCAGGACGAGGCCCATGCCGAGCCACGACAGCTGAGTCAGCAGGAACCAGTTGACGAAAATCGCCAGCGACGGCACGAAAGGCACCCACGGGACCCGAAAGGTGTCCAAGTCGGGGCCACCAAAGCTGTTGCTCAGCAGGAGCCATGTGAAGCAGCCGATCGCGACCATAGCAAACAGCACCGTGGCCACGAGCGCGCCAACGTTGTCCGTGCTCGGGTCGGCCTTATTGAGCAACATTGAGACCACGCCCATCGCAAAGACCATGGCGAAAAGCGGGGCCTTGCCGCGCTGCTCCGTCCGAACCAACACGAGGCTGGTGTTGGTCAAGATGAAGCTCAGGAGGATACCGCCGCTGATGAGGTCGTTGAGACTTGCAAAGGGCACAAACGTGGCGATCAGCGTCATGACAACGCCCGAGATGAGCCCGCCGTGGAACAGCGTCCCTTTCGCTGACACGCGCTGAAATACGCCGGGCAAGTGCCCGTCGCGCGACGCCGCGTACAGCACGCGTGCCTGGGGAATGTAGCTCACGAGCACGACGGTGGGTAGCACGACAAAGATCTCCCCGGCGCAGGTCACCTGCATCGCCCACGGCGCGCCCACGGCAAGAAAGGCGGAGCCAAAGCCCTCGTTCGGGTCGATCTGATCGTAAGGCACCATGCCAGTCAGCACCACCGACGCAGCGACGTACAGCACGGTGATGATCAGGATGGTCGCCATTACGCTAAGGGGCACATCGCGCTTCGGGTTTTTGGCCTCGCCCACCATGCACGTGACCTCGTCAAAGCCGATAAAGCCAAAGAAGGCCGAGGTGGCGCCCATCATGACGCCGGACATGCCGCCCACAAAGCTGGGCGCGTTCGTTCCGTTGTGCGCCGTATTAGGGGGCGGCACAAAGGGGGTAAGGTTGGCCGGGTCCGTGAACACGGCCCCCGTGATGATGACGAAGAGCACGAGAGCCACTTTGAGGACGACGAGGATGTTGACAGTGAGCTTCTCCACCTTTACGCCCATGAGGATGAGGGCGACCATGATGGTGCTGATGAAGAGCGCACCCGGGTTGAATGGCGTGCCGCCCACCGAGTTGATCCAGCAATTTGTGGTAGAGGTGCAGGTGACCCAGTGGTTGGTGGTTAACCAGAAGGCGACCTTGTCGCCCCAGGAGCGCGCCACGGCGGCGCCAGATACGCCGTACTCCAACGTCACGAGAAAGGCGGCCACGACCGCGAGCGCCTCCCCGAGGCCGTAATAGGCAAACGCGTACGTGCTTCCGGGGCTGAGCAACACGGCGGCTAGCTCGGCGTACGCGAGCGCCGTGATGCCGCAGATCACGCCGGCGATGAGCCAGCTCAGCGCGGTGGCCGGGCCCGCCATTGTCGAAGCGATTTGCCCAGACAGCACAAAGATGCCGCTCCCTACCGTGCCGCCGATCCCAAAGGCCAGGAGCGACCAGAACCCGAACGTCGGCTTGAGCTCGGATGCCTCATTCTCTTTGCGAAAGGCCCACAGGGGCTTGCGGCTGCCGGCCTTGCGCGCCAGCGAGGCGGTACTTCCCATGCAAGCCTGCATCGTACGTGGAGCTTGGGTTGGTTTGGGTTTTGCCTGCGTCGTGGCAGTCTTGTGCTGCAATTCGGCGACAAGACCGCGCCGAGCAAGCTTGAGCTTGTCCGCGCAAAGGAGACTCCCGCTCCACCCTGTCTCTAGACTAGACAGCGCGACTTCGGCGAGGCTCACGGCTTTGCCATCCTCAGTTACATATTGTTAGTCAGCGCCTGCGTGCAGATCTGAATCCAAACTCTCGAATTCGGCACACTGAATGCGCCATGTTCAGCAGCTTTAATCAGCAATCGTCATTTTCTACGGTCTGTGAAACGAGCGGGAGCGAGAGAGCACGGAATGCACGAGTAGGCACTATGAGAGCTCCACGAGGTCGCCCACAAGCTGCGAACAGGCGTCACTGAAGGACTGCGCCAGATCTGGCCAGCGGTACCGCGCGTACACCTGGCAGGCTTGCACGAGCTGCAACGCCTCGTGCCGCTCTAGGCGCTGGCAACTCTTGTATAGCTCCTCGCAAACGCCACTCAGGGCCTCGCTTCGCTGGCACGCCGACGAGCCGCATGTCGCACCCGTGCAAAAGGGCGGACAGCCGTTTCGCTTGCGTTTTGGCCGGGCGCCGGGCGCGCGGTCGTGCAGCGCGAGCGCGGTTTGGTCCAGCAGCCGCACGACGCAGTCAAAGGGGGAATCAGCCGCGGCGCTAGCAGTGGCGCTGGTGGCAGTGCCGTCGGTGCAATCCACAACGACCGCAGGCGGCGAGTCACTTGACGCGATTGGGCTGTCGGACGGCTCGCTTAGCTCCTTCTCGGGCGACTCGGGGAATTCGTGCTGCGCGCCGGCATCGTCGCTTGTGCTCGGCTTGCTGGATGATTGTTGCTGGAAGTAGCTTGCCACCGACTTTGCGCCTGCGGCTTCGCTTGTAAAGTCCGAACAGCTCACTCCCATGCCTCGCACCTGCTCGGGTGTCACCTGGGTCTTCTTGAACAGCTGGAGCGCGTGGCGCCGAAAGTCGGCCGCGGTTGAAACGCCCACGGACAGCACCATCGAGCGACTGAGGATGTCGCACTGGCCATGGCCCAAGTGGCCCTTTGAGAAGCGCGGGTCCGCGTCAGGCTTGGCCCGCCAGACCGAGAGCGTGACGCGACAGGCCGCAGCGCCCAGCTGGCTCTTTCGAAAGCGCTTGGCTAGCTCGCTTGTGAGGCTGGTGACGAACTCGTCCACCTCGTTTGCGTCCTTGGTGCGCACGCCCCAGGAGATCTGCGCGCCGACCGACTGGCGAGGCTTGTCCCCCTGCTGGCGCCACGGGCGCGGGTCCTCGCCGCGGGCGGTGGCGCTAATCATCATTCCCTTCTTGTCGCCAAAGAGCTCCTTAAGGCGCGCAACTGGCACGCGCTGGAGCGCACCGCAGGTGTGGACGTTCAGTTTGGTGCGCAGTTGCTTACTCAGCTTGTAGCCGATCTGAGGCAACTGCTTGATGTCCAGGCCTGATAGCAGCGCCGCGCCCTCAGGCGTATCGAGGCGAAGGCGGAAGACGCCGTCTGGCTTGGCCCTGGCGGTGGCGATGCGCGCAAGCAGCATGTTGCTGCCGATGCCGATGGAGGCCGTGCACCCGCCCGTGGCGGTCCGGATGCGCGCCCGCACCGACTCGGCGAGCGCCATGAGCGCTGTCTCCCGCGCCGCGGCGTCGGGCTCGTCTGCGACGACGTGCGTGACATCCATGAAGGCTTCATCGCAGCTGAGCGCGTTCACGAAGGGCCCCACGTCAAAGAGGAGGCGGTACACGGTCTCAGCCACCTCCATGTACTGACCAAAGTCATAGGCGACGGCGACGAGCCCGGGGCAGAGCAGGCGGGCGCGAGCCATCCACATGCCCGCTTTGACGCCAAAGGCACGCGCTGGGTAGTTGGCGCAGCTTATCTCCCCGCTCTTGCCCTGGTCCGTGGACGTGACGACCACGGGCTTGTCGCGCAGCTCGGGTTTGTCGCGCAGGGATACGGAGGCAAAGAAGGCATCCATATCGACGTGCATGATCGCCTTGAAGCCGCCAGGCCCCGTCGGCGGCTCCTCCGCCGACCTCTCGCGCTCCCCGCGCGCCGCGCGCTCCTCGGCCAGCGTGGCCAGCAGCGCCTCATAGCGCTCCTTCCACGTCCCGATGAAATGCAGCCGCGACCGCCCCCAGAACCGGTCCACGAACCGCTGCTGCCCAAGATCGTGCGAGCTCATCCCGCCCCCCGCTCGCCCAGACCTCCGCGGCGCCGCCCGCTCGCGCCCGCCCCCATGCCCGTCGCCGGCAGCTCCAGCTCCGTCGTGGGCTCGGTGCCGATGGCTCTTGCGGCTCCTGCGTTCAGGTCCCAAGATTCTGGTTTCGCGGCCTGTTCTTTATTTCGGAATCGTTCCTGGAACGGCTAAGGTTAGGGTTTTGGATGGATGGCGGGAGCGGGTGGCTTGGAGCAAGGTCGCAAGAGCAGCAGCGCAAGTAGGAGCAGCAGCAGCAGAGCACGGGCAAGATGGCGCAGCAGATGAACAAGAAGAGGAAGTACGTCGCTGATGGCGTCTTCTACGCCGAGCTCAACGAGGTAGGTGGCAGGCGCGCAGGCAGGGCCCGGCCCGGGCTGGATAGTTGGGGACAATGTGGGGGATGAAGCGGACGGATCGCTGACAGACGCGCGCAGCTGCTCACCCGCGAGCTCGCCGAGGCCGGCTACTCGGGCGTGGAGGTGCGCCCCACGCCCATGCGCACGGAGATCATCATCCGCGCCACCCGCACGCTCCTCGTGCTCGGCGAGAAGGGCCAGCGCATCCGCGAGCTGACCTCCGTGGTGCAGAAGCGCTTCGGCTTCCCGGACGGCTCCGTCGAGCTGTACGCCGAGAAGATCCAGCACCGTGGCCTCTGCGCGCAGACCCAGGCCGAGTCGCTCAAGTACAAGCTGCTTGAGGGCCTCGCCGTCCGCCGCGCGTGCTACAGCGTGCTGCACTACGTCATGGAGAACGGCGCCAAGGGCTGCGAGGTGATTGTCTCGGGCAAGCTCCGCGCCCAGCGCGCCAAGGCGATGAAGTTCAAGGATGGTTACATGATTAAGAGCGGCCAGCCTGCCCAGGACTACGTGGACAAGGCCACTCGCCATGTGCTCATGCGCCAGGGCGTCCTCGGCGTCAAGGTGGCCATCATGCGCCCGCACGACCCGACCGGCAAGATGGGCCCCAAGTCGCCGCTTGCTGACCATGTCGAGGTGCTCGAGCCCAAGGAGGAGGCGATCCCTATGCAGCCGGTGCAGCCGCCGATGCAGGCATAAACCACCCAAAACTCTATTCTTCTCCCTCGTCACGGACCTCGTCGTCCTCGAGCGAGCGGGCAAAGTCTTGCGGCGAGCATGACTCCTGCGCGCCCACCAGGTCGTGCTTGAGCCACGGCGGCCGCAAGAAAAAGTACACAAAGCCGTCCCCGGGCTGCTTGTTCCAATCCGAGCCCGACTTGCGCAGCCCAAACCGGCTCACGTCCGCGTTCGTGGACTCGAGCATGTTCATGTATGCCCGCACGCCGCGCAGTTGCCCCTCCAGCCGCATCAGGTCGAAGCGCACGACCACCAGTTCGTCTGCTGTCGCCTTGACCTCGAAGAAGCAGTCGCCCCAGTCCTGCAGCAGGGTTTCCCGGATGGTCTCTACCATCTCGGGCAGCCGCAAGCGGGTCACCAGGTCGGCCCCGTCACGCCTCACGCGCCCGGAAGGTTTGAACGGCCCGAACAGCACCTTGGACTTGTCCGCCATGCGCTCGCGGGCGTCAAGCTCCGCGCGCGCGTCGTACGGGTCGCTTTGGTACGGAAATCGATACGACTCGTCTCCAAAGCCGTCCTCAAACTTGCTGCGCGCGCCCGTCCCCGGGCATACAAAGTCGCGCCCGCCGCCAATCTCCAGCGCCCTGGCCTTGCTGTCCAGCCGCTCTTGCGCGTCCATCTCCTTCTTGAGCGTGTAGCTTGAAGGCAGGTACTCGAACTGGTGGAACAACCCGCCTACGCGCTGCTGCTGTCGCTGCCGCGCTCGTATGGAGTCCTCGGGCAGCAGCGCCGGCCTGTGCGAGTCCGCCGCTTTGAGCTGCCGCGCGAGCGCAACCTCGCCGGGCCGGAACTGATTTGGCAGATCGCGCAGACTCGTGTACGTTGCGCTCGAATAGGCCTCTCGGATCACGTCCTGCTCGTAGCTCTCGCACCCGCCAAGGCCCACCGAGCCGTTCGGCTGCGCGTACGCTGGCGTGTGATGCGCTTCGGCGCCGTCGCGCTGCGCAAACACTGCCACCTCGCGCAGGTACTGCTCGTACTCGTCCATGGCGCGCTCCTGCTGCCGCTGCCGCTGCCGCTGCCGCTGCCGCTGTGCTGCTGCCGCTGTGCTGCTGCCGCCAACTCGCGGCGGGATCGAACCGCGGCAACGGATAACGCGAGGTCAACCGTAGACGTGCGATACGTGACAGGGGTTTCCCTGTCACGTCATCATCTCACTGTCCTTGACAACGAGAGGCCAGGTCGGCGTGACAAGACCCCACCGCCCCATATCTCAGGCGATCGCGAAACCCGTGACGTAAGAAGACCCCGGGTGACGTCTGAACTGTGATTCATTAGTAGCGCATTCGTCACGAGGGGTCCCCCGGACTCCACGGTTGCGGCTGTGATCAGCAAGGAAGGGCGAGGCGACGGGGGCGCAGCGCTCAGGAGGGGCGAAGGAGGCAGCAAAGCGCGGCAAGGCGCGGCAAAGAGGCGCAGCGCTCAAGCACGATGTCGGACTCCGAGTCGTCCGATCGCTCCGAGTCGGAGGAGGAGGAGGAGGAGGAGAGGAGGAAGAGGAAGAGGAGGAGGAGGAGGAGGAGGACTACGACGGGAGCAAAAAGAGGCGCGGCGCCGGAGCGGCGAACAGCAAGCCGAAGAAGAAGGCGCGCAAAGGGATGAGCCTATTCGACGATGAGGCGGTGGATGACGACGACGAGTCCGAAGAGGAGGCCGAAGCCGGGTACGAGGAAGGCAACGAGGACCTCAACGAGGAGGAACTGGCGATCAAGCAGCGCCTGGAGAAGCGCCTCATGCACCAGAAGCGATTCCAGGACATGACGGCGCACGAGATCAGCAAGGAGCTGGAGGACCGGTACAAGAGCACGCACCAGGGCGGCGCGGGGGTCAACATGGACGACGGCGACACCGCGGTCGTGTCCCGGAACGCATTCCTGCCCTCCGTTAGCGACCCCAAGCTGTTCTGCGTCAAGTGCAAGCCGGGCGAGGAGAAGGCGCTCTGTGTGCAGATGATGAGCAAGTTTCGCGCCGAGATGATGGAGGGGCGCAAGCCCAAGGTGTTCTCCGTGCTGGAGGCCGGCACCAAGGGCTTCATCTACGTCGAAGCCAAGACCCAGACACACGCCATGGACTTTATGCTGGGCCTGCGCGGCGTGTTTCGCTCCAAGGTGACCATGGTGCCCACCAAGGAGATGCCCTCAGTGCTCAAGATCGTCTCGCACAAAAAGGTGCTCAAGGTCGGCGACTACGTCGCCTGCGCCGCTTCCCGTACCGCGGCGACCTGGGCCGCGTGCACTACATCAACGAGCTGTCGGGCAAGATTACGGTAAAGTTCGTGCCCCGGCTCGACCTGCAGGCCATCCGCATGGACCCGGAGACGCGCAAGGAGTACAAACTCAAGAAGATCGTGCCGCCCAAGCGGTTCTTCAACTCGGACGAGGTAGAGGCGGCCGGCGGCGAGACCGAGCGCAAGAGCTCGCCCTGGACCGGCGAGCAGATCGACTACTTTGAGGACGAGTGGTTCCAACACGGGTACATGCTCAAGGAGTTCAACGAGCGGCTGATCCAGGTCAAGGACGTCAAGCCCACGCTAGAGGAGCTGCAGGCCTTCCGCAAGGGCAAGTCGATCGAGCCGGACGACGACTACGACGAGGACGCCGCCCTCGAGGACGGCAACGTGCTGGAGGAGCTGGGCGCAGACGCTCTGCCCGCCGCCGGGGAGGGCAAGGCCTCCAAGGGAAACAACTTCAAGCTCGGCGACATCGTCGTCGTGCGCGAGGGCGAGCTGCAGCACCTCAAGGGCGAGGTCGTCTCCGTGGACGTTAACGGCAACGTCAAGGTGGACCCGCTTGACGAGAGCGTCCGCGGCAGCGTGCTCGACTTCCCCGCGGCCGACCTCATGAAGCTTTTCGTGGTGGGCGACCACGTCAAGGTGCTGAATGGCGCCTTTGCCGGCGAAACCGGCAGCGTCGTCAAGATCATCTCGGACACGGACAAGTGGAAGGCCATTGTGTTCACCGACTCGAGCTCCAAAGAGATCGTGGCCTTCCTGGACGACCTGCAGATCTCCGCCGAAGTGGCGCAGGCGCGCGACTCGCTAAAGGGCTACAACCTCATGGACCTCGTTTCCCTTGGGACCCAGGTCGGCGTCATCGTCAAGATCGGCAGCGAGACGGTGGACATCTTGCTGCAGTCCGGCAACGTGCGCACCTGCACCGTGCAGGAGATCCGCGCCAAACTCAACAACAAGAGTCGCGACACCAGCGCGATGGACAAGATGCGTAACGCCATCGGGGAAAACTCTATCGTCAAGGTCGTCTCCGGCGAGAACGCCGGCACGGAGGGCACCATCAAGCACATCCACCGCTCCTTCCTCTTCATCCACTCGCGCATGCGCATCGCCAACGCGGGGGTCTTCGTCGAGCGGGCGCGCAACGTGCAGCTGGCCGGAGTGAAGCTCCGCAACGCCGGCGGCTTTGGCGTTGCCTCCTCCGGGCGCGGAGGCGCTGGCGCGGCAGGCCGCGGCCGCGGCCGTAGCTTTGGCAACCGCGATGACGCCATGCTCGGCAAAACGGTGCGCATCCGCCAGGGCCGATACAAGGGCTACATTGGCATTGCCGTGAGCACAACGGACGAGATGGTAAAGGTCGAGCTGCACGCGCGCAAGGCCATCGTTGACATGCGCCGCGAGAAGGTCATTATCATCGGCGACCAGAACGGCACCATCAACACAGGCGGCGGCGGCATGCCAGCGCCCTACGACCCAAACCGCCCGGGCACGCCCACGGACGCGCCGGGGACGCCCACAGGCGACGCTGGTGCCGACCCGTCCGGCGCCGAGGCCTGGAATCCCGACGTGGGCCGCGCCAGCCCGGACCGGCCAGGCACGCCGACGGGCGCCAACCCGTGGAACCCGGCCGAAGGCGGCAGCTCGTACGTGCCACCGCCGACCCCCGCGGCGTACACAACGGCTGTCGCCACGCCTTACGGCCACATGGCCACACCTGCCGCTGTGCCGCAGACGCCGGCGACGCCGGCGGTGCCTGCAACGCCGGCGGCTGCCATGGTGGCGGAGTCGGACGCACCGTACCCTGGCAATGGCTTTCGCCACGGCGACACGGTGCGCGTGGTGCAGGGCACGCACTCCGGGCAAGTCGGCGTGCTGGAGGGCGTGGACGGCAACGACGCGGTGGTTAGGCTCCGGGAAGGCGGCGTGCAGATCATTCCGAAGGACGCTATCGCCAACCTTTAGCTACTCTTCGGTTTCGTTGGCGACCCCTTGCGCGCTGGTGGCGGTGGCGGCGGTGGTGGCGGCGGGCGCTGCTGCGCTCGCTTCCCCTCCCGAGCATCGAGTTGAGTGGTCCCTGCCCCGCCGTCCTCCTTGCTCTCCTTGCCCTCCTTGCTCTCAAGGGGCTCTACGCTCTCGCCGTTGGTCGACTCGCGCGGGAAGCCAAAGGCGCGGCGCAGCACGTCGCTCATCTCGGCGTCCGCGGCCCACTGCTCAAAGTCGATGGGCCCGGCTTCCTGCGCGAGCATCGAGGCGCCCTCGACGGCCTTGGCGGCCTTGTTTTGGCTGATGATGGAAGGGTCGACACTCACAAAGAAGCTGTGCAGCGAAAAGAGAGGCGCAATGTCCTTGTTGGCAGACGCGATGCGGCCGGCGCAGCTGAGAAGCTCGTGGGGCCGGATGGCCTTGGTACCTGCCGGCAGACGCCCGTGTCCCCTATTCCCCTGGCCGCCAGACGCCCCGGCACCGCCACTACCGCCACTGCTGCGTCGCTCTGTCCGCAAAAAGTACGGAAACTTTCGCAGGAGCTCAAGCGCCGGAAGCAGGCGCTGCCGCGACAGTAGCGCCCGAACCACGCAGTCGATGGCGCCCAGCCGATAAAACATGTCCAGGGCCACCTGGTAGAAGGGCTCGTGCCAAAAGCTGGTCTCCAGCAAGGTACGCGCGAGCCGGCGCGAGTCCGTGGACACGTGGTACTGCAGCAGCTGTTGCAGCACCATCTGCTGCCCGCTGCTGATTAGCAGCCACGCGAGGAGTTCATGCATGTACTTTTCGATGGGAATCAGGTGCTGCTGGAGGCTGCGCACGTATTCGCACAGGTAGGCCGCCAGCTGCGCCGCGCGCGCCACGCCGGCCTCCGAGTGGGGGTCCTCTGGGATGAGCGGCATGAACACCCAGGTAAACATGTCGATCTGCAGAACCACGGAGAGCCCGCTGTAGCACCGTATGTCCTTGAGCGCAATCTGTCCTGCCGTCCGAAAGTCGTCCAGCAGCTGCCGAAGATTAGCGCGCTCTGGGTCTCCCGTGGCATCCACAAAGCCGACGGGGCTTGTGGGCGAGCGGGCTGTGTGCGCCTCTTGCTCGGCGCCGACGGCGCTTGTGGGGCTTTCCCCAACCCTGGGGGAAGCTGCCGACGGCACTAGCCCGCCAGCTGCGGCTCCTCGCCCGTCCGCCCGGGGCGGCACGGCGACGGAAGGCGGTCGCTGCGCTTGGCCAGGCCCAGTCGCACCGCCTGCTGCAGCTTGCGCCGCACTCGTAGGGCTGCTGCCAGCGGCACGGGCACTCGCGTCGTCCGAGGAAGCCGACGACGGCGACGACTGGGAGCCGGGGTTCGCGGTTGCTGCTCGCTCACGCAGTGCCTTGAGGTAGGCGTCGTTGACGAGCTTAAAAATCACGGAGACCGCTGCCATCTCCTCCGAAGGGTGGCTGGTAAGTACGGTGCGCAGGCAGCTCAACAGGATGGCCTTGGCGTACGCACGCATGTCGCGCCGCGACGCGCCGTACAAAAAGCTCGTGTCCGAGCTAATCGGCGGCAAGCACGCGCGCCGGAGCAGAAACGCATAGAGGCGGCGCGAGTCGCGCAAAAGGTAGGACGGCTCGACAATGTCCTCTGTCGGGCTCGAGCCGCACGCCACGTGGCGCGCTAGCGCGGGCACCGAGTCCAAGTTGAGCTCGATCTTCCATACGCGCCCACACTTGGCGTCCAAAACCCAGTAGGGAGCAAGAAAGACCCAGCTCTTCGCGTACATGGAGCTGTCTGCGTGCGGCTCGCTGCTGAGGTCCGCCTCCGTGTTGTCGCTATTGCTGGCGCCATCGCCCGCCTCGCTGCCGCCGTGGCCAGCCGCAGCCGCAGCTGCAGCCGCGCCGCCGCCGCCGCCGCCGACCAGGAAGCGCACCTCGGCCGGGCGCTGTACAAGTGCCAGCTGATCCTCGACGTGCTGCAAGGTCCGCCCCTGCATGGAGATGCCGCCAATGTGCGTCAGGACGCTGCCGCTCGGCACCGCGCCGCTCGGGGTCTTCAGGCGCGCTGCGAAGGGGGCCGCGTCCCCGGCACTCTCCACGGGTTCCAGCTGGAACATGTCGCCCACCTCTAGCGGCACGGAGGCCTCCGTGCAGTTGCTATCAGCAGACCCAGGCGCGGCCGTCGCCTTGCCCCGGGCGCGCTGCATCGGCTTTGGGATCATGCAAGGGCTATCGGTGTCTGCAGCGACGTCGTAGACGCATGACAGCCGGCCCTCCATGCTGTGCACGCAGATGAGGTTGTCGACGATGCTGATGCCCACGCTGCCCGAGGCGACCAGCTTGAGGCGCTTGACTGGAAGCGTCGACTCGCGCCCGAGCTTGTACAGGTTGAGAGTCCGCGCCTCCATGTCCACCTCCAGGCAGTAAATGCTGTCGTACAGCTTGGCCAGCGACACGTCGCGGTGCGCTGGTGACGCCTTGGGCAGCGTAAACTTGGCTAGCCGCGCAGGCTTTTGCGCGCCCTGGAACTGGTATGGCCGCATCTCGCTGCCATTCCCCGTCGCGAGGAGCAGCACGTGGTGGTCGGGAAGGTGCCAGAAACACTGGATGGTATGCCTCACCGTCTCGAGCAGCTTGCACTGCTGCTCGCCCTTGTCAGGGTTTGGCAGCCGAAAGACCTCGAGGCCGTACCGCGTCACGAGGCACAGACAGGGCCGATCGGGGTTGTCGCCGCCGGGCCGGCACGCCTCGCGGCGCAGCCAGAGCATGCCGCCGCGCAGGACCAGGTTGCCGCGCTTCGTCTTGCAAGATAGCTTGATCTCCGTGGCGCGCTCGAGGTCCACAATGTCCACGGTGGTGTCGCTGCGCTGCACCGCGAGGAAGCGGCGGCACACGGAGAACTTGACATCCAGCGTCTTGCCCGCGTTCACAAAGTTCACCGGGGCGGACCTTTTGGCGCCCAGGCGCAGCTCCACCGCAAAGTAGACGTTGCTCTTGAGCAGCACGAGCTGCCGGTTCGCCTGGTCAAACCACACTTTGTGGCCCGCAAAGTCGATATCGATCGCGTCCTCGCTCACCTCCAGCCACGACCTGGCCCCCAGCGCGCGCCCCGCGCTCAGGGCCGCCGCCTCCGCCGCCATGCCGCCTTCTCCCGCTGCCGCTGCCGCTGCCGATCCCGCGTCGTCCGAGTCCCAAGCCCTCCGCCCCGCAGTTCGCGTCCGGGTCCCTACCCAGCCCCGCAAAGTTCGCGTTCGGGTCTGTCTTCGCGCATCATCGGTCGGGACTCGGCCGCAGACCGGCCTTCCGTTGCTCGCGACGAGAGCCCAAAGAGTCCCGAGAGCCGCAGTGGGCACCGAGTGGGACGCGTGCGGGAGCGATCTGAGGCGGAGATCGACGCCGCTGGGTCGGGCCGGACGCGCGGCGGGTGCGAAAGGGTTGGTTGCGCGCTGGCGCTTCGAGGTCGCGCGATGCGAGGGGGAGCGGTGCAGCCGGGCGCGAGGCCGCGGGCCGGGTTTGCGGCGCTGGTGGCGGCGGCGGCCCTGGTCGCGGCGGCGATGGCGACGGGCGTGCGGGCGGGCGGCGTGGCGGAGAACGGGCACCTGTGGAGCGTGCAGCCGACCTCTGCGACCGCGCTTGGCCTCGCGGAGGAGGGCTGGCGAGACGTGGAGGACACGGCGCTCGAGTTCTTTCTCGAGCGTGACATGGTCGTGCGGGTGAGTTACTCGGCGACGGTCGTGGCGGACAAGCCGTACTTGCCTGGCGGCGATGTCGTCAACGACGATAACAGCGACTTTCTGGCCATGCGCCTCGTGCTGGACGGCGTGCCATTCCGGCAGTCCGGGTCGCACACCAACCCGCTGTCGTCGTTTGAGCAAGCACGGAGCAGTCTGCTAGGCCACATTGTGTCGGAGCTAGCCCCAGGCAACCACTCGGTGCGGCTCCAGTGGCGCCGATGGGGCTCCACCGTGCGGAGCTGGTCCATCCGGCCAAACCTGGCACACGGCCAGAGCGGCGGGCGCACCGTGGTGGTCAAGGCGCGGCACAAGTACATTTATTACGCGCAGCCTTTGACGGGCGCGCGTATTGCGAGCGTAGACGATGCCTGGGCGGAGGTCCCTGGCTGCACACTCGCGTTTGCGCTGCCACGGCGGTGGAGCCTGCTCATGCTCTACAGTTTGCAGGTGCGGCCGCAGGTGGCGCCAAACTCAAACATGCTGCGCACGGCAAGCGACTTTGTTGGTACGCGCCTGTTGGTGGACGGCGTGCCGCTGCGCGAGTCCGGGGCGCTATTCAGCTCTGTGTCGCGGACCTACCGGTCTGCCGTGCTGGCTGGCCAGGTGCAGCTGACGCTGGGTGCAGGGGAGCACACAGTCCAGCTTCAGTGGCGCAAGTGGGGGCCCACGGTCCCGATGTGGTTCTCGCAGCCCTCGGCGTTCGGCGGCTTCGTCTCGGGCCGGTCGATCATCGTCGAGGGCAGCTACAGGCCCGTAAAGCAGGCCAGCCCGCTAGAGGTCGCCACGCTTGACAAGGCCGACCACGGGGAGGGAGCTCGCGCGAGGCTCTTGGCGCGACATACCCGGCACGGTCACGCGGCTGCAACTTGTGGCCCCAGCAACGTCGTGCAGCTCAGCTTTGCGCTCACGCTGTCGCAGATCACCAAGCCCACCAGCGACGTGTGGACCTGGGAGCGGTGGAACTCGATTTCCACGCGCCTCGTCATCAACAACGAGGCCCTGCACGCGTCCGGTGGCACTCTCGACGCCCTCGTGCGTCACAGACTCGGCGCGCGGCACGATCCTCGTGCGCTTGCCCCGTGGGACGCACACCGCCAAAATACAGTGGCTCCAGGAGGGCGTGGATGACCTCGCGTGGCAGTCTGCGCAGGAGCTGCTGGACGGCTATGGCGGGGGCGCGTCGCTCCTGGCTGCGCATCAGGCAGTCAACCAGGCGCCAGAGATCCACTTTGACCCGCCCGAGATGGACGCGCAGCTTCAGATCATCGATGGTGCAGAGACGGTCACGCTGCAGACCTCCGAGGACGGCACGCTAAAGGTGTCGGGTCTGAGAATATCTGACCGCGATGTCGAGCTCAGCCCCGACTCGGCATTCGCGGTCACGCTGGAGGTGGAGAATGGGTGCTCTCGCTGGACGCGAACAAGCTCGACGGCATCTCCTTTGCCACAGGCAATGGCGATCGGGACCAGGTTGTCTCCTTCGTGGGGGTCATTGGGAGCGTGAATGCTGTGCTCGAGACCTTTTCCTACGTCGGCCACCTCAACTGGCACGGGCAAGATACCCTATACGTGACCGTAAGCGACCAGGGCAACGCCGGACTGGGTGCGGGCGGGCCCAAGTCGGCCAACTTTACGCTTCGCATCCAGGTGGACGCCGTAAACGACGCGCCGACCTTTGCCTATCCAAACTATCAGGTCGTGGACGAGGACGAGCGGCTCGTGATCTACGGTATCACGCTGCACGACGCCGATGTCGACCTGAAACCAGACGGCGACAACCACGAGGCTGCCTTCCAGGTGTCCATGTTTGTTGCCGCAGGGACTCTCTCGCTGGGCGACCTGCCCTGGTCTGGTCTTTGAGAAGGGCATGGCAGCAACGACCGTGCGCTCACCTTTCGCGGCAATCTCGCGGACATAAACAGCGCCCTGGAGCGCGTGTACTACGTCGGCGACGCGAATTCAAACCGGATCCAGCGGCCCGAGGCCCTGACCCTCTTCGTTTCGGACCTGGGTCTCGCCGCCGGTCCCGGGAGGAAGGCACCGAGCTGACGAGTCGCGTGGTCATTCCCATCTCGGTCGAGCCCGTCAACGACGCCCCTGTCATCGTTGTTCCGGAAGTGCCCGCTATTCAACTTGCGGGCTTCGCCATAACCGACCTGGATGCGCAGCACGACGGCTCTCTCGGCGTCTACAACGTGTCCGTGCAGATTGCAAGCGGCAAAGCGCAGCTCGTTCTCGGGACAGAGACGGGCCTGTCATGCTCGATGCGGGCCCAACAGTGACCTGGCCTTTTCGGGGGCGCTGACTGACGTCAACGCGGCGCTCCAGGGCATGATTTACGAGCGTACCGAGAGTTTCGACGGCGGTGATGACGTCCAGTTCCGTATCACTTCCCCGACCGGCGAGTTGGCCACCGCGGGGCTCGACATCCTGCTGGAAAACCTCGCGGTGCCCGAGCTGGTGAGCGTGTACCCCGCCATGGCCCCAATTGACGCCAGCCAGAGCACCTTCGTGACACTCAACCTGGCCGACCCGCTCCCAAGCGCTGATGAGCTGTCGAGGCCTTGGTTTTGCCAGTTTGGGTCGCACAGGGCTTTGCAACCCGTGACCTGGCTCTCAAACTCGACCGGCACCTGCGAGGCGGTTGTGCCCGCGGACCATGCGCCAGGCGCGGTCCGCTTCGTCTGACCGACGGGAGCCGGCTCTGGGCCAACGCAAAGGCGTTCGCTTCTACGCGCCCATGCTACCGGAAAGACTATTGCCCGAGGTGCTGGTGTTGTTGGCGGTGCCACGGTCGCCATCAGTGGCATCGGCTTCCTCAGTGACGACACGCTCTCATGCTTCTTCGAGACGGCCAACGTGTCTGTTGCGGCTGTCTTCATCACGCCCAGCTCGTGTCTTGCCGGGCCCCACCGAGCCCAGCGGTGCGTCGCGCGTATGGCTGACGGTCGAGGCGCGCAGCGCTCAGCGGACCTTTCCATTACATTTGTGGCCGAAGTGGTGGCCACGAGCAGTGACCCGACTTTGGCCCGCGTGCTGGCGGCACCGTGGTATCCGTCACCGGCGGCAACTTTGAGGGTCGCGACCTCGAGTGCCGCTTTGGCAACGCAGATGCCACCGTGGCGACCGTCATCTCGGACAGCGTGCTGACGTGTGCGTCCCCGCGACTGGAAGACGCCAGCCTGCAGCAGCAGCAGCAGCAGCAAACCTGGCGGGGCGGCGCTCGAGCGGGTCAGCCTTTTCATCGAGTGGAACCACGTCGTGGTGGCTGAGCTCCATTTCTCCTACACGCAACAGTTCAACCTCGAGACGGTAGCCCCGACACCATCCCGTTGGACCTCACCTCCGGCCTCGAGCTGGCCGTCGAAAAGGCAGACGCAAGCGCGTGGGCTCAGGAAGAGCTCGACCTTGTGCACAGCGGAGCGGCACACGTGTGCCTCTTTCAGCTCCCGGCGAGTGACGCCTGGGTCAAGGTCCCGGCAGAGCTTGACGCGGCTGAGTCGATTGGCCAAGTGGCCTTGCGCGTGCGGTGCGAGGCGCCTGTCTCGCGTCTGGAAGGCGCTGCTCGTGTGGCCCTCTCCTTTAACGGGGTGGACGAGGTGCACTCTCGAGGCGCTTTCGGTGGTCTACAAGGCGCCAGCCCAGCTGCATGGAGTGCGCCCAGCGCAAGTCCATCTAGCCGGGGGGACTCCAGTGACGGTATTTGGGGTCGGGCTCGAGGAGGTCGCTGGCACGGACTGCGTCTTCTCGGACCCCACTACAGGCTGGAATGCCTCAACGCCGGCCGCGTGGGTGTCCGAGATGAGCGTGCGCTGCACTTTCCCAGGCTTTGACGGGCCGCAGGCGCCAACGCGTCTGGATCTCGCGCTCCATGCCAACGCGGTAGGCGGTCTCTTCGAAGGCAGCGTGGTTGTGCAACTTCTGCCGGACTTATCGCTGGACTCGGCCGACCCCGAGGTCCTGGTCCCCGGCGCTTCGGTGCTTCTAAAGGGGTCGGGCTTTGCACTCTCGGCGACCATGGCCTGTGCTTTTGACGGGACGCGTGCCGAGGCGACCTTCCTGAGCGCATCAGAGCTCGAATGCCACGTGCCACTTGCATTGCATGGGTTTGCGCAAGGCCAGCTCGTGCAAGTAGCGGCGACCATCAACGGCCACGTTTGGGCTACAGCCAGCTCGCAAGCCATTGCGAGCCCAAGCAAGATGGTCTTCACGGAAGTGGCCCCGCGAGTCACGGCCATCGTCGCGAGGAGGCGAGCGCCCCTGACGTGCTGCGCAACGAGCCCATTCAGCTCTCGATGATGGCTTTTGGTGCACCGGAGCTGTGGGCGCAACTGGAGGGCGTGCACTGCCGCGTCGGGGGTGGAGAGACCTCGGCAGAGCCGGCCGAACTGGACGAGGCAAACAACGCGATCAAATGCACTGTGCCGCGCAGCGCGAAACCTGGCGCCGCCCGTGTTGAGCTGGGCCGGCCCGGGGCACACGGAGATTGGCTTGACACAGGTCTTCTGCTGCGCTACGTTTTGCCGCCCGTTGTTCTTGGTGTCGAACCTGCTTCAGGCCCGGCTGTGGGAGGCACACCGATCCGTCTCGTGGTGGAGAATGCGATCAGCCTCGCGCAGCTCCGCTGCGTTTTCCACCTACCGCCCGAGGACAATGCGGAGGGCGCTATTTTGGCTTTCGCAGAGGCTGTGCTGGTAAACGAAGGTCTCGTGGAATGCCTGACGCCCGCAATGGACCCGCCGCGAAGCGTTCTGGTGACCACGGCGGCCTCCGACCCCATGGAGCTCGCACCTGGCTCGCAGCCGTTCACGTTCTTTGCAGAGCCCCACTTGGTGGCGGCCTCTCCGTCGACTATCGTCATGGGCCGCGACGTACCCCTAGGCCGCTCGATCCGTGTCGAGACTGACGGGATCAGCACGGCGGAGGAGATCGTCTGCCACGTAGCCTTCGGGGCTGCTGAGCCGCGGCACGGCGCCTCGGTGCTCTGATTCACGACGACGGTCGCGTCGTCGAGTGCTTTCTAGGTCCCGACTTTGGAAGCCAACTCGCAGAGGTCGGAGCCACCAGCTTTGAGATACGGCTCTCCCTCAATAGCGGTGTGGACCTCTCGGACGACGTGTTGGAGGTCAATCTAGTCACGGGGCTTTTCGTGGCGGCCTTGGCGCCGTCATCCTGGCTCTCCGGGGAGGAGCCGCTCGTTCGCCTGACTGGCACAGAGGCCATTGCCGCCGCACACGGCGAGGCCCTTGCCCGGGAGCTCTGGTGCGACTTTGGGGAATGGGGCCGCTCGCCGCTCGCCATTTCTACGGACCCACCAGGGCTCGAATGCACTGCGCCACCAGTGGAGCTTGGCTCTGTCACGGCGCGGAGCTTTGATGTCATTGACGCCGCTGGTCGGTCTGCTCTGGACGCTGCCAGCTCCGAGGTTGTGTTCGAAGTGGCTCCGGCTCCCAGGGTCTTGGCGATCGAGCCACCGTTGGAGCGCACGTAGGGGGGACGATTGTACACGCGCGAGGTCTTCATTTGGAATCGCTGCTGCACGCAGAGCCGCTCTGCCGGTTTGGGGCCGCGGTGGTGGTGGGCTCGCGGCTTGGCCCAAACGTCGTCGAGTGCATCGCGCCTGCCCAGCCGAATCTGGACTATTCTGAGGTCGAATTCGCGGTGTCCGTCAACGGGGGGCGCGACTTTGCTTGCGGCGGCCAAGACTGCAAGTTTACGTACCGGCCGACCGTATACGCAAGCTCTGTGCAGCCAGCGGTGTCCTGGGCTGGTGGCTTTCCACTTTTGGTGAGCACATCGGCAGATATCGAAGAATCGGACGCGAAGGGCGTGTTCTGCGCGCTCTGGAGCCAATGGGGCCCGCATCCTGTCGCGGACCCTCGCTGTCTTCGTCGACTCGCGTACGCTGAGCTGCGCACGCCGCAACCCGCGATCTTCGGAAGCGAGCTCCAGGACGGCGAGGCCTTGGCGCTGGAGATCGGCCTGATCTTTCTTGGTGCCCGAACCGCAACGGTGCCCATCTCGCTTTGGAGCAGGGCCGCGACGGTCCTCACGTCGCCCCCATTCGCAGTTCTTGGGGCGCCAGCGAACATCACCGTTGCTGTCGCCCCAACTCAGCCCGTGACCGTATGTGCCTTTCGCGCGGATGCTTACTCGGAGCCCGCTCTGGTGAAGGCTGCGAACGGGTCGTGCGCGGTGCCACCGAGTCTTGCGGGCCTCGGTCCGTCCTGGCGTGCTGCACTCGGCGCATGTCGGTGTCTCGATCAACGGCGCCGACTTTGTGTACGCTCAGGAGCCCTTTCGGCTCGTGCCCCCTGCGATGCTCCGTGGCGTCCACCCGGAGCAGACGCATGTGCAACAGAATGGCACCGTGGAGCTCCGCGGTTTTGGCTTCGCCGCCATTGCTGCTCTCTCGAGCGTTCTTGGCGACGACGACGTCGGCGACCTGGTTTGCGTGTTCTCGGACGATGGCCACCACTGCCGAGGCGGCGGGTGCTGTCCTCTCCGACACGCGCGTGCTGTGCATGCTGCCGCAACTGAGCCTTCAGAGCACCGTGGAGCTGCGGCAGGTCCACCTTTCCGTCGGAGGTATCAAGGTGTCCGTCGGCGAGGCTGTTGTGGAAATCTACCGAGACACGCCCCGCCTGACTGGCGTGCAGCCGATGCTTGCTCACGTTGGCACCGCGTTGCGCCTCTCCGGCGACAATCTGTACTTCAACAGTGCGATGCGATGCCGATTTGGCGCGCCCGTCGTGGTGGCGACCTCCGAGGCGCACATGCTGGAGACCGGGGAGGTGCAATGCGTCATGCCGCCGCTGGGTAGCTCGGACGACGAGCAAGAATGGCAGCTGCAGCTCGCCTTGAACGGCCGCGACGCCATCGACGGAAGCGTAGAGGTTTTCGTCAGCGGAACGGCAGCAGCGCAGCTTGCTGAATCGCCCCTCTCGCTGAGTGTGATGAGTTTGTCGCCCGGCTTGGCGACACGCGGGGCGGCACCACCGTCTCTGTTCTGGGCGTCGGCTTCGCAAAGTACTCCGGCCTCGAGCTCGCCCTGGGGCCCGCTTGCGTTTTCACAAGCACGGACAAGCACGCGCTTTTCGCAAAGGTGTCGATTCCAGCCATCATTGTCAACGACACCGTCGCCACGTGCACAACACCTGCGCTCGGCGTGCAAGGCACAGCGCAAGTCACGCTTTCCTTCTGGCCGGACGACACCCTCGACTACGGGAGCGCAGTCTTTCATTTCGCGCCGCGGCCTCGACTCTTGAAGGCGTCGCCGACTTTGGTCGCTTCTGACGGGACCGAGCCGCTCAGCGTACAAGTCCTTGGCTTTGGCTTCGTGGACTCGCCGGAATCAGGTGCCATTTTCGCTGGCAGGACAGCGAGCTCGAAGTGCCTGGGGCGTTTATGCACGCAGGCAGCGGCATGGCGCTTCAATCCGTGCTCTGCGAGGATGTGATTCTCCCGCCCCCCGCTTTGGACCAGGACAGGCTACTCGCTCTCCGTGCGCGTGTCCAACAGTGCCGGGGAGCAGTCGGAGGCGCTCAAGCCAGACATCATGGTCCATGGCCCGGTTGCTCTTCTGGGGTTCTCGCCTACCTCGGTTGCGGCTGCGGCAGATCCTGTCACAATCCTCTTGGAGGGCACTGGCTTCCTGCCGTCCGAGCAGATGAGCTGTCACTTTGGCCGTGAGGCTGTTCGCGGCGAGGCACTCTTCCTTAGCACTCAGCGGGTGGCTTGCGAGCTCGACACCTCGCTGCTCGCGCCAGGCCCACACGAGGTCCAGCTGACGTTGAACGGCGGCGCCTTTATCGTCGGTGTCACGGGTGAAGGCCCGCGAGACCTCCTCGTCCTCGAGCCTGCTAACGTCTTGAGCACAGCTGGCGCACTACTGCCGAAAACGGGGCCCACTAAAGGTGGAACGGCGATCACGGTGCAGATTGAGGCCGCCAGAGACCACTTTCCCGACCCTGCAAGTGGCACCTTTTCATGTCGCTTTCGGGGCATCGCGGACACTGTCGCAAAGGTGGTCGAGGGACCAACCGCGACCACGCTGCTGGTAACATGCCCAACGCCAGGTTGGAGGTAGCGAAGGTGCCCAAGCTGCCTTACGAGGTCGGCGTCGATGTCACACAACTCGAAGCAGACCATGAGCTCGCTGTGTTCGTCGGCTCGTTCACGTTTTACGCGGAGCCGAGCCTGCTGAGCACTATCCCGGCAGCTGGTCCAGCCAGTGGTGGGACACTACTGCGCGTGCACGGTGTTGCCCTCTATGGAGCCGATACCACCATTGAATGCCGGTTCACAAGCTCGGATGGTTCGTGGCACGAACGTGTCCCAGGCACCCTCGTTGGGTCCGCTGAGGCGGTGGAGTGCACTGCGCGCGCTATTGGAGTCGCGAGCAGTCTGCTGGACGTTAGCCTCAATGGCGTGGACTTCACCGCGGACACCGTCGCCTTTGACTTTCTGCCGCAGCCCGAACCCAGCGCGACATGGCCCTCCAAGCTGCTGGTTGCAGGAGACGGTACGGTGGTCCTGAGTGCCGTCGCCGTGCAGAGCCTCGAAGTGCTCGGCGCAAACTTTTCCGACGCTCGTGACGCTCGGTGCCACTACACCGCCGCCGAGCCTGCAGATACTGTGGCTACCTTTGTGGACGACACCTTGGTGCTTTGCGGCTTGCCAACGCGCGTCCTGTCTGGTGAGGTGCTGACTGTGGCGCTCTCCGTGGACGGCCAAACACGGAGCCATGCGGTGACGATCGAGCAGGAAGCAGTTCCAGAGACGCTCGCTGCGCTCCTGCCTTTGGCGCGATTGTGGGCGGCACGCGCGTGGGCGTCACGCTGGGCGACGGAGCAGGACATGCAAAAGGTGGGCCATTGCACTGCATTTGGGTATGCGAGGATGGCCCTTCGCTCAGCGTGCCCTTTGACGCCGCCGAGAGTGCCTGCGTTACGCCGCCGGTCCATGATCCAGCTGCTGATGCTGATGCTGCTGCTGCTGTTGTCGGATGCGACCTGTTCGTTGCTGGCGCATTGTTCATGGACCTACTCGGCCGCGACATGGCAACTGTGGCCACGGCATTGCAGACGTCCGGACTTGGCACGCCGTTTCCACTTTGTGCCGGTGCCCTTGGTCGTTGAGTCGACGCGGCGGTGGTCGATGGGCGCCAGCAGCAAACGCTGTACATTCAAGGGCACAACTTTCCGCTCGCAGGAGCGGCTGACTCATCACTCCGCTGCAAGCTTGCGTGGGCCTCCGCGAAGATGGAGGTCATTGGCCACCGCGCCGGCGAGAACCAGGTCGCCTGTGAGCTACCAGGCCAAGCGGAGCTCGAGGCAGCGTGGCATGTGACGAGCCCTGGTGAGCTCGCTGGGACAGAGATCATCGTCCGCGTGGCCTTCAATGGGCAGGACTTTTCGTCGGGCGGGCAACCGTTTGAGTACCTCGCTGAAGAGCTGGCGCTCGACACGGACACAGTCCAGGGCCCAATCCTGGTGTGGAGGGCGCTTGGCAAGCAGGCCCGGGTCAGGCTCCCTCTAACCGAGACAAGTCGCGCATTCTTACGGGCCCGCGCTTTCGAGCTGGACCTGGCGTGCCGCTTTGGTGAAGCGCACGTGAGCCCGGCGCACTTTGACTTTGAGGACCCGGGCAGTTTGGTTTGTGCGGTGCCTTCCGCCATCGCCGCAGGCACACGTGGGGCTGAGCTGCGTTTGAACTCTCTCACGAACGCCGGCGAGTTTGGGCCTGTCGTTGCCTCGATCGACGTGGGCGCTGAGACAGTACAGGTCGGCAATTTGGCGCCGACGAGCGGGCCGCTTGAGGGCAACTCACTGGTCCGCATCGCTATCTCCGAGGCGCTCACAAGCGACATTGCAAACGCAGTGGCCTCGGCGCGTTGGCCCTGGAGTGCGTCTTCCATTCTCCGGCACAAGCGCAGCCTGTGCAGCGCGTTGCGCCTGCTGCGCTGGGCTTGAATAGCATCACGTGCAGCTCCCCCGCCGTCGATCGTGGGAGAGGTACTCGTGGACCTTCGTTTCCGCTCAGCCCTATCCAGCGCCACCTCGTGCGGGTCGGAACCTTTCAATACGTCGAGCTCCCGGAGGTCTACAGTGTGTCCGAGGTCATCTTCTCGCACGAGGACCTCCGCGCAGGGGGCCGATGTGATGGTGTCTGGCGCCGCCTTCCCGGCCGCCGAACGCGGCTGCGCCTGCCTGTGGTTCGTGCACAGCGATCCCGAACCACGAGACGCCTCGCACGCAGTCGTGGCGGCATGCAGAGCTATCTCCGCTGTCCAGGTGCAGTGTCTTCTTCCCAAGGCAGACAAGGTCCTTGAGCGCAATGCACGGGTTCGAGGGGCCGCGGTGCTCGAGCTGGAGCTGTTTGTAACCGAGCAAGACAGCGAGGCTGCGCTCTCGTCGGCGTCGTTTGCCACAGTGCTGGTCTACCCGCCCCTGCAGCTTGGCCTGATCGAGCCATCGTCGGGGCCGCTCAACGGCGGCACGGAGCTCACGATGATGGGCGCAAACTTCGTCGACTCGATTCTACTGCACTGCCTCTTCGCAATTGAGGATGGCTCGCTTGAGCAACTCGTCCTCGCCCGGCGCGGCGGGTGAGCTCTTCGGAAGTGCGCTGCCGTACCCCGCCAGTGGCCGGACCTTGCCACGCCAAGGTTTTTGCAGTGTACACGGAGCCCGGAGGGAGCCCGAGGCACCTCCAGGAGCTCGTGCGGCGGCGTGAGTCTGCGCTGGCAGCTGGCAGCGGCGCCGGTGTGTTCAGTATCGGACTTTACCGCGCGTGCAGCGTGTGACGCCCGAATGGCGCCACAGCACACCACAACGGAGCTTGAGCTCGAGTTTGTCGAGCCGCTTAGCGCACAGTCGGTCCTCATCCGCTTCGAGGGCCAGGGGGCCGAAGACTTTGCCTGCCAAGTTCTCGCCGGCAACGCGACCAGAGTGTCTTGCGAGATCAGTGCCAGTGCCAGCCTGCCCGCAACGGGCGACGCGGCGGTCTTTGGTGGCGGCCTGGAGGCAGCTTCGAACGGGGCGAACTTTGCGCCGCTCATTCGCGTTTCCGGCCGGCGCGCGGCACTCTTTCGCGGGCCTGCTCCGGTGGCGATGTCTGCTGAGCGAGAGTATCTCTCCGTGGATGGCGGGGAGCTCGTCGCCGTGACGGGCCTCAACTTCTTCCGTTCCGAAGGGTTGCGGTGCCACTTTTGCGTGAGCTCTAGCTCGTGCCGGGTCACAGGCGCGCTGGCTCTCAAGCGAGCTGGTGGAATGCCGGACCCCAGAATGGCCAGAAGGCCACGCTCACACAAGTGCCACACTCGCCATCTCCAACGACCGGGATCTTGCCGGCATGTTGGTCGGCCCAGTCGTCAGGTTCGTTCACCCCGTCCAAGTACACGCTGTGGAACCTGAGTCAGCCCCGCAGGGCTCGCTCATCCGTGTCACGGGCAAGTTCCTTGTGCCCGACATCCACTACTCGTGCGTGTTTTGGCGGCGTCAGCACACCGGCGAGTTTCATCGGCCAGGCCACGCTCCAATGCTTGGTGCCCGCTACGGCTCGCGCGATTGGGCAGGCGGGTGCTTCCAACTCTATGGAGGAGGCCTTGGGCGTTGTGCAGCTCTACGTTATCGCCGGCGACGGAACCCTGCATAGCGCCGGGGCGGAGAACGATCCGAGAGGCGTCTCTTTCACCATTCTGCCAAGCGGTAGCGAGTCAAGCGTGCCGAGAAAGGCGTACCCGTCCTTTGGAGAGCGCACCGGTGGTACGCCCATCTCGGTGCAGCTGCCATCGACTTTGGACGGCACGGCTGTGCGTTGCGCGTTTTTCGCTGCGCTTTCGCCGGACGACACCTGCTGCACCGTGTCGCGGACACCGAAGCCACCGTGGCTGATGATGGCGGCCTGCTCTGCTATTCACCCGCGCATGCGAGTAGTGACCATGTGTACTTTGCCGTGCTTCGCGCTTCGAGCAACGATCTGCAGGAAGTGCCTGTCCACGAGGCGCTCGCTCCGGTGGCACGGTTCGAGTACATTGTGCCACCCAAGCCGCTGTCTGTGGCGCCGCGGGCCTTTCCTTTGTTGGAGGAAGGGACCATCGAGGTTCAGGTGCATGGTCGGGATCTCTACGTCGGCCCAGGCATGGCAGCTCGGTGTAGCTTTGCCGCATCCCCGCAGGAATGCTCAACGGCCACATCGTGCCGGCCTCACAGGCCACTGCGACGAGGGTCGTGTGCACCATCATGAACCCGGCCCATCACTTTCATGTGGACGAGGACTTGGCTGTGTGCTTAAGCTTCGACGGGGGGTCCACATGGACTGCCGCTGGCATGGCAGGTGACGCCACATCCGGCCTTACCCGTCCCGTCCCACTTTGGACAGTGGACCACGCAGACCCTGCCACACTCGTGTACTCTGGAGATGCAGGGGCGGGCCACCTTCGCTTGGTTGGCCGCAATCTCCGCATGGCTGCCGGGGCGTGCTGCGCATTCGCAGGAGGAGCGATCATGACGCTTGCTTCGGCGCTTGACGGCGGGAGCGCTGTGAGGTGCGAGGCGCCCTCGGCCTCGGACGTCGCGCTGATCCTTGGCCATGACCCGATCGTCCAAACCACCGTGGGTTTTAGCCTCGACTGCGTCACGACACTGAAAGCGGCTGGGGTTGCTCTCGTGTCCCTGCACAGGCAGGACGACATCGTCTTCGAAGCCCTCGAGCCAAGCTCCGCCCTGCTTGTGGCAGGGAGCAACGAGTCGTCACATCACGAGGTGGCTCTGTACGGTCGCATCCCGGACGTGTCACCCAGCGATGTCCTGTGCCGATTCGGCATCATGGAAGACGCCGCAACGCTGCCGGCGCTAAGCCTCGACGCAGGCGAGGGCTCCATCAAATGCAAGCTGCCGGCGCTTTCGTCGCTTCTTGTGCACGAGTGGGCGACCTCTGCCAGTGTTGCGAGCGCGGATGCCGCGTCCAGCCAGTTGGTGAGCGACATCGCGCTCTCCTTCGACGGCGGGGCCACTTTCATGGAGACGGGGTTGAAGTTCACGTTCGTCACGAGCCGCGTGGCCATCCAGACCTTTACTCCGCGCGCGACGTCTTGCAGCGGCGGCACCAAGGTGCGGGTCATTGCGGAGACCCTTGGTCCATACGAGGCCTTCACGTGCACGTTTGGCATGGCAACAGTACGCGGTAGCAAGGTCTCGCGAGACGTCGTCGAGTGCGTGGTCCCCGCTCTCGAGGCGTGCGATGGCGTGACGGCAGTCGCGTTCAAGCTCGGATGCGCTACCGACACAGAGCGCGAGACGCTTGAAAGTGTCGAGCTTGGCAGCTTTGCCTACCACCCCAGCATTGCCGTGACTCGGTCCAGCCCTCAGGTCGCTGCCGCCGGCCGCTACACGGCGATTGAGGTGCACGGCGCCAATTTCTAGCACAGCGCTCGGTTGCCGACTTGGCGGGTCTGCCGCAAGCCTTGCGGCAACCTTCGTGTCGGAGAACCTTGTGGTGTGCCACCTCCTTCCTGGCCACGCTGGGCCGGCCGGGGCGAACAGGACTATCGAGGTGACCGTCAACGGCGTGGACTACGTTGGACCTGACGCAAAGGAGTCGCCCATCCGCTTCATTTCCCGGTCATCAAACATGGTGGTGGTGGAGCCGCTGGTCGTCTTCATGCCGCATGATGGCGGCTCGCTTGTGCCGATCAGGCTAACCGTCCAAGCCGACGTGGCCGACCTCGCGGGCCTTGAATGCCGCCTTTGGTTTACGGGACCTGACGGCGCTGCCGATCTGCTCGTCCTGCCCGCCAACGTCCTGCTCGGCACAGAGCAGTCTGCGACTTGCGAGGGCTTTGCAAGCCGAGCACTAGTGGCTTCTCGCCAGACTGCTTCTCTCGCGCTGGCCCTGGAAGGGCAAACGGGCGCACTGTGGCCTGATGTAGCCACGATCCGCTTCGAAAGTGCCCCAGTGCTCGGCGGAGAGGTCACTCCGCACTTTGTGGCGCGCCGTCCCGGCACGCACCGCGTCTCTGTCCATGGCATGGGTATCAAGCAGTCGCATGTACTCATGTGCACAGTCGGCAAGCTCGGCGGCCGCGAGAGCCGCGCGATCTGGGTCTCCGAGCGCCGCATCATCTGCGAGATCGAGCTCCCGGAAGATCCATCCAAGCTGCCCGCAACGCTCGAGCTGGACGTGCTGTGGGATGGGCAGCCTCTAAGCGACCGGCCACTGGCAATTTCCTTGGCATGGGAGCCGCGGCTGCTGCACGTCTCCCCGCCGAGCGCAAGCGTCGCGGGCGGCACAGAGCTGCACATTGTGGGCGAACAGTTTGGCTTGGCCAGGAATCCAAAGTGCGTATTTGGCGCACCAGGCGAGCTTTGGTACACTCGTGTGCCCGCGCAAGTGCGCAACAGCAAGTCTTTGCGCTGCATAGCGCCCAAGCTGGACCTCTCAACGACCAAGCAACACGGGCCCGCGATCGTGTCGCTCCGCGTTGCCGACGATTCTGGGGCTTTGAGCGCCGAGACCCTCTCGCTGCTGTACGCGCCCGTGCCAAAAATCATCAGCACCTTCCCGGCGCTCGGGTCGAATGCTGGGGGTACCGCTATCCGAGTTCTCGGCCACAACCTGGCCCCTGAGGACGGCCGCGAGCTGCTCTGCCGCTTTGGCGAAGAAGGCGGCGTCACGACCACCGTAGTGGGCGCCAATATCAGCAGCTCTGAGGCCCTGTGCACGTCGCCGAGCCGACTGCTCAGCGGCGCGTCAACTCACGAGGCTGTTGCCTTCGCCGTCTCGAGGGATGGCGGCGTCAGCTTTTCTCCAGCGGGGCAGCGACCTTTACCTTTATTCTCCCGCTCCGGGTCGACCATCTAGAGCCCAACACTGGCGCGGGGAGGGGCGGAACTCCGGTAGTGCGCGGAGCCAACTTTTACAACACGGCCCTCCTCGCGTGCCGCTTCGTGTTCCCGGACGCCACGGTACCGGGGACCATGGTGTGGGTGTCCACTACGATGGCACAGTGCCACACGCCAGCCGTCTCGCGACTCGGGCCCGCCATGTTGGAGGTATCCAACAACGGCGTCGACTTTAGCCCGGTGGGCGATGGCGCCGAGTTTACTTTCACCAGCCAGGTCACGCTGCACTCGATCCAGCCCGCGGCTGGCCCGAGTGGCGGCGAGACATTGGTTCACGTGTTCGGAACCAACTTTGCACATACTGCACAGGTGGCGTGCGAGTTTGGCTACCGTCGCGTGGAGGCCACATTCGTTTCTCCGAACGAGCTAGTCTGCATCTCGCCCGAGTCGTGGACAACTGGTGTCGTGCCGTTCCGCGTCACGCTCAACGGCGTGGACTTCGTCGCGGCGCCAGGCGGTTCCACGTTTACGTACGTGTCCCCGCTATCCGTGACCCATGCGGCGCCTCTCGCCGGTCCTGCGGAGGGCGGCACGACGGTGGTGTTTTCCCTGGGTGACTTTGCTGGCTCGTTGCAGGACACGATGCTCGCGGAATGGATCTCGTGCCGGTTCGCGTCCGAAATAGTGGTCCCAGCAGTAATCTCTGGCCCGCGCACCTTTGAGTGCGTGGCGCCCGCCCGCCCGGCGGCGGAGGATTGGACCGTGAGCCTCGAGGTGCTCTTTGCCCAACAGAGCGTGCTTAGTGCTGATCACTATAGCGTGGCGCTGCAGTTCGAGTACGTCCAGGATGCGGTGGTCCGCTCGATCTGGCCAAGGGCCGGCCCGATGTGGTGGAACGGTGCTGACCATCGAAGGCGAAGGCTTCGCGCGCCCCAAGTTTGATGGATCCGACCTGCTGTGGTGCGACTTTGCAAGACCTACAGGGTCGGAGCCGGAGCGAGTATCTGCAGCGGCGACCTGGGTCTCTGAGACAACCTTGCGCTGCACTGTGCCGGAGCTAAAGCATGCCGAGGCGCACACAGTGAGCGTGCGAAGCGGGGATCGTGAACTCATGGCAGCAAGCGCGTCGGGCGACCCGGCGCTATTCGTGTTCCAGGCTATCGGAGACGCGCTGCTTTACTCGGCGGCACCACGAAGTGGACCGCTCGAAGGAGGCACCGAGGTCGTGGTTTCTGGCCGCAACCTCTTCAGTCCGCACGTCTTTTGCCACTTTGGACACCTGCAGGTGCGTGGTGTTGTGCGCGCACAAGGGAACGAGATTGCGTGCGAGACACCACCGTACCACGGCGGGGCGGTAGGCCAGGGCGACACGGCCGTCAGCTTGAGCGTTTCCTTCGACGGCCATGCGCCATCGGGAAACAGCAGCTTTGAATTCCTGTACAGGTCGCGGCCTCTCGTTTTGCACCACGCGCCAGAAGACGGACCGACCCACGGCGGCACACGACTAGAGATCCGAGGTGCCAACTTTGCGCCTGGCGAAACCGCTGCGTTTTTGGCGGCTTTGACGACGGCACACTACACCCAGGCATCGTCGTGGAAGCGCTGGTGCAGGACTCCGGACTACTTCATTGCGAGGTGCCGCCAGCGCGAGATCTAAACGAGGGCGAGATCACTGTGCACGTCTCGACGAACGGCGGTGTGGACCTGAGCCCGCAGGCGGTACGCTTTCGGTACAGGCGGCCAGCATTCGTGGCGTCCATCAGCCCCAAGTTTGGATCGGTCCTGGGAGGCACAACCATTGCGGTTGCTGGATCGGGCTTTCGCGCAACGGAGGAGTTCACGTGCTATTTTGACGAGCAAGGCGTGGCTTCGGCTCGCTCAGTGTTCATATCTGCGGACCGCATCGAGTGCACTGTCCCCGCACTCAGCCTCGCACCATCCACTGCGCTGGCGCCACGAAGGGTCCGGGTCATGGCGAACGGCGAGCAGCTCGCGGAGATTGGCACGGACGCTTCAGCGCTCCTCTTCTACCCGCACTTTCCAATCCGCCTCGTCGGCATCAGTCCAGCAGCGGGCCTCGCGCACGGCGGGACTCCAGTGGTAGTCTCCTTGGACTCGCGCGGCGTTCCGAGCACGGCTCTTCCAGTGTGCCGCTTTGGTGACGCGGGCCCTCTGGTGCATGGTCGGCTGCTTCCCATCACTGACACGGAAGGTGGCATGCTCGTGGAGTGCGCGAGCCCGGCGTTCCCAGCAGCAAGTACCAATGCGGTGGAGGTTGAGGTGGCTGTGTCCCTGAATGGGGTCGAGTTCACGGAGGGGGGCAAAACCTCGCGCTTCACCTTTCTTCCGCTTGCGCAGGTTTCGCCTGTTGGGCCGTTTAGTGGCGCCAAGGCTGGCGGCACTTTGCTGCGCTTCACGACGACGATGGCCGCGGACCTGGTCAGCGTCAGCCAGGGTGGCTTCTCGTGCCTCTTTGGGCTTCGCAACAACGGGGCAAGCAAGGTCTCAACGCCTGTCTACGAGGAGAGCCCTGGCACGCTCGTGTGTGCCCCCGCCCCTCGCGCAGCTGTCCGACGCGACGCTGGACAGCATCGGCGAGGCGCAAGTCAAGCTTTTGGACCCGTACGGGACCAGCATGGCAACACATGCCTTCCAATACGAAGCCGCCATTGCCTTGGTTGGTTCGCCTGCGCCAGACTCGCTCCCAAGGCTCGCGTCGAGCTTTGACACCGAGCTCCGCGGTCACGGCTTCAAAGACGTCGACAGCCTCACATGCCGGTTTGCAGTTCGGAGCACAGGCCGAGAACTGCTGCGCACTCGTGGCCAGCGACACGACGTCTCGCGGGTGCGCTGCGCGTTCAGCAGCAACATGGACATGGGCGCTATGTGGACGGAGTTGGGGACTGTCGCGCGCCCGAGCTGGTGCTCGGCGTGAGCAACAACGGCGTCGACTTTGTTGATACGCCCCTGGCCGTATTCGAGCCCATGGTCGTCACGTCCGTCAGCCCATCGACTTGTTCCGTCGCTGGCGGAGCGCAGCTCCTCATTCGGTTCACTGGGATGAGCCCGAGGAGCTGCGACCACTCGTCTCGTGCCACTTTGGCGGAACTGCGACCAGCCCTGCGCTGTTGCAGGACGGTGGCGACCTCTACGCATGCAGGACGCCCGCGTTTCCGTCACCCGGCGCGATTGTGCTCTCGCTCAGCTTCAATGGGCAGCATCTTTTCAGCGCCAGAAGCCTCCTGCAGGTGACCGGTGAAGAGGTCGGCCTGGACAACTCCACCCATGGCGGGCACGCCGACGTCTTGCCGATGTCTGGCCCTGTGTCCGCGGAACGATGCTCCGCATTGTCAACGCACCAGGCGCGGCCTCTGTGACGCTGTGCAAATTTGTGCGCATCGAGGATGGCGAGCAGGCTCTGCCCAGCGATGCTGCGGAATCTCTCGCCCTCCCGATCATCGTGCCATGCGGTGCCAATCAAGGTGGGGAGATCTCGGTGGAGGCGCCGGGCGCGCTCTCCGGATCTGGCGGAGACGGCGCTATTGTGGTGCGCGTTTACATTCTCACGAGCGCGAACGGGCTCGAGTGGTCGGCAGCAGCACGAAGCGCCATGTACACTTTCGTGAGCGTCCCGGAGGTGCGCGCGGTGGTTCCCGCGTCGGTCTTTGTCGCGTCTGGTGCGGAGGTGGAGGTCTTTGGCTCTGGTTTGTGGGCAGCGTTGCAAGCGATGCCCAGACCACCGAGTGCGTTTTTGAGGACCCCGACGAACCCGACATGCTGAAGGCGGAGTTCTTTGCGCCCGCTGTTGTGCTGAACGAGCACCACGTGCGTTGCTTCGTCCCGATCGGCTTGGAGGCACCCAAGACGTACCTGGTGCGTGTGACGAACGGCCTGCAGGTGACGCGAGAGATGAACTTTGCTCTACTTCACGTGTCGCCAAGGGTCGTTTTGGAACAGATCGTGCCCATGCGAGGCCCAGCTGTGGGTGGCACGGTTGTGAGGCTCCGCCTCTCGCTCAGCACGCAGCTCTGCGATTGCTCGGGCAAAGACCTGCACTGCGGCTTCCGTTTCGCCGGGCTACTGTGGTGCGAGTCCCGGCGCTTGTGGCGCTCAACCAGTCTGAGATTGCCTGCGAGGCACCCAGTGTGGCAGCCTCGGGCCTCGAATCAGGGTCAGTAACGGCGGGGCTTTCGCTCTGGGAAGGTCTGACAGGCGGGCGCGTTTCTGGCGAGGTCGAACCGGATTTCGAATTCGTCTACCCCGTACAGCTCTCGCTCCTGAGCTCACCCACGCTGTTGCGGACCGGTGGCTCGACTGTGGAGTTGGACGCGACCAACTTGGACGCTTACGCCAACTCGGAGCTGTTTGCCCGCATTGTGGACGACGAGGGGCGCGAGCGACTCGTTCCTCTCCAGGGCGCAGGCAACTCGTCGCTCTTGTTTGTCATCCCGACGTGGCCACCCGGCCCAGTGGCAAGTCGATCTGGTGGAGCGCTCGAGGGAATTCGAGCAAGTCATCAGCGCCAATCGCGTGGCGCTCCGGATCATCGATACAGCGACTATCCATTCGGTCTGGCCCGGTCCGGCCTTATGCTAGGCAGCACCGAGATCACTATTCGCGGGAGGCGCGCGCCACTGCGAGCGCCGGGCTCGCGTGCGTCTTTGAGCTCGAGGACGGCGTCAAGCTGCGCCAGCCTGCGATGCTGCACTCGTCAACGGAGCTGGCATGCCAGACCCCGGGAGTGGAAGCGCCACAGCTTGCGCGGGTCGGCGTCTCGTTCAATCAAGCTGGCGAGGAGGCCGTCGTCGCGGTCGAGACGAGAACTGCTCTGGTTTTCAGGTTTGATGCTCTTCCGCGGATAAGCAGCGCCAGCCCGATGGTCGGGGCTATCCGCGGCGGCGATCTGCTGACGATCTCTGGAACGGGCTTTGTGCCCGGCGAGGCAATGTCGTGCGTTTTCGGCACGCTTCGTGTGCCTGCTGACGTCGTGGATGCGGGGCAGATGCATTGCCTCGCGCCACCGCATGCGGCCATCGTGCAAGCCTCACCAGACCTGTTGGCATTGCCATTTGGTATCACAGCCGCAAACGGCATAGACTTGGTGCCGCACCCCGACGCAATGACGTTTACATACGCCATCTCGCCTGTCGTCGTGCGCGTGACCCCGACTCTGGGCTCCTGGTCTGGGGGAACCGAGATCGAGGTTTGGAAGCGGCTTTGCTCCAGGGCAGTTCTGCGTCTTTCCGGCTTTCGGGGATGCTTTGGTGCCAGCCACCTTCGAGTCGAGCGAAAAGGTTCGCTGCCTCACCCCGTCAGTCCCGGAGATGTCCGTGCAGCGAGGCATCACGACTGCGGAGCGGGCTACAACCACGCCGGTGCAAGTCGTGCACGGCGGCGCGTTGGGCACGCCCGGCACCGACCCTGGCCCGGTTCGGCCTGCAGCGCTGTTTACGTTTGCTCCAGACCCCATCGCGCTGCGCGTGACGCCGTGGGCAGTTCCTGTCGACGGAGGGGCCCTCGTGCGTATTCACGGCCGCAACTTTCGCAACTCGGCGACCCTGGGCTGCTTCTTCGCGGACGGCATCCACAGACCAGCTACCTTCGTTTCCGAGGAGGAAATTCTATGCCCGACTGCGCGGGCAGACACGGCCCACGACACCGTGACGGTCAGCAACAACGCCTTTGAGAAGAGTAGTGCGGTGCTGCCGCTGCTGCGCTTCGACGTGCTAACGTTTCGGCACGCATCGCCGACTTTCGGGCCCGTTGCGGGCGGCACGCATGTCTCCATGGTCCTGGAAAGCGCTTCCGCTTACACAGACGCTACGCTTGAGGTGCTCAAGCAAGCCCAGATCGTGTGCCGCTTCGGAGCACGCACGGGGCCCGGACTCTTTCTCTCAACAACGGAGACGGTTATCTGCATGGCCCCTCCCAGTATCGGGCGCGCCCCGGGGCGCGCCGACGTTCTGGTTTCCGTCAATGGCGGAGAGAGCTTTCAGACCAACGCCTTTCGAGTTCGAGTATATCGTGCCGCCCGTGTTGATGGGCCGCCCAGGCCCTCGGCAGGCGATGGGTCGCACCTGGGGGTGTTCCCAGACATCGACAGCCCACGGTTTGACAGCGCCGCTGCTGTTGTACTCGGCGACCCTAGGAAGCTCCGCGCGCTCTCGGCAGCAACTCGTGCTCGGCAGCGGCCGGCGGCGCCCTCGAGTGCGAGCTAAACCAGTTCGATGCCGCGTCACTGGCCGAACCCGGAATCGCACGCAAGGTCGTGTCGCTGGTGTGGTCCGGCGCAGGCGGCAACATCACGATGGACTCCCAGGTGTACGACTTTGAGTACCAAGAGCGCCCTCGCGTGGTGCGCTTAGAGCCGAGTGTCGGGGAGGCCCTGGGGGGTTTTTGCTCTCGGTCTACGGCTCGGGCTTTGTCAACGGCAAGGACCTGCAATGCCGGTTCAACGCGGACGAGACTGCGCTTGCGACCTTTGTGAGCGAGAACCTCTTGCGATGCCGTGTTCCGCCCACCAGCGCTGGCCGCGTCCTCGTGCAGGTCAGCAACAACGGCAAAGAGTTCTCCGACAAGGCGCTTTCCTGGAGGTTGAGCATGGACCACTACTGGACGAGGTTGAGCCACGTGCAGGCCCTGCGCGTGGGGGCACATGGGTGACAGTGACTGGCAGCGGCTTTGCGCGCGGCAGCGGGTCCCCTTTGTGCCGTTTCGGAACGCAGGTGGTGACCAATGTGCGGCTTATCGACGACTCTGCTGTGCAGTGTCTCGCGCCGCCGAGCCGTGACGGAACCGCCGCTTCGTCGGTGCCGCTCGAGGTGAGCCTCTTCGGCGGGCGCAGCGACGGCGCCTTCACCAGCCAGGGGCTCCGCTTCGTATACACACGCGAAATCGAGGTCCTCAGCGTGTCGCCTGCTTCGGGACCGGTGACCGGCGGAACGGAGGTGCTTTTGCTCGTGCGCCATGTGGACTTTGCTGATGCATTGCGCTGCAAGTTTGGCGAGAGCGCCCCGGTCGCGGGCCGCGTGGTGCTTGGCGCGGCGAGTCGGCATCAATGGGGCCGCTTCACGGATGCGCTGATGGTAGTGCGTCGCACCGCCCTCGTCCGTTGTTGGCACGCTAGACGAGAGGCGGAGCGTGCAGTTGCAGCTCTCGCAGAACGGCGGCGCAGACTTTGCGCCGCCTTCGGGCTTTCGTTTCACGTACACGTCAGCTCTCAAGCTTGCGGGGATCGCGCCAAACCACGGGCCAGCTTTCGCAGGGGGCACCGTCGTGCACGTGCACGGTGAAGGCTTTGAGGACGGCGGGGGCTCTCCTGTCGCTTTGACGAGTCGCAAGTTGTGCCAGCGCACTTTGTGGACTCGCAAACAATCTCTTGCCGAAGCCCACCGCTTGGCGGTCGGCGTCTTCGTGCGGTTCGGGTCGAGGTCAGCAACAACCTGGTCGATTTCGTCGGGTCAGAGTCTTTCGAGTACGTGGCGGACACGAGCGTGTCGGACGTGGCGCCGCGGCGCATTTTAGCGACCGGGCACATCCCGATATTCGTGCGCGGACGGCACTTCCGGAACGAGACAACGCTGAGCTGCCGGTTTGGCGGGCTTGACAAGGTGCGAGCACTCTACATCTCGCCGCGCGTGGTCAGCTGCGTAGTGCCTGCGCTGGGGCGGCAGCGGCGCTGGAGGCCAAGACCATCCTTTCGGTGGCAGTTGCAACGAACGGGTCGACTTTGCGGAAAGCGCTGTGCAGCTCGAGCTGCTCAACGCGTGCCAGCCAGGCCGGTACTGCTCCGGTGGCAATGAGCTCGTTGCGCCAAACGGCACCTTTGTCGCGGAGCCGAGCCAGGGCAACTTCACGTTGTGTTCGCCAGGGACTTTCCAACCACGAGCGGGCCAAACCTCGTGCCTCGCGTGCCCCGTTGGTTTCTTCTGCCCCGACTTTGGCTTGTCCAAGCCCGTTCTGTGCCCACCGGGCTTCGTGTGTGACAAGATCGGTTTGCGGCACCCCGAAACGGCCTGCCCTGCCGGGCATGTGTGTCGGGCAGGAACCAAGAGTGCTAGCGTCGTGGAGTTCCAGACGTCCTCGCGAGCCGGCGGAGAGACACCGGTGCGCCCGTTCTTCACTGGACTCGCGGAGGGCCACTGGTCTCGGGACAGCGAGACCGGGGACCTCTCCTTCCTGTGGTCCTCTCTCGCAACCGCGTGGGAGTACCCCGGCGCCCGGCGCCGGAAACTGGCTTTCGTCGGGCCGTGCATTCGCCTCAAGTACCGGGAGAGGGCTTCATGTCACGCGTGCTTGGCGCTGAGCGGCCTGAGCCGTGCCCGCGCGGGTACTTTTGCCGCACCGGCGTGGCCACGGCAGCGCCCCAAGACGGCAACTTTTCGACGCCGCAGAGGTGCCACGATGGGCACTTTTGCCCCGCTGGATCGACCACACCGGAAGGCAGCGGAGCCTGCCCGACGGGCTTCTATTGCCCCGACGATGCGGTGATGGGCTCCAACCGGGCGCTGCCGTGCCCCCCCGGTCACTTTTGCGCCGGGGTGGGCAACGTTAAGCCGACTTCTTGCTACCCGGGCTCATACAATCGATTCGAGCAGCAGGCGAACTGCACGGTGTGCCCCCGCGGTCACGTGTGCCCGGGATGGGGCCGCACAGAGCCGGAGATCTGTCCCGCAGGTTTTGTGTGCTACTCTACAGGGCTCTCGGCGCCGATCATCCAGTGCCAAGCGGGCTACTATTGTCCGGAGGGTACGCTGACGCTGGTGCGCCCTGGAACTGTAGACTCAAACAGCGCGGCCTGCATGGCCTTCCCTCGGGACGCGGACGGCGAGCCGTCTGGCGTGCAGCTGCACACTGACTGCTTGGAAGGTGACATCACGGCGGCGCGCGCTGAGCTGCTGGACATGCTCGCTTCAACGCTTTCGCCGACCTACGTGCAAGTGGAAACGGCGCCACTTCGCCCGCTGCCCTGCAGGCCTGAGAGCTTTTGCCTCGGCGGCGTGTCGCATCCCATCACCATAGACTGGGTGCCGAGCGTCAGCGAGGGCCGCACAGCGCCGCAGACCTGCACAGAAGGCGCGTACTGCGAGTGGGCAAGCTCTTCTCCGGCCGGCACGGGATTGTGCCACCGTGGGCACTTTTGCCCACGGGTACCGATGTTCCTCTTCAGTCCCCAATCGGAACCTTTACGCGCGAAGAGGGCGCTGTCGCGCCGACGCTCTGCTTCCCGGGGACGTACTCGCCGCTCAACTCTACAGTTGAGCATGTTGTGCCCGGCGGGCTTCACGTGCCAGGGCTACGGGACGTACGAGCCCACAGTTTGTGCCACAGGCACCTACCGGTCCATGGCGGATGACGTGACGTGCAAACTGTGCCCTATGGGCACTTGGAACGCACACACCGTGGCGCGCAGGACATCTCCATGTGCGAGGCGTGCCCGCCCGGCCGCGTGTGCGGCATGAGGCCATGGACAACCTAACGCTGAGCACCGCTTGCCCAGCAGGGCATGCATGCCCGAGGGCACCGACTCGTCGCAGCAATTCGCGCACCAATACCGGCAGGTTACTACAGCGGCGAAGGCACGCGGCCGGAAGAGGTCTACGACAAGCTCTGCCCGGCCGGACACTACTGCGAGCGGGGCACCAAGCTGACGCAGCGCTTCCGAAACAAGTGCACTATCGGCTGGTATTGCCCGCAGGGTACTGCCACGGCGGAAGCGTCGCGTACCAAGTGCCCCAAGCTGACGACCAGCCCTGCGGGCAGCTCGCACATCCGAGCTTGCGAGGTCAACTCTGTCACGGTGCGACAAGAAGCTCGGCTACCGCAACTGGGGCAACTGGGGCTGGTACCACCAGGAGACGGTGTACTACCCCACCTTTGAGTACAGGAACCACATGGGCACCCTGCACAAATTCAACTCCGAGCCGGGGTCAAACCTTTTCGGCTACACGGAGTCGGAGGTCGAGGTAGTGGAGCGCGTCTTGATTGTTGACGAGGCCGCCCGTCCCCCGTCTGGCGAAACGACAGCGTGCACGTCGAACGCGCGTGCCCGCCGTTGGTACCTGCCTTGGTGGCACCATGCTGACCGTAATCGGGCGCAACTTTATGGACCGGCCCGAGCTGGTGTGCCAATTCCACCCGGTAGCACGGGATCAGCCGGACGACCTGGCGCGCCTTCCGAACGGCCTGCCAATCGACCCCGTCCTCATCGATGGCGTCAATCCCATCGTGGTGCCTGCCGTGTTTGAGTCGCCGACGCGAGTGCGGTGCCGTGTGCCTCCGAATACGCAGTTCTTGGCGACGCTCAACCCGCTGGATGGCGCGGCCGTTGGCCTCTCAAACCCGCTGCAGTACGCAAGGCTCTCCGTCTCGAACGACGGCCGCTTCTTCGGCGTCACCAGCACGGTGGTTGCTTACGAAGAGGAACTGGACGACCCGCGCGATCACGGAGGAAACCATCAAGCGCGTACGGATCGAGCATGACTGCTGCGCTGGGCTTGCAATCAGCGCACTCCGGGAGAATCGCGAATTCGCCGTCAGCCAGCCTCAAACGGCGCTGCATTTGGCGAATCTCGACGGGCCTGTCGTGCCGTTGCCCACAACGATCGCCGAGAAGGAGACTCTTCGCACCGAGATGCAATCGGGGTGGTGGCAAGCCCAGCAGGACCGAGTTACGTGGCCCGAGTTCGAGGCCCGAATCGAGCAGTTTAGCCGCGAGGAGGGTGAGCGACGAGGAGAGCAAGGGTGGTTTGCGCTTCGGGGCTTGAACCGCGCAACCATTTCGTTCGACTTTCGGCACATTGACAGCTCGGTGCGCTACAACGAGCACTTCCGGATCGCCATCTTTGTGACCAACTCCACGTGCGAGGAGCGTCGATGCGACGCTTCTCGCAAGCCCTTCACCGTGCCCACGCAAGAACAGTGTGAGCGGATCCGAACTGTGATGTGGGCAACGAGCTCGAGGTGTGGCCATGTTCGCGGCCCATCGACTTGTCCGAGTGGTTCGAGAGTCCTGAGGTGAGCAAGCACTCGCAGTTCAGCCTGTCGCTTTTGGCGATGGAGGACGTGCTGTTTCGTGTCGAGCTCCACCTGCTGCACGGCATCTACTCGTCCCTTGTGCCGCACTTTTGGGACACCGCGACGGTTCACATCGCCGCGCCTGAGCGCGCAAGGTCGCATGAGCACCAGGAGACGGAGTCATACGAGCGACGCAGGCTGAGCAGCACCGTCAGCGCGGCAGAGACCGAGGTTCTGGAGGACTTTTTCTTCGGGGTCGTCCTGAGCCGGGACATGCTAGAGCATCGCCCGCCACTCAACTTGCCCAAGCGTTACGAGGAGACGCGCAAGGGCCGCGTGCTTGTGGCTTCAATGGGACCAGTGACGCTCCGCACGTGACCGACCCGTATGACCTGCGCGCTACCGACCAGCAGTGGTGGACCTCACCGCACCCAGACCACGGGTGGCCCGCGATTTGATCCTCAAGTACCGCGAGACCGCACACGAGATGAATCTGGACGTGGAGGACGAGGCGCTTGAGTTTCAGCTGTCGCGGCTCTTGCTGCCGTACCTGCCCTTCGTGTCGAGCTGTCGCGGGTTCGATTCGGAGGTGCCCCTGTGGCGCTGATGGAGTCGCGAGATTGCGAGCTGCCAATCTTCGACGAGGAAGGGGCTCGGCTGCCGACGGATTGGGAGCGAGCAAACACCCCACCACTCCCCCACCACGACGACGTGGTCGTGGTGGGCCCGTACTCGTTCTTTGGCTCGCCGGTCACGGACTATTGCCACTTGAGTTCGAGTGCAAGTTCGAGGAGGACTTGGAGAACAAGGAGCTTCTTCCGCGGTGGTTTGAGGCCTCGGGTGGCACAGCGGTCGGGCAGATCCTGTGGGAGCCCATTCGCTACCAAGACTTTCTGCTTGGTGGGCGGTTCGTTGACGACTTCGTTTCGATGACCTCGGAGGACTCGCTGATCACGATCGGCATCGATCGTTCCGCGGCGGACGACATGCTCGACTGCGATCGCCGCTGCATGCCGCGCAAGGTGACGCTCGACATTCACTACTTTCAGGTGGACCGCAACTTGAAGCGCATCGTGTCTGCGTCGCTCGTGCTCGAGGACTTTGACCAGGACACGAGTCGCGCAGACTACGAGTTCAAGTTTCAGATGCGGTCGCTCGGCTACTTTGAGCTGATCGTTGCCTTTGCCTTCGAGCGCGAGGTCTTCATCAACCTCTTCGTGTTCATTGGCATTGTCGCAGTGGTCATCGCAGCGGCCTTTTACCTCGTCAACCGCGTGACTACGTCCATTGAGCGCCCACCCAAGTTTCGCTTCGTCTCGTACCTAGCGCTGCTCACGCCAGGCCCAATCGTCGGCATCTACTTGACGGTGCTGCCCACCTCCGTGGTGCTCTTTCTCGTCTGGGCTGTTGCTGGAGGGCGGCAACGAGGTGCGTACGCTCATGGTCGACCTCTTCCCACCCACCCTGGACGCCAACATTACCAAGGCGCGCGCGGCCGAGCAACTCGAGACCTACAAGGAGGTGCTCTTTCGGCAGCCTTGGACGTTGGAAGTGCTTCCGAAGCACTACATGGACGGTGCGCCACTCCCTGAAGAAGTGGACGCCACGCGCTCGGGACGTACGGGCCTGGCCTTTGTATCGATCGCCATCTATGCGCTCCTGCTCGGGGTGCGGATCTTCATTCCCGGCTCGTCTCGATTGAGGAGCAGGAGCTGGAGGACACACGCGACGTGCACACCGCTGAGCGGTCCGTCTGGAAACCCACGATGTGGAAGCGTTCGTCCATGCTGTTTGCCACCCTGGTGCAGTGCATATTGCTGGAGGTCTTGATCGAGTTCTCGTACTGGGATCAGTTCGGGGATATCATTTGGTACTTTATCCTGGCGATGAAGGCGGTCGCGGTGCTCTACGACTTTGCTGCGGAGTACATGCTTTCAGAGACGCTCCTCATCTGCCCGCACGACGTGGCGCTAGGCCTCGTCGAAGGTCTCGTCACTTTTGGTGCTTCCGATTTCCTGGACATGGTGATTGCGCACATGATCGAGTACGGCCTGATGATCATCGACCGCATGTTCTTCGCGCCGGGCAAGGACCATCTGTTTGAGGTGATCGAAGAGAAACTGGAGGAGGTAGTCGACCACGTGCGCAACTACATTCGCTCGGCGCGCGCGATTGAGGCCAAGCTCGACGAGCTGGACAGCGTGGTGGCCAAGAAAAGCTGCTGGAGAAGCAGGGCCTTTCTGGCGAGCCCAACCCGGGCCGCGAGGCGGAAAACAAGTTTGAGGGAACCCAGACGGTGGAGCCAATCCTCGGCGCGTACGTGGGCTACTCGACCGAGCTGACGTCCCTCTTCTTTCAGCCCTTCCTGATTGGCATCCTCATGGTCTTCCGCAACCAGGTGGCCTTGCCGGACCTGTATGGCATTCGCAACCAGGACATGGAGTTTTACCTGTGGTTTGCAATGACGCAGATCTTCTTCCAGGTGCTCGCGGACGTCTTCATCCTGCAGTCCCAGGAGCTGTTCCACGGGTGGCGCATCTATGACTATCTCGTGTACACGCGCTACCGATTCGTGCAGCGCGAGCACCGCTGGAAGGGCTTTGAGGACTCGCTGGACGAGTGCATCGACGAAAACATGCGAACGGTGGACCAAATGTGCTTCTCGAGCCAGTACTACATGATGCTCACGCTGTACACGAGCGGGATTCTGCTGCTCACTCTCGGTGTGCAGGTGATGCTGCGGGCCGACTACCAGCTGTTTGGGGACCCGGCCGCCGTGGTGGCATCGCGTACAGTATCTTGTGCTGTATGCTTGTGCGCCGCTTGAGCGCATGGCTCGCGGACAAGTGCGGCCTCTGGCGTCTGCGCCACGAGGAGACTGCGTGGCACACCAACCTTGAGGACGAGGATGACTTGGGCGCGCCCAAGTGGGACGAGCTGGAGAAGATCAAGGGCGCTTCCCATGAGGCCTATCTCATGAACCAGAAGATCACGAGCGAGACCTTTCGGCACAAGTTTCTGGACTACAACCGGCCCTGGCTGGTGGCCCAGCTGCCGTCCATCCTGACGCCTCGTACCTTGCGGCGCTCGCGGCCATACCTCACGGCGCAGTTCACCAAGATCCTGGGCAGCGTGAACCCGGACGTCCTCGGACGATGAAGACGAGGACGGCCGGCCCAAGTTGGCCCGGTCTCTTTGAGCGACGCCTCACGGAGCATTATTCGCCTGTGGCTGGCCCAGGCACGGCGGCGCCGCGTGCTGCGCGAGGTCGTGCAGCCGCTCATCACCCGGCGCGCAAGGCCGAGTGTGAGCAATGCCTGAGCCGCAAGCAGCTCCAAGTGGAGATGCTCCGGCCCATCGAGGAGCTCGGGGACGAGTTTGAGGAGCGCTACCCGAGCGAAGAGTTTGATCAGGTTGCCTGGAAGAACTACTTTCAGAAGCATGCGCAGTTCCGCACGCTGTGCCTGCCATGCATTCAGAAGCACCGCGAGAACGTCAAGGCCGCCGCGCTCGCCGGCTCGGCGCTCAAAGCGGACGGCTTTTCGGGCCTTGGCGCAGGCGGCGATGAAGGCGTCAAGCCCAAGGCGCCGGTGTTTGGGCCCGTGGTGCTTTCTGCAGCCTCAAAGGCAATCATGATGCTGTGGCTGCGCAAGGCCCAGGCGCACGCACGGCGCCGCGGCGTGCGCATCGGCATCCGCTCGGCAGATGTCAGCGACGACGACGACGACGACGACAATCTCGACGCCGCGGGTCGCTTTGCGCAGCAGCGCCTCAACCTCAGCGCAGCGTCCAAGGCGATCATGCGCAAGTGGCTCATTCTTGGCCGCGAGAGCCTGGAGGCCAAGGGCCGAGGCGGTGGCGCTCGCGGGGCCAAGAAGGCCGGCAAGAAGAAGAAGAAGAAGAAGGCCGGCGTGTTCGGCTTCTAGCTCTAGAGCAAGTTTTTAACGCAAGAGCATACGTTCAATCATGGAGTCGCCGGTTTCGAACGCCCCTGTTCCGAGCAAAGGCGGGCCTGGGGGCTCTGGCGGGGGACGACGCCGTCGTTGTCGCGCGTCCTTCCCTCGGTCGGTGGTTGCGGCGCCCACAGCGGCGACGGGAAGAACGTGCTTGCGCCCCTCCCTGACGCACGAGCGTTTCACTCGCTCTTGGAGAGCCCCATCATGAGGGTGATGTTGTCGCCCTTGAGCATGATGCGGCCCAGCTTCTTCCTCGTCCGCTCCTTGACGTCAATCTCCTCGGCGTCGTCCAACACGACGTTCATAAACTCATCAAAGCCCACAATCTTGCCCTCGATCCGCACCGACTTTTGCTCGAACAGCCACACCTGTATCCTGGCCTTGTTCTGCAGGAACCTGAAGATCAGGTTGACGGGCTGCGTCATCACCTTCTGCGCCCGCGCATTGGAGGCCATCGCGTCGCCCGCCGCCCGATCCTGTCGATGCCGTCCACGTTCCCTCGCAGTTCCGCTTCTGATCTGTCGAGGTTCCCTCGTAGTTCCGCACGTGATCTGCGAAACGCAACGCCAGATCCCGGCGACAGAGAGAGGAGAGGAGGAAGAGCAACTCCATCGACGAGAGCGAGGTGGCGAGGAGGACCTGATGGCGAGGCGGGAGATGCGCGTGGCGGACCTGCGGGCGGCGCTGCGCGAGCTTGGGCTGGCCACGAACGGGCTCAAGCACGAGCTTAAGCAGCGACTGGAAGAGCATTTGACGGAGTCGACGTCGCCCGCCGCTGCCAAGCGCAAGCGCGCCGCCACCAACGCTGGCCCGGCCTCCAACTCCAAGCGCCCGCGGCGGCCGAGCGGTGGGTCGCAGGGGCAGAAGGTGTCGGCGGCCTTCGCGAACTACACCGACTGCGACAAGATCGGGCCCGAGGAGATGGTGCGGCTCTGCGCCGACTTGGGCGTGGAACCCGAGGACCCCGTCATGATCGCGCTCTCGTACGTCATGGAAGCCGAAAACTTGGGGGAATACTCCCGCGAAGAGTTCACGCGCGGCATGGACGCGCTCGAGTGCTCGTCAGTCGAGGAGCTCGCCGGCCGGATCGACGAGCTCCGCGCCATGCTCGATCCCACAGCACCCGGCTTTCTCAAGCTCTACGAGTTTGCGTACAAGTGGGCTTGCGAGCCGGGTCAAAAGTCTATCGTGCGCGACGTTGCGATGGGGCTCTGGCCGCTGCTGCTGAGGCCCATGAACTTTCCGCTTCTGGACGACTTTCTTGCGTTCCTCCAAGTCGGCTGTGCGCGGCGTTACGCGGGACCTATGGATGCAGATGTACCACTTTATTGTGCAGTTCAAGCGCGCTGGCAACTCGCTCGAGCACCACGACCCCGACTCTGGCGCGTGGCCAGTGCTTATCGACGAATGGGTAAGCACTTTCGCGCCAAGGAAGCGGAGGGCGGCATGGAGACGTGCTGACAGAGAGGGCATTCTTAATTGGACTCGCCGCCGCCGCCGCCGCCGCCGCCGCCGCCACCATCATCAACGTGATCGTCACTTCGTCTGGCCGTTCTTGCCTTCTTCTTCCTCCGCTTCCTTGGCCGGCGACTTGGCGCCAGCACCCTCTTCTGTCGCCGCGGGAGTCGCCTTGGCTTCCTCCTCCTCCTCCCCCCCTCCCCCTCCCCCTCCTCCTTCTCTGGCTTCTTGTCCGAGTCGTCCTTCTGCTCCAACACGACGTCGTCCACAGGGCCAGCCAGGCTTTCATCGCCGCTGCTGGTCGCTTTCTTTGCCCCAGACTTGTCCTCGGCGTCGTCGTTGTCCTCCTCCATCGCTTCCGGCATACCAGCCATTCGCTTACAGGCGCGCTCCAGCGAGCCGTCCAGAGTAGCGCGCATCTCCGAGAGGTTGCTGCGCGAGAGGAGGCGCAGCCCGCGCCAGCAGTACACGTCGTCGTTCTTCGGGTGGTAGTCCTCCTCGATGCAGTTCTCCGGGTCGATGGCGATGTTCATGCTACGAATAAAATCCGAGAACGCTGGCGTGGGCGCCTCGACCTTGGCGGTCGACAAGTCCTCGCGCCACGTGTCAAACCCCGCGCGCCAAAAGCCGCGGTTGACACGGATGCGCTCGATGATACGCGTGTTCTGCGTGTGCTTGGCGCGCTTTCGCGCTTGCTCCTGCTCGCTTATGGCGTCCTCGGCGCCATCTTGGTCGTCCTTGGGCGCGCGCTCAAAGCTAGGGCACTTGTTGGCCTTCCACTTGATCCAGTGCTCCTCGCGGCCGAGCACGTGCTCGAGGCTGCGCACAAAGGCCTCGCCGTCCGGCGGGGTTGCCCGCAACAGGGCCACGACGCGCTTCTGGATTGCACTCACGCCTTTCCTCTTGTCTTCCGTCTGCTGGCGCAAGGCGGGGGGCAGCTGGATGCCGCGCACGGGGAGCAGGTTGATGTTTTCCAGCAGGAACATGAGCTGCACGAGCACATTGCGGCGCAGAATGGGGTCCGAAAGCTGTAGCTTGAGAAGCCTGCTGCTGCTCAGGTACTTGGTCGGGAAGAAGTTGGTGGACGATTCGCTCTCCGGGGCATCGGCGGCGCCATCGTCCACCTCCATGGCGCCGGCCGCGCTGGTCTTGCGCAGCTTGGCGTTGCGCCACTGCGCGAGTTCCCGGTCCAGGTCGGCCTGCGAGAAGGGCTTGGACTCAAACGCCGAGAGAACCAGGTCGCAGACGCGGCAAAAATCGGTCCACTGTTTGACGCTGCTCACGCAGCCGTTGGGCGCCTTGCTGGGCCGCGCCACGAAGAACTTTTGCAAGCCCCAAAAGTTCTGATACAGCGTGTAATTGACAGCCGCGCCGTCGCCGCGGCCCGCCGCCGCGTCCGCGGTGCCGCCATTCTTTTCCTCCTTCCCTTTGCTGCCCCCCTGCTCGTGCGACTCCTGCTGCTCGCACGGCTCTTGGCTCATGGCCTTTTCGAAGTCCTCCTCCGCCTCGAACTCGGTCACGTTTAGCTCGTTGCCCGAGCCCGCGAGGTTGACACCGCTACGCTCCCCGAGCGGCAGCGCGTATGCCAGGAACATCATGACTCGCCCGCAAAGCGCCGTGTGCTGCGCCGCCGACAGTCGGTGGAGCAGAAAGTTGGACGTGCGCAAGAGGGCCAGCTTGGCCATGGTGACGGTACCGCGCTTGAGCAGGCGCGTGTCCGAGAGCTCCTGGATGCGCGCCTCCATGAGCTCCCAGGCGGCGGCGTAGTTGCTGGCCGTCTCGACTTGGAACAGGTCTTGGAGCAGCACAAACGGCAGCTGCGTGCGCGGCAGCGCGGCCTCCATGGCGATGCTTATGGCGCAGTCCAGCAGCAGCGCTGCCTTTTCGAGCTTGAACTCGCAGATCACCCTCCGCATGGCGATCTCGACGCAGTGCGCGGCCTCCTCCTTAGCCTCTTCGGCGGCCATTCCCGATTGGCTCTCCTCGGCCGCTGCCATGGCGTTGGCCTTGGCCAGCACCTCCTTCTCAAGCGCCTCGGCGCTCTCCGCCTTGCGGCACAGGGCCTCCATCTCCTGGTACCACGCCTCATAGTCGGCCATGGCGCCGTTGCTTGCCTGCCGCAGCTTGCGCTCCTGTTGGATCTCGTCAGGCTCTTGTTGTCCATTGACGTGACATGGCCCCTAAGGTCACGTCGCCCGCGGCCTGCGGGACGTTGAGCCCATCGACGTGCACTGACGTGACTTTGGGGCCGCGTGTCACGTCAATTCGCATGCGACACTTGGGTGGCTGCCAAAGACGGCCTTGCACTCTGGCGCACGGCGATGCTGAGCCGGTGGCAGCGATGGCCGCTGGGCTGGCCTCGGGCGGGCGCACGGCGCTACGCGAGCCAGGTGGCCTCCAGCTCCAAGGCAGGGGCCCGGTCTGGCCACTCTGGCGGCAAAGCTGAGAGGGATCAGAAGACCAGGACCGCTCGGCCGCCTCCCCAAATGAAGCGACGCGAAGGCCCTGGCGACCGCAGGAGGGAATTCAGGAGACAACACCTAAACAAGAGCGAACGCCAGAGGACCAACCCACCGCGGACGGCGGTGACCTTCCTTGGCACCTCGAGCATGTCGCCAACCGCGTCAAGAAATGTGTCTGCGCTCGAGCTCAAGATGGGCAGCGAGCGGTGGCTCTTCGACGCGGGTGAAGGGACGCAGCACCAGATGATCCGGTCGGACTCGGTGCGGCCCACGGCGCTGTCCAAGATTTTCATCACGCACTTGCACGGGGACCACTTTTTCGGGCTTCCTGGGGTCATGTGCAGCATAAACAAGTCGCAGGTGGACGGCGAGGCGCCGCTCGAGGTGATAGGGCCCAAGGGCCTGCGCCTGGCGCTGCGGCAGATCTTGAAGGCTGCCTCGGTGAGCCTCACGTACCGGTACACGGTGCACGAGCTTCACCCGCGGGAGCCGTCCGGGGGCGCCGCCCGCGCCGCGGGCACTTACTCCAAGCAGTCTTCCTCCAACGACTGTCACAACCACGAGATTGCGGGGCTCGACGTGTTCGCCAACATCAACGGCGAGTGGGAAGACATTCCGCTCTCGAAGAGGTCCGTGCATACCTTGAGAGTCCACGCCGGCCCGCTCAAGCACAGCTTTGTGCTGCCGTGCGTTGGCTTTGTGGTGCAGGAGCAGGACTTTCCGGGCACAATGGAGCCGGGGGACATTCGCAAGGAGCTGGGCCGGCCGGAAAACCAGCCGTTCCTGGAGCGGCAAGGGATTCACATGCCGCTTCGCGCCTTGGGGTACCTAAAGTCTGGCATCCCGGTGCAGCTGCACGACCGCGTCGTCATGCCCTCGGACGTACTGGGCCCCAATAAGCTTGGGCGCAAGTATGTGATTCTTGGCGACACCTACGACCCCTCGGGCATCGCGCGCCTCGCGGCCAATGCGGACATCATGGTGCACGAGGCCACCAACGCGTTCCTGCCCGACTTTGATGACTCGGACGTAGGGGAGCAGATCACTTATAACTCGGTGCTGCGCAAGACTCTCTCGCACGGCCACTCTACGCCAGAGATGGCCGGCGCGTTCGCGCAAGCGATTGGGTGCAAACACCTCGTGCTGACGCACTTTTCCCAGCGGTACCGGGACCGAGAGCGCACGCCCGATGGTGGCTTCAAGGAAGACCCGGACCAGGAAGCGCTGTTGGAGGCCTTTCGGATGCTCTGCCAGAAGGAGTTCACCAGCGGCCGCGTCACGCTTGCCAGCGACTTTATGTCTGTGCAGCTGCCCATGCCAGTGCCCTACAACCCGGAGGAGGACGACCGCTTGTCCCCCGAGGAGGCCTTTACAAATGCGCGGATCAGCTGCGCGTCCTTCCTCAAACTCGCCGCGGACGCGCCCAAGGGGACGGAGTCGGACTAACGCGGACCTGCACGCAGACCTCGTGCGGGCCAAACTGTAGCGTGTGCAGCGCTTTGTGCTTTGTCGGCCGCGTCTGCTGAGCGTCGCGCAGGTACCCTCCGAGCATGATGCGGTCCTCGCCGATGCATTGGTCCCTGCGCCGTAGCAGCCGCCCTGCGCGTGCCGCTCGACGCATCAGGCGGACGACAATGTGCGGCCGCTGCCGCTGCACGCGCTCCTCCGCGCTCAGTCTCTGGTCGCGAAAGTCGCGGTGCAGCTCAAACATGGTGGGGGCCTGCATCTCGGCCCACCGCAGGCCGAGGCTGGCGGAGGCGCCGCGCTGCCGCGCAAGTTTCAGGGGCTCGCGCCAGCCAGCCCATGAGCTGATCTCGGCACAGGCCGCCGGCCATGGGACGGCTTCGAGCGTCAAGTAGAGCCGTCGTCGGTCAGAGTCGCTGGCGTCTGCGGCTTCGAGGGCGGTGACCTCCACATTCACGCCAGCGCGGCGGTGGACCTCGTCCGAGGCTCCGGCGAGACGGCCGAGGGCGTCATCGTCGGCGTCGTCCGCATCGCTCGCACTGCAACCGCCGGCGCTGCTGGTGTCGCTACAGCCACTGCCGCTATCGCTGCTGTTGCTGCTACTGCTGCTACTGCTGCTGCTGCTGCTGCTGCTGCTGCTCTCCCGTAGAAAGGGTCGAGGTCCAGTTCGCTGGTCTGCGTTTCGAATCCAGCAGTCACGACGGTCGAAAACCGCCCAGAGTACCGCGGGCCGCGCTGGGACAGGCGGTACGCGCGCATCTTGGAGTCCACCAAGTATTTTTGCCGTGAAAATCGACTGTCTTGGCCATGCCCTCTGCAGGAGGACTCATGCACAGCGACTGCCACACGGCGCCTCTTGCCCTGTCCTTTTCGTCGTCCAGGTCAGAGTCCCCCGCGGTCCCGTCATCTGCCTTGCTCTCCTCAACCTCGCAAGCATCGATAGCAGCGCTTGTGCTTTTGCCGTCGCCGGCGCTCTTGGCGTCGCCGTCGGGGCTTTGGCGGCCGTCGCTTGAGCCGTCAGAGAGGAAGCCAAGGTCATCCTCGCTGCAGCTACTGCTGTCGTCATGGTCACTGTCGCCGAACGCAACCGCGGTCCCGTACACGCGCTTGTGCGGGCGGGAACGTGGGCGCTCGAGCGCCTCGCGCGGCGTCTCAAACTTGTCCAAGACAAGGTTGACCCATCGGGCCTTGCTCACTTTGCGCCCGTCCTCCGACACTGCCAGAGCGGCAAGAAGAAGGTCTTGGTGTTCTGCTCTCACGTTCAGGCCCTTGGCCCGGAGTGACTTGAAGACGCTTTTGACGGGCACCCATTCCTGCTCGCCAACAAGCTCCCTGTAAGGACGGCGTGCGGCCTTGGCGCGCTCCCGACGGAACACAGCGCGCACTAGCTGCACTAAAATGCCTTGCAGCGCGGCTTCGCGTTCCGCGCGGCTATGCATGTCAAAGCGCTTCCACGCGAGACGGTCCGGCTCTTCCCACGGCGCCGCTGCCGCCGCCGCCGGCGCGCCAAGGGGCTCACATACGCCGCTCACGTCTTGAGATGAATAGGCAAGTGTGGCGGCAATCTCACGCGGGTTCATGCGCACAAACCACGCGCAGAACGCTTCAAAGCCCACCGCCCCGCGGCCGTCCCTGTCCATGTCAAGAAAGAGTCGGCGGATGTGGTGCCGGAGGACGCGAGGGTCTTCGAGTGCCAACTCGCTAAAGAGCTCTGCCACCGCCTCTTCAAGCCGCTCCTCCGTCAGGCTGTCCCGTTCTGCGGCATCGGGGCCGAGCAGCGCACGAAACGGGCGAACCAGGTCCAGGCCGTCGGAGAGCGCTGCCTCCCTTGCGATGTGGCGGACGAGCATGTTGGCCACGTGTCGGCTTTGTATCGCCTGCCCATGGCGCGCAAGGTTCGTGGCATCGGTGAGGGCCAGGGCGCCGTCTCGCTCCCCGAGCAGCTCTGCCCGCAGGGCCAGCAGAGGCACCCTCTCTCCTGCGTGAGGGATGTCGATCGCCAGGCGGCTCCACAGCTGGCGGCGCTGGCGCCGCGTCAGACGAAGCTGTAGCTGTCCCAGCAGCGTGCGCAGCTGGCTCTTGCTGAGGCACACGAGCTGCCTGAAGGGCTGACCCGGATAGCTCAGGACCTGGCGCCACTGATGCTGCTCCTTCCTGGCGCGCACCAGCTCGCGCAGCCTTTCGGTGCTCGCTGCGATGCGCGGCGTCCCGGCATTGGCCATCGCGTCGATCGCCGAGGTGTCGCGCACCGCCGGCACGACGATGTCGATCTCGGCGGCGGGCTCCTGCGCGAGCTCCTGCCAACGGCTCCAACGGTTCGTCGATGTGGCGGACTTGGTCGACGACGCGCCACGCGACATGGCGACGCTGGAGCGCGGCGCCGAGGTGCGCCCGGACAAGCTGGTGTACCGGCGCGGCACCATCCGGTACGCGAGCGGCGACGTGTACGAGGGCGAGTTCGTGAACAACGAGCGGCATGGCAAAGGGCTGTTCAAGTACGCGAACGGGAGCCACTTTGTGGGCGAGTTCAGGGCCGGGCTGCGGCATGGCTTTGGCCTGCTGGTGGAAGGCCGACAGCGGTACGAGGGCATGTGGGCGCGCGGCAAGAAGCACGGCCGCGGCTTGCTTGTGCTGGGCGACGGCGACTCGTACGACGGCGAGTTCGCGGAGGACTTTATGCACGGCAAGGGGCTGTACGTGTACAAGAACGGCGACCGGTACTCGGGGCGAGTTTCGCCGCGGCAAGTGGCACGGGCACGGGCGGCTCGAACGCGGGTGCGGCGACTCGTACGAGGGCGAGTTTCAGAGCGGCAAGTTTAGCGGCTTTGGGGAGTTCGCGTTTGCCAAGGACGGTGGCTCGTACAGCGGCGAGTACTCGATGGGCCTTCCACACGGCCGCGGCTTGCGCGTGTTCGCGTCCGGGGCGCGCTACGAGGGAGAGTTGTGCGCGGCAAAATGGAAGGCGAGGGCGTGTACTCGGGCGCGGATGGCAGCGTCTACATTGGCCGCATGCGAGACAACACCTTTCACGACTTTGGCGCCATCACCTTTGCCAACGGCGACAAGTACGAGGGCCGCTTTCTTGACGGCAAGTTCTTCGGCAAGGGCAAGTTCACCTTCAGCGACGGCGGCTTTTACGACGGCGAGTTCCTCAACTGTGGACGGGTACTCGCACGGCGTCAAAATGCCCGCGCCGGACGGCAAGCGCAACGGCCGCGGCAAGCGCGAGTGGACCAGCGGCAACGTGTACGAGGGAAACTGGCGGAACGGCCAGATGCACGGCTATGGCCGAATGCGCTATGCGGATGGCAGCGTGTACGAGGGCCATTGGGAACACGACCAGCGGCATGGCCAGGGCGCCATGATCTACGGCCACAAAGACGGCCGGCCATATGAGGCGCCGCTGCGTCTCTTCACTGGTCATGGCAAGATTGTCTGGGGCGAGCACGCGCGCCGCTGCAAGTACACCGGCAACTGGGTGCGTGACAACTGGCACGGCGAGGGCATCTATGAGTGTGGCGATGGCACCACCTACAAGGGCACGTTCCACCATGGCGTGCGCCATGGTTTTGGCGAGCAGACGCTGCGCTCGCGCCGCGCAAGCTCCGCAAATACGGCGAGCTCTACAGCGCGGACAAGTACACAGGCAGCTTCGAGGACGGCCTCTTTCATGGCGCGGGAACGCTCACGTACGAGGGCGGGGCGCGCACGGTCGCGGGCCGCTTTTGGAAGGGCCAGCTCGTTCAGATCTTGCGAGTCTCGACCAAGGGAGTATTGCGTAACGGCGACGACGAAGGCCCTGCCGCGGGCTCTGGGGAGCCCCAGGACTCGCTGCTGCCCGAAAGAACTGACCTCTCTGGAATAGTGAGCTGAGGTCGGCCGACATCGTCAACAAGTGCGAGGAAACGGGCGACGCCTCCTCCTCGCTTCTTGGCGCCGCTCGCGAGCAAGACCTCGATCACGGCAGATCTTACTCTTCGGCGATGAGAACACCACTGCGGCCGAGCACGCAGGAAGCTGGCCACCAGGTGCTCGCCGGCCCCCGCACGGCGACCTGGAGCGGCAACATCATCGGCGCAGCGCACTCTCGTGTCACATGACAATTGAGCCATTGCCAAAGCGACAAACGATGGTGAGCCTCGCGCAGCACTACGGCGCCGTCGAGCCTTTGGAGGTGGCAGGGGACTCGCCGGTGCCGGCCCAGCCGCGCAGGAGCCTGCGGCATGTGGGCGCACTGCTTGCTGGCCTCCTCGTGGCCCTGTCGACGCTGGCGCTTCCGCGGCGTGAGAGCATTGTAGCCAGGCCCGAGCAAAGCTTCGCTGCGCGAGAGCCTGGGCAAGGTGGCGGCTCCGGGGACTCGTTCTGGCAGCCGGAGCGGCTTGAGGCGCGCGATGGCAAGCTCGCGGTGCGCCTTGTGGTACGGGAGGGCCTGGTCGCTTTTGAGGGCGGGCCCAGCTTTGTGGCGCGCACTTTCAACGGCGAAATGCCCGGGCCGACGCTTGTGGTCCGGCGCGGCGACGTCATGACGCTGAGACTAGTGAACAGGCTCGGATACGAGGACGCCGAGGCGCCTTCGACGATAAACACGCTGCGGCGGCCAAACACGACTGTGCTTCATACGCATGGTTTTCATGTGTCGCCCGTGCGCGCGGACAACGTGTTCCAGTTGGTCAGGCCGCAGCAGACGCTCGACTTTGTGTACGAGATCCCGCACAACCATCCGCAAGGGACGTTTTACTTGCACCCGCACGTGCACGGCAGTAGCGCCCTCCAAACCGCGTATGCCATGGTGGCGGCCATTGTCGTTGCCAGCGACGCGCCTCCGCCTTTGGCGGTTACTGCGGACTGGGTCCTGCTCGTCGGGTTTGTGGACCTCGGGTCGGGCAAGCGCACGGACGTGTTGGAGGACTCTCGCCTCGCTGGGAGCACCATGCCGATGCAGGCGTCAACAGACTCATCCACGGAGTCCTTTCTAATCGTCAATGGCCAGCGCAACCCGACGATGACGGTGACAACCCGCAAGGTGTACCGCTGGCGTGTGGTGAACACCGTCATTGACGGCGTGCTGCGCATCCTCGTTGGCGAGCAGTGCCAGGTGGCGGAGGCTGCGGCCGATGGGGGTCCCGTTCGCGAAGCCCCGCCTGCGCAGCGCCAAGCACGGCGTCGTCATCCCTCCCGGCTCTCGGCGCGACCTGCTTGTGCAGTGCGAGGCCAATGCGCAGGTGCGGACGGACCTGGACGCGGTCAACGGCACCGCATATGACAAACGGCTGGCTGCCTATCTCGGCGCAGGCACTCGGGTCATGTCAGGAAACCTTGTAGACCTGCGCACCTCCGGCGGAGACGCCTCGGCGGCATCGCCGTCGGCCAGCCCAGCGAGTCGGCGGAGCGGGTTGTCCTGTCCGAGGAGCCGGGCTACACCCCTGAGCCGCGCGACCTTCGGGAGGCGGCCCCCGCGGTGCGCCAAGTGCTGGAGTGGACACAGGCAGGGCCAGACACACCGCCGCTCAATCACGACGGCGAGTCGTACTCTTTCCTCGGCGTAAATGGCGAGCAGTACAGCGACCGCATCGCGATTCGAGTGCGCCTGGACGATGTGGTGGAGTGGACCATCCAGAACGAGTGGTGTTTGGACGGGAGCCCGGCCACAGAGTCGCACCCGTTCCACCTGCACACGAACCATTTCCAGGTCGTGGACGTGTCGTCGCGCGCGACGGGGTCGAGCTTCTCGCCGGACTTTGCCGTAGGTGACTTTCGCGACACCATCACCGTGCCCGCGCCGGGCAACGTCACCGTCCGCTGGGTGCCACGCGACTTTGTCGGCGAGACGCTTCTCCACTGCCACACGCTCGTGCACGAGGACACGGGCATGATGCTCAACCTCGAAATCGTAGACAGCGACGACCTCTCCTAGAGCAAGAGCTAAAAGACTGTGCCGCCGAGACAAGTGTCAGGCAGCTCTCTTGCGGCAGATTGTTGAGCGAGAGAAGCAGAGGAGCTCGTGCCAGCAGCAAGCGGGCCGGCCATCGCCCTGCCAGAGCTGCCAGGTTCGGCCTGCTGGCACTTGCCAGCCGGGCGGACGTGGAGGTGGATCTCGATCTCCAGGATCGATGATGCGTGAGCGCTCTTGGGCACTCCGAAAACGAACACACGAGTCCAGAGGGACGCGGAGGTGGCGGCGGCGGCGGCGGCAGCGGCGGCGGCGGGATGGCGGCGGAGGTGGAGGGGGCGCTGCGTGAGCTGCGCGAGCTGCGCAACAACGGGAAAGGTCCCAAGAGCTTTGGCGAGCTTGCGCCAGCCGCGCAAGAGGTGATGCGGCGCATGCTGCAGACGGGGATGCCCGAGCACGAGTGGGAGCTGCTCAAGCCGCTCGTGGCGCTGTGCCTGGAGGCCAAGCTGGACGAGTTCAGGGCGGCACACCCGGACACGGACCCAAGCCGCCCGAGGCCGGCGGCGATGGCAAGGACGGCGAGCGGCTTTTCCAGGAGCACAAAGGGAGGTTGCTGACGGCGATTGACCTGTTCGAGGGGTCGCCGTTCACGCTGCAGCGGCTGTGCGAGTTGATCATGGAGCCGGAGACCAACTACAAGAGCGTGAACAAGTTGTTGTTCGGCCTCGAGAAACTGCTGTCGGTGAGCAGCGTACTCGAGGTGGAACGGCTGCCGACGGCAGCGCAAGCGGCCCTTGCGCCAGGCCAGGAGGCGGGCAGCGCGGCGAGCGGCGCCAAGTCGGGCACGGTGGCGGCGCAAGAGTCCACAGCAGAGGAGGCCGACGAGGCCATGGGCGACGGCGACGGCGACGGCGACGCGGGAGGCCAGGCCTCGGACGACGGCAAGACGGACAAGCCGATGAGCGACACGGACATGAAGCCAATCGCGGAAAGCGCGGATGCGTCGGAGCAGCCGGGCAAAGCAGCAGAAATGGACACATCGTCATAATAAAGGGGTATTGTCAGTTGTGTGGGTGTGCGCCCTGCTGCTCCTCTTGTTGCTGCCTTGTCTTGTCGTGCCAGGATTGCGCGAGCTTGCTGCGCGGTTTCGCCTCCAGCACCTGCTCGAAGGAAGCGCGGGCTTCCGCCAAGTGGCCCAGCTGGAACTCGCACATGCCTATGTTGAAGCGCGTCACGTGGTGCGCCCCACACTCGCGCAGGCTCCGGCGCAGGAGCTCGAGGGCGCGCGCGTGGTCGCCGAGCGCCATATATACGCGGCCTAGCTCGAACGCGACGTCCTCGGACGGCACCAGGTGATAGTAGCCCGCCTCTACGCGTGTCAGCGCGGCTCGAACCTCGCGCCGCGCCTCGGGGGTCAGGCCGGGGCTTGCGCAGCGCGCCAACAGACTCGCGCGCAGGTCGAGGAAGGTGTGCGCGTCAAAGCGGGCCAGTCGCAACAGGGCGAGGGACGTGAGGAGGCCGATGTGGCCGTCGCCTGTGTTTGATGCGGCGGCGGCGCCGAGGGTCTCGTTCAGGGCGAGGAAATGCTCCGGCCCAAAGCCCCGGGCAAGGCGGTGCAGCGCGGCCACACACGGCCCGTGAATTTCGTCGTCCCGCTGGAACAGCACGCCCATGACCTTGAACCCCTCTTGGTGGTCGCTGCATACGACCTCGGCGGCCGGGTACACGCGCCGCACAAAGGCCTCGATGAAGTGAAAGTTGGCCATGAACGAAAGGCTCCCGTGCGACGCGAGCGCCGGGTCGCGCTGTTGGCCCAGGAACTCGTCGGGGTGCCCAAAGCCCTTGTCGCCAACCAGCAAAAGCGTCTGGCGCGCGGACGGCGCGAAGGCGAGCAGCTTGGGCAGCAGCCGCAGCGCGCCGAGCGGGACAAGAACGCAGCCAGTTTCGGCTTTGGCGTTTGCAGGCGGCGTCATGTCGGCGTACGAGCGCAGCACCTCCACGAGAGCCGCGCGCTCCGCTACGGAGCCAGAGGGCAGCATTTCGAGAGCCAAGAGCCGGTCCTCAGTGGGCTCGCAAAAGTCAAAGCTCCACAAGAGCTGCCCGTTGTGGTGCGCGTCGAGCGGGACACTTTGCGGGTGCTGCTTGGCAGTCTTGCCACTGCCCTTGCTGCTGCGGCGTTCCCGGCGAGACGAGCGCTCGAGGGCGCCCGCGGCCCAAGCGCGCTCGTCGGCGCTCCCGACGCTGTGCGAGCCCTCGCTCACCTCCGAGTCGCTTCCCGGTCTGCGCGATCCGGCATCGGAGAGCGCTGCCACTTGATCGTTCTCAGCCTCCTCGTCCAGGGAAGAGCCGGCTGCATGCGCTGCGGAGACGCAGAGCTCAAGGCGCGCGCGGTACATCCGACCGCCTTTAACCTCAAAGGCGTCTTGCACAAGCGAGTCGAAGACGTAGTTGCAGACGCAGACGACCGGCTCAGCGCGGGGAGGAGGAGCTCGCCCGAGTACTGAAGGCGCAGCGGGCCGATGGCCTCGGCTTCGGCGTCGAGGAGCGCCGTGTCCAACAAGCCGGCCTCAAAGTGGCGCGCGAGAGGCTCGTGCTGGAGCCAAAAGTCGAGCATGCCCTGGTGAAAGTCTGTCAAGATGTAGCGAAAGTCAAGCGCGGCGGCGCCGCCCCGCACGCGGGCGGCGTTCAGCTCAGCCAGTCGCTTTATGACCGCGTCCGCAAGCTGCCCGGCGCCCGCACCAATCTCCAAAAGCTGCACGCGACAAGGCCCGCGCTCGCGCGCGGCTAGGCCTGAAGCAAACTCAAATGCCGCGCGGGCGTACCCAGCCGCCACGAAGCCATTGCTCGACGCAAAGCTGGGCACAAGGTCCTCACGCCAGCAAGCTGCGCCAATCTCGCTGTAGAACGCGCGCTGGTGCGCCCAGAGCGGGCTCTGCGGCAGCGGGAAGCTGTCCCGTCCGCCCCGGCTAATCCTTTCTCCAGGCCCGCTCTCGGGGCCCCCGACCGCCGCCGTTGACGCCGCGCCGGGAGCCGACGGGTCCCGCGCCGCGCGTGCCGCCGCCGCCGCTTCCGCCGCCGCCGCCGCCGCCGCCGCCTCGGACAGGCCCAGCGGCGTCTCGGCCGAGCACTCGAGCGTGTTGCCCATCAAGAGCAATGCGTCCCTTATCCGCTCTCTCCGTTCCACAGAACGTTCCCCGCACTTTTAGAACGATCTGTGAACGATCTGTGCACAAGCTCAGAATGAGCCCGGAACGATCCCGGCACCTACGGGTTCGTTTCTTTGCGTCAAAGTTGGCCTCGGGGAAACCATGAGCGTGCGTTCCGCCGGGCGGGTTTCTCTGGTGCTTGGGTGTTGTGACTTCGGGGGATTTATTCTGGGCTTATTCTTCCGCTTTGTTTTCGGGGGCCATCAACTTCACGTGCCTTTGGGAGAGCAGCCAGGCAGGCGGGCGGGCAGGAGGCGGCTGCGCGGTCATCGTCGCCGATGTCGGGCAACTGCAGCGAGACCTGCGAGGAGGCGTTCTTCCTGGGCGCGGCCGGAACATGCGTGACGGTGAACAATAGCTGGGCAGAGTGCCGCTGTCCCGAGGGGTTCTCCGGGATGGATGATTGGGCGCTGTACGACGACTGCAGGGTGAACGAGGCGGTGCAGTGGGGCGTGTGGATCGCCTCGGCGACGCTGTGCATGTTTATGATGGCGCTCGCGCTATGGGGGCTGCTGCACCTGCTGGTGTTTTGGGACTACGTCAACTCGCCCTTGCGGAGAATGTCCACGTTTGGGGGCACCTCGGGTGGCTCGGGCTTTGGGCTGTCGCGGTCGGCGCCGTCGCAAATGAAGCTGAGCACGTCCGCATCCTCCATGGACGAGCGCGCGGCGCCAGTGGTGTCACGGCACACGCGGCGCGAGGCCAAGCAGGCCCGGCAACTTCGGCGGCGGCAGATGCTGACGCTGTTCTCGGTGTACCTGCTGGTCTCCTACGGCGCGTCCGCGCTCATGTACTATGTGCCATTCTTTCTCGGCAAGTACCGTTTCGAGAAGAACTGGTACCAGGACCTCGGCATTGCGCTGGCCGTCAACTCGATCTTCGTGGGCCTGTGGTTTTTCTTCTACGTCTGGTACATCCAGCTGCCGTCCATGCGGCTCTACGCCAAGCTGTTTGACGTCAACACCATCCTGGTGCGCCGCCCGCGCCTCGTGCGAAACGCCACGATCGCTCGCGTCCTGATCATCAACACGGTCAACTTTATCCTCTTGTTCGGGTGGATCTACGTCATCGACGACAGCACCGAGACGCGCGACCTGCTCGACTCGATCTTTCTGTACTGGAGCGCCTTCTTGGCGCTCGACTTTACGGTTTGGGCGTACATGCTCTGCCGCGTCTTGCTAAAGCTCTTCTCGCAGCTCTCGCTCGCTCAGCGACGAGGCCGTGGCGAAGGGCATCACTTCAGGGACTGAGAAGAAGACCTTCATGCGGGCCCTCAACACCATCATCCTCATGCGCCGCGCGATTCTCGCGCTCGGCCCCGTCGCCTCCGCGGTCTTTTTGTGCGCCGCGACCATCCCGGCCGTCCGCACGCGCACCTACCTGGCCATCAACTTTTGCGTGCTCGTGGGCAACCTCTCTGCCCTCGTCGTCCTCTACATCTTCGTCAACCGCCTCAAGGGCCCCAGCGCAAGGGACAAGCGCGCCGCGAGCATGTCGCAGTCTGGCCCGGCCCAAACGGGCACATCAGGCACTCCGCGCACTCCGCGCACTCCGCGCACGCCAGGCACGCCAGGGGAGTCTGGCGGCTTCAAGGACTCGCCAGTCCTTTCGCCAGCACCGTACTCGGTCTAACCTGATTTCCAGTTTTGTTGCTCGCTGCCATCACGATCTTGGATGGATCGATCGATCGAGCCTCCGTGCACACTCGAGCGGCGCAACCGACCGCAACGGACGGCGACGGAGATCGCGGTCCAGGTCCAGAAAGCCGGGACACTCGTTGCTGGCGTCAAGAGTGCGACAAGTGCACCTGCGGCTGGCCTCGGTCGGCGACGGCCGCGCAAGAGGCATGCGCGGCGGCCTGCACTTGGCTGTGTCGTCGTGGCTGCGCTCGCCGCGGCCGACAGCGATGAGATGGCGCTACTGGCTGCGGCTGCACCGACTGCTGCGAGCTGCAGCTCCTGGACAGCTCCACGCGGACGTTTCTCTATGTCGAGCCGGAGGGCGGCGCGGGGAACAGGACGGGCTACGACGCCGTGGTGGCGCGGCCACTCGGCGAGAGCCGACTGACGCACTACGACCTGGAGGTGCAAACGCCGGGGGACGACTATGTGGACTGTTCCAGGTCGCGCGCCGCGTGATCGGGAGCCTGGACGGAGCCAGCTTCGGGACCGCCCTCGTCAACAAGGGACCCGGAACGTGCCACGCGAGCTGGGACGGCCTCTTCGAAGCCAGCGCGGACTTGCTGCGGAGCGACTTCTCGGTCGTGTTTTACCTGCGCGGCTTGAGCCGCTCGCGCAGCGAAAAGCAGGGCCACCGCCAGCGCCGCCGCCGCCGCCGCCGCCTCGCAGCCTGCCCGCAGCTTCGCACGGAGGCCCAGGGAGCCTGGGTGGGCACGACTTGCCGCGGCGGCGGCAACTCTCCGCTTTGCTACCTGCTAGAAAACTTTGACGCGGTCTTCCAAGATGGGCCACTCCTGGTTGGCCGCCGCGACGGGCGCTATTTGACGCTAGCAAGAGATGACCTGCGGGAGATGCCCAGGGGTGGCCCGGTGGCGCCGCTTCCCGCGCTCTGTTTCGGCAGCGTGGCCTGCATGAAGCGCGGGAGGAGCAAGCTGGCGTCGCAGACCGTGGCGCTCACCATAAACCTGGCACTGGATGCCTGCGCCCGCTCCGGCACGTGCCAAGACTACTGCTCGAATTGCGTGGGCGCCGCCACGCTAGCCGAGGCGCGCCTCGTCAAGGGACCCTGCTCGGGCATGAGCGTCAGCGAGGTCTTGGACACCGCCAACTGCTTCCTTTCAGGCCGTCTGACCTGCCCGCTTACGCCGCGACAAGCCACGGACTGCGTGAGCGCGATCAACATCAACTTTGAGGAGGGCCGGCGGGATCGTGGCGAGTTGGCCTGCGACAACCCGGCAACGGTGCCGACTGTCGCACCCACGGCCGCACTTTCAGAGGCCACCACCAGCAGCATAGCGCCATCGGCTGCCCCGTCGAGCTCGGCGCCAACGCACGCTCCCAGCTCGGGGCCAAGCTCCGAATCGCCAAGCCTTGCCCCAACAGCAAGCCCTTCAAGACTGCCCTCCGCTATGCCCAGCCGCAGCCCCTCTAGGCGACCGACCAGATCACCAACTGGGTCGCCAACAACACCGCCCACCGCATCGCCAACGAAAACACCAACAACACCGCCCACTGCGTCGCCCACTGCGTCGCCCACTGCGTCGCCCACGAGATGGCTCGGCGGCGGCGGCGGCGGCGGCGGCGGCGCTGGCTTTGCCGCAATCGTGCGTATCGAGCAAGACGAGACACCGATCCTGACTCGCGAACAGCTCCAGCAGCCGACCTTTGCAGTCGAGGAGTTTTCGGCCAATATCGTCGTCTCTGATGACGAGAGCCAGGCTGGTCACGTTGAACTCCGAGCACAACTCGCGATCGCCGACGACAGCTTCACCCTCTGCGCACTGCCACCGACGATCGTGCTGTCCTACGGGACCAACTGCGTGCGATCCGCACAGCTCGCGAGCGGCGGCATGTACGTGGCAGACATCCCTATTAGCGAGGTGCAATGGTGCGCCGTGCATGATCCAGGGCCGGCAACACCATGACCTACCGCATCGACGCCGCGCTGGCCGTGCAGGCGCCGCCAGGGTGCTCCAGGAAGAAACCGGCGATCGCGCGTGCCGGCTCATCCAAGACATTTCACATCCGCGTGGTCGATGCGCCGGGGGCCATGCCGGACCGGACAGAGCTCACCACGGAAGTCGCTTCTCTCGACCTTGAGCCGTGCGCTGGGCGCGTCGTTCCCATGGCACGTCTGAGGCTCCGGGTCAAGATGGCCACGTCAATTGCGCCGACAAAGCGCGACCTCCACGACAGCGCTGCGCAGCTCGACCGGGTCAGCGTGACCCGCGACCCCACGGCGTCCATGTGCTTGGACGAAACGGCGGCAGGCGGCAACCATATCTGCTTTGAAACCTACCGCTCAAAGGAGTGCCTCCTGGTCGAACAAGAGCCGACTGGCGGCTGCTCTCTCGCGGGGACCAAGCGGGTGGCGATGCGCACGACGTACGTGTACCCGGACGCGAGCGAAGAGAGCTTTGAGCTGGTGGACGCGAGCCTCGGGCAAAAGCTCTTCGATGCGGCGGCCTGCCCATGACTGAGGCAGACGTCGAGGACCTGTCCGCGGCCTTGCCGGTCGACCTCGCCGTCTCTGGGTCCACTCTCAGGAGCCCAATGACGGTGCGCCTGAGCCTGCGGAACGGCGACTCGCGCACGGCGGCGACGCTGCGCATCATCAACGTGGTCGTGTCGCTTGGCGGCGAGGATGATGGTCTTGTCCAAACCTTTGACGTGCTGGACAAGCTCGCCCTCCTCCATGGCGCTAGGACGCCCTACACCGAGGACGCTCACTTTTGCCGCCACCGCGACCCAGAAGACGACGCAAACCGCTGCGTGCCCTTCTACGACATCAACTCGGCGAGGTGGAACGACTACACGGAGCGCAACTTTGCCAACTTTGCCGTCGCCGGCAAAGGCTTCAGCAGGTGCCAGCGGTCACGGCCCGCGGCTCGGACACTTCTCATTCACCCGTCCCAGTGGGTCTTCGAGCGGTGGGATGGCAACGACCCTACCATGCGCGTTCGTGTCATCGCCGCCGTCGACGACTGCGAAACCAATAGCGGCACCGCTCGCCGTCGCGACTTACAGGACGCAGCGGAAGTCCCGTCCTTCAGCGTCGTGGTTGCGGAGGCCCAGCTCAGTCTCAGGGCGCACGCGCCGCCGCCTTCGCCAGACCCCAGCGCCTCCCCAGAGTCCCAGCAAGGAATCATGCCCTGGTGGGCGACGATGGTCGCCATTGTCTTCGTGAACGCGTGCGTGACAACCTTGGTGCTCCTGGGCCTCCAAGAGTACAGAAGCCGGCTCGAGGACACCGCCACCAAGCAGGGCCAGCCCCAAGCCCCAAAGTGATACGTCGTCGTGAGCTCTGCCGCTATCGCCGATGACCAGGAGGCCAGCGACGCGACGCCGAGTCCCAAGCGCGCCTCGAGGACGACGACGCGGACGGCGGGGCTGACTTGGGTGGCGTGAGGCCGGCTGGCGTCAATCAACAACCAAAAAAGCCAAGAAAAAGAAAAAAAATCTGTACGAGCTGTGGGATTCGAACCCACGAACTTTCGTATCGCGGTACTCCTGGCGATTCCTCATCGAATCCCAACCTAAACGCGACCCCTTAGACCACTCGGGCAAACTCGCATGCCCGATTCGTGCCAAATTCCATACATAAAGCATATGCCCGCGCACTGCACAAGCCGCAGTGGTCGCTCGCGCTCGCCGCGACCTGCAGGCCTGCCTCAGGCAGGCAGGCAGGCAGGCAGGCGCCACGCCGCCCGCACGCGTCCTCGACCCTCCCCACCGACATCATCCCACGGCTCGAGTCGACGCGCGCCACGACCTTCAGCAGCGGCCGCGGCAGGGCCAACCGCCCTCCGAGGCCTCCGCTGCGCGCTCAGTCGAGCAGACTCTGGGCCGCTGCCAGCGTCCTTCGATGGCTGCGCGACGGGCGTCTCGGGCGGCTGCAGCCGCGTAAGGCTCGGCGCCCTCGCGCCCTTGCGTTGGCATCGGTAAGATCGCGTGGGATTTCAAATTCGTTTGGAGGCGGAGGATGGCGCAGAGCAGCAAGAGCGTGTGCGGGAAGGTCGCGGACGCCATGCGCGTGCGCGAGTTTACGGCCGGCGCGGGTCAGCCTGTGCCGGCCAAGCCGGTCGTTATGGCGCCCGAGCAGGTCTTCTTCCTGGCCAAGATGATGCTTGACGAGATCATGGAGTTCACCGCCACGGTGGCCGGCCCGGGAGTCCAAGACCAAGCTCAAAGGGTTTATCGACCAGAGCAAGGACATTCCGCAGGGCGAGTACGACGATGAGGTGGAGAAGATCGCGGAGCAGGCGGACGCGCTCGTGGATTCGTACTATTACTCGCTCAACGCGGCCGCGCGGCACGGCATCAACCTGAGCGCGCTGTTCGACACGGTCCACGCGGCCAACATGGCCAAGCGCTGCCCAAAGACGGGCGAGTTTCTCAAGCGTGATGACGGCAAGATCATCAAGCCCGAGGGGTGGCAGCCCCCGGACGTGCGAGGCGAGATCGCGCGGCAGCTCAGCCAAGGGTCCTTTTCGGGCGCGAACGAACTTTGGGCTTCCGATGCCATGCGGGTGCGAGAGTTTACGGCCGGCGCGGGTCAGCCTGTGCCGGCCAAGCCGGTCGTTATGGCGCCCGAGCAGGTCTTCTTCCTGGCCAAGATGATGCTTGACGAGATCATGGAGTTCACCGCCACGGTGGCCGGCCCGGAAGAGTCCAAGACCAAGCTCAAAGGGTTTATCGACCAGAGCAAGGACATTCCGCAGGGCGAGTACGACGATGAGGTGGAAAGATCGCGGAGCAGGCGGACGCGCTCGTGGATTCGTACTATTACTCGCTCAACGCGGCCGCGCGGCACGGCATCAACCTGAGCGCGCTGTTCGACACGGTCCACGCGGCCAACATGGCCAAGCGCTGCCCAAAGACGGGCGAGTTTCTCAAGCGCGACGACGGCAAGATCATCAAGCCCGAGGGGTGGCAGCCGCCCGACGTGCGAGGCGAGATCGCGCGGCAGCTCAAGGACGGTGCCTGGTGGCTTGTGGCCGAGCCCACCACCGTCGCAAGTAGCGCGTAGTTCAATCAACTCTTCGTTCGATAACTTCATTCGGCTGGACCCTTTTGCTGGCGCTGACGGAGGCGCTCGTGCGCGGTACGCACCATCTGGCGGAAAGACGCGTCCTTCATGAAGCGCTGCAACAGCTCGCCTCCGAGATTCTCCGACAATTCAGCTTGCAGACCGTCAAAGAGCGAGCTCTCGCCGGCCGCGTAGCTTGTGCGCACGCGCTCGGTTGCCATGGCGTCGAGTTGCACGAAGGTGGACTCGCCCTCGGTTAGAAACTTCTTGACGATGCTCGAGGCCTTGCGCACGCGCTGGTCCGTCCCGGAACTGCGCTTGTACGCTTCGATGGCAAGCATGAGCTCCAGCAGGCCGGCCCTGCCCTCACCGCTGAGAAAGTCAGAGTACGACTTGGCCGCCTGCGTGTTGGAAAGCATCTCCTCGAGCGAATTGAAGAGGCCGCCGATGGGCGGCTGCATGCGCACGAGGCGCTGGTAGAGCATTGAGTCACAAAGCCATGTCTCACAAACCGAGTCGCAGGTCACAGTCTCCTTGGCGAGCGAACCGTATTCACGGTTTGCGAGCAGCAAGCCCGGATCCCTGAGCGTCGCGACGCGGTTCGCCACCTGGGCGTTTTCCAGGGCGGCCAGCGCCATCTTTTGGCCCCCATTGTCATCGTTGCGGCCCGTTACGGCAGCCTTGGGCGCCTGCAGAAATACCTTGACGGTGCCCGAGATGACAAAGACGAAGCGGTCCACGACGTCTCCTGCGGCACGAGGACATCCCGGGCATCGACACCTCGAGCTTGAGATGCGCAATCATTGTGCGGATCATCCCGGGCTGAAAAAGACAAAGGGCTCGCACTGCTCTGGCGGGCGCCCCATGGCGCGCATCGTCAAACGCCCTTGATCTGCTCGGCAATGTGGGCGTTGTACAAGCGCAGCATCTCCTCGTGCTCCCAGCCCCGCTCCTCGAGGCGATGATTAAAGTACTCGACAACCGCCTCAGTGGTCGCGGGTGACAGCTTCAAGGACGCCGCGAGCTGTGTGGCGGCCTCCTGCAGCCGGCCGGAAGTCGCCCGCGTAGAGTCCTCGATCGATGATGCTGACGAGGGTCGAGGTAATGCCAGCGTCGCACAGGAACGCGCCGAGGATCATCACAACCATGGAAAAGATGCGCTCCTTGTCGCTGACGACGGATTCGTTGCCGTAGCCCACGGTCGTCATCGTGTAGATGATGAAGTAGATGCTATCGACGAAGTGGAGGTCGTGGCTGCTCGGGTCGCGGCCGCGGTCCACCAGCGCGGTGTGCATGCAGGCGAGCCAGTGCGAGGTGAGGAGGACCCAGTAGACGATCTTGGCCAGGTGGCGCAAACCGCTCTTAATCGAGAGTTGGGACGAGTCGATCGCCATGTCCGCAATGGACCAGTACTCAGAAAGGTAAAACAGCCAGTAGACACGCACAGACCGCGCGATGTAGGTCAGGTAGACGCCCTCGGCGCGCTCTGCGTCGTCCCCTTCGGACACCGCCACCGTGACGGCATACACGATCAGGTCGACAGGGAGCACCGAAAGGATGTCCATGAAGCCGAGTACAGAAGAAAAGTAGGCCTTCTTGATCGCGCGGCTGCGCTGCAGCAAAACGCCATCGGCGACGCGGGCGATCAGAAACATGCAAAAGAACACGTGCACCCACATCGCGAGGTCGGCGAGGACGTTGAACCAGCATCCCTTGCAAAGCGAGATAGGCCGCCTGCTTCTCCGTGGTGGCGCGGGCCGAGTAGGCGATCATGTACGGCACGATGATGCAGTTGAAGTTGGTCACGCAAAAGACAAACATGTGCCAGGCCGTATGCCCCGAGGTTGTCGGATGCAGCACGTACCGGTCGAGGCGGTCATGTTGTGCGGGCCGTTCATTTCCGTCGCGGCGCGCTGCAGCATTTTGGTGAGCTTCTTGTTGTCGAGGTTCTTGCGCGTCCGCGCCAGCAGGCTCGGCTTGGCCACGAACGCCGCGTGCTCCGCCAAAAGCCCTCCCGCAAGTGCAGGTTGTCGCTTAGAAAGCGTATCAAGTGGGACTTGTCCAGGCGCAAGAGCCGGCAGTGTCCTGTGGAGCGCGCGCTCGAGTGGTAGCCCTCGAGGCGGAAAAAACCGTCCTGGCCGAGGGTGCCTCCGGCCGACCGTCGAGTAAATGGTCACGCTGTCGCCGACGTCAGGTTGACCGTGCCTCGACCAAGACGTACAGGAACTCGGCCTCCTGGCCACCTCACACTAGTCTCGCCCGGAATGACGACGAGCTGCATGGCGCAGCAAGTTCCAAATGTTGCTCGAGCCAATCACCGGGATCTTGCGCAGGTTTTCACCAGCCAGCTCGATCAGCACCTCGGTGCGCAGCGAAGGATTCAAGTAGCTCATGATCGTGGCGTCCTCGACCGCTTTCTGTGAGATCCACTTTTCCAGCACGTACTGCTTGATGCGGCTGCGCATCTGCGAGGGCAGGCGGCAAGCGGCCCCGTACGAGGTCATCGCATCCGACTTTTGCTGGTACAGCACGGAAGTCAGGTCGGCCTGTGCCACATATCCTCCAGGTAGGCAATGATGAGAGTATCTCACATCCGACAAGAATGATCATGATGGTGCACAAGATCTCCGTGGTGGACACCGGCGTGATATCTCCGTACCCGACGGCGGTCACCCGCCACCGCGAAGTAGAGCGAGGATGTGTAGTGCTGGAGCCATGTAGCGTCCGGGTCCGCGAAAATGAGCTCGCCAGTGACCGAGTCGATGCGGAGCAAGCCCTGGTGGTCGAGATCCGCCCATGAGCCACCCCGGCCAACGCGCGTGGTGGCTACGAAATAAAAGAGGCAGCCGCCCAATGCGCGACAGCATGAAGACCAGCTTGGCGATGACCACGACACTCTTGGCGTTCTGGTTCTTGATGCTGCGCCCGAGGGCGCTGATGTGCTGGATAAATCGCACGCCGCGAAAGAGCTTGTTCGTGCGCAAGATCGCCAGGTACGACACAGGGAACGCCGTGGGCCAAGCGGCGAGCACGATCCCAGCGAGTAAGTCCAGCGGGAGCGGCCAGTACGTCGCAGACCCCGAAAACCGAGGCGAGGTACACAGCACGAATCTCTGATGGGTCCCGCACCGGCTTGCTGAGACCCACGCTGATCTCGAAATGTCGGCACCGCAGGAAGACGTCCCCAGGAAGCGACGTCCAGCACGTAGTCCCGGGCATACCTCGCCACCGTTGCTGTGTCTTGCACGACAAAAGTCACCCGCACAGGGTACTGGATGTAGTTGTACAAGAGCACCACGAACATGAAGTGCGTCCAGTAGATCTGCACTGGGCTGTCAAGGTCGTAAATCTTGCGCTTGTTGTGTCTGAAAACCTCCATGCTGCCCCCGCGCTGGCGCCGAGCATTGCGAGCTTGCCCCGCGACGCAAGTTGGTGCTGGTGTCCGCGGAGTGGTCCCTTGAGTGATGTGCATAGCTGGCACGCACTGCTTCGGCGTCAGACGGGAACAGCTCCATGGCCTGCCGTACGGCTCGCCGCGTCACGGCCCATACCTGCGTCTCCTCGACAGCAACTGTCACACTCGTCGGCGCGCTCCACCTCGCATCGTTGTGAACTGCTGACCGCAAGCCGCGCTCGTTGAAGCAGCTCCCGGGGTGCACAGCACCGAGGGGCACCATGTCGGCATCGTGCTCGCGCAAAAGCCCGTGTTCCACAAAGTACATCTCTGCAAGGTCACGGTGCGGACCCACCACCTCGTCGCCCTCGCAAAAGATGTCGAGCCGAAGGTGATGGCACAGCTCGGCCACAAAAGTCCTCGGACGTCCTGGAAGAGCCGCGACTGTCGGATATGCTTGCTCGCAATCCGGCGCACAAGAAGCGCGCGCTCACGGTGGGGCAGGGCCTCCGTCTTTTGCCTTGAAGAGCGAGATGGGCTCGTCGGCGCTGGCAATAAGGGAGCCATGGTCGGCTTCGCGAGGACACTCGGGCGACTCCGCAGGTCCAAACTCGTGCGCCGTCGGTGAATGCGCGCACGGAGCATGTCCTCCTCGTCTAGAGCCACAGAGGCGCAGTCCGAGTCGTCTCATTCTCGAGGGCTGGCAGGGCCGGCGTCGGCGCTGCTGCCTGGGGGCCCTGGCCTCCTCGACCGCCAGGGGGCCACCGGGCTTGCGGGCTCCTCCTTCGGCAAATCTGCTGCGCTTTCGGCCTGACAAGCTGCGTTCCATGCGCCCAGGCACTGCTGGCTTGCTAACGTCGCGCAAGCTCCTCTCCGTGTGCAGCTGGAACAGTTGCGACAACCCTATCTTCGCCGCCATTGTCGCTGGGCTCGGCGTCAGAGCTTTGGGGCAGCTTGCCCACTTCGGCAACGCTGAGCAGGTAGGTAGCGCAGCGCTCTCGGTAGTGCTCCTGCTTGTTTTGTAGCAAGGCTCGAGTCGCGTCCCGAGCTCGCCCACGCCGAGCACCCGGTAAAAGTCGATGAGTTCCTCCGATTCGACGTAGTCGAGGTACTGCCAGACGCGCGCTTGCAGCTTGGCAGACACGCGCCGATCAAGCATAAAGGCTCCTAAGCAAGCCCGGTAGTGGCGTGTGTGGTGCTCGGAGAGCTCCACCTCCTTTAAAAAGGTGCCGATGAGCGACACCATGATCGAGTAGACAGCGACGCCAAGGATGGCAATGAGCGAGGTGTAGAGCGAGTCAGCGCCGCTAGTCGGCGCAATGTCGCCGAACCCCACCGTCGTCATCGTGGTCACCGCCCAGTACGCGCCAAGCAGGTAGCGATCGGGGAGGCTCCCGCTCTCGTCCACGATCGTCGTGCCATAGCACGCGATCCAGTGCGCCGAAAGCGCAAACGCGATCGCCAGCTGCGTAGAAGAAGCGCGACGCCATGTCGTGCGCCCTAGTCGCGCCCGACTCTTGCGACCGAGACTGGTAATGTGCCGTGAGCAGCTCGAATAGCTCGACCACCATAAGGGTACGAACGAGAAATGGGATGCGCACATACACCAACGCCTCTTCCACGATCCGGAGCTCTTCATCCTCGAGGGTGGCAGTCGACGAGGCGAGGGCCACGAATGAAGCCATGGAGAGGAGCATCAGCAATGTCTCCGTAGCCAATCTCAGCTGATAGATGATGCGCTTGCGCCTGCGGCGGCGCGCGGCAGTGCGCTCCGCCTTCACCATGTTGTCAATGATACTCGTGTCAAGCATAGGGTCCACCTTGGTTGCTCTTGCCCGCCAAAGCCATGTGCGTCACCAAGCCCGCTGCACCAGAATTCGAGGCGCGGTCTCTTGGCTGCTTGAGCACACGGGGCTTGAGGAAGCGGTTCAGCACGATAAGGACGTCCCCAAGGTCCAACGCCGCAAAGCCCAGCGACGACATGGTCACGCCGTCCGAGTTGCCCACCCCTGCCAGCCGAACGGGGATGAGCAGCGAGTTGTACAGGATGACCAGCATCATCAGGATGTCCCATGCCGTCTCGAGCGACCACATTGAACTTGGACTCCCTAGCTTTCTGCTCCATCGTCATCTGTCGCTGCAAGCGGCTGATGTTGTGAAGCCGAAGTTGGTAGACCGTCTCGGCTCTTGCTGCCGCGCACAATCAGTGCGGGCTTTCTCAGCGCTGACCTGCCGTGCTACTCGCCCGTCCAAGTCGACGCACTGCTCGCCTTCCTTGAGGCGTTGGCACACAGCCTCCATGCCCCATTCTGGATAGAGTGCCGATATCTTGTACAGGTCGCTGCGGCGCATAAACATGACCGTGCAATGAGCGCCTTGTAGGGTGCCGGCTGCATGTTGTTGACCAAGAAGAATCGGTGGCTGCCGATGCAGTTGCCCGGCCGAAGCACCGACGGGCATCGCGCGTGGTATCTGAGCTCCTCGATGGTATAGGCCTTTGGCTTTGGCGTGATTTTCAGTTTGCCCGACGAGAACCGCCGCTTGAATGCGCGCATGCTGGTGCGCAAGAGCTCCTCAGCGCTATCAATGATCGACCCGCGCTCCTCTTCCAACTCTGTGTCTTCGGCCGCCGTGCCTTCCTCCACGTCACTCCGCTTGGCGTTGCTCTCCCTTCTCGCTGCTGCTGCTGCTGCTGCTGAAAGAGCTGCCACTGTAGCCGCTGCCGCATCCGTCGGCGCTGTCGGCGTTTTTCGTGTTGCTGCGCCGTCCTCGATACCATTTCCCGGCCCCTGGATGCCGGCGTTGGCGTGTGCCTTGGTGGTTCCGCACCTGAACCTCAGACTTGTAGCTGGCACAGGATGTGCCATGCGTCGTGCCAGCCTCGCTTGTTGGCGTCACGTTGGACATCTGCGAGCGTGACTTGACTCTCGATAGGATTTTGTCGCCAATGGCGCGCAGCGGCACAATGCTGAAGGTCTTTTTGCTGGAAGGCGGCCTAAAGCTGCGCTGCCATCCCGAGATGACGTGGCCTTTTGCAAAGTCCCCGACAGCACGATACAGAGCACCGCTTCGTCCGGCGACGTGGCGTCCGCAGTCTCAATCTCCTCGTCGCGCTCGAATTGACGCTGCTCCAAGTGCTCAAGCGCGTAGAAACAAGCCGGCTGGAAGAGCTTGTCGAGCTTGCCGCCCGCGCGTCGAAAGAGAATACTCTGGCGAAGAGTTCGATCTTCTCCTCAACCTTGCTGAAGAGCGAATCCGGAAGGTCCTCCAAGACGTGAACCGACGGGAGACCCTTGCTATCGTTCCATGTCCTGCGCAAAGCCGCACGAAGGGTGTCCCGATCCGGGTTTGAGATCGATTTGGCCGCCATGATCTTCTCGACGCGCTCCACGCTCGCGCGGTGCGCAGATGGGGTCGTGTCCATGTTGACCAGGTAGGAGGTCATGTTGGCGATGAGATATGCGAGCACGAATACCCCCACCAGACACATGAAGGCCCCGAAAAGACGACCCATGCCGGATAGTGGCCCTATGTTACCGTAGCCCACTGTCAGCAAGGTTTGGTAGATAAAGTAGGCCGACCGCGCGTAGCGCAGTGCCTCGACGCCAAACGGGTCCTCCTGCATTCTCGTCGAGTTGCGGCTGTCAAGGCCGTCGTTTTTGATCCAGTTGTCCTCGCCAATGGCCTGCCAGCCGAGGTAGTAGTAGCACGCCCCGAAGACGTTTTGAATGACCAGCACCACGGTGCCGAGCCACACGAGCCGCATGATCTGGTGTGGCGGCTGCGGCACGTACCAACGGACCACGTTTACGATGGCCTGAAAGTAGCGATGGTGGTGAATGGCCATGTGCACGTAGCTGCACATGCACCCGAGGCCGAGCACGAACGGGTCAGAGGTGATGGGCGCCAAGAGCGCACCCCATGGCAGCAGGAGGGCCAGCTTTCCGGCGTCCCACAGACGTTGCTTGATGCGTTCGCTCCGCCTCGCCGGTCGTGCGGACCCTTGTCGGCCGGCCCGGAGCGCCCCTGCCGCTCGTATAGAATCCATTCCCCCCAGCACCAGGAGATGACCACGTTGCTCGCAAGTGCCAGGACGTACGCGTTGAGCGACGCCCTGGGCTCCAAGCTGTAAAAGATGCAGGCCAGCGGGAAGACGATGCTCGCGTAGATTGTCACCACGTAGCACAGCACCTTGACCAGAGTCCTGGTCTTGTGCCCCACTTCGGAACCAGTCCAGCTTGGCCTCGGCGCCTTGCCCGACCGGGCTGTCAGTAAGCAGCACGCGCGTGGTCCCCAGTCGAGCTTCTTCATGTTCCCGATGGGTACGCCGCCATAGCTCGGCTCGTTCGGCGCCACCCGGTACAGGTGACTCATTGCGCTCGACTCTTGCTACTGCCCTAGTTGCCGCCAGCAATCATCTCCGCTCGCCCTCGCTCGCCCGCTCGCTCGCCCGCTCGCTCGCTCACCCTCTGCTCGCGCCGCCAAGCTGCCTCCTGCGTCTCTCCGCTCTTGCTCCTCCCTCCCGTGGCAACGCCGATCCGTTGGGCGCTGCTGGTCTACGTATGGACGGCGCGTCAGTGAGCGCAGCTCCGAGCAGCACAGAGACCAGCGGCAGTCATTAGTATCGCTTCTTCAAGGTCATAGCGGCCTGCAGCACGTCATTGCCAACGGCTTCGGGCCTCGGCGAGGCCAGCTCCAAGCCGCTCCTTCATCGCGAAGCACCCACCCATCAGCCCAGAAGGTGTCCGTTGGGTGGTTCCGCCGCCGGTCCGAAAAGGTTCCGTGAGCACAGGGTTGGGCTGAAGATTGGGATCCAGGCGCTGGTTCAGGCCGAGGGCGAGGTCATGGTGCTGGTGGAGGCCGAGTGGGCGCTCGTGGGCGGCCGCGTGGAGCGCGACGTGCTGCTGGGAGGTGCGCAATGGCCGGGTCGTGCACGTGGGCCTCGGCGAGCGGCCTGAGAAGCGCGCGACGGCGGACGCGGACTTGCGCGACCGGCTGAGAGGCAAGGTGGCTGCCGGGCTTGTCAACTGCCACTCGCACGCCTTTCAGCGCGCGCTGCGGGGGCTTGGCGAGGTGTACGAGGCGGGCGGCGCGGCGGACTCGTTCTGGACGTGGCGCCAGGATATGTATGCCTTGGTGGACCGCACGAAGAGCCCCGAGGCCTTTCGCGCGGTGACGCGCAAGTGCTTTGAGGAGATGCGGCGCACGGGCATCACCACAGTAGGAGAGTTTCACTACTTTCATCATGCCGCGAACGCCCCTGGCGAAGAGTCGCCTCCGTTCGCCTTGGACGAGCAAGTCGTACAGGCCGCCAAAGAGGCTGGCGTGCGGCTCGTGCTGCTCAACGCTTTCTACGCTTTCGGAGGCTTTGGAGAGCAGCCGCTTGGCGAAGCACAGCGCCGATTCGAGACGGCGTCGGTCGAGGCGCGTACTGGACGCACATGGACAAGCTGGCAGAGCGGGTGCGCGACGAGCCGCTCGTTTCGCTTGGGGTGGTCGCGCACTCGCTGCGCGCAGTCTCCGCGGCGCTGGGCGCGCTGCCCGGCGCTGCTACCCGAGAGCTGCCCTTCCACTTGCACATCGAGGAGCAGCCCAAGGAGGTGGAGGACTGCCGTGCAACCCACGGGCGCACGCCGATGCGCGTGCTGCTCGACACGGCCAAGGTGGACCAGCGGACCACGGCCGTGCATTGCAACCACACGGAGCCAGCCGAGCTACGCGAGTTCGTGGCAGCGGGCGGGAACGTGTGCATCTGCCCGCTTACGAGGGTAACCTTGGGGACGGCGTGTGATGCCAGACCTCGGGCGTGCGTGGAACGCGTCTGCCTGGGCACCGACTGCAACGCGCGCATCGACATGCTCGAGGAGATGCGCTGGCTCGAGTACTCGCAGCGGCTCAAGCGGCTCGAGAGAGGCGTGTGCGCCAAGGCGGCGGCTCCCGCGGGCGGCGGCCGCGTGGCTCGGGCACGTCGCTGTTCAAGCTGGCGCTAGAGAACGGGGCCCGCTCGCTCGGCGTTGACGCTGGCCGGATCGCCGAGGGTGCGCTGGCGGACTTGCGTGGTGGACCTCGCGTCCCCTGTGCTCACCTTTCGCGCGGGACGAGTGGGCCGACCTCAGCCCGGACGCGCGTGCCGAGCGGCTCTTGGCAACGCTCGCCTTTGGGGCGGGGCCTCGACGTGGTTGCAGGCACTTGCGTCGGTGGCGACTGGGCGTGGACGCATTGACGTGAGAGTCTGTCAATCAAGACCAAGGAAAACAACACTTTCCCGTGCGATTAGGTTGCTGACGCCGCGCTTGGCTCTGTTCTTGCGCTCCCCTCACTCGGTGCGGCCTCGGCCTCCGGCTCGGCCTCAGCCTCCTCCTCCATCAGATTCTCGCCGTCCTCATCGCCGAAACGAGAGGCCTCGGCCTCGGCGTCGGCCCTCGTCACCGTTGCCACCATCGGCGCCATCGGCGCCACGGGAGGCCCCCTTGCCGCCGCCGCGCGAGCCCCGTGGCGGGCCAAACATGGTCTTTTGCTCGTCAAACTGCGGGTAGCCGTACTGGGACAAAAAGTTGACGAGTACACTGCCCCGGCGAGGCTCCGTGTCCGGCCCGATCTTGGCGTAAAGGTCGGGCAAGGAGCGCTCGAGGTTGAGGCGCTGCTTGGAGATGGTCTTGGAAAAGGTCGAGTGCAGGCTGCCGACGAAGCGCGTGGAGCGCACGCAGATGAGCTGCTCCACGAGGCCAAAGAGGTCGAATCGGATGGCCTCCCCGGGGTGCCGTGCGCGAAGCGCAAGACCCACTTGCGCACCTCGTCATTACGGGCGAGGTCGCGCTGGAAGTAGATGTGCTTGAACCACTTGCGCGCGGGCGCGTAGTACCGGTCGTCGGGTCGCCCGTCCGTCGCAAGGTAGACGGGCGTGTCGCGGTCAAAACCGATGGCGCGCGCGCGGCGCAGAAAGACCGCCGCGTTGCGGCTGTTGACGCCCTCCTTCTTGAACTTGTCGCCCATGCGGATGTGGATGGCGTTGAAGGGCTTGCCGTCAAAGATGTTGTCCGCAACGGCCTTGGAGAACGCGCGCAGGAAGGGCGCGAAGCGCACCTTGCGGCGCAAACCGGGCGACTGCGCCTCGAAGCGGTGCGTGTAAAAGCGGCCGTGGAACCAGAGCACGGGCGCCTTGCTGCTCAGGCCGCGCTCAAAGATTTGCGTGTGGTATTGTTTGGAGCCCTTGGTGAGGCCCTTGGAGTTTAGCTTGACCAGGTCCAGCCGGTCCGAGGGCTTGAGCTGCTCGCCGAGGTCGTGCTTGAGAAAGTGCCGCATGGTGGTGTTGATGGGCAGGAGCGGCACGCCGTTCTCGCGCTCCATAAAGTCGAGGTCCACGCTCTGGTCCATGGGCACGACCTCGTCGAGGAGATCGTAGTAGTGGTTGAAAAAGTTGCGGTGCCGGCCGTTGGGGGGCACGATCAACGTGCGGTTGTACTCCTTGGCCAGGTAGATTCCCGTCAGCAGGCAAATGAGCTGGTTGTTGAAGCCGCCCGATGGCGTGTACATGAGGCGACCAGCCGGGTCAATCTTGTTGTATGGTCGGCTACTTGACCGCGGCAGGCTCGCATTAGCCACGTACGCCTGCGGTCGCACGTCAAACGATAGCGCATCGAGCTCCTTGAACACCGCGCCGCCATTGTTGCCGATGTCCACCGTGGCGCGGTTGCGGGGGCGTCTCCGCGTCACGGTCACTACATCGGGCTTGCTCAGGTCCTCCAGGAGCACGTCCGTGCGCAGGAGGCCCACCAGCATCACCAGCAGCAATCCGGCGACTGCCAGAAGCGGCTTGGCCTGCGTCCTCCGCGACTGTTTGCGCGGCAGCACACCGGCCATAGGCGCGGCCGCCACGGCCGCCGGGAGGGCGCCGTGCGCGCGAAGGCGCTCTTGCCCGTCGCTCCCTCGTCCATCGCGACCGTCCCCGCCCGACCCGACTCTGATGATGATGATACTTTGGAGCCAGCGACGACCACCGCCACAGCAACCAGGCTCCTTGGTAGCAATGTCATTTGTCGTACTTTCGTGTCATGAGGTGGTTGGTTCGCCCTTGGCGCTCCAAGCGTCGGCGTTGGCGGCCGAGGGAGCTTCGAGGGCCGCGACGCGATCGTCCAGGTCGCGCAGGTAGTTGGCGCAGCGACGGATGTTGCGCGGCGAGAAGCGGTGCGCGAAGGTGAAGTGTCGACGTGGGTTGCTCGCTCAGGCAGTGCCAGAGCGTGTTGCCCAGGTCGTATCGAAAGTATTTGTCGTGCTGGAAGATCGTCGCGTTGCCCAAGCCTAGTCGCTTGATCCAGATGCCCACTGCGGCGTCTTCGCAACGGTAGACCAGCAGCTCGTCAATGTGCTCGGCCAGCTTGCCAGCAAGGCTCGGTGAGAGCACGTACCCCACGGCGCCCTGGCCGTACGGCGGGTACACGGCCGTGTCGTTGTACTGCAGCTCCATCCAGCGGCCTGTCTTGAGCACCAGGTTCTCGCGGTCGATGTGCCCGATGAGACGATATGGCTCAGCGGGTATGGTGCTAAGGTAGTCGCGCAGGTGACGCATGCGCAGCACCACGTCGTCGTCAATCTTGACAAACCAAGCGCCCGGGGCATGCTCCGCCGCGTGCGCTATGGCCCACTTGAGCTTGCCCGCCAGGTTGCCGTACGAGTCCTTGAACTTGCCGAGTACCAGGTCTTGGTATACGCTCTGCTCGCTCGAGGAGCGCGAGGTCTCGCGCTCGCGCTCATTGTACGCCGTCGCGTTGGTGGTCGTGCGCATCGCCTTGCGCTCCTCGTTGAGGACGCAGGGCGCGTCGTCGCCGCGCCAGGCCTCGGGCACCTCGCACCACCATGCGCCCATGACGAAGCGCAGCTGCACGCCCGGAAGTCGTCTGCCCCAGGTCTGGCGAATCGCGACGCGGTGCGCAAAGTTGGGCCGCGCGCTCATCACGTACACGGCGAGGACGACCTTGTCATTTGTCTCGCTTGTTCTTGTTGTCATCGTTGTCATCGTTGCTGTTGCTGAGCTTTGCCGCTACAGGCCGCTCAACTGGCTCCACGGAGGTGGTCGCCGGCACTCGCGCGGGTTCGACCACGGTGGTCCTCTTCTCTACAGTCGCCACACGTATAGCCGGGCCACGCTCCTGATGGGCCCTAGCGGCCTCGATAAAGCTAGTGCACAGCGAGTCCCCACTCGCGACCAGCGCAAGCAGCACCAGCACAGCGCTCCCGAGCAGCAGCCCGAGCGCGATGCTGAGCTGGCTCTTCAGCGTCCACGGCTTGCGCACCTGCTCCGCGCCATGCGCCCGCTCAGGGACGACCTTGCGTTGCCTCATCCTCTCGCGGCGTTCGCCTTTGCACGCGCGTGCTAGCGGGCTTCGGAGCTCGCAAGCCAGCCGCGCCGGAGGAGGTCGGACGCGTTGGATGAGTTGTCGAGCGGTCGCGGCCGGAGGTGTCGTGTCGCTGTCGGCCTCGAGTGCCCTGGCGCTCTCCGCCGCCCGCTGCTTCACGCGCCCGTCCCGCGCTCGTTTCGCGCCGTCTGTCCGGAGCTCTTGGGACACGCCTGAAACAACGAACGCTCTGCCGTCGATCGATCGAAACGAACAAAAAAATGGCCCAAAAAAAAACGGTTTTCACTACTCTGGGTCTTACTATGGGACAAGCACTCGAGGCACTCGAGGCACTCGGAGAGAGGCGCCGAGCAGGGCTGATGATCATGTCGCGGACTTGGTGGGGCTCGAGGTTGGGGCAATGCGCTCGCTGCCATGCGCGAGGTCCAGGGCGCGCAGGTAGTTGGCGCAGCGACGGATGTTGCGTGGCGAGAAGCGGTGCGCGAAGGTGAAGTGTCGACGTGGGTTGCTCTCGCTCAGGCAGTGCCAGAGCGTGTTGCCGAGGTCGTATCGAAAGTATTTGTCGTGCTGGAAGATCGTCGCGTTGCCCAAGCCTAGTCGCTTGATCCAGATGCCCACTGCGGCGTCTTCGCAACGGTAGACCAGCAGCTCGTCAATGTGCTCGGCCAGCTTGCCAGCAAGGCTCGGTGAGAGCACGTACCCCACGGCGCCCTGGCCGTACGGCGGGTACACGGCCGTGTCGTTGTACTGCAGCTCCATCCAGCGGCCTGTCTTGAGCACCAGGTTCTCGCGGTCGATGTGCCCGATGAGACGATATGGCTCAGCGGGTATGATGCTAAGGTAGTCGCGCAGGTGACGCATGCGCAGCACCACGTCGTCGTCAATCTTGACAAACCAAGCGCCCGGGCATGCTCCGCCGCGTGCGCTATGGCCCACTTGAGCTTGCCCGCCAGGTTGCCGTACGAGTCCTTGAACTTGCCGAGTACCAGGTCTTGGTATACGCTCTGCTCGATCTCGAGGGAGCGCGAGGTCTCGCGCTCGCGCTCATTGTACGCCGTCGCGTTGGTGGTCGTGCGCATCGCCTTGCGCTCCTCGTTGAGGACGCAGGGCGCGTCGTCGCCGCGCCAGGCCTCGGGCACCTCGCACCACCATGCGCCCATGACGAAGCGCAGCTGCACGCCCGGAAGTCGTCTGCCCCAGGTCTGGCGAATCGCGACGCGGTGCGCAAAGTTGGGCCGCGCGCTCATCACATAGACTGCCATGCGAACGTCGGGCGGAGGCACGCGCTCTGGCGTGGCCGCACTGGGCGTCACGGACGGTATTGCGGCCGCCGGCCTCGGGCGTAGATCAGCGCTGGTACTTGGCGTCTTCTCGAGACCTTCTACGAAGCCAAGAGCGCCACGCCGTACTGTTCGTGTCTCGCGGACAAGCTCAAGCTTGCTCGTCGTGAAGCACCGCCGGCCAGCATTCCAGTTTACCGCGTTATGGAGCATCACAAAGGCCAGCACAGCCGCGCACGCTGCGATAGCCGTCCGCACCTTGCGCCGCGGCCCCACGGGCCTCTGCTTTCTGTACCCACCACGCTCACGACAGAGTTGCGGCGCAATCTTGCGTACCATCGCGACGCCAAGCGGGCCGGAGCCGCGGGGGGCGGGGGGTGGGCGGACGCGTGCGCAATCAAAGCCAGCCAGCCAGTCAGTGCCAGCCAGCTTGCCAGCCAGCCTTCCTGCGTGCCTGCAGTTGGCGGCGGGCGCAAGTCCCAGCCTCGGATGTCTGCGCCTCTGGGGTGGTGATGTTGCACCAAGGCTCCTTGATAGTTCCAACCCCACACCACGGAGAAGGAGGTCACACGTCAAGTCAGGCTTCAGGCTCCTGGGCTTGGGTTGTTGTCATCGATCGTCATCGCGACGCCAGCGCGCGCATGGCAGCCTTGTCAAGCGCACGCAGGTGGTTTGCGCAGCGGCGAATGCTGGGCGGCGTGAAGCGGTGCGCAAAGGTAAAGTGCCGGCGCGAGTCCCTCTCGCGCAGGCAGTGGGACAGGGAGTTGCCGCGGTCGTAGCGGAAGCGCTTGTCGTGCTGGAAGACGGTCTCGTCGCCAAGCCCCAAGCGCTTGATCCAGATGCCCACTGCGGCGTCTTCGCAACGATAGACCAGCAGCTCGTCAATGTGCTCGGCCAGCTTGCCCACAAGGCTCGGTGAGAGCACGTACCCCACGGCGCCCTGGCCGTACGGCGGGTACACGGCCGTGTCGTTGTACTGCAGCTCCATCCAGCGGCCTGTCTTGAGCACCAGGTTCTCGCGGTCGATGTGCCCGATGAGACGAAGAGGCTCGGGGGGGATCCTGGTCAAGTAATCGCGCAAGTTTCGCGTGCGCAGCACCACGTCGTCGTCATCTTGACAAACCAAGCGCCCGGGGCGTGCTCCGCCGCGTGCGCTATGGCCCACTTGAGCTTGCCCGCCAGGTTGCCGTATGAGTCCTGGAACTCGCCCAGGACGAGGTCATGGTACACGCCCTGTTCGATATCCAGCGACTTTGACAGTCCTCGCTCGCGCTCCACAAGCTCCGCCTCGGCCGTGGCGTTGCCCCCCATCGCCCGTGTTGCGTTGAGGACGCAAGGCCCGTCGTCGCCGCGCCACGGCTCGGGCACCTCGCACCACAAGGCGCCCACGACAAAGCGCATCTGCACGCCGGCATACGCTTGCCCCACGTCTGGCGGATCGCGACGCGGTGCGCAAAGTTGGCCCGCGCTCATCACATACACCGCCATGTCCGGCACGGTATGGCCCTTGCTGGGACTGAGCGCGCCCTCGCGCTTCGCCGCCGCAGCGCCGCGCAGCAACTCGCTGCTCCCTGGTGTCGCGTCGAAGCGCGTAGGTTCAGGAGCGGCGCCCTCGCCCGGCAACGTGTCGCTCTGGCGGCTGGAGTCTTGCGCTACGCGCGTGCATGAGCACGACCGCCACAACGAGCGCTGTCAGCCCCAGCACGCCCAGCTGCAAGCGGCGCGCAAGGGTCGAGGTTCGCGTGGGGCTCTGCGACCTCCTTGCGCGCGACATCACGGGGCCTCTGGCTGCGCCCATGGCGGCGCGACCTCGGCTTGCCTGCTCGCTCGCCGTTGTTGTCCTGTCCCACTCCCTTTTTCTCGCTTTTCTCGGTCTTTTCGCGCGTGCACGTGCGCGTGCATGTGCGCTACACGAGGGCGAGTCCCACGGTCAACTCCACCGTCACGGCAATGGCAATGGCACAAGTAGTACGGGCACTCGGTCTGAGTACCGGTGCCGTACCGCGTACATGGCGCGTACTTGGTCGTGGCGGTTCAGACCCGCGTCCTTCGGGACGCGGCAAGGCTGTCACAGTGTCGGAGCGAAGCATTGCTTGCGCGCGCCGCCTAGCGCTTCGACCCAGGCCGCGCCGGGATGTTGCTCGCTGCGCGGCGCTTGCCAGGTCCGCGCGCTTGGTGGAAGCGGGCCACCCGGTCAGCTGGCCGCGGGGAAATCTGAAACAAGCTACTTGGCACAGCATGGTTTTCACAGCAGTCTCAGTAGCCGTCGGCGGCGACGCCGATGTAGGTCTCGGGCATTGGGGCGGCCTGCACGGGCGCTGCCTTCTCGGCCATCTCGAGCATCTCGGCGTCGTAGCGGGCGCGGTCCACCTCGGCCTGCTTGGTGAAGGGCAAACGCTCCTCCTCGTCGGCGGCGCGCCAGCGCTCGGCGAGCACCTTTTGCACCTCGATCATGCTCTTCTCGGGAGAGCTGGTCTTGATCTCGCTGCGGTGCGCCTCGCAAAAGTAGAGGTAGGCGCTCATGGCCCTCTTGGGCTTGTTCGGGTCGCGTCGCGAGCTCTTGGTGCTTGCAGCGGCGGCGTACATGGGATCCGGCTGTAGTTGGCCATGGCCTCGCGGTAACGCTCCTTGTCGGTGGCCGCTTGGTCCTCGAACCGCTGCTTTTGCTCCGGCGTGAGGGCCTTCCACTCCTGGCCAAGCCTCTTGCCCACCTCGGAAAAGGGCAGCTCGGGGCTCTCCGTGGTTAGCAGCGGGCGTCTCTCCTTGCTAAAGAACATGAACCCGGTCAAGGCGCGCTTGGGCCGGTTCGGGTCGCGCAACTTTTTCTCCCCGCGCACCATCTTGACCTCCTTGCCGCCTTACGAACTCTGTCCGCGCCTTCCAGTCAGCCTACCGCCATCAACCAACGAGGCGCACACCGTAGCCGAGCCATGCCATCGCCAGCGCCGCCGCCAGCGCTGCGGCGGTGGCGCTTCATCTCAACGCACCTTGCTTTTTCCCTTCCTTTGTCTCCTCTGGCGCCGCGTTTCGGCTTGTGGGTTTTGGGACGGCCATGTGACTCGGGCGACACCCAATGTCACGTCTAAGTGGCTCCAATTTACGTCAGGACCGCGTCAGGGGGCGGCCCGACGTGACTGGAGCGACAGACGAGTGGCGAGATGGACGCGGGCATGCTCGCGGGACTCAAGACGGGCGCCCAGGGCGGCGCGGGCTTCTCCGTGCCGCTGGGGTACGGCGGCATGTACGGCGCCGGCACGGGCGCGCGCGACCCCATGGAGGCGTGCGCAGTGCGCGCCGCGACCGGCGCGGTGATGGGCGGATTGATGGGCAGCGCGATGGGCATCGTGCTGGGCGGGTACGGGTCGATCGCGCCGCCCATCACCATCCCCGGCGTGCCCGACCCGCCCAAGGTGCCGATGAAGTGGCAGCTGCGCGACAGCTGGCTTAGCACGGCGCGGCGCGGGCGGCGCTGGGGCAAGAACTTTGCCTTTGTGACGGTGGTCTTCTCGGGCATCGAGTGCTGCATCGAAAAGTACCGCGCCAAGCACGATATCGTGAACGGCGTGAGCGCCGGGTGCGCCACCGGGGCGGCGATGGCGGCTAGCCAAGGCCCCTTTGCGGCGTGCGTGGGCTGCGTGGGGTTCGCGGCCTTTAGCGCGGCCATCGAGTCGGTGATGGGCCACTAGCCCCTCTCGCTGGCAGCACCGGTACGAGTATGGACGAGAAGAAAAAGTAGAGATGATGATGTGCTTAGCTGATTCTGCCGCTGCGGCCGCTGTACGCCTACTTGCCCGGCCGCCGCGACGCGACAAGGTTCGTGCGCACGCCCGACGCCTCCCCGCCGTACGTGTCCGCCTCGCCCGTGCGCATGCTCTGCACCGCGCCCTTGCGCGCCTTGAGCTGCTTCTCGTACTTCTTCCTCCGCTTGAGACGCGGGTTCCGGTCCTCTTTCTTCTTGTGCGCGTGCAACCCGACGTTCTTGAGAATCTTGTACGTCGCGCGCCGCGCGCCGCCCTCGTCCACGACCTCGGCCGGCTCCAGCGTGCATAAGCTCTGGCGTCTTGTACTTTTCCTGCCGGGCCCGCTTGCGGGCACTGCTGCCCACCTTGGCGCGCCGGTACACCTCGTCCTCTTCCGCGAGGTCCACCTCCGTGTTGGCCTCGACGCTCTTGAGGGCCGCGGCGCGCTCCCGGCGCCGCTTGCGCTCTTCGCGCTCCTCGCGCTCCTCGCCCTCCCTGTCGAGGCCGCCCATCTTCTGGATGACCATCGGGTCGCGGATCTTGAGGTCCTGGTCCCCGCTTGGCCCGCGCTTGGCGGCCTTGCTCTTCTCCTGCTTTTGGTTCATGCGGTTCATGAAGCGCTCCAGCTCCTGTTCGCGCCGCGCCTTGCTGTCCACGCGCCGCGAGGCGTCCCGATCCACGCGCTGCACGAGGCCCTCGAGGTCGCCAAAGTCTTCCAGCTCCTCCATGCTGTGCTTGAGCCCCTGCTCCGCCGCGCGCTCGCGCCGGAGCCGCTCGCCCTTCTCCTTCTTGGTCTCGCGCAGCCGCACAAAGTTCTCTCCTCGTACCGCAGCCTCTCCGCCGCGGTCTTGCGGTTCTGCGCGTCCTCCATCGTGGCCCCGATGGAGGGCATCTCAGCGGGGCGCTCAGAGAACTCGCTCGTTAGCTCCTGCAGCATCTGGCTGTTCTTGAGCTTGCGCGCCATCTTGGCCTGCCGCTTGCGGTGCCGCTCATCCTCGCGCTCGTCCTCTTGGAACGACGACGGGGCAAACGTCTCGCGCGGAGCCTGGTAGGCGCGGGCGCCGGCCTTGCGCGAGCGCCGCTTCCGGCCCGTCCTCGTCCTCCTCGAGGTCATCCGCATCGGCCGGGTCCTCGTCTTCGTCCTCGTCGGCACTCTCGTCGTCCGCGAGCAGCGCGCTCGGGTCGGGCCGCGCACCATTGGCGAGCTTGGCCCCGCGAGTCTTCTTGTTGCTCGCCGCGGACGCGGTCGAGGCCGTCAGCAGCTCGCTAATCTGGTTCTTAAGCTTGGCGTCCAGCGGCTTGAGCTTCTCCAGCACCGTGCGCACGCGGACCAGCTCGCCAATCACCGGGTGGTCGCGCACGCTGCCCCCTGGGCCTTGAGGTACAGGTAAAAGGCGATGTTGATGCAGTACGTCAGCATCGCCTGGTACTTAGCCTCCAGGTAGCTGATACCATGCTCGGTGGCGATCTCGTCCTCCTGCACCCTTGAGCACTGGTGCGACGTGCTCCTCCAGCGCCGCCAGGCTGCCCTTGAACTCGGACAAAAGACTCAGCAGCTCAGGAGCCTGCGCGGCCACCCGCTCGAGCTCCTCGTTCTTGGCGCTCGAGCCCTTTTGCTTCTTCTTCTTCGGCTGCTTCTTGCCCTTCTTGCCCTTGGCCCCGTCCTCGTCGTCCGAGCCGAGGTCCATCAGGTCGTCGCGCCGCAGCGTCGACAGCATCTGCTGGCGCATTCGGCGGCCTCCAGCTCCTCCTCCTTCTCCTCCTCGTCGGCCGCCTCCTCGTCCGACGGGCCCTCGCTTTCGCTTTCCTCGCCCTCCTTAAAGTAGTTGTCGGACTTGCTCCCCCAGTCGCGCCCGATCTTGGCGATCTCCTTGGCCGCCTTGGCCTCTTCCATCGCGGCCTCGTCGTCGTCCTCGTCTTCTTCCTCCTCTTCCTCGTCGTCCTCGTCCTCGTCGTCTTCCTCGTCTTCCTCGATGCCGAGCACCTCCTCCTCAGCGCTCTCATCGTCGTCCTCGTCTTCGTCCCCACTGTCCACGAGCAGTTTCTCAAACTTGGCGCCGCGCGACGCCCGGGTCGCCGGTCCGCCGCTCTCGCTGTCTGACGAGAGGTCGCCCGTGCGCTGCTTGGCGAAGCGCTCCATCTCGTCGTCCGAGACTTCGGCCTCCGCCTGCTGCCGCGCAGGCTTCCTCCTGCTGGTGCGGCCCATGCTCTTCGGCTTCTTCCTGGCGGACCTGCTGGCGGACCTGCTGGCGGACCTGCTGGCGGTGGTCGACACGTCGATCCCCTCCAGTGCTGGTTGCTCTGCGGCGACCAGCAATATGCGTTCTGCAAGATGAATGGGACCGGGCCGAGGGGAGGACCACGACCGCAAGATCCACGAGGGCGGCGAGCGCCCAGGCGAGGTTGACGCGCTGCCTGATGGCCGCCGCGCTGCCCGTGGGGCGCAGCGCCTTGAGCGACGCCGAGCTGGAGCAGCGCATGCTGCAAGGAGTCCCGCCTGATTCGCCCGAAGAGCATCTGGCGCGCGTTAGGCTCGAGGCGCGGCGGATGCCAGCCGTGCTCGAAGTGAGCGCGGAGAGCAGGGCGGCGCTGGCGAGTCCTGCGGACGCGTTTCAGGCGCCGGAGTTGATTAGGCCCATGCGTGAGGGCACGGCGCCGTCCGCGGCCTGGAGGGAGAGCACAGCGCAGGGCTTCATAGCGGCGCGCGCCTACCTGCGGGACTGGGAGGCGAGGTGGGAGGCTGGCACCGACCCGGCGCCGGACCCGCCGCAAGAGTGGCCGCGAAGGGCAGCGCCGAGACGTGGCGGGAGCTTGTGCGCGCCGGCCCGCCGTCCGCGCGCTGCGTGCAGCTGCTTGAGCCAAAGCAGTGCACGCGCATGATCAAGGACCTGGCGTACGGCGTGGAGGACGGCGAGGACGCTCTGACGCCGGCGCTGTGCGCGTGGCTGTACGCCCTGCTGGTGCGCGTAGACACGCCGCTCAACGTAGGCACGGAAGCGCACCTGCGTGGGCTCTTGCGCGCCTTGTGCGCACGCCGCGACGAGGCGCCGCTGCCGTGCGTGGACGTGCTGATCTGCGCCCTTGAGGACTACTTTGGCGTGTGAAGAAGAGCAAGACCTTGGGGAGGAGAGCTAACGCGGCGGGCTCTGGCGGTGTAACATCATCTCAGTCGGGGCTTGGACAAGGACAGGTCACGTTGTTTTGTGCGTTGTTCTTCTTCACTCCTCGTCCTCCTCGGCGGCGGCGGCTTCCGCAACCGCGGCCTCCTCCGCGGCCTCCTCCACGGTAACCTCCTCACGAAGAACCTCCTCCAGGTCCTCCCCTCCTGCTCCTCCTCGTCTTCCTCCTCCTCTTCGTCCTCCTCCTCGGCGACGTAGATGGACTCCCACTTGCTCCAGTCAATGTCCTCGTAGAGCTTGCCCCGGTTGTTCATCCGCCAGATGGAGTCGCCCACAAAGCCGTAGACGGCCTCGCCGATCGCAGCGCCGGTGAGCACGAAGAGCACGTACCGGGCGTTGCTGGACATAAAAGTCTCGTAGGCCACCTTGGCCGGAGCGGCATTGCTGCTCAGCGCGCGGCGCTGGCCGAGCGAGCGCACAAGCGGCCTCGGCTGCTGCTGCGCCGCCGCACGCGCCACCTGGAAGCGCGCCACGCGCCCGAGCACCCCGCGAGCGATCATGCTGCCTTGCCTGAAGATCTCGCTTGCGCCTCCGCACGTCGAGCTGCTGCTGCTCTTGCCAGACCGATGACCCAAACCCTAACCCTTTATCCGACAAGAACGCAGACTCCGCGAACCGACACGAACGCGGATTGGGCGTCGGCGTGGGCATTCGGCGTTCGAGTCCTTGCTTTTCGAACGGACAAACGGCGGCGCTTTTGTTCCGCTGGAAGCGAGCAGACCGAGGAGGAGCAGAGCGAGCGCCGGAGGACGGAGGGCGGGGCCGGGCGAGCGAGCGAGCGAGCGAGCGAGCGAGCGCAGGCAGGGACGATGGCGGAGGAGACGCTGTGCCTGCTCACGCCCAGCGTGGTGGGCCGGAGGTGGCTCGTGGAGGTCGAGGAGAAGCAGGTGGACGAGGAGAGCGGCGAGGAGAAGACCGTGGACGTGGTAAAGGAGCTCAGCAAGGACAAGGCCAATGAGGTCCTGCGCAGGATCGAGGAGGCCGGCTTCAAGGTGCGCGACACGGAGCGCTGCGTGCTGACGCGCGACCTGGCCTGCCAGTTCTTGGCAGCGAGCGACTGCGACTGCAACGACGAGGTGGTGAGGTACTTGACGAGTGGGCCTGTGATCGCGCTGCGGCTAGCCAAGGAGGGCGCGCGCGATGCGCTGCTGGGCATGATCGGGCCAGAAGACCCCGAGGAGGCGCGGGAGCTGGACCGCCAGGCCTTTGGCGAGGATGTCGGCAAATGGAGCCTTCGAGGCGCCTTCGGCGCGCTCGGCGTGCGCAACGGCGTGCGGGCGTCCACCACAGCGCTCATGGCGGCGCAACAGATCAACTTTTTCTTTCCAGAGCCGGTGGAGAAGTGGGAGCGCAGCCTTGCGATCGTGTCGGCGGTGAACGGGGCCAACTACGGGCAAGTGCTCGCCGGCACGGGGCTCTGCGTCATCAAGCAGGCGGAAGTGTCCGCCGTGCCTCCTGCGCTGCTCGAAGCGTACCCGGTCCTCCGCGAGACCGAGGGCGCCGCGGTGTTTGTGGTGGAGGCTTCTCGGCCGTCACCAAGCTGGCGCGCATGGACAACAAGGACGGCACGCTCTTGTACGTGTCCACGGGCCCGGAGGTCGCGCAGCGCGACGTGGAGGCGTGGTTTTCGGAGCTGGAAATCCAGCGCATGCTCATCGTCTCATTCAGCGCCGAGCAGGCTCTGGAGCTTGAGCGCCTCGTGCGCCGCTTCGGCTTTGAGATCCTGGCCCACAAGAAGATCTCCTCGCGCGAGATCATTTCCATCAGCCGCCAGGGCGAGACGGCGCACGCCTACGTCGTCGCCAAGGCCGGCGCGCTGGAGACCTCGCACTTCCTCGTCGGCCAGCACGCCAGCCTGGACGTGTACACGTCGCAGGACTTGGCTGGCTGTTCCCGCAGCTTGACGTGGCGCCCGACCTGGACAAGTTTGCCGCGCGCTCCTTCATCCGCAAAGCCGAGTCGCGTGGCTCCAAGGGCTCTGAGCCGCAGCTCGTGCAGTCGGTGCTCACCTCGGCGCTCACGGAGCTGTGCAAGGCCAAGCCCGCCGGGCTGGACGCCGTTCGCGAGCTCGGCGAGTGGCTGCTGCGCAACAACCCAGATCGCGAGGCCGCAGAGCGCGCCGAAGCCTGGATCGCCGCCCGCCGGCGGCCCGGCCAGGCGGCCGCGCAGCCGCGAGCCCGTCCGCCGATGCCCGTGCCGCGCCAGCCGCGCCGACAGACGCCCAAGTCCCGCTCGCGCCCGCCGCGTTGGGCCAAGCCAAGGGAAAGAAGGTCGTCCTGGTCTTGGGCGCCCCGGGCAGCGGCAAGGGCACGCAGTGCGAGTTCCTCGCCGCGCAGTTTGGGTACGACCACATCTCGACCGGTGAGCTCCTGCGCCGCGAGGTGGAACAAGGCACAGCGCTTGGCAAATCGATCGAGGCGGTCATGCAGCAGGGCAAACTCGTGGACAAGAACGTTGTCGTGCAGGTGCTGTCCAAGGCCATCAAGCGGCACACGGCCGCCACGCACGTACTGATCGATGGCTTTCCGCGCGACATGGAGCAGGTGGAGGCGTTCGAGCAGCTGATCGGGCCGCCGACCTTTGTGCTCAACATGACGCTTGAGCGCGAGCTCATCAAGGAGCGCCTCCTCAAGCGCAAGCGCGCCGACGACACTGAGGAGGTCATCGAGAGCCGCATCAATACCTTCCTGGAGCGGTCGCGGCCCGTCATCGAGCACTACGAGCGAAAGGGCAAGGTGCGCACCGTGCACGTGTCGCGCCGCGACGATGGGCCCGAGCATGTGCTGCAGCGCGTCATTCCGTGCTTCCAGCCCGAACTCGTGGTTCTGGCAAGCGCCGACGGCGCCCTGGTGGGCCGCGTGGCCGCCGAGCTCGCCACCACGGCGGGCTACGCAATCGACATGGCCGCCATCATTGCGCGTGAAGCGCGCACGGGAAGCCCGCTTGGACAGCGCATTCGCGAAATCCTCGCCCGCGATCAGCGCGTGCCCACGGACATGCGCGTCTCGCTTGTCCGCGGCGCCATCCAGCGCTCGGGGGCGTGCAAGTTCACCCTCGTGGGCTTTCCGCCTCGCTTGAGGAGTGCGAGGCCCTCGAGCGCGAGCTTTGCCCGGCCGCGCGGAACATTGTCTTCCGAAGCACCGTGCCCAAGTCGCGCGCCTTTACACGCGATACGGCGCCCCTGCTGGACTTTCTGCGCGACGTCGGCCGCCTCTCTGAAGTTGACGCGCGCGGCCTCACTGCCGACCAGTGCGTGATGCAGTGCGGCCTGGGCCGTTCCCCGGGCTTTCTGCTTCGCAGCAACTCCGAGGGCGTGCCCGCGGCCGACCCGGCGCTAGTGCAAGTCGACGTGGCCGAGGCGCCCCACTTTGAGCCCGGCACTGCGCCGTTCGTGGTCAACGGTCTGCCCACCGAGCCCGAGCAGGCCCACGCGCTCTTCGAGCACCTGGGCGCGCCGCTTGCGGTCTTCGCCTCAGCCGAGGACCGCGCCGCCGCGGACAACAGCGTGCTCACCAAACTTGCCCTCGAGGGCAAGCTGCGGCAGGGCACGGCCTCCCAAGACGCGCTCGGCCGCGATGTCGTGGTGCTCCTTGGCTCTTCCGCGGCCCCAGCCGCGCTGATCCAGCAGCTGGCGCGGGAGCAGGGGCTCGCATTGCTCGACTACGCCAAGGCGCTGGCGGCGCTGCCGACGTGCGCAGGCACGTGGGAAGCGCGCGCCGTCCTGCGTGCCGAGGCGGCCGCGCAAGAGGTGCCCTCGGACGCCGCAGAGGGCATTGCCGCCGACCTGGCGTTCGCCAAGGCGCACATGGTGGAGCGCGCCGCGCGCAGCAGCCCAAGCCGCGGCGTCTTGCTGGTCAACATGGACGCCGACGCCGACCTCCTCGCGTCGCCGGCGTTCCCGGCCTCGCGCGTGCTGGTGCTTGAGGAGCCGCCGGCGACCGTCGCGGCCAAGCAGCTGGCGGCTGCGTCGGGCGACGAGGAGCCCGAGGAGGGCGCGCTGGAGGCGCTGACCGCAGAGGTGGAGAGCGCGCAGTCGCGTCTGCGCGCCGCTGCGGCGGCGGCGGAGGCGGCTGGTGGCTGGTCCGTCGTGAACGCCCCGGCGGACGCGGACGAGCTGCTGCGCGCCCTGCGCGCGCCGTTCACGCTCGAGCTGTTCACGCTGGTCGCGCCCCGATCCGACAAGGCGCGTGCGCTGTGCGCTGGCCTCGCCAAGCGGCTCGACATCGTCCCCGTGCGCGTCGCGGAGGTGTTCCGCAGGGAGACCGAGAGCGGCAGCGCCATGGGACGCGTCGTCATCGCTGAGGCGCTGCGCGCGCAGATTCCGTGCCGCTCGAGACCAGCGTGACCGTCATTCAGGCCGAGCTGAGCAGGCTCGCGGCCTCGGGGCGCGCAGCTTTTTGCTTGACGGCTTCCCCAGCGCCAGCGGCGACTCGTTCCCGTTCGCGCATGACCAGCTGTTCGCCATCGAGAAGCACGTTGGCCCGCTGCCCCTGTGCATCCACCTTGGCGCCGTCGAGGGCGCCGTCGAGGGCAAGGTGGTCGAGCTCTTTGGCTCCCTGGGCCGCCTCGCGGCGTTTGATGTGAGCCTCAGCACGGAGGAGCTCGTCGACGAGGCGGCGCGCAAGATCGAGCTCATCCGCGCCGAGCGGGCCGAGGTGGCGCGCCGCGACGGCTGGCAGCCGGGCGACGGCTCGCCCGAGGCGCAGCTGCAGGAGGTGCTGGACCGCTTCGAGCCGCGGCGCAGCGAGACACGCGCGGCGGAGGAGTACTGGATGCAGTTCTCCAAGGCGGACTCCGAGCACGAGACCACGTACGACGAGGTCCAGGCGCGCATGAACGAGTGGTCCATCGAGACCTCGCCAGAGTCGCTGCTCACGGAGACGCAGCTCCCGCCAGCCGTCGTCACCAAGGCGCAGTGGTACGAGTTTGTCTACAGCAAGCTGCTCAACATGGACGAGGCGGAGGTGCGCCGCCAGAAGGAGGCCGAGGCCGCCGCGGCGGCGGCCGCGGCGGAGGAGGCGGCCGCCGAGGCCGAGGCATGATCGATCAACCAACAAACCAAATTCACTGCAAAGTTCGCCCGTCCGCAAGTCCCATGACCTTGCCCAGTTGGCAGCGTTGGCTGACGTTGGCCACGGGCTCGCCCCGACAGGCCAGCCAGCCCTCTCCATGCCTTGGCCAAGCCAGTCAGGGCGCCACACGCATGCATTCCATGCACGTGGCTGCCATGGTGATGTCGGAGCAAAGAGCAGCAGGTCCACGAGGAGCAGCAGCAGCAGCAGCAGCAGCTCTTGGCGCAGCAGCGTGGAGCCTGAGCATCAGCAGCAGCTCGTGGAGCATGAGCTCAGAGCTCGAGCTGCAGCGGCACGCGCTGTTTGGAGGTGTGGGAGTTCCAAGGAAGGACCTGAACGCGGACGGGTCGGAAGTTGGGTGCGAGCGACAAGGCAGAGAAGGGGAGAGCACACACCAAGTCGTGCGACGAGCAGGCAGCCGAGGGAGATGGAGCGCGACATGAAGCGCAAGAGCTACATCACGGTGGGCCGCGCGCTGCCGGGCATGATGGACCTGTCGCGCAACGCGAGCAGCGGCATCAAGCTGACCGACAAGACGGTGGAGCTGCTGGAGGAGGCCATGGAAGAGACCGGCTGCGTCGTGATTACGGTCAAGGAGGAGAAGCTGGTGGGCAAGAAGATGTTCCGCACGCGCGTGGCCGAGCGCATGTGGCAAGAGAAGCTGGACGACCTGCAGGCGCGCGTGGACGCGCTCTCGCCGCCATGCGTGTTTGTGCTGTTTCGCAAGTCGAGTGACGTACTGCTTGTCAAGTACATCCCGGACCACGCCTCGAGCAAGGCGCGCATGCTGTTCGCGAGCTCCATGTCGAGCGTCAAGAACGCGGTGCTGGAGCTGAACGACGCGATGCGCGTTGAGGAGTACAACGTGTCCGAGCCTAGCGAGCTGTCGCAGGACGAGTACTTTAAGCAGAAGAACGTGGCCGCGCCCTACTCGGAGGCGGAGATCGCGCGCCAGGAGCAGGAGAGCGCCGAGACGGGAGGCGCCTACTCGCTGCTCGCACGCCTCTCCGTCCCGGTGGCGCTCCCCGGCATGGCCACGAACAATATGCCGAGCTTCCTCAGGCGCGCTTACGCCGCTGACCCCGTGGAGGAGGATCCGGCCGACGACGAGGAGGAGCCCGTGGAGGACGCCGTGCAGCACGAGTCGGACGGCGACGAGGAGGCGCCGTTCGAGGTCCCCGTGCCCGACACCCCCCGCGCAAGAGCTCCTCGCGCAAGAGCGCCTCGCGCAAGAGCTCCTCGCGCAAGAGCGCTGCGCGCAAGAGCCCGGCGCGCGAGACCACCAAGAGCCCTAGCCGCAAGAGCGCCTCGCGCAAGAGCGCCTCGCGCAAGGCCTCGTCGGGGAGCGCCGGGTCCGGTTCGCCCAAGCCGCGCTCGCGCAGCCCTGCAAAGCCCGGCCCCGTGCCGGCCAAGATGGAGCACGAGAAGGTGCGCGAGCGTGGTCGCGAGCGCGAGCGGCAGCGCGAGCGCGCCCGGCGTGAGGCCGAGCGCAAGGCGCGCGAGCTAGAGGAGGCCGCGGCCGCGGCGGAGGAGGGGGATGCTTACCCGTACACCTACTCGGACCTGGTTAAGATGAAGGAGCTCGGCGAATTCGACGACGGCATGGACCCCAGGCATATCGAGGCCTACATGACCAAGAAGGAGTTCGTGCGTGCCTTCAAGATGACCAAGGACGAGTTTGACGAGCTGCCGGGCTGGCGCCAGACTATGCTCAAGAAGCAGCTCAAGCTGTTCTGAGCGTGCTTGCCCCCGCCCGGCCCCGGCCCGGCCCCGTCCCTCCCCGTTCCTGTACGTGATCAAAACAACAACAACAGATGATTCCTTCCTCACAGCCTCGCAGGAGCGGCGCCGTTGTCGACACTGAGGCGCGCGTTGACCGCCTCGGCGCACAGCTCGCCGGTCTCGTGGTCGTACGAGAGCACGTTGAGGGCGCAGTTGTCCTGTGGCACGGCCTGCATGCGTGCAAGGCCGTCGCCGCGAGCGTGGGCCACAAGCGCCTTGTTGACCCACGAGTGGGCCACAACCACGGCGTGCCGCGGCTTGTGCGCGCGAACAAGCCCGACAAGCGCTGGGAGCGCGCGATCAAGAAGCTGCGCGGGCGACTCGCCGCCACCGGGCGCCACGTCCATGCGCCCGTCGCGCCAGGCGCGCGCCACCGTTCGGAGCTCCCCAGCAACCTCCCGCACCTGCTTGCCCTCGAGGCGCCCGTATTGCATCTCCTTGAGCCCGGGCACCTGCATCACCTGCAGCTCGCCAGGCAGCGCGCTCGCCAGCACACTTGCCGTCTCGCGAGCGCGCGCAAGCCCTGAGCTGGCCACCAAATCGACGGGCACGTCGAGATCGGCCAGGGCGCGGCTGAGCGCGATCGCTTGTTCCCGGCCGCGCTGGTTGAGCGGCGGGTCAAGCGACCCGCCCTGCAGCTGGCCCGCGGCGTTGGCGGCCGTCTCGCCGTGGCGGACCAGCAGGATGTACGACCGCCGCGCCTCGGTCGCCATTCTCTGGATTTGGGACTGGCACGTCCGTCACATGCGATGACGATGACGGTGACGATGACGATGACGATGACGATGTCGAGGTCGAGGTCGAGGTCGAGGTCGAGGTCGCGGACATGAACAGCAAGGTCCGGGCAGCGCCAGGGAGCTCGAGAGAGGAAAAGAAAAAGAGCAGAGGTGAGGAATACCGGGTGTGCAAAACATCACTCGCTGGCCTCTGGGCCTGCTGCTGACGACGCCGCGCGGCGCGGCTTGCCCTTCTTGTGCTGGATCTCAAACTGGTAGGCACCCCGCAGCGTCATGGCGCCGTCGCTCCCTTCTACCTTGCGCGAAGGGTGGCGCCCGCCGCGCGAGCCACGCGAGGAGCGCCGCGGCCCTCGCCCGACGGCTTGGACCCAACGTCCTCCGTGGAGCGGCCGCCGCGGCCGCGGCCGCGGCTACCCCGACCGCGGTGGCCGCTGCCCTCGCCATGCTGGTGGCTCGCGTTGAAGGACCCGCCGCGCGAACCGCCCCGGCCGCCCGGCCGCGCGAGCCGTAGCGCGACAGCCCGCGACCGCGGCCGCCGCGGCCGCCGTGCGAGGCGCCGAGGCGCTGGCGCGGCCCTCCGCAAATAAGGTTGGCCTGGATCGGCTCCCGGCCCTCGGCTTCCGCCATGGCGTACTCGGCGTAGTCCAAAAGGATGCCGCCGTAGTGCTTGAGGCGCACCATCGTGTCGTACGAGAACGTGCCCTGCTGGTACGAGATCTTGTAGAAGCGCGGGCCGTCGTACGGGCGACGCGCGAGCCGCGAATCGCTCGCATCCTCGGCACCCTCGGCGGCAGCCTCTTCCTCGTCCTCGTCGTTCTCGGCGGCGTCTTCGTCAGCGACGACCGCCTTGTCCTGCTCGTCAGCGGCGGCGGCGGCGGCGGCGGCGGCACCACCTCGTCCTTGGCCTGCATGTCGGCCTTGTCCTCTCCGGCCTCAGCGGCAGCATCGGCGTCTCCGGCCTCGGCCTCGGCCTCCTCGGACTTGCCGTTCTCGGCCGGCGAGGCCTCGCCATCCTTGTCATCCTTGTCGGCCGAAGTGGGGCGCCGGTACGCCGGGTTCTTGAGGTAGCTGGCCTGCTTGAGCGCCGAGAGCGGCACGTCACGCACAAAGTTCCACCGCAAGTGCACAAACTTTTGCTGCGGCCTCGCTGGCGTCCATGACGGGCGACATGACCTCGGCAACACCGCTCAGCTTGCGCAGCGTGGGGATCGTGAAGAAGAACACCACAGAGCCGATGCCGCTAACCTTGCCAAAGGCCTTGATGAGCTCCTCGCACTCGCCGTCAGGCACGGTCCACGCAGAGCGCTTGATGTACTGGAACACCTCCATCTCCGTCTCACATTGCACCACAAAGTACTCGCGGTGCGGCGGCAGCTGTGGCCTGTCGACGTTGACAAACGCCAAAAAGCCCAGCGAGAAGATCGTGCGCAGGTGCTTGGCAATCAGCTCCAGGTGCTCAAACTGCGACGGTACCGGCTGGCCCTGCAACAGCATGTTTTGCACGTTTTGCGGCACCATGGGCTGCATCATGAACAGGAGCGTGAATGGGTGCACCTGCATCTGCTGACTGGTGGTACAGCTGCTGGGCGTGACCAAACTGCTTGACGCAAGACCTGACATAGGAGATCCAGGCCCGAGTGTCCGGGGCATTCGCCCGCTGCGCATTGTGACCGCCCGCGGCGCCGTCGACTCCTGGCGCGCCACTAGCCGTGACCTCGCGCGGTCCTGCGCCGGCTCCGTGAGACTGATCTTGGGCCGCTGCGGAGGAGTCGTTCTCCTTCTCCTCCGGGTCCCTGGCGATCTGCGCCCACGACTTGTCGCCCTCGTCTAGCTTGAGGTCCTGCACATTCTTGTCGACCTCGTCCACGCCGCCCTTGGCATCCGCGCCTGCCTTGCCGCTCTTGAGCTGCTGCTGTTGCTGCTGCTGTTGCTGCTGCTGCACAGGCGCCCCATGTTGGACGGGCACGTGGCCCATCGGCACAAAGCCCATCATGGGCTGGCCGTACATCATTGCAGGCATATAGCCGGGGACGCCGCCAGGAGGGTACGGCATTCCGCCACCAGGGTACCCCTCGTACATGGGCGGTTGGTAACCGGGGCCACCTTGGAATCCCACGTGCGGCGGTTGGTGTTGATGCGGGTGCGCATGCGGGTGCTGGTGTGGGTGCGCATGGGGGTGTTGCGGGTGCTGCCCGTGCTGCGGGTGCGGCACCTGCTGCTGCTGCTGCTGCTGCTGCTGCGGCAGATGCGGCTGTTGAGGCGGCTGCTGCGGCGGCTGCTGCGGCGGCGGCTGTTGCGGCTGCTGCGGCGGCGCTCCGTGCGCGCTCTGACTCGGTGCGGCGGGTGTCTCACCGCTCATCTCGCCAACCCAAAGATCCAGTTGTTCTCCACCGGCAATTCCACCTGTCGCCCCTCACTCAATCAAGCCCACCGCCCCTCTCAGCGCTGCCCAACGCTCCTCCTCACGAGGCCCACGCCCGCGCCGATTCACTCGGACGTCCCGTGCCGCAAGCCCTGCCCTCGCGTGGCGCTGCTGTGCCCGCCTGATCTCCCGCCGCCGCGATGCAGTCTTCTCCTTGCCCGACTGTCGAGCGAAGATCTACCGCACTTGTCTCCCATGCCAGCGTCCGTACGTTAGCTTCGGCCTATCTAACCGAATCCGCACTGAAAGCCCTAGCCCTAGACAGTCTGCGGTCGGGTCGTATGCGACGGAGCTTGCGGTCGAGTCTGAATCTAAGGGTAGCTTTGGGTTGGGACAGGCAGGCTGACTGTTTGCGTCAATTTTGCGTCAGATCGAGATCGAGATCGAGTCGGGCAGAGCCGCGAGCTGGAGAGCAAGATGGGCGCGCGGGCGAAAGGCGTGCTGGCCGTGGCGGCCGTGATGGCATGGGCGACGCCCGCCTGCGGCATGTTTGAGACCTGGGTCAAACGACGAGCTCGGCGTCGGTGGGCCTGGCCCCGAAGGCGTTGGGCTGGAGCTGCGGGTGGCCAAGGCCATTGGCGACCGCGGGTACAACGTGGTGCGCGTTAGCGCCATCACGGTGGGACCGCGCGAGTTTGACGACTTTGAGTTTGACTATTCGGCGCCCTTCCAGCACCGGTGGACCCCACGCGTACGACGTGGGGCGGCCGGCCACGGCGTGCGACGCGGCCAGCAGGCTGGAGCTGCGCAAGGTGGAGCACGACGGGGAGTGCCTTGTGCGGTGCAACGCTGAGCCGCGCTGTGCGTTTTACACCTATTTTGCGAAAGGAAGCCTCTGCGCGCTGTCAGCGGCGTGCCAACTCTCCGCCAACCATCGGCGCAGAGCACGTACCACAACTTTGGCCAGCGCTACCTGCACTCGGCGCTTGTGACGATGAAGCGGGCCGCAACGACTTCACGATCGGGTCGGTGCCAGTGACCGTCACGCTTCCTGCCGAGGACGAGGGCACCTCGGGCATCATCTGGAGCGACCCCTGCTACGCAAGCCGTTGGGTTGGTTGCCTCTACTCGCGCATCTGGAACTCGTTCAACGAGTCACACCGCATGCTCAACGCCATCGCCGAGGACCCGAGCGTGCATTTCTTCCAAGTACTGGGCGACAATTGGTACGACCAAGACGGCCGCCTTACCAAAGCGCTGTTCGATCGGTTCAGTCTGGCTGCCAAGCAAAAGTTCCTGCAGACCGCCATCGGCAACCACGACATCTGGGCGGCGGCCAGGCGACTCGCCTTACGACCAGTACGGCCACGGCTTCATGCAGTACTACACGCACGACACGATGGCCGCCATGGGCGACGGGCCTGGCCTGTTCGACTTCTCCGTGAACCCTGATCTTGCGGCGCGCAATGACGTCGGCAGCTTTCGCAACGACCCGGCAAACTTTTTTGGTACCACAAGCTCGGCAACCTCGGCTTTGTCGGGTACGCGGGCGCCTCTGACCTCAAGACCACGCTCGGGCATCTGCGCCAGGCTGTGCCTACTTTGATCGGTCAAAGCCGGCCTACATCTTCCTGCTGGGCCACTGGAACGAGCCAGGATACGGCTGCGACAAAGGCATGGAGACCCCGGCAATTCGCAAGGCCATGCTCGAGATGGACGGCTGCGACCTGGGCAGTCGCCTAAAATACATCGACGGCCACGAGCACTGCAACACGGTGCAGGAGCGGGACGCATCAGGAGAATCAATTGGCTTCGAGACCGGCGGCCACGGCATGTGGGACTCCAAGTGCTTGCCAGTGTCAGGCTTCACTTTTGTGGACTCCTCGCGCGACGGCAAGCTGCGGGTGTTCCACTTTGTGGAGCACACGCTCTTCACAAGCAGCTACCAGGACATCCTGGACTGCATCAAGGAGCGTGGCTCTATCAAGGCGTGCACGCACCTGGCCTCGCTTTGGTTCGAGGGCGACCTAGCCGGCGACACAGTCAGGACTGTCGCCCAAGAGTAATGATCACAGCTAATACGAGTACGTGAATGTCTCACTACCGTCAACTTGCTGGTCCCAGCCCTCGTCCCAGCCCTGATCCGCGGCGTAATGTCGTCACCCGAAGGAAGCCCGATGGGCTTGTGCCACTGGCAGTGGCCCGTCACCAGGTTTTGGTAAAAGTACTTGTCGCGCGAGGGCTCCAGACCTTTTCGTAGCTTGGCGTGGATGAGCTGCACGAAGGCCCGCTGGGCCATTCGGGCCCGGTACGCCGCCTGCACAACCACAGCCGCCTCCTCGATAGTCCACTCGTGGTCCTCGGCCCGTCGGCGCTTACCGTAGCCGATGTACTTGTTGGCGATGGCCGGCGGTGGCTCCCAAGACGTCCCGCCCGGCCACGCATAGTAGTACTTGCCGTCGTAAAGTCGTAGTGCTTGGTGGTCGACTTGAGCAGGACCTCTTGACCGCCGCCCGCCAGCTGCGGTACAGCTTTTGAATCGCCGTGGCAGCCCGAACCTTGATACGATGCCGCGTCAGAAACCCACGAGCAATTCGCTGGATAGTCACGGCGGCCTCCAGCTCCCTAGCGGCCTTCTTTCCGAAAGGATCCTCTCGAATTGCCGCCAGCTTCTCGTTGGCTCTCATGCGGGCCTTTTGCTGGTACACCTGGGCCAGCAAGACGCCTCGCTTCGCCTTGCGCTTGGGCATGCCCGCAAGCTTGCGCATGGAGTACGACACGGCATCCACGCGGGTCAACAGACGCGAGGCGGCGATTCGTTCCGCCCGGTGCTCTGGCAGAGCCTTCTTGACGGCGCGTTCCACGAGGCGGCGCGCCGCCGATTCTGGCGGCGCATTTTTCTTTTGTGCGGCCAAACAGGGCGGCCTGCATCTCGCACCCATGCGCTCGCGCGCCTCGCCTTCAGCGAGTGCCGGCGGCAGCTCGGCCGCGCGGCCGGCGGCGCCAAGCTGCGCGCCGATCTCGATGTACTCGTCGCACAGCCTGATGATAATGCGAATATCTTCCAGAGTCTCATTCGCGTACTCCACCAGGCTGGGCAAACGTCGGCCATGGTCCACCGAGCCATCGCTCGAGTCTGAATCATAGCCGGGCTCGGCCCTCCGCTCCTCCAGACCTTGGAATGTGCAGGGATGACCGCAACCGCTTCTCCACGAGGCGAGCGTCATCTCGCACCCGAAACATGTCCCCATCCGCAAAGGCCTGCACTACGCGTTCAAACCGCTCCTTGGCAAAGTTCACCTGATTGCCCTCAAAGCCGTACTGTTCCTCTGCCGTGGCGAACTCCTCCACCACCTCCGCCATGAACGCGAGGCTTTCTCGCACAACCCCTGGGATTTCATCCTCGAGGTCCAGGGCGATCTCGGCCATGCGCGCGCTACCTTCCTTGGGTTTGGCCTGCGCCTCCATCTCCGCTTGCTGCAGGTACTCGGCCTCCTCCTCAGCGAGAAGCTCCTCAATCTCCCTTTGCATGTCTTGGCCGCGCTCGTATTCTGCACGATACGCGCCCAGCGACTCCTCCGCGCTGGCAATGTCTGCGATGATGCGACTGTTGCAAGCCTCCTGGGCTTGTATGCACAGCCGCCGTTTCGCTTCTCCTTCCGCGATCCGCTGCTCTTCCGCATCCGTGAACACAAGCGCGGCTTCCTCAAGAGCTTCCGCCGCAGTGCAGTGCCAATTCGTCACGTCGTCAAGCATGGCAGCGCACGCCGCCAGGGCAGTCCCGTGGGCCCGCAACGGGCCCAAGTATCGAGACAGCGTGAAGTCGCACAGGTGCATCACGCGGAGCTGCTGCAGGGCCAGGGCGCCCAGCAGACGACCCATTGCCGGCTCTGCTTTGCCATGCAGGGCAGCGAAACGCTTCTGAGAGGCCCGCTCGCGCTCGCTCCACTTTGCCCGCTCGGACCGGGCGCGCTGCACAAAGAAGCGCACTTCGCTGCCGGCACGCTGCAAGCGGCTGTACGCGTCCTCCATGTCACGGAGATCATCGCCGTGCTGCTGGATCGTGTCGGCCATGCGCGCAACAAGTTCGCAGACCTTAGCGAGCTTCATCTGCAGGTAGGCTTGCTCCTGTTCGAGCATTTCCGCCTCGGCCTCGTCCACGATGGTGTCGAGGTCTGCGCCTTTCTTCTCCTCCTCGATGCGAGTCTGTGCGCGATTGCAACTTGCCGCCCACCTCAATGAGCGAGTCGCTCCAACGGCGCATGTCATCGAGGAGCCCGGCGCGACGCGCGATTGTGTCCTCCATCGTGCTGCGAGTCTCCTGGATGGGCCCCACAACATCTTGTCGCTAACACTTGGCTCCACGAGCGCAAGCAGGGAGTCCTCAACCTCCACTACACCAGTGAGCGCGGCTGCACGCGTGGGCAGCGACGCTCTGTACTTTTCCAGGTTCACGCCGCACAGCCGGTCGGGTGCACGGATTCGGCGAGCACAGACCTAAAGGGATCCATTCTGCGGCTCGGGCCGGCCAGCACCGACCCAATGCGCTCGCATGCGGCGCGGATCGCGGCCGCGAAACCTGGCTCGGCAAGCAAAGGCGCCCAACGACCTCGGACAGTACAGTGTCAACCCAGCACCCGGGGAAGCGCGAGCGTTGGTGCGCGCGTTGCTGCATTGCCACCAAAGCCTGGCGGTGTTTCCCAAGGGCCACCAGGGCTTTACAGTGCCGCTTGCGATCCTGGCAGACTCTATCGAACGGCCTCGCGTCGAGGCCGCGAAGGGACCGGAGCGCTGAGACGAGCGCAAAGTCATGCATGCCCGGGTCGAGCATCAGGACGAGGTCGTGCGAGAGCGCCTCACCATTCTCCGGCTCCGCGCGCACCCGGCGCTTAAAGTCCTCAACGGCAAGGAGCAGCGGGTCGTCCTCGCGCGCCGGGCCGCGGGCACCGTTGCTGCTGCTCAACGCCAAGGCGCCCAGTGCCCACGAGGCACGCTGGCGCGCAAGAGTTGCAAAGGGCCTAGGCAGTTGACGTCGGCGTTGTCGGCGAGACCCAGTGTGGCCCGTACCAGAGTGCAGCACCTCTTGCAGTCGCCTGCGGGCCACATCGGGTGACGACGTGCAGAGCTCAAGCACGAATCCTGCGATTCGCTTGCCGAGGTGCCAAGGCGCTCGATGCGCGCGGTGGCTATCTGCTCGCTAGTAAAGAGCGCAATGAACCAGTTGCCGATCTCACGTGCAGCGACTCGGCAGGCACCGCGCCAACCCGCTCCAAAGCGGGCATGGACAGAAAGGTCGCCCGCAGCAGAACGCACCTCGACGCGCGCGAAGACGGCCCGCAACCCGTTTGCACGCAGCGCCCCCGAAATAGCTCCGTTCCAGCCCGCGTAAAGGTTTCGCACAGCTTGGCCCGTGCTCCAGGACAGATCGCCAGAATAGCCAGGCTCGAAAGCAGCGCTGGATTTTCGCAGCAGCGCTGAAGCGGCGCTGCAGCATCATCAAAGCCATAAAGCTTCTCGCCTGCATCTGGCGTGCAAAGTTCTGCAGTATTCGAGCGGCGCGGACGCAGGATGCAAAGTCCGCCGCGCCAGGTAGCCGCGAAAGCAAGTCTGCACCCCTCGCGCCCCTCGAAAGCCGTGGATAGCGCCTCGTTGTGCACCAAACACGCTCTGGATAGCGACATAGCGTCGAGCCACGCGCTGGATCGCCACGGCGTTGGCCTCGCGTGTCCTCCGGAGACGCTTGGCAACAAGCACGGCGCGCTGGGCAAGCACCAGGCGACCAAAGCGCTGAAGCTTCAGCACCGCCCCGCGCACCTTGCACCACTTTCCGCGTGTATCGCGCATGCGCCACCACGCCTGGATATTGGTGGCGGCCTTTACACGCGCCCGCTCGCCCTCGGCCTGGGCACGGGCCGCTCTGCCTCGGAGAATAGCCTGCAGCCGCGCCGCGGACGCCTGCATGGCCTTGTATTCGGCGACGGTGCAAATTCCGCGCCACCACGCTTGCAAGGCGCGACACGCCCGGGCCCGCCGCAAGTGCTCGGTGCGCCGCCGTGCCAGGCTCTGGCGCATCGCGCACTGAATTAGTCGAGCGGCCTCGTGGCATCGCTTGAGGGCTTCCTCCGCAAGAAACGCCCGGTGCGCAGCTTCTGTGGCTTCAAGCAGGTCGTCCACGCTCACGGAGGACGGCTTGGCGCGCACGCTCAAGATTCTTCATCATGCTGCGCGCTGCAAACGCCCGGATAGCCCGCTGGATGCACGAAGCAGCCTTGTAGCGCACTCTTGCAAGTCTGACGGCCTGGTAAGCGGCAAACTTGCGCCACGTCTGCTGGATTCGGGTCGCGGCCATTTTCTCGCGGCGCATCGCCGTGGCGCTGGTCCGCGCAAGTCGTGCGCGAATCATGCTCTGAATGCGGGTTGCGCAGTAGTTCTGTGCCTGCAAACCATGCGAACCGAAAACTGCGTCGCGGGCAATCCACCCGCGGGCAATGGCCTGGATTGCCTCTGCGGCCTTCCACTCGCGGGACACGACACGCCACTCGACGCGCCGTCTTCGACAGGAAAGGGCTGCGATTTGCCCGCTTGGTCATTGCGCCGCTCGAGCACGAGGCCGAGGGCTTGCAGCTCGGCGCCGAGAGCTGCGCCGTCGAAGAGCTTTGCGCCCGCAGCCTCTCGACTGCTCGCGCCGGCTCGCTTTGTTGTTCGCGCCCATGGCTTGGGGCACCGAGAGCGTCTGGCGCCCCAGCCTCGGCTCTGGGACTGTCGTCCACCGACTTGGCGGCTGGAGGTCTGCCTGGAAGACCGGGCGCCGCCAATGCGCACATTGTCTCAGGGTGTCCATCCAGCGGATCGCCCGCGCCTCGTCAGGGCATCCGAGCTGGAACACTTGCTGCTTTCCTGGCACACCCGACTCTGCGGTTACCGCGAAGGTGTATAGCATCTCGACGTGGCCGCCTCCGCCGCGCCCGCCCAAGCGCTTCCACCCTTGCGTCGTCACCGTGGCGCCCGCCAAGGACACCACGGCTTGCGCTTCGCGTGCTCGGCGCCCGCTCTCGCTGTACTGCAGCAACATGCGCGTCTTTGGGTCGACAACATAGCGAAACCGCTTCCATTGCAACCTGCTCGACACGCCAGGGACGCCCAGCATCGCTTGCGCAAGGTCCCCGCGCCGGTACAGAGGCCCCTGAGCAGCGCCATAGCGCAGATCCAGGCTTGGCAGGGGAATGGCGGCCAGGGCGGTCTTGGGGCGTCGCGGGAGCCGCTCGCAAGAGAATGGCCGCATACTACGATCCTCAGCAAGCTGCCGCTGGTAAACAGCGAACGAGCTCTGTGCGCGCGGAAGTTCTTCGCGGGACGCTACCGCGCGGGGTCTGGGACTTTGGTGACGCGCGCGCCGCGGCGAGGTGGGACTTGCTGCCCTAGCGTGGCTTGCATGGCTTGTCCGCGCGCGACTTGCCGCCGCAGGCAGCGGCGCGCCAGCGGAGCGCAATTGCCGGCGGCGTGCCTTTCCGGGGCTTGAGTGCACCTGGCGGCCGCGGCTGGCCCTTGCCCTTCTGCCTCGTGCAGGTGTGCCGCTAATGACCAGCGCCTTTTCGCAATCCCTTTCGCCGCCCTCATCCTCGCCGCCGCCGCCGCCGCCGCCGTCGTCGTCGTTGTTGTTGTTTTTCCTGCTGTTTGTGCTGTTGCCTTGCCTCTCTGCAAAACGTGGGGCCCGGGTCGGCCAGCTCAGAGGCATCCTGATCGCTATCCGACCCATGTGCCCTCGACCGCGGACGCTGCTTCCGCCCCGCCCGGCTCCCAGAGCGGCTCGCAGTCGCTCGAACCGCTCCTTACACCTGTTCCGCGCTTCCCATCTAGTGCATTTCGAGCTCGCTTGCGACCGCCAGCGACAGGTGGGACGATGCGTGGCAGGGGCGCCCTGCAGGTGCCCACGCCCGGTCGGCATGGCGGCGTGGCGCTGGCGCCGTTCCCGTCGTGCAGCTCGCTCGGCGATGACTGTTGTTGCAGCGCCGAATCTATCCGTTCAGACGCTGCGTTCGGACTCGGTCGCAATGGACGCGACGGCGCAGTGCGAGGACGAGCAGGCCACTTGGATCTTGCCAGGCCTCCCGGCGGCGATGGCGGGCGGGCTGAGCAGAAGTGCGCAAGCCGCGCTGGCGGCGGCCAATCAGCACGTGATGGGAGACGCTGGAGGACAAGGCGTTCGAGGCCGAGCGGGGACTGGCGATGGCAGAGCGCACCAAGGAGGAGCTCGGGGTCGCGCTGTTCGGCGAGAAGCAGCAGAATAATGTGCTGCGAGCGCGATTAGAAGCTGCCGAGGCGCACGTGGCCAATCTGCAGCGCGAGAACGAAAACCTGGCCAGCAAGAGCACGCAGGCCAGAATCAGGCAGCAAGAAGAGGCGCGCAAGTGCACCGCGCTGGAGCGAGAAAAGGAGAAACTTATGTCGCAGGCCATCAAGAACCGCGAGCATGTTGAGGCCATGCGCGAGACGTGCAGGGCGCTCAAGCTCGGGCTCAAGTCGCAAAAGATGTCGGACGCAGTGTCACAGCGCGAGCTGGAGCTGCTGCAGTCGCAGCTGGACAGAGCCCAGGCCGAGAGCAAGGAATATGCCAGCCGGCTTGAAAGCGCTCGAGGAAAAGGCCGACGCCCTGAAACAGGTGACGCTGCAAGAGCACGAGACCAAGGTGGCGCAGCGGCGGCTCGAAAAGGTCGTGGAGGAGATGCAGATCGTGAACGCGTCAAAGGTTGTCGTGCAGAATCAATGGCAGGCGGCCCTCGTGGCCATGTCCCAGCGCGACAAGCTGGTGGAGGTGCAGAAGCGGTGCAAGGAGGCGGAGGGCGCACTGGAGGCGCAGCTTGCAGCGACCAAAGGCAGCGAGGGGAGCGTTAGTGACCTGCGCAACAACCTCGCCAAGGAGCGCGCGCGGCGGCGCGAGTCGGAAGAGCAAAGCAACAAGCTGCAAGAACAACTCGCGGTCGCGCTCGAGCGCGCCAGGGCGCTGGCAAAGGAGAAGCGGGTGCATGCGCGCCGAGGACAAGGCCGCAGCGGAGGCTGACGAAGCCAAGCTCCAGATGTCAGGCGTCGCGTCAAGGCTAGACGAGGCGCAATGTGCCCACCGCAAGGCCGAAACCAACTATGCGGACGCGGTCAAGAAAATAGACGCTCAATCAAGAGATCCGGCTCTTGCGCCGCGACGCCGCCAAAGCGCTCGAGGAGGACCAGCAGGTCCTGAACGCGGCCGGCAAAGCAAATGAGCGGACCAAGGTCCAGGCAGACAACAAGGTGAATCATGCCACGCTGCAGGTGATCGAGCTGCAAGAGCGGATTCGAAAGCTCGAGGCCGACCTCCTCCAGACGGAGGCGCGGGCGAAAGAGGCTGAGCACGGCCGCGGCGAGCTCGAGTCCAAGGTGGTGCACCTGGAGATGCAGACGCTGCGACAAGGCAATAAAATCAACAAGATGCTCGATCAGCTCGCGACGAGCAAGGCGGGGCAGAGCCAAGGCGCGTCCACAAGCGGCCCGGACGCCGAGACCGCGAGCGGGAAGGCCCACACGGAGGGGATCGGTGGAATTTCCTTGGAAAGCCGCCTGGTTGGCCAGTTGCGTGCGAGGCTAGCCACGGCTGAGCGCGAGAGGCGGATTCAAAGGAAGGAGCTGGAGACGCTTCGGCTGCAGTGGTCGCGGGCAGAGAGCAACTGCATCAAGGCGACGGCCAAGGTGGCTGAGCTCATGCCGCAGGCCAAGCTCGCAACAACCAAGTCGTGCTGCTCTCCAACCTACAGGCCAAGGCTGGGGACGAGCAGGCTGCTCTGCGCAAGCAGCACGACAGCCTGGCCGTGGAAATCGATACCGTACGCGTCAAGCAGCGCAAGGCCAACGAGGCCAAGGGCCGCCTGCTGCTCGCCAATCAGGAGCTTGAGGCTCGTATTGACGATGCGGACATCCGCTTGCACGCCTCCAAACTCGGGTACGACACCGAGGTGGCTGCCCTGCGGTCTACGCTGGCAAAGGCGACCCGGGCAAACAAGGACATCGTACGCAGTCACCTCGACACCGAGGCGAACCGCATGGTCCTGCGCAGCCGGTACGAGCTGCTGGCCAAGGAGCACGAGATCTGCAAGGAGCGACTTGAGACGAGCCAGAGGGAGTGCGCCAAGCTGCAGGTGCAGCTGAACAGGAGCAGGAGCGAGAACTCGAAGCTCAAGAAGGACATCAAGACTAGCCAACAGGCGCATGAGAAAGCCATCGCCCGCGGTGGCGGCGCGCGGCCACGCGGGCGGCAGGCGCCCAGGCTCGCGCGCCTCGCTGGCCTCAGGCGTTGCTGAGGCCCACCCCTCGAAGGCGCCATCCGAAAAGCCGAGTCGGCCTTGGCCAAGCGAGGTGGAGCGCGTCAGGCTGGAAAGCGCGCTCGAAGCGGAGCGCAGCCGGGCGGAGCGCATCGGCAAGGCCTTCTCGAGCGAGAGGCTCTTGCCGAGGGGCTCTCTGCTGCGCTGGAAAACAGCAAGGAGGCCATGGCAGCGAGCATGCAGCGCTGCGACGCGCCGTGGGCGTGGCGCGCGCTCTCGAGGCCCAGCTGCAGCGCACGTTCGCCGACCTCGATGACGATGCGCCATCGCACGAGTGCTTCATCTCGTACGAGCCGCTGCTGGACGGGCAGATTTCTGCGGAGCTCGACCAGGCGCTTGAGACCGGCGGGCCCGGGGCCGCGACGGCGCAGGAGGGGGCTGTGCGGTACACAGCACGGGCCTCGGCAATCCAGAGGGCTGTGCCGCGGCGACCAGAGGGATCGCGCGCGGAGGCGCGGTCGCGCGAGGGCGAGAGACCTGCATCCATCACGCGGCGCACGACGCCCGTTGAGGCGGACCCCAACAGCGGCAACGAGGCCGGCTAGCGCGTTCGGGGTTTTGCTTCGTGGATCAGCTTGCCGGGCCGAGCCGCAGGAGCTGGCCGTAGCGCCGCTTGACGCGCGCAGCAAAGGACTCGGGGTGCTTGCGGCCGCTAGGCGGGGCCTGCCTGGTGCTGACCTTGGCTGCTGCTGCGGCGGCGACGTCGTCATTGTCCCAAAAGTCCGAGCCCAGGTCGTCGACGCGGAACCAGCCCTCCGTCGTCCACATCTCCGCCTTGCGGCACGAGCGGGGCGGCGCGCGGGTCGGGCCGAGGCACAGCGCCGACGGCGACTGCGAGCTTTGCGCCGCCGCGCTCGAGCTGACGCGCAACGGTCTCTACATAGCGCTCCTGGTCTCGCAAGACGCGCGTTGCGCGGGCCACCACCGAGCGCGCATCGTCGGCGCGGAGCGGCGGCAGGCTCTTGATGGCGCGAATCGCCTCCACAGCGTCCTCGCAGGCGACCAGCTTGGCCCTGAGCTGGGACTCGGTGAGAAGCGCCACGCATAGTGCATCCACAAGCGCAAAGTCACGGGGCGAGTAGGCCAAGATGGCGTCCCAGAGCAGGAGCAGCTCGGGCATCGGCACCTCGCGGATAAAGAGGAGGCGCATCCAGCGCACAAGGTACATGTGCGGCTCTACGCAGTGCGCGTGCAGGCAGGCCGCGAGCTCCGGGTCCGTGCGCTGAAGCAGGTGGTGCTGGATGTGCTCGAGCCGCTGCGGGAGGTCCTGCGGGCACAGCGCGGAGGCCGCCCCGCGATGCGCGGCACGGCCAGTGCCCTCGTTGAATAGCGGCAACATGCGATCAAATATCTTGTCCATGAGCGCAAAGGCGTCGTGCTCGAGTGTGCCGCGCTCCGAGAAGAGGCGGCACGCCGCTTCGAGCCCCTTGCGCTCCGGCGCAGCGCCGGGACCGGGGTTGCCGGCGAGCTTGCGGAGCGTCTCGCGCTCCTGCGCGAGAACGAGGAGCACTATATGCAAAATCTCGCTCATGCCTTGCCGGTAGCCCACCTTGGGGCGCTCTAGGGCCCACACGACCAGCATGCGCAGCATGACGACGTCCACAGACTCGCTCAACCCAGCGGTCGCTGGCAGAGCGGTGTGCGTCCGCTCCAGGTCCTTAACCACAAGCGACTCGGCCTTTTACGCGCGGCAAGGCGAAGAGAGGCGTCGTGCACAGCCTTCTCCTCAGCCTCGGCGACGCCGCGCTCGGCGCGCGCGATTTGGAGCTTTGCGCGAAGCCGCTCCACGTCCTGCGCGCAGATGGAATGGCGCCGCACCTGCTCATCGTACTGCAGGCGCTGCCGCCTGCACACGGCCTCCCACTCGGCGGGCTCTTCAGGGAGCAGGCCCAGAAGCCGCCGCCAGCACATGCTGCGCAGCGCCGAGCTTCCCAGCTCGCCGCCGCCGACATGGTTGACGAGGCGCATGGGCGTCGCGTGGCGCCCGAAAAGCAGCGCAAACTCCTCCGCTGCTGCGCGCACGCCCTTGATAGGCCCCACGTCCAGCAGCCTCTCCAGCGCGTCCTGCTCCGTCTCCGTCTCGGCGGCGAGCATCTCGGCCCACGCCAGGCACTCGTCCTCCGACACGCAGCGCAGGCGCCAGCAGGTGTCCTCGGACCGCACCTCAATGTCCATCCCGGAGACGCGCACGGACGCGGCCGTCACGTCGAGCGGCTCGAGCGGGGTCGTCTGCGCTGGATCATCAAACCGAAACAGCCAGGCCCCTCGCGAGGACACGGACCTGGCCAAGACCAGGTAGTAGCAGGCGGCCTTGCTCGCGCCGGCCTCGCACGTCAGGAAGCCGGCCTTGATGGCCTGCATCCCCGCCGCGCTCACGCTGCTCGTGGCCATCGCCGCGCGCCCGACCCCGCGTGCGTGCTATGCTCTAGCCGGTCTATGGGACAGCCGTGATGGCCGAAGACGACCTCGCCGAGCTCGAGCTGGCCGGGGGCGCGAGGGGTCATGCCGGGCGCAACGAGGGAAGGACGAGGGGGACAGGCAGGCCGGGGCCGGGAGAACAGAGGGTATGTATGCGTGTATGGTGGAGCCCAGCGCGCCGGCTCGCCCGCCCGCCCGCTCGCTAGAGCGGCGACTGCGAGGCGATGGACGGTTGCGTGGAGACGGTGGACTGATGCGTGGAGACGGTGGACTGATGCGTGGAGACGGCCACGTCCAGCGAGGCCTTGTCCGTGTAGAGCGGGCTGCGGCGGAAGCGCGGGAAGCTGTCCTCCTCCATGAGCTGCTTGACAGAGCGCTGCGCGGAGTCGAACAGGTCCAGTGGCGGCTTGACGTAGCCCACGCGCGCGGCCTGCAAACCGGCGAGAATCTCGCGCCGCCGGGAATGGCCCACGTTGATCTCGAGCAGGCCGCCGGCGACGATAAAGGCCAGGACGATCTCCTCCGCCAGGTCGAGGCACTCTGCTACGCCGATGTCGCCATGCGCTTGCTTGTAGTGCGTCACTGCGTCGTAAAAGTGGAGATTCTCCACGCTGAGCTCGGACGCGAGGTACTGCGCGAAGGTGAGCTTGGCGGTGTTATTTGCGAGCACGTCCTCCAGCGTGTACTTGTCCAGGTCGGGCGCGCCGCCGCGAAAGGTGGACACGACCGGCCCAAGGCAGATGACAGTGTGCAGCGCCAGGGCGCTCAGCGTGGTCACGTACATCCAGTCCACCTGGCCGGTCGCGCGCAAGCCGCCCGGGTCCACAACGCTGAGGGCTGCGCCCCCAATGGCGCCAAGGCCGCAGACCATGGCGAGCTTGAGCTCACGGATGATGCCGAGTGGGTCCGCGGCTTGGTCGCGGCGCAGCTTGAAGACGAGAACGGCGGACGGCACCACCGCGACGGCGAGAACAATCGAGATGGCCACGGCCTCCTGCAGACCCATTTGACACCCGTGCAGCCCTTGCCGCCCAGCGGCGAGCCGGGAATCGCGTAGGCGTACGTGATCGACGCGAGCGCGAGCACGAAGAAGAGGCCCATGATGGCGCTAGCGAACCAAAACGACTTTTGGGCGTGCAAGCTAAGCATCGCCGTGTAGGCACCACCGGAGGCGGTGGCGGAGGCGGAACTGGAGGAGCTGTGCTCCGCAATCGAGTTCTTCTTCACCACGCCTTGCTCGGCCACCTTGGCAAAGCTGCCGCGGCCGCCCAGGTTGGTGGCCACAAGCGCGCGCACCTCGGTCACGAAGGACCGCTTCCGGAAGCGGCCCCGCATGCTGACGGCTGCGCTCTGGAAGAGCTCCTCCGCCACGAGCTGCTCGTTGAAGCGGTGCGAGGCGAAGAACAGCACAAGCCGCACCACGAGCGGGCCGGCCGCCAAAGGCACGGCCAGAAACATGAGCCACACGTGCACGTCGCACGGCAGCGAGTACTGCCCCTGCCAGTTCACCCAGCACGTCATGATGACCTGCATGTACACGCCAAGCGCCACGAGGGCCACGAGCTTGCCCTTGCGCTTCACCAGCGCAAACTTCTTGCGCCGCCAAAACCACAGCGCCAGCGTTAGCGGCAAGTACGCCGACGAGACCGCAAACAGCACCAGCCCGAGCGTCCGCTGGTGCTCGGCCAGCTCGTCCTTGCCCGGCGCCGGGCACTCTGGCGCGGTCGCCATCCGCGTGCTCGCGAGAGGTTCGCGAGAGGTCGCGCGAAAGGAGACTGTCGGCAATGCGCCGGTTCCGAGCAGGAGGCCGAACCGGAATTGCCAGGTGCCGGCCACCAGCACGACTCCCCACAACAGACAGACAGGGGGGCGAAACCCACTGACGCACCAAAAGCACTTTAGTGCAACACCGCGTGCACTGCTCAGTCCGGGCCGACTGACTGCAAGCGCGTCTCCCGCAACACCTTCGCGCCCTTGAGAGCAAGCTCAACCTCGCAAGAGCAGGCCGGCCGACAGGCAGGCCACCAGCCCAAGCGAGCGAGCCCAGCAAGCGAGCCAGCCGCCAGTGTCCTCACACCAGTGGGAAGGAAGCAAGGGCGATGAGATCAAACTCTTGGGCGGCACTTTTGCGGTGGGACAGCGAAGGTGGCACGCGCCGGCGCGTGCTGGCCCAACTGCCAGCCCACGGGCCGAAAAGATCGAAAATGCGCGCGAAAAAGTTCGGAGAGCGCGCGGGATGGCGTCACGATGACGCCATCATGCATGCACACTTTTTGGCTTTCAAAAAGTTGATCCTGGACCCGGGCTGCGGCGCCGTGCGCTGCTTGGAGCGGTATGTGTGCGCAGGGCTCCGCGCGCCAAGAGGTTTGCGAACGAGGCAGGCAAGCGCAGAGCAGCCTGCGATGGAAGGGATGGGCGAGCTCGAGGGGCAGATCGCACGGCTTGGCGATGAGATGCGCGAGGTGCAGCGCTGCGTGCGGCAGGCGCACGAGGATATGCGCGAGGAGGTGGCAAAGTCGTGCGCGCTGTCATCGGCGGTCTTGTGCGCAGTGCTGTTCGGGTGCGTGATTGATGAGCGCAGTAGCGCGCAGTCGCTGCTGTTCCTGCTGGTCGTGCTCGGCTGGTTTGGCTTTTATCAACACCGCACGCTCAAGCGCCTGCACGAGACGGAGCCGCCGGGGCCCGAGCTGCCACCGCGGGTGTATTTATCGAGCCCAATGTCGCATGCGTCCGAGGAGGCGCTGCCGGCAGCCCGCCAGTGCCTGCGAGCATGGATGCGGCGCTCGCGGGCGTCGACAAGGTGTACCGCAGCCGCGGGAGCAGCGCCGGCTCAGACTGGTCGGTCTCCACGTCCAGCAAACCGCGGCTGAGGTCTGCACGCAGCGTACACAAGGCGCCGAACCCGACGCAGAGCCCGACGCTCCAGTCGTCACCACTGTGAGGCGCAGCTCGACAAGCAGCCTCGCCTCGATTGACTTTGGGCACGACAAGGTCGACGGCTACGTCGTCAAAAGCCGGGGCGAGCGGGCCGCCGTCGAGAAGCTCCGGCCCGCCTAGCCAACGTAAACGAGTCGGAGCTCTCGCCCTCGCAAGACCTGAGCGACAAGACCCTGATCCGGTTTGTGCGCGCACGCAATCTCGACCTGGACGCCTCCGAGGAGATGTTCCGGGATGCGCTCACGTGGCGCAAGGTGGCCGACCCGGAGGACATATACCGGCGCATTGAGACCAACCCGCACCCGCTTATGACGACCTGCTTCACGGGCGGGTGGTGCATGCACGACAAGGACGGCGCTCCGGTCATGATCGACCGTATCGGGCTGATGGACGTGCCAGGCCTGATGGCAACCATCCACTCGTCCAAGAGCGACTTCACGGCCAAGCACGTCGTGGACTTTCACACCTGGCGCCAAGAGACGCACACGCGTAAGATGATCGAGGCCGAGGCCCTCTTTGGGCAGCCGCAGTACCAGATCGTCGTGATCTCGGACATGGCCGGCCTGGGCATGAAGCACTTCAACCGCGCCGGCTTCAAGATCCTGCGCGAGCTGCTCCACATCGACGACACTTATTACCCGGAGCGTCTCAAGGTGCAGTACATCATCAACGCGCCGCGCATCTTCAGCGCGATCTGGTCCGTGTCAAGACCTTCTTGGCCCCCAACACGCGGGCGAAAATCCACATCTTTTCCAACTGCCCCACGGGCGACCTGCTCGAGATTATCCACGAGGACAAGCTGCCAGAGTTTCTCGGGGGCAAGCTCGTCATCGAAGGCGACCCCTACTGCGCCTCGCTCGTCAAGCCGGGGAGCAAGTTCCCGCGGTAACCTGCAACCTCTTCCTCTTCCTTTCTTGTGCTTTCTAAAAACTTTGTGTCGTGGTCACCGCAGCAACGCCTGTGCGTGGCTCTGAAGGCGCTGCGTCGCAACGGCGTTCCCCGAGCGCACAATCACGTCCGCGCCCTGCGGCGCCGCCATGCGGCGCTTGGCATGAAGCAGGGCCACTTCACCGGTCTGCAAGTCCGTCCCAGCGAAGATGGCCTCCTCGGACTGTTCGATAACCTCCACGACGCTCAGGCCGAGGCGCTCCTGCACGCGCGTCACAATATCCCGCACCGAGCCGACACCCTGCAGCGCCAAAGCAAACTTGCTCTCCGCGGGGTTGCTCACCCAACGCTGTCCAAACTCTTGAGTGGCCATGGGTGCCGTGCCATAGGGTACCGTCGCCGCCGCGGCGGCCGCCGGAGCAGCCACCCACCGCCGCCGCCGCCGCCGCCGCCGCCGCCGAGCAGGTCCGTAAGGTCAACGCCGCCGCCACTGCTGTTCCCGGCAGGCGCTGAAGGCGCATCCTCCGGGGCGCCAAGGGACAAGAGGTCGAGCTCCGCAGCTGCGTTCGACACGGCCGCTGCAGGCGCCGCGGCCGGCTCCGGCTCGTCGCTCCCAAAGCCGAGCAGGTCTACCTCCACTGGCTCCGGGACCGCTGGCGCGGCTGGCTCCACGGTCTCCCGTGCTTGGCTTGTGCGGCGGCGTGGCAGCCGAGGGCACCGTTTCGCTTTGGCGCGGGGGCCTCTGCCGCGCCGTCGCTGCTCACACCACCAAAGAGCGCCGCGGCCATGCGCTCCCGCTCCGACAGTTCCTTGGGTTTGCTGCTCGCCGCGGGCGTGGGCGACGGCTGGCGAGCCGGCTCTTGCGTCTGGAGGGTGTACTCGTCCGGGCGCGCAACCGCTGTGGGCACAGCGCCCGTGGTACCCGAGGATCCAGTCTGCTGCTGCTGCTGTTGCTGCTGCTGCTGCTGTTGCGCCACCGCGGCTGCCGTTGCCGCGGCGGAGCCGCCGTAGCCCTGGGCGCCCCAGACGGACTTGACGCCTTGCAAGTTGAGCCCGGCCGGCCCCGCAGACTGTTGTTCGCCGTTTGCAGGTGCGCCGGCCTCGTAAGACCTCGCGACGGGCTCAGCCACCTCAAAGTGCGCCGGCGGCGGCGCAGGCTTGTCGTACGCGTCGTACTTGAGCGTGGGCTCCTCCTTGGGCGGCGGGCGCTTTCCGACCCGTCGTCGTCGCCGTACTCGTAAAGCTCATTTTCTTCCTGGGTGGGCGGCGCGTACTCTGGGGCGCCGGCGGCGCGCTGCTGCTCGACGCAGGCGTTAAGGAAGGAAAAGTCCGGGTCCTCGAGGTCCTCGCAGGACGCGTCCACGGGAAGAACCGCGCTCATGGTGTCCATGTTGCGTGCGACCACGAAACTCCAGGCACTTTTGCTGCAAGTCGGTGCTCATGGACGCGCTGTACTTGTCGATGAGCTCGGCCGCCTCGGGCGGCAGGCGTCCGAGCTGCGCGCACATCTTCATGGCCGAGGAGATGCCGTATCCGCGCGTGCACGGGCTGATGCCCTGGCGGCCCGCCGCCTCGCACACGACCTCGAGAACCTCCGGGACAATTTCGGCACCCATCAGGTAGGCGTACTCGCCAAGGTCCAGAACATGACGCGCAAAAGCATGTCCGGTAGCACGGGCTTCTCGAACATGTCAAAAAAGATCTCGCACGCCTCGCAGCGCATGGCTTCGTCGGGGTCGTCCGCGCCGTCGCCCCCGTCGTCCTCGCCCACGCCCTCTGCAAGCAACCGCAGCAGGTTGTGCGCCACTTCGGCCTCGACAAGGTCTCCGCCGAGTTCAAAGACCTTGGCGATGGCGGACGTACCAGATCTGGCTCGGCGCAAAGCGCTCGGCGAGCTGGCAGATGCGCGTCACCAGGTCCTGCCGCAGGTACTTGTCCTGCGCGCCCCGCAAGAAGTGCACAAGCTTGTCCACGACGACCTCGGCATTGACCGGGTTGGTCATGCGGAACAGCAGGTCAAGAGTCTTGCGCTTGAGGGTCTCGTCGGGTCCTCCAGGCAGTCCAGGACCACCATCTGGTGCTCCGCCGCATAGCGCGGATGGTCGCGCACCACCGCGGCCAGCCCGGTCACGCCAAGGTACTTGAGGTTGTGGCTGTCGCTCTGGATGAAGCGCGCGATCGCGCCCGCCGCGGCGTCCAGGAGCACGGCGTTGGGGTAGATGGTCGTCACGGTGCGCACGCACTCGTAGATGATGGCGTACCCGACGTAGATGCCGGTGTTGGCGCTTCATGCACTCGTGCAGCACCTCATACATGCCCTCGCTCGCGCGCTGATCGTTTTGCCCCAGCACGGCCACATCTTGAGCAGCTTAATCTGGATCCACGGCGCTGGGATGCGGTGGTAGTCAAAGTCCTTGGCAGCCGGTGCTCCACGACCTGCTTGAGAATGGAAGTGTACGAGGCGACCAGGTCTTTTTGCGACAGCGGGTCCGCCTTGGCCAGCTCGTAGAGCAGCGACAGCGAAGCGCCCATAACCGCCGGGTCCTTGTCGCACAGCACGCGCCGAAAGTTGTCCGTGAGGTGCTCCACGGCATCGGGCTGCAGCTGGAATATCCTGTACAGCGCCATCACCGTCTTCTTGCGCACCGTGCTCTGCTCGTGCGTCAGCAGCTCCTGCACCGAAGGGAGCAGCGCGGGCACCATCTCCTCCGTGATGAGCTTGCTCAGCGCCACCAGTGCCGTCGAGACGTCAAGCAGGTTGGCCGACTGCAGGTCACGCTGCAGCTGGTTGACCAGCATGAAGCGGAACTCGTGGTCGGGGCTCAGCGTCAGGGCGGCGCACAGGTACCCCACCTTCTTCTGCATGAGGTCGCCCGACGCCGTCAGCTGAATTGCATGCACGTACGCGAAGGACGCATCGTGCCCGAGCATTTCCACTAGATCAGGCGGATCAGGCTCCTTGATCACCTTCTTGCTCAGGTTCTTCTCCTGGAACCGCTGCTTGAGCACCCGCACCTCATTCACGATAATGCGGTCTTCCTCCTGCTTGCTCTTCGACTCCCCGATCGCCTTGACCAGGTCGAAGAAGTCCTTGGACAGGTGCGACCCCGACATCTTGCCTCGCGCTCTCGCGCCGCCGCTGCACGCCCGCCCCTCGGTCGCTGCTGCGCGAAAAGATCTTCTGCTGTCGCCGTCACCGTGAATCTCCCCGTGTCGCGCCGGGCCGTGCGGAAGACTGACCTGTGAGTAAAAAGTACGTCACGTTGGCCCCATTTACGTCACTTCCCCACGGTTTTGACCGTTGCGGCAGTCAGCCCTGGGCTCGTGGCGGTCGGCGACGGTGGGCTAGACGCGGTGGTGGAGGCAGGCGACGGCGGACACCATGTTCGCAGCATGGACGCGCTGGGAGACAAGGGCGCCGCGCTACGCGACAGTCAGCGGCAAGGGGCCCGCTGTGGCACCTGCGGTCGGCGACCTAGTCAAGGCCAAGATTGCGGCTGGAAGAAGCCATACAAGGGCACGGTTACGAAGAGCCTGGACGCGGGCAAGGCCTTTACCGTGAGATTCGAGACGGCGAAATCGTCGAACGCGTCAAGCTGGCCGAGATGCTGGAGGTCATGGAGAAAGCGAAACCGGCGGTTGACCTCAGCCAGCTGCGCACGGGCGCGCGGGTCAGCGCCAAGGTGGCCGCTGGAAGCGGCCTTACAGCGGCGAGATCCTCAGTCAGGGGCGATACCTTTGCCGTGCTCTTTGACGATGGCGAGCGGATTGATGACGTGGCATTGCCGGAAATACTGGAGGTGCTCGCGCCAATCTCGGCGGCAAGAGAGCTCGACGAGATTGCCGTGGGCGCGCACGTGTCGGCGCAGATCAAAGGCTGGAAAAAGCCGTACAATGGCACGGTCACGGCCGCCCTGTCCGATGGCACTTTCACTATCGAGTTTGACGATGGCGAGGTGGTGGACTCTGTCACGCCCGCAGAGATCAAGGAGGTGCACGGGGACGGGGCACTTCAAGCGAGGGTAGCGTGGCAGTTGCTGTGGCTGCACGCGTGTCGGCCAAAATAGCTGGCTGGAAGAAGCCTTATGACGGCACTGTCGAGGCGACAAACGGCGATGGCACCTTTAAGGTCGTTTTCGATGATGGTAAGCTTGCGGGTTGGATGGGGTGGCGGGCGCGCCTTTGCTCGTGACCGTGATGAAGGCTAACTGGCGCCCTTGTGCTCATAGGCGAGGTCGTGGAGAGAGTTCTCAGGGCTGAGATCCTGAAGGTACATGATGATGCGCCGCGACCGACGCCCTGTGGCCGCCGCGCGCGTGTGTCGCGAAAATCTCGGGCTGGAAGAAGCCCTACGACGGCACTGTCAAGGCGGCCAACGCAGACGGCACGTTCGAGGTGGTCTTTGACGATGGTAAGGGCCGCAGGCACGAGTAGTTGCTGGACAGGATGCTGACAGCTAACCGTGCGCTTGCAGGCGAGGTCGTGAAGGGGTTACACAGACGGAAATCGTAGAGGTCTTGCACCACGCTCCGGAGGTGGCGCTTCTGCCGGGCCGCATCTGACCAAAACGACGACGGCGGCGGCGACAATCTGGAGGGCGGAGCGTGGCATGCCGTCAGCAGGCGCGCGCGTGTCTGCGAAAATTTCGGCTGGAAGAAGCACTACGACGGCACTGTCAAGGCGGCCAACGCAGACGGCACGTTCGAGGTGGTCTTTGACGACGGTAAGTGGTCCAGCACGAGTAGTTTGCTGGTAGGATGCTGACAGCCAACCGTGCGCTTGCAGCGAGGTCGTGAAGGGTGTTACGCAGACGAGATCGTCGAGGTCTTTGCACCCCGCTCCGGAGGTGGGCGCATTCTGCTGGGGACCGCATCTGAACCTAAACGACGCGGCGGCGGCGCGCTCTATCAGCAGGCGCGCGCGTGTCTCGAAAATTTCGGGCTGGAAGAAGCCTACGAGGGCACTGTCAAGGCGGCCAATGCAGACGGCACGTTCGAGGTAGTCTTTGACGACGGTAAGTGGCCGCAGCACGAGCTGTTGCTGGACAGGATGCTGACATCAACCGTGCGCTTGCAGGCGAGGTCGTTGAGGCCGTGCAGCCGACGGAAATCGTGGAGGTCTTGCACCCCGCTCCAAAGGTGGGCGCTTCTACTGGGACCGCAACTGGCCTAAACGACGACGGCAGCGGCGACAATCTGGAGGCGGAGCGTGGCATGCCATCAGCAGGCGCGCGCGTGTCTGCGAAAATTTCGGGCTGGAAGAAGCCCTACGACGGCACTGTCAAGGCGGCCAACGCAGACGGCACGTTCGAGGTGGTCTTTGACGATGGTAAGTGGCCGCAGCACGAGTAGTTGCTGGATAGGATGCTGACAGCTAACCGTGCGCTTGCAGGCGAGGTCGTTGAGGCCGTGCAGCCGACGGAAATCGTGGAGGTCTTGCACCCCGCTCCGGAGGTGGGCGCTTCTGCTGGGACCGCAACTGGCCTAAACGACGACGGCGGGGACGACAACCTGGAGGCGGAGCGTGGCATGCCATCAGCAGGCGCGGTGTGTTCTGCGAAAATCTCGGGCTGGAAGAAGCCCTACGACGGCACTGTCAAGGCGGCCAATGCAGACGGCACGTTCGAAGTGGTCTTTGACGATGGTAAGTGGCCGCAGCACGAGCTGTTGCTGGATAGGATGCTGACAGCCAACCGTGCGCTTGCAGGCGAGGTCGTCAAGAATGTCACGCAGACGGAGATCCTCCAATTCATCAAGCTGCAAAACCGCCGAGCTGCACCGCCGCAGAAGGCGAAAGCGAACTCCTTCAAGCACACCAGGATGTGCCGAGCGTTGGCGCGCGGATATCGGCGCAGGTTTCCGGGTGGAAGCAGCCTTACGAAGGGACGATCGAGGTAGTGAGGCCCGATGGCTCGTGCAAGGTCGTTTTCGACGACGGTAGGTGGCACAACGGGAGTTGCAGAGGCAAGAAAGCGAAGAGGCACTGACAGCGACCGCAGGCGAAATTGTCGAGAACGTGTCGGCCGTCGAGATCGTGGCCGTGATCCCTGCCGGCCAAAAGGAGCGAGTCAAAAGTGCACCGCACCATGGCCTCTCAGTGGGTACACGCGTCCGCGCACGCATCACCGGCTGGAAAACAGGGTACGACGGCGTCATCCACGCCGTTGTTGCGAAGGACTTGTACTGCATCCACTTTGACGATGGTAAGTTGATGTCCCGCCCCGGGGGAGACAAAATGCTCACTGACACGTCCTCCAGGCGAAATCCAGGAAAAAGTGACCCCAGACGAGATCGAGAGTGTGCTGAGCGCCCCAATGCCGCCAAAGCCTGGTTCGCCACGAGCAGTCGATTCGGGCGGGCTCTCACACGACCAGGATCTGCTCAACTTTTTGAATGACGAAGGCGATGCCCTCTCGTGCGCTGCCGGCGACTTGGTTATGGCGCGTCTCGAGTCCTGGCCTGCAGCCCTGAAAGCTAAGGTGGCTTCTCTGGACCCGAACAGCAAGGAGTACACCCTCGAATTAGGCGACGGCGAGCAAGTCGTCGCGAAAGAGGAACACATCGTATCCCGACTCCCACCTGGAGCCGCTCTTGAACCGGAGGCACCGACGACAGCTGCAGTGGACGGCGCAGAGCCCGCCGTTGGCGATACGGTGAGAGCCAAGGTCAAGGGCTGGAAGTCTGCGTACAAGGCGTGATCAAGCGGCTCAACGCCAAGGACAAGAGCTTCAAGATCATCTTTGAGGACGGACAGGCCGTCAATAAGGTGCCCCGGGACTGCATCGTCGAGATTCTGGAGCGGGCACCGCCCAAAGCGGGGGCTGCCTCGGAATGGGTGGCGCCTGACGGCAAGGTGTTCACAGATCGGACGGCATACAAACGGCACATGCTCGAGCACCACTTTTCCTTCAAGAACCTTGCAGACCGCAAGGACCTCAAGGTACCCGGAGCATCGACGGGCAGCCTTTCGAGCTCCACACGCTCGAGAACTGCACCGTGCGACTTTTGTGCTGGTCGAGCCAGGTGCAGGCAGACGCCTTGCAGGGCTGCAAAGTGTTCATCGGTCCGTGCGAGAGCTCGGTCTTTGTCCGGGACTGCCGCAATTGCGAGTTTACCATCGCCTGCCGCCAGTTGCGACTGCGTGATTGCCGCGACTGCACGTTCAACCTCTTCTCAAACGTCGACCCGGTGATCGAGACCTCGACGGACCTAACCTTCCGTCCCTTCAACGGCGCTTACCCGGGGCTAGGGGACCACTTCACGCGCGCCAAGCTCGACCCGCGGGACAACCACTGGCGCGAGATCTTTGACTTCAACGTCGACGGCGCCGATGGCTTTGGCGTTCCGGACCCGCACTACAAGCTGGAGGAAGCGCCTGGGGGCGTGCTTGCCGAGGAGTGATCGAGCGGATGTCTCTGTTTGTGCAAACCCATGCGCAGCGGACGCCGTCGCGACCACGCAATCAGATGGCGGCAGCACGCACCGTGCATCCGCACACAAGCCGACTGCCTCGACGGTGGTGCAGCAAGCTCAAGCGCCGCGAAAGCAGGAGGATATGGTCTTCGAGTGGGCGGCCGCGTTGGGCCTCGAGCACCTTGAGGAGGGCACCATCGTTCGCGTCAACTTTCGCCGGGACTCGGCTAATCCGCTGAGCTCAGACTTTTACCAGGGTGTGGTCAAGAGCACCAACCCGGACGGCACGGTGGTGGTGCACTACGAGGACGGCGATTTGAGAAAGACTGCAAGCTGGAGTTTATCAAGGTCGGCTCGAAACTCGGAGTTGGGGCCTTGGCCACGGCTGCTTCTCAGGACCCTCGCTCGCCGCAGGCACAACCTGGCGCCCCTCAGTCTCCGCAGCCCTCAGCGCCAGAGGAAGCGTCCAAGCAGAAGGCCAAGGCTGAGGCTGAGGCTGAGGCTGAGGCTGAAGTAGCGGATGGGCAGCCAACGAAAAGGGCGCGCATTCGAAGGACCTGTCCGAGCGGCCCAAGGCCATGAAGCAGGCGTTTCAGCTCGAGCCTGTGACGCTTCCAAGTCCGGCCAAAGCCCGCCAGCCGGAAGCGGCACAGAAGGAAGGACCACCTCCACGCGAGGGGTCCGAAATCGCTGTCGTTTTCGCGATCGCGGCCCTGTCCATCGACTCCATCGCTCGTCTTTGGCTGGGCGACCAGCGCCGACCAAGTCCCTGACGGCGCTGTTGTGCTCGTCAACCAGAGGAGAACCATAACCAACCCGAGCTGGAGCGACCTAAGCAAAGGTGTCGCGCTCAGCCAGAACGAGGACGGCTCGTTCCGCGTGCAACTAGATGACGGCAGCATTGAGGAACGATGCCCCTTGGAGCAGATCCAGGTTGGAGCGCCACCGGGAGAGCCGGTGCCGACGTGCGCAGCCCGCGGCGCGGCCCTCGGGTTCCCGCTCGCCGCGACACTCTCGCAGCCGGCAACAGCGGGAAGCACCCGCAGACCCAATCAGCGAAAAGGTGCTGGCCGAGCTTGAGCGCGCACGAGAAGAGCTCAAGCTTCTCCGCGAGCAGCAGCTCGCAGATCAGCGGCGAATGTTGCAAGAGCGGAAGGCGCAGGCGGCGCATCCTGGAGGAAAGGGCCAAGCAAGCGCAACAAGCCACGATCTCGCGGCAGCACTCCGAGCAGGCCAAGATGTTGGACTTGCTCCGTGAGGAGATTGCCGACCAGAAGCATGTGCAGGCGCAGCTCATGGAGGAACACGAAAGGGCCATGGCCCAGCTCGCAGCCAGGGTGGATACTCTGGGTGATACACCTGAGCCCTCAAGGGTTGAACCTCATCGGCCAAGCGTTGTCCCGCGCTCTTGCCCACAGAGTCGCGCTGCGCGACCGACTTGGACAACATCCGGCACGCGATCGAGTCCGTGCGCCACGCTCTAAAGCGGGACATGAAGCAGGCGAGCTTGATGCGCAGCGCATGGATGCGATGACGGCGCAGCGAGAGCTCGAGAGGGCTGGAACCGGTGGAGTAGCGGCAGCGATAGTGGTCGTCGCGGCCGGTCACGGAGCGCGAGCGCTCCGAGGCGAGTGCAGCGAGCGACAACCCCCGCCGCAACCGGGCGCGCGCGTGCGAGCAGTGTTGGCCACGACGACCCCGAGGAGATTCAACGCGCATTGGCTGAGCTCGAGGACGTCAAGCGCGAGCGCACCAGGTTCCTGCTCTCACTGCGCAGGCAAGACGGGATACGAGGCAGAAGCCGCGCTCGGACCATGAGCTCGGCAAGCACCGGCAGCAGCGGCGGCGCTGGCGGCGGCGGCGAGGCTCCGCAAGCAGTTGGGAATGTTGGATTATCTCCTGACGCGTCAGCGGGCCTCAAACGGGCGCAGCGGCTGCTTGATGGCTTGTACGAGGTATACGTGTCGCAGAAGACGGGCAGGCTCGTGCAGGCTCCGACGCCGGCGGAAATTCGCACACCAGCGTGGACGCAGCGCGTGGCGGAGCTCAAACTGAAGCCGATCAGCTTTCAATCGCGGGCACACGACGACGACAAGTGGCGAGCAGTCGGACGCGCGCTGTGCCGCATCAGCTGTGGGCTCGTCCCACAGCGAGCCCGTCGAGGCGCGCTGGCCGTGGACCTTCGCAAATCTTGGGTGGACTGGACCATTGCCAGCAACAAAGACCTGAACAACGTGACCGTGAGCCGCAAGCTCGCGCGCAGGATGGGGTTCTTGGACGGAGGCAGCACAGTCGCGGATATTGACCTGCTCGAGGGGGAGACGGAAATCTTTGGGCTCTCGTACACGCATCGCCAGTGCGAACGACGACTACTCAAGCCACGGCTAGGACAGCAAGGGGACTACGCCCGAGCCCATATCGTACCCGACCCGCCGCTGAGTCCGGAAGTGCGCTTGCGCAACACGCTATACAAGCAGCTCTGCCTCGACGAGTGGGAGCGCTTCCAGGAGTACGTGGAGCAGGAGCTCACGCTGGACGGCGCCTTCGAGCAGCTGCGAACGTGGGCCAAGGAAGACAGCAAGGCCAAGAACGCCGAGCTCCAGCGACGGCGCGAGGCGCGCAAAGCGGAAGCCGCCCAAGACTTTGCGCAGTGGCGCTCAGTGAAGGAACGCACCGAAGTCAAAAGCAACACCCTCGCCACGCTCAAGACCGAAGCCGAGGGCGGGGCGGCGCTTACCCGCGGCCCGCCGGCGCGCCAACCAACCTTGCGGCCGCTTTCCGGGGAGACCGCGCAGTGCCGCTGCGGTATGTTGGTGGCGGCCACGTTCCCGCGGGCGAGACCAACTACATGACGGCAGCGCATCGCGCATCGCTCCCAGCAGCAACCGCCGTCAACAGCGCGCTGCATTCGCATCTCGACCCTCAGCAGCAAGTCCACGGCAGGCCCGCCACAGTGTGGGCCGGAAAATCGCACGACCAGCACAACCCGTGGGGCAACGTGGACGCCTCCAAGCGCAAGCTCCAGCAGCTTGAATCCAGAATGTCATGCGAGCAGCAAGCAGCGGCACACCGCGCCGCCCAGGCGCAAACCGAGTTTGTGGCCTGGGAGCATGCGCTACGCGCGGAGGAGCGCGCCCGCAAGATGGTCAAGTCGCTCGACTTTGCGGCGCGGTGCTTGCGCAACGAAAACATCGCGCTTGTCCCGGAAGTGACGCACCAACCAGGTGGCGTGTCGGGCTGGCTTTGCGTGGGCCAAGCCCTGCATGCCATTGAGGGCACGTTGACGCGCTCGGCGAGTCTCTTCCAGGCTTGGGTGGAATGGACCACGACACACGTGCTCACGGCAATGGGCCGCCCTTCTCTCTGTGGCGTTCCTTGCGGCTTGGTCGAGGGCCCGGGTGGCGAAGTGGTGCTGTGCTACAAACCTGGCTCGAGGGACAAGTTTGCACGTGGAGCGATGGTCGTGTTGGTGCCGGACAAGGGCAGCGCGCCGAAGGCGAAGACCGCCTCTCGGCCGAGTCGCTCGCTGTGCTCTTGGATAAAGGAACGGCGCGGCTTGCTGTCGTCGATGTGAGCGGCTCTGACGACCATGGCGGGACCTTGCCTCTGCGCGGCTCGGCGGCCCTCAAGTCGCACTTTGGGCTCCAAAGCCACGGCGCCAGCTGCGTGGCATACGTCGTGCCACAGCTGCTCGCGAAACTTCTCTTCGCGGGCTCAGGCGCCTCCAAGAAGACGACGACCAGCAAGCTGATGAACCGCGTCAAAGATTCGGAGCGGCTGACGGGCCAGATTCGCTCCCTGTGCACGGACAGCTGGGCACGCTTTGCTGTCCCGGTGTGCTGGTTTGCTGGCGCCATGTCCTGGGCGGAGGAGGCGTGCATCCAGCAAGAAGTGGCTGCTGTGCGCCGCATGTACAGCTCCGAGCGGATCGCGCGAGACTCGCAGAGCGTGACAGTCCGGAGGCCGCAGCTGAGATTCGAGTATGCGCATGGGCTGTGGCAGGCTGCTGTGGACAACCGCTCGCTGCGTTGCAGTGAGGCCACCTTCCAAAGCACCTTGTCGGGCCCCGCGGCGACTGTTCCCTTGCTCGGCGGCGACGGCCAGCCCATCGGCGTTGGCGCCACCGCGGAAGCCTCGCTGCGATGCGGCGACTTTGTATGCTTGGTCGCAGCAAATGGCGCGTCAACCCTTCCACGCACCGCTGCAAAGCAGCGCGCAGAATGGTGCCTAGGTGACGTTTGGCGCGTGGTGACTGGCATGAACGCCGTGTGCCAGTCAGTGACTCTTGCGCGCACCACTCTGGTGCAATCTGCCGGCAAGGGCGCGCTGGTTTATCGAGTGGCTCTGTCAGCCGAGCCTAGTGACGAGGAGAGCCCGGAAAGCGAGATGGTGCACATTAGCAAGCTCGCCGGGGCACTCGTGCTGCGCACTCAGGTCAGCGAGGCCAAGTGCAACCAAGAGGAGGCTATGCCGAGCGGTTACCTGATGTTTCATCTACCCTCGCCCTCCACGCTCGCCCAGAGCCATTGGGCGCAGCTCGCGGCCTGGAGCTGCGCCGACGTGAAGAAGGCAGAGGAAGAGGTGCGCTGCGCCGAATTGATGCAGCGGGACCAGCACCTCGAGACCGTGCGTGAGGTGAAGAAGTCTGCTTTACGCCGGTGCGAGGTAATGCTCCTTGGAGGCCAGCCGGCGTCAGCGCAGCTGGTGACGCGCTCGATGGACAAAGTCGGGTCCATTCTGCATCGTCTGCACTCTGGAGACGGAGCCAGGCGAGGGCCGGAGCGAGCCACCCGTGCGGGAAGCGGCGTGGAAAACGCTGTGGGCCCGCTGGGTCGAGACGTCGGAAAAATGGGCCGAGTTCAACCGGCTTGGGTTTGAGCTTGAGGACCTTCATGCGATGATTGACAAGCGCTGGGCCGAGCTGGGGGCGCAAGGGCAAGCCGAGCACAAGCCTGGGACACAGGCACGCCGCAAGTCGCGCGGCGAGCGCAAAACTGCTGCGCTCCTCCTTTCCAACTTGCAGAGCCTCCTCGTCTCCACGTAGTTGATGGTTGATAATGCAGGTGACTCTCGAGTTCGCTAGAGCTAGAGCTTTACGTTGCATCCTGCTGCGAGGTGCTCAAGGCCAGCCTTGCCAGACACCACCGGTATCTTTACTGCGGCCCGCTGCCCGCCAGCGCCAGCGCCGGCGCAGCGCGAGTGGCTCCTTTCCTGACGAAGGATGCGCTTGAGCTCCTCGTGGACGTCCTCATTCGGACACAGGCGGCGGTACTTGCCCATGCAAGGGGAGCTCGGCGAACTTGCGCGGCCGTGCCCCGTGCAGGATGGCCGTCAGGTCGCGATTCAGCCTGTCCGCTCGCTTTCTGTGTCCTGCTGCTGGAACGGGCGGAGCCGATTGCGCTCGAGCTCTGCGGCGCGGCGCTGGAGCACCTCGAGCAGCACAGCCCGATCGAAGGCGACAGGGTTCACTAAACGCAGCGTGTCGGCCACAAGCTCGCGCTTTACCTTGGTGTCGAGCTGATTCTCTTGCGCCATAGATGGGCTAGAGTTGACCTCGATGAGCCAAGGACGGAGCGTCTCGTCCAGCAGCACGTCGTAGCCGAAAAGCTCAAACGAGTTGGGCTGGTGTGTGTCATGGTGTCGTCGCAGCAGACGAGGCTCTTGAGGACGAGAAGCTGAATGGAGCGCTTGATAGCGTCGACATCGAATCCCTGCGCGAGTCTGCGCCACAGGTACGTGAGGCTGAGCTTTGTGCCTCCAGCCTCGTCGATCTCTGCGCTATGGCGCGAAATGGATTCTGCCGTGGCCTTGGTGCCGCTGCCGTTGGGGCCGAGCTTCTGGATTGACGAGTTGGTGAGGTGGATGAAGAGGTTGTGCAAGTCGATGGACTCGGCCGAGTATTTGTGCGTGCAGACGCGCACAAAGCCTTCCTCGTACATGAACACCTCGAGCGGCTTAAAGGAGGTGACGAGCACGTAGATCCGGAGATCAAATTTGTACCCGTCCAAGAGCAGCGGGTTGTGGACGTATCGCTGGATGATGGTGCTCTGCCCGTAGCACACGTCGTTAATGTCACCGACGAGCGAGATGCCGCGCCCTCGCGAAAGTCCAACTGGCTTCATGATCCAGTAGTTTGCGTCCGGGTGGCTCTCGCCGTACCGGGTAAAGGCGTCGACGAACTGGATGTACTCCTTTGGCAGGATGAAGGTGTCAGGCAGCAGCTCAAACTCTTGGGCAAAGAACTTGCTCATCGAGCGGTAGCGATGCAGTTCGCGCTTGAGGAGGTCTTTGCGCGTCAGCGCACGCCTGGTGAAAGTGATTGACGCGTTGCCACATCAGCAGTGATTCGCGGTTCACCTTTGGCTTGCTCCAAGTCCAGAGCAGATTCCACACGGGCCCGAGTCGCCCGGCAGCGGCGCCATCGGGAGACTTGGCTGCTGCGGCATCCCCATTGCCCCCTTTCCCGCCCTTTTTGGTCAGCTTGGCACGAGGGATTCGTTCAGCCCGAGCGTGTCGAGCTCGCGGCAGGCCTCTTTCACGATGTTGGACACCTCGTTCCGCGCGCGCGAAAGCACGCGGAAGAATCGACCGTGCGCTTGATTGCGCCATGACACCAGCGCGCTCGAAGCCTCCTCTGCGGGCTGTGACGCGGCCAGGTACACCGCAACCTCCCTGTTGCCGTTCGCGAACGTCCGCAGGCACGACTCGATGGCCTCTTCAAGAAGCTTGGCGCGGTTGTGCTTCCTGGTACCGATCGTCTGCCACAAGGTAAAGATGTCACCAAAGCTGGCGTATAGGTCGCTGTAGTCCACGACAAAGTCCCCCAAGCGCTTGAACAAGGCCGCGCTGGCCCCAGGGGCGTTCACGTCGTGCTGCTCGGTTTCCAGCTTGTTCTCGAGTGCTTCTGCCTCATCTCCACTGCTGCTTGTGCTGCTGGTATAGCTGTTGCTTGTGCTGGAACTCGTTCGGCTCCGCCGGCTAGTGTTGCGGCTACGGCTCCTGTTGCAGCCGGCATCTGGTGCGTCTAGCTGTGGAATGGTGTCCTTTCGTCGTCGCCCTTTTTCTTGCTCTCCCGCTTTGTCATGCTGTACTTGTGTTCCTTGCTCCTCCACAGCAGCCTCGCTCTCTGGCGTTGCGCAGCTCGCGTCTCTGTGTCAGCGGCCAGCTCGCGCTCAACGCTCGCTACGTCCTCCTGAAACTCGCTCAAGCCACTGCCAATGTCCTTTTTGATGCCGTCGATATCTGCCCTGAGTTGCGCAAGCAGCGATGCTTGCTTTCTCGTTGCCCGTCTTGGTCTCCACCTTTGCGTCCTCGCCCCAGCTGGGCCCATGTGCCATGTGCTCAAGCGGGGAGGCCCCCTCCACCGGTGAAGACTTTTCCAGCAAGCGAACGCCCTCCAAGGGCGATGCCTCGTCCTTGCGAGAATGCCTGCTCAGATCTACACAAGTCGTCCGGCGAGGAGGGCATGTTTCGTGGTGCTTTGACCCCAGCTTCGTGCCAGGCGACGGCGCTCCAAGCGCGTCCCCTGGCTTGTCACCACCTTTTCTCTCATCGTTGCCCAGACCCTCCGGCACTGCTTCAGGCAGTCCCAGCTCCAGCGACCCAAAGTGGCTCGATCCCGCGTCGTCGTCGTCGTCGTCGCCGCCGCCGCCGCCGTCGCCGCCGTCGTCGCCGTCGTCGCCGTCGTTGCCCTTGTTGTTAGGGCCAGCGGAGTCTTCATCATCGCCGACAGGGCTATTCTCGTCATTGCTCATGTCAGCTTCGTTGCCGTCGGCTTCATCTGTGCGTTCGCCGCCGTTGGTGCTTGCATTTTCGGCAGTGGCGCCTTCATCAGCGCGGGAAGCTGTGTCGCCAACAGCGACCTTGGCACCTTCACTAAAAGCCTGCTCCGCCTCATTTCCCGCCTGTGTTGCGCCTTCTTGGTCGTTCGTGTCGCCACAAGACGTCGTCGTAACTTGTTCCATGTCAGAAAGTTGCGCAGCGCATCTGCAGCGTCATCGCCAGGGCCGGTTTCACGGCACAGCGAGCTGCTGCGTTTGCGGTCCTCGTCGTCCTCGTTGGCAGCTAGCTCCTCTTCTAGTGCCTCCTCAAGGCGAATCTGCTCCTCGTCCCCTCTTCATCGTCTTCTGGACCGCCGGGCGAGCCTACTGACTGAACGCTTGGACTCTTGGCGCGAGACGGAAGCACGTCCTTCCTTGAGACTCTTGGCGAGGGCCTGGGATGCGCTCGCGCCGCTCGCGCTCCCAGCGCTCTCGCGCCTCCTCTCGGGCGCGCAGTCGCTCTCGAGCCTGGCGCTTGGCCTCGAGCGCCTCCTTTTTCTCAGCCTTCTTGCGCAAGGAGCGCGCGCCTATTTGCGAGCATCTTCTCGCGCTCGCGTTCTTGCTGCAGTCGCCGCTTGCGCTTGGACGAGTCTGCGAAGACGACAAACTTCTTGCCCCAGGTGACGTCCGACGCGCTGCACGCGCTGCCCGCCGTCCTTTATCGCCTTTTGCGCCTTTTCGTACGCTAAGGCCCGCTCGTCCTCGTCTGGCGTGGCCTTCGCTTGCTCAGTGGCCTCTTCCGGCCGCTCCTCGGTTGCGCGGGTCTCGTCGTTCGCGGTCGCCCTTTCAGGGTGAGTAGGAGTGGCAGCCGCAGCCGCGGCAGCAGTTGGCTCGGCTTGCTGCCGCGGCGGAGTATCTTGCGCGCGTGCGGGGGAAGCCCTTGCCTCTTGTAGCGCTGGCGCTTGCCCCGTCGTCAGTGCTTGCAGTGGCAGGGCATTTGTAGGAGTGGATGCGAACTCGTAGTTTAGCTTTTCCACCGGCGGCACAGACCCCGGGACCAGCATCTGCGAGACGCGCGTCTCGGCCTCGCGCAAGTTCATGTGCTTGCTGATGACGCTGTACTCTTGCGGATGTACCCGAGAAGTGCCGCATCCCCAGGGTCCTGCGAGCCCGCGAGCCCAGCGGTCAGCTTGTCCAGCTCCTTCGCGGTCCTGTGCAGCTCTGCGAGGCTGAGGAGCGGGATTGCGCAAGCGGGAAAAGCGGGAAGCTTGACCATGCCACCTGCAGCACCACGGGCTCTGCAGCGCGCTCTGCGACCGTTTCCGGGGGCTAAATGGGCGCAAGCCGATGCAATCATGCCCTCATCAGCCGTGCGGCAGGGCGCAGCCCCAGCGGCATGGTTCCATGCTCTGCCATAGTCCCCCATGTCCCAGAGACACTGGTCGCCTGTGAGCCCGCCGCGCTGCCGCCCGCAGCCTCTGGGACCGCACACGCCGCCGCCGCGCTGGCCTTGTCCGCTCAACGGCTTGCTTGGCCCAACACGCAACTGGACAGTCAGAGGCGGCCGGCCTCTGGCGCCCGAGCGGATGGCAGGGTGCACCCGGCAGCGCGCACTGGCGCACGGCAGCGCGCGCGGCTGGACGGCGGCCGGCGTCGAAACGCAAGCTCAAGGCGTTGTGTGCAATTACGAAATGTGGCAGATTATAGGTCCCTCGTGCCCCGCTCGGAGAGCGCCAGCGAGCGCTCCGTGAGGCTGCACGGCTGGAACGCAGTGAGATCGGCCTTGTTCTTCCACTGGAGCCGATCGGCGAGCCGCCGCTCGTACGCGTTGGCGTGGTCCATGCGAAGCTTGTGCACCTCCCAGCCCCAGTACGCCCACGCGCTGCCCAGAACGCCCGCCGCGCCGCACGTTGCCACCGCCACGCGCGCGTTGCTCCCACGCCATCCTCCGCGCAGCCAGGACCTGGCCCCTTCGTGGCGCGCGCTCGCGTGTGTCCCTCCCTCCCTCTCGCCCCGCGCGTCCCGACCTGAGCTTCAGCAGGGACACCGACAGCGGCGACAGCGGCGACAGCAGCGACAGCAGCGACAGCGGCAGCGACGGCGGCGGCGACAACAAGGAAAGAGGCTCGGCGGAATAGGGTTGGTGGTGGTGGTGGTGGTACGGTATGGCACCGTTGTCAGTCAAGGTCAGCGGCGTGACGGCACCCGGACAGCAGCAGAACCCGACTTGCGGCCGGCTCGCCAGTTTCGGGTCGCCTTGGCGCGGCCGACGGTCTTATGTGCGCGCATGTGCCCCTCCTGCTGCGCCTTGAGCACGTTGATGTGCTCTGTCAGCGTGTCCGTGACGGCCTGCGCCTCCGGAAGCGTGGGCAACCAGATCTGCAGCTTGTTGATCTTGGTGACCTGCTTGCCCGTGCCTGGCTTGGAGGACTTGCCTGGCGTCTCGAACTCGCGCTCGACAAACTTTAGCTCGAGCCCGTAGCAGTCCTGGTCGTCCTTGTCCGGGAGCAAGCGCGGTGTGACGCCCTTGAGCTCAATGGTCTTGACGAGCTTGATGGCAGCCTTGCCGAGCGTGCCGCTGCGCGTGCCCCGGCGCTGCGGTGGCCCGACGTGTGGCGGGGCGCCGCCGCCGGTGGCGGGTTGCGCACGGAGGAGCGCAAGCTCTTCTTGAGCGAGTTGCCAAAGGCGCGCTTGAGCGAGACGCCGCGTGTCTTGCGCGCCGGCAGCGGTTGCTTGGCGCTGCCAAACCCAGTGACCTCCTTGCCCTTGCCAAAGAGGATGAGGTCGTTGCAGAGGAACATGACGTGCAGCTTGGCCTCGCTCGTGTAGGGCGGCTCATGCAGGAGCACGTTGGTGCGGCTGACAAACTTGCGCGAGGGCGTGATGAGGTCCGGCACGACGGCCTCGCCGCCGAGCTCGTTGAATACGTCCATGAGCGTCTCGCTGGCCTCGCTCTGGCCCACGATGTGGTTGACGTCGTTTGCCAGGTCCTGGACCACCTTGGCGGCGTGCTCAAGCTCGGCGATGTGCTCGTCGATTCCGCTCATGTTGAGACTGCCCATGTGCTTGAGCAGCTCGGCGGAAGAGAAGAGGGTACTTACAGATGCGCTGCACAGGCTTGATGAGCAGCGAGTTGAGCGACACCTTGGCCTTCTTCTCGCGCTCCTTGAGCACAGCGTCGAGCTCCGCTGACTGCGTGCGGCATACGAGCAAGCGGTCGATCGCGGTCGGGTACTGGTGGCAGTACAGCGCATAGAGCTTGAAGAAGGGCATGACCTTTTCAAAGGCCGGCCGTACACCTTGGCGATTTCCGGTACCTTGGGTGGTGCGGTCCATGTGCACGAGTTCCTGTTCCAGGAAGGAGAGCAGCTCGGTGTTGATCTTGACGAGGGTCTCGATGTTGACAAAAATGGTGCGCATGTCCGTATTGGACAGCAGCGAGTCGCTGGTGATGGAGGTCTTGGAGCACTGCGAGCGGAGCTGTTGTGCTCGCATGCGGCTGCCCTCGCTGTCCTTGCACTTTGCGCGCTTGACCTTGCGGCGCAGCGGAATGATAAACTCGCGCACGAGGGCGCGGAGGTCAAGCACGTAGGTGCGCTCAGTGGCCCAGATCTCCTGCAGCACGGAGACCGTCTTGGCGAGCGGCTGCGACTCGTCTGGGCCCTTGATGGCGCTAAACATGTCCGCGATCTGCACAAAGGTGTCCTGGTTCTCCGAGCTCTTGCCTTGCCGGTACAGCTTCTCCATCTCGCTAAGGGAAATAAGCCGCTCGTCCGCCTCCACCGTGGCATGCGCGCGCTGCTGCTTCTTCTTGGCCCATTGCCGCCGCTTGAGCGTCCCCTTGCTGACTTGTGACGAGCGTCGTCCTGTTCCTTGACGCGACCAGCGAAGCGCTCAAACTTGACGCGCAGCGGGCGCCGCTTGTGCTTGATGGTCTCAACGACGTCCTGCCAGCGCGTGTCCAAGCTGATAGCTTGGCCGTCGACCTCCACCACGCGGTCCCCGATGCAGACGCCCGCCTCGGCCGAGAACGACCCTTCCGCGATGCGGCCCACAATAACGCCCACGCCCGAGCCCGAGCTCAGCGAGAACCCCATCATGCCCTCGCCATACTCGACGATGAACTCGACCGAGCCGTCCGGCAGCGCCGGTGCGTCCAGGTTGAGCTGATAGCGGCTCTCGATGTCCGAGAGGCTCAGCCCGCCCATGGACATGCTGTCGTCGCCGCCCGCCGCGGACGTGGCTGACCCGTTGCGCCGCGGCAGTGTGCGGTCCTTCTTGCTTTTCAGGGTCCCATTGCGGCGCCAGGTTGGCTTTGCGGCTCGCCCAGGAACGTGTGCGCTGCATGTCCCCGTCCGCGGCCGGCGGCGGCGAGGCGCTGACCGACTCGCCGCTAGACGAGACCATGGAGACGGTTTCCGCGGCCGAGCCGATGCTAGAGCGCCGCAGGTCTTGCTCGATGAGCTCCTCCAGGAAGCAGGTCATTTGTGTGTAGAGCCGGGTGGCCGCCTCTTCGGACGTCCACAGCTCGATCTTTCGACCCGCGTGAGGATGCGCTCGGTGCCGCCGGGGGCGGCGCTGCTCCATGTGCCGCGTCACGAAGGTCACCTGATGACCTGGGGTCTGTCAGCTTGATGCTGCAGCGGGACAAGTCGAGCCAGCTAAGGACCTTGTACTTGTTGCTGTACCGCTTGAGGGTGCGGCGCCTGCCAGCATCCTCGTGTTCGAGCATGGACCCGATGCTTTCGGGCGTGCCGCTCCCGCTTGGCACGGCCACGATCATGAGGTCTTGGAACAGGTAGATCCTCGCGGGCACCTTCTTGCTGCTCGAGAAGGGCGCTTGCTTGATGTCCAACACCTCGGTGCCCACAAAGTGCCTATCCACGCGCACGAGTTGCGCGTGCTTCTCCACGAACTCGTCCCCGGCACGACCTCCTCGTACACGTTCATCACCTTCTCCATCTCGACGAGCTCCTCCATGGTGCCGACAATTCACCAGGACCCCCAGCCGCCCCTATCTCAGAGGGCCAGGCCCTTGGCTGGCTCGAACGTTGCGCGCCGTGCTGCTGCAGGTGGACTTGCGGGCGGCCAAGGCTGAGGACTCGCGGCGATGTCGCGTCTCGTGGCGATGTCGCGCCTCGTGGCGATGTTGCGCCTCGCGGTGTCTTCTGCGAAAGTGGGATCAACCTCATCGCCCGCACACCACTGGCGCCTAGCGACTCGCTAGCTGACTCGTACGCCTTCCGGTCACAGCGGTGGACCGAGCCTTTATCTCGCCAGCAGACTTGCGGGGGGGGAGGAACTAGCTTGCAATGAGCGGTGCACTTGGCATGGCCTTAGCAAGGGTCTAGCGCTCTCGCCCGCAAGAGTGCGAGGGGGTGCGCGATGGGCGACGGGTTCCAGTTCGTTCCGCACCAGTTCTGATTTGGTTCCGCGAACATGGTTGAATGGAACGGGTAGAGAACGGGTAGGGAACGTTGTGTGGTTCGTTTTTGCAGAGAAGACTTGCGAGAGAGGCTTCGTACGGTAGTATTTAGCTTTATCTCTCCCTGGCTCTGTAGTATTGGTATAGCACGAGTCTAGAATCTCCTTCCGCAAGAGCGCGAGCGCACAAGAAAACGTTTGGGTTCGCGGCTGTTCTCAAATGGTTCCGTCAAATCGTGGCAAGTCGACCTGATTTCGTGGAACGGGTAGGGAACGAGTAGGGAACAGTTGTCCGTTTGGGCTCTCCGAGACAACGCACGCAAAGGTGAGGAGGAGGAGGAGGAGGAGGAAGCGTAGGAGGCGCCATGGACGGCGGAGACTCGTTCCTGCCCTCGGCGACGATGGGCTTCGAGGAGAGCGGGTTCCTGGACGAGGCGGCGTCCGGCCTCCTGCCCGACCGCGCCCCGAGCGGCCGCGCGCCGGCGCCGCAAATCGACATGCCGCAGCGCGTCGGGCACCCGCCCGGGATCAAGGCGCCGGTGCGCTTGTCTAGTGCAAACCGGGACGACCAGATCCTCGAGGTGTTCGGGTCGCGCTCAGAGGCGCCGGAAGGGGCCGAGTCGGCGCGGCGACAGGGAGCACCGAGCCTGCGCGCCAAGACGCAGAACAACAACACGGCGCTGCGCAAGCTGAGGGACCTGGAAATCCTCGCCAAGACGTGCCGGCGTGCGGGGAGGCTCGAGAAGGAAGCGCACGCGCTGTACTGCCGGGGCGTGCTCTTTGACAACCTCGAGAGGTGGAAGAAGGCTATCGAGTGCTACGAGGGCTTTCTGCGCCTCTGCCACAAGCTGAACGACCTCGACAGCGCAAGCGTCGCGTACAACTGCTGCGGGGTCGCTTATTTCAACTTGGCGCTCGGCGGGGCCGAGGCTGCCAACCGCGCGGTGGGCTTGCGCGAGGAGGGCTCGAGGGCCCCGTCAGACCCGTTTGACGCCGACGCGGGCATGGAGGAGACAAAGGAAGCGCTTTGCACCGCTGCGGCGCCGGCAGCGACTTGCGCGGAGCCCCTCGAGACGGCTATCGCGTACAACGTCAAGCACTTTGAGTCCTCGGACGACCCAGGCCGGTTCGTGGCGCTGTGCAATATAGGGCTGTGCCACTCGCGCCTTGGCGATCACTCCAAGGCGCTGGATTACCACCAGCAAGCGCTCAAGCTTGCCATCGACCTGAGCAGCCCGCACGGCCAGAGCCTTGCGGTGGGCAATCTGGCGCTTGCCAGCGCGGAGCTGGGGGACTGGGACACGGCCCGCGCCTGCATGGACAAGCACTTGCATCTCGTCAAAGATCTTGAGAACGTCGAGGCGCAGAGCCTGGCCTGCCACCAGCTAGGGCAGATGGCGAGCAGGTATGGCAACTACCAGGACGCACTAAAGTACTTTGAGGAGGCGCACCGTATCGCGACCGTTGCGGGCGAGCGCGGCATGCTCAAGCTTATCGCGTGCAACATTGGCGTGGCGACGGGCAACATGCGCATGGAGGAGTACATGCGCAAGCTCGCGGCCCGCACTGGCAAGTAGGACCGGCAGCACGAGGAAGGTGAATCTGTTTTGTTCTTGTTGCCCCCCACCCCACCACTTGTTCTTGCTGGAAGGCGCGTTGGCGCTAGCGAAATGCCCGCCGCGCCCCCGCAACTCCGGGTCGTGGGCGGGCGCCCTTGGCTCGGTGCTGCTTGATGCGGTGCCGCACCGCCGGCGTAGCCGCCGTTCCGGTTCTGGTTCGCCCGCGTTCTGCCCGTGCTTGCCCCCTCGCCCGTTCTTTGTGTTTGCATCCGCCTGGAGCTCCACGAGCTTGCGCAGCCTGCCCAGCCGCTGCTCGGCTTGGCTTAGCTGCTCGCAGACGCGGGCTTTCTCGGCCTGGCTCTCGCGCACCAGCTTGCCCATGCTCTCCACGACGCCCAACCGGTCTTGGCCCACGTGCCGATGCGCCGCTTGCGGGCCGAGCACATGCGCAAGCGCCGCCATCGCGCCATGTGCGGTTTCAAGCACTAGGCGCTGCGTGTCCAGAGCGCTTGCACCTTGTGCTGGCGTCGGGAGAGCGCCGCGCTCCCGCAGCGAGCGAACGCAATCGCTCACAAAGTCGTCCAGCACCTTGGCGGTCGAACCGACGCACTCGCTCACCACTCGCAGGCCTTTGGTCACCGTTCGCACGTGCTTGCTTTCGGTCGGCCCGGCGCAGTAGCACAGCACCTCCAAGATTGCGCTGATGACCTCACAGCGCGCCTCCACCGAGTCGGCGACGCCTGCACGCGCGTAGGAGCTGTGCCATGCCACGCGAATAGGAACATCCTCGCCATGCCCGCGAACAGTCTCGCCCTCGAGCCCTGCAGCCGCCAGGACGACTTGGCTGCCGACCCGCCAGGCAAAGCCTTTTAGGCCGTTGACGCAAACGCGCAGGCGCGGTCCCGCGCACAGCGGGGGCTGATCTTTCGCCTCAAGCTGCATGTTCTGACTGCTGCCTAGTTCGCGTTCTGCCCGACTCTCGCCGTGGTGGTGTCGTGTCCTCGTCGTACTCGCTCCCATTGTGCGCCGGATTCTGATGGACCCTGGCCGACCATCGGGACTGACGGGACGCGACGTGGGGCGGAGAGCAGCTGGCCGGCCGGTTGATGGACGTCGTGATGAGGGAGCAAGGAGGGAGAGAGAGAGAGAGAGAGATGAGAAAAGGGGCTGCGAAGCGTCTACACAAGCTGGAGGCTGTTGCCCGGCGCGGGCGCCGCCGACATAGTCTCGCTGGGCTTTGGCGCGGGGACCTTGCGCTTCAGGCAAAGCGTGACGAGGACGAGCACAAGCAGGATGCCGCAACTCGCGACGGCCACCAGCGCGATGATCCACGCCGGAACGCCTTCAATGCCGCCAACGCGCGTTCCTGGGGCCTCGGCGTCGACAACAGCCTCGCCGTCCTTCGGCTCAGAGTCCACCGAGACGCGCACCGTGCCAGAGGTCACCTGGATGACCTCCGGCTCAGAGTCTTGCAGCAGCCGTGTGGACACGCCGCCACTCGTCGAGCAGGTATCCACCTCTGCGACGACCGTGATCGTCATGTCCGTGACAGTGCCCTCAAACTCGTTGAAGACCCAGTTGTTGGGCACGAAGGCAAAGCGGTCCTCGGCCCGGGCGTCGACGTCCTGGCAGCCCTCGAACCCGGCGCCGGGGACGCTAAACTGCGCGCTGTTGGCCTCATAGAACGCGTTCCAGCGGTCCGTGGACTCGCTGTCGTAAAAGGGCACGCACTGTCCTTCTGTTGCCTCGAAGCGGCAAAAGTGCGCGTCGCTGTAGTAGGGCGTCTGCGGGCGCGACAACAGCGCGAGCTTGTCGAGGATGTCGTACGTGTGCGTGTACTCGCCATCCCCGATAGACACGAGCACGTTGAGGATCTTGAGCGTGACGCTGGCGGCGTTGTCCACGTTGTCAAAGGAGACCGTCGTGGTGACCAGGCTGTTCAGGTTGGCGCCGTCGACGGTCACGGTGACCGGAAAATCGGTGCTGACGTCCTCCTGGATGGCCAGGACCGGGCACTCGTCGCCAGAGAACGTCTTGGGCTCGAGCAGCGGCGACTTGAGCCCAGTGGTCTCGGAGAAGCCAGGGTACGTGTAGCCGACCTCAATGTTCAGAAAGCCAAGCCGCTCAAAGGTGCAAGTGACGCTGTCGTCCTCCTCGACGAGGTCCATCAGCAAGCACTCTTCCGTCACGTACGTCTCGAGGCACACAAAGTCGCCGCCCGTACCGGTGTTGTCCGTGCACGAGGACGCGCTGGGGTCGCGCACAAGTGCCACTTCGTCAATCACGGCCAGGCCGTCGAGGTCGCGGGAGTCCGGCACGATCGAGCTGGACACCTCCACGGTCACCTGAAGCTGAGCCATCGGCACAATCCGGCCATTGCAGGGCACTGTGGTGTAGTCGCTGAGCAGCACGACCAGCTGGTTGACGGTCTGGCTGTCGTCGTCCGTAGCTTCCGCGTCAGCCACGATGCTGTACTGGACCGACGACTCCGTCTCCGGGAACGTGGGCTTGCTCGGGTCGCAGCTCGGAGGCAGCTCGACACTGAGAGTGGGCTCCATCTGGTACACGATGGTGCCCTCCGTCTCGGTTACGCTCGACGCGCAGGCGTCCGCCTCGGCGCGCGTCAGCGTGTCAATATAGGTGAACGTCTGCGAATCGAAGGGGACGCCCAGCACGACGCGCTCGCCGCAGCCGCCGTACGTCAGCGTCACGGTCTCGGGCATGGCGCAGCTGTCCTCAGTGAACGTGTTGCGCGTTAGGTTGACCACTGTCTGGAACTGCCCGCTCTCCGCCCCGCTCTGGCCCTGGAAGAAGGTCACGAGAAAGTTGGGCTGGGTGAGCTGGTCCAGGGTCACGATCGGGTCCGAGCTCGGGAAGATGAAGACCTTGGCGTTGAGCGCGCTGTCGTCCCCCGTGAGGCCTGCGAATAGGTAGAATACGTAGATGTCCTTGCCGGCGAAGTCGCCGGGCGTCTCAAAGAGGCCGTCCCAACTCACGAGGCAGTCCTTGGGCCCGTTGTTCACCATGTTGACCGTGCGACTGACCGTGCCGTCTGCCGAAGACATCACGGCGAACGAGTTGATGCAGTCCACGGTCTCGATCTCGGGGCTCACGAAGGACAGGTCGATGTTGGTGAGCTCCACATCGGCCAAGTGGTCACCAACTACGAGCGAGTAGGTTGCGCCCTGCACCTCGGTCGGCGCGAACTCAAACTGGAAGGACGAGCTCGTTTTGGTGTCGATCGGCTGGATGTCGCAGCAGTTGTCATCGCAGCCGCACGCCAGCGACGCTAGGAAGGCGGGGTCGTCGAGGCCGCTTTGCGCGCTCGCCTGCTCAAAGACAGCGGCGATCGCGAGTGCGCGCAGCAACATCATCGTGCAGGTCGCAGAGTTAAGTTGACCTCCTCGTGGATCGTTGCGGTTCTGCCTGTCCGCCCGAGTGGAGATCGATCGTCTCCTCCTGCAGTGGCGAAACTCCTTCATTCATACGCAAACTGGGCCTGTCCCAAAACAGTCCCAGCCAAAACCGAGCACAGCCTTGGCAAGGATCCGACGAGCTTCGATAAGGACCAGGTGCACGGTCCGCATTGGCGCCGTCGGAAGGAAGACAGGGCAGGGCGTCAGCAAGCACCGCAAGCAAGATGGCGCCCCAACTCTCCAGCACTTGTCGGCTTGGCCTCGGCTGGCTCCGGCTGGATCGCGAAGAGATCGCAAGTCGTGAGACCATTCCATGCGCCCAAGGGCTTGGGCATGCCTGGGCATGCCTGGGCTGTCAGGCTCTACGCCAGCTGGAGCCGAACCCCGGACAGGCAGGCCCAACACGATCTCGTCTGCGCCCGATCGGCTCGAGTCTGTGACCCATCGCTTTGTCTGGTCGTTTCACGGAGTTTCATGCTCGCATTTTTCTCGTTGCACATGTGGAACGGCGTCAGAGTCGATCTGGTCGAGGTGGAGTCGGCGGCGCCAATGCGGTGTGGAGCGAAGAGCGAAGAGAGGACATGTCTTGTCAACTTCTTGAAGATCAACAAAAAAGGAGGCCGGGCGGAGGAAGAGTTTCGACGAGTTTCGGGTCTCGCTCCCTGCGCAAGGCCGCGACGCTCGCCCAGGGCTGTCGGCGTTCGGCGACGCGGCGTTGCGGCACGCGCACGGAGCCGATCGATCGCCATCTCTTCGTGCGGCGCTCACTGACCAGGCGTCGAATCTGCGCGGAGGTGTGCTGCTGTTGAGCATGCAAGTTGTTGCTCGGCCTTGCCTGATGAACTGTGACGATGGAAGGGCCGCCCCGCCCGCCGGACTGCGAGAATCGCCAGCATTGCGAGGCCCAAGCTTGCGACGCCGAGCACCCCGACAATGGCTACCGTCCTCCAGGGGAATTCCGCCCCGGCCTCGGCGTCGTCTTGCACCATCGCGATGACAACCTCCGCCGTCGAAGTCACCACGCCCGAAGCGGCCCACACGGGCGCAGCAGAGCGAAGGCCGCGGCGGCCGCCCGAGGCCGTCTGACAGTTGTCTACGCGCGCGACTACGCGGACGTGCAGTTGCTGCGGCGTGCCGTCCCAGCGCCGGAAACCCAGTTGCTTGGCATGAATACAAGGTGTCCGAGGCGCGGCTCGCGACAGACTGGCAGTCCTCAAAGCCCCTCCCTGGGACGGCATAGCGGTCATAGTTGGCCTCGGTGTGCGAGTTCCACCGCTGCGTGGCTGGGTCGTAAAAGGGGGTGCAGACGTCGGGCTCGGCTGGGTCCGAGTAGCGGCAAAAGTGCGCGTCGCTCGCGAACGGCGTGGACGGGCGGCCCAGCAGCGCGACCTTGTCTGCGATGTCGAACGTCTGCATGAGGCTGCCTTGGCCAGCTCCGAGCGTAGCAACAACGTTGACAATGCGAAGGGTCACGCCCGCGTCGTCGCCTAGGTGCCGGAAGCGAATGGTTGCTCTGACGGCGTTGTTCAAACTGGAAGCGGCCACGTGCAGGTCGACGGGAAAGTCGGCGCTCAAATCCTTTTGCTCCATCGCAACCGGGCACACGGACCCGGCAAAGTCCCGCTGCGCCAACGTCGGGTTCCGGAGCGTGGCGGTCTCCTCGCCTTTGCCCGCGACCGAGTACCGGTACGTGGCGGCGATCTCCGCGCGGCCCAGACGAGCGAAAGCGCACGACGCGTCGCGGGGTTCGACCAAGAGGCACTCGTCTGAGAGGAAGGACTCGATGCATGTGTGCGCGCCGCCTTTCTCGGTCTCGTCCGTGCATTGCGACAGCCCCGCGTCCCGTGCGAGGGCCACGGTGTCAAGCTGGGCCGCGCCGTCTTTGAGGTCCCGCTCAGACGGAGTCGCTGTCGCGGTCATCCTGACGCGTAAGCGCAGACGGGCCATGGGCACGAACCGGCCATGGCAAGGCTCCATGCCAATATCTTCAACCTCCAGTGTGAGCCGGTCTTCGGACCTGTCCAGGGTGATCGGAGAGTCCTCGTCCACCACCGTCACCACGGCAGAGAGCGGCGCAGAGCTCTCTGCCGTTGGCTCGCTGGTGGGCGAAAGCGATGGCACCGCTGTTGGCGACCGTGTCGGCAGAGGAGAAGGCAGGCCGTCGTCATCGCCGCAATTGAGGAAGCCGAGGTCGGCTTCGCCGTCCTCAAAGCTCGTATTGATGCTGTCGACGCAGGACGTCAGCTGGCTGGGCGACAAGCCGCAGTCAGTTTTGCCGGCGAGCACGCAGTTTGCCTTGTTGCGCACTTGAGCAACAGTCATTCCCTGGCAATCGCCTCTGCCAACCCGCCTCTCCGCTAGTGGGGTCGACGTTGCTCGCTGCAGCCCGCGCAATAGCCTTGGCACTCGCCTCGACGCGCGCAGGCGTCAAGCGCCAAGTTGATGACCAGGGCGACGGTCTGCGAGGCCAAGTTGCTCTTGAAGCCCTCCATGCAGGAGAGCGCGCCGGAGCAGGACGGCGGCAGCGGCGCTGGCGTTCCGCCTTTGGGCATGTCCTCCAGCTGGGCGCCAGTGAGCACCAGGTGCCGCAGGTTGCGCTTGCCAATGACGATGCCGCCGGCGCCAAAGGCGCTCTCAAAGTGATCGAGCAGGAAGCAGATTGGCCGGTTGCCTTTGCACGACTTGCCCACCCAGGCGCCTTGGCCTTGGGTGCGCAAGGGCACGCAGGAGCTGAGCTGACGGCGGCTGTTCTGCGGCTCGCCGACGAGAGCGCGCAAGAAGAAGAACACGACGAGGTCTCTGCGGCGGAAGATCTGCTGCCCGTTGTGGAACACCCCGTCCCAGCTCACGCGGCAGGTTCGCGGGCCGCTGTTTTCCATCCGCACCACCTCCCTCAGGCTGTCTTGCTGGCCCACCACCAGCGCCTGCGACGCCTCGCACTGCACAGCGCCAGCGCCGGGCGAGTCCGCCGCCACCGCGAGATCAAAGTTGCTGAGCGGGGCAGCCGCGACAGGCAACGCCGCGACCGCGTCATAGCGCTCGCCGCGCCATACGGATCCAGGCCGGCCCACTTGCTCGCTGTACACAAAGCTGCGCCGCTCTGCGCCAAGCAGCTCGACACGACAGCAATCTGCGCAGCCGCAGGCAAGGCGGCCAAGTTCTGCGCTGTCGCTAGCCGAGGCCACCACGACCAGCAGGGCGACCGAGGCCGCGCGCGCCGTGCTCTGCCAGGTCCTCATCCCATTCCGCATGCGAGCCGTCCGGTGACATTCTACATGTCGGTCAGCGCGCTCCTGAGGAGTCAGCGAGCGCAGCCTGTACACATTTCCGACGTCATTTCCGACGTCATTTCGCGCAAGCGGCAGGTGATCCCGGCGAGCGGCGCGCCGGGCCAGGCGACCTGCCTCGGCGGCGGCAGGTCGCGGGAGGACGTCGCTCACAACGAGGCGGCGGCGGCGGCGGCGGCGGGCGGGAAGCAGGAAACAAGAGCGACTTGGGCGATCGATCAGATGATCGGCGACGCGCACGGGTCCTCAAAGCTCTCGCTCGAGTCGCTCGCGCTGTCCCCGTCCGCGGCCGCTGAGGCGCGGCTTGTCGAGGTCGACGCTGAGGAAGTGCTCTTCCTGGCGCCGGCCTTCTTCTTTTGCACCGAGCGCCGCTTGGGCGGCGACTCGAAGACGTCGTCGAAGGTGAGCGGCAGCGGCTTCTTCTTGGGCGCGCGCTGCCGCTTCTGGCTGGAAGACCTGGCGGGGGTCCGACGCGGGCTGGGCTCGGCTTGGCGCCTTGCTCGCTTTGGCGCGCGACGCCGAGGCGTCGCGCGGCTTGTTGGCCGGCACGTCGCATACCAGGCCAGACTCGATGGCGTCAAAGAGCCAGGTCTCTGGCTTGCCTGGTCCCCCTAGCACAAGGTCAGCCGCATCGCGGTCCTTGGCGATCTGGCCATGCGCACTCAGCACAATGCGGCGCAGCACGCGCGGCGGGGGCGACGTGCGTGTGGCAAGGAAGACCTTGGCGCCGTGCAGAAGCGCATCGGCATGGGTTCCGGCCTCCTTGCGCTCTCGCATGATCCTGCAGCCCGGGAAGCGGTCCACCGCTTCGTGGGCCAGCTCGTCGACCCAGTGACCGCGCTCGAGCGATTCGTAGAGCCAGCTGGCGTGGACCACCCAGGCGCCACGCGCGATGGCGCACATTACCTTGACCGTGCGCTTGGGCCGCTCCATGGTCGGCACGATGATGTGCGTGGCCTCGAGGGCGAGCTCGGACTCGACCAGCTTGCCTTGAGCCCGCTGGCTCGCGCCGATCCTGCGCACTGTCTGCAGCACCACCTCCTTTTCCGCGACGGGAGACCACTGCTGGCGATGCGCAGCTCGGCGTTCTCTGTCAGCGCCTTGGGGTTGCTCACCGCGCCGTCTCGTCGCTCGCTCTCGGGAACGCTCGGCCGGGAGCTCGGCGTCTCTTCCGAAGGCTCGGAGCTCCGCCTCCCGGGCGTGGCGGCCAGCTCTTCCGCCGGTCCCTCAGGTTGCGCATTCTCGGCCGCCTTCTCGACCGCCTCCTCAGCCGCTGTCTCGGCCGTCTCCTCGGCCGCTTTCTCAGCCACTGTCTCGGCCGCCTCCTCGGCCGGGTTTGGCGAGCTCGGCTGGTCTTGGGGAGAAGCGTTCTGAATAATGCGTTCGAGCAGATCCTCGAAGGATATGGTGACCTGCTCCGGCAAAGCCTCCGCGCGGCCGTCAGGAGCCACGACCAAGGCGCCAGTCTTGCGGGCGACCACCGTGCCCTTGGCGACTTTGACGAGGGCACGCGCCTGCGCCAGCTTTTCCTTGCCCAGCTCTTTCGCAAGTGCCACCTTGCAGCCCTGCAGGGCCTTGTTGTCCGCCGCGCGCAGGCGCGTGGCCTCGTCGAAGACGCTGAAGCGCTCTATCTCGTCCATCTCGCTAGCCGTCCAGCTGCCACGCTCCTGGCACACCTGCACCCACTCAGGGCCGCATGACCGGCACGCCGCGCGCGAGGGCATGCACGACGACCGCCGCCTTGCGCGCCTCGTCGGCCTCTCGCGGCGCGAGGACCAAGTCGCAGCGGGCGATCTTGGCATCCCGGCCAAGCTCCACGCCGCGCAGCGCCACTGCCGCGCCGCGCCGCCGGCCGCCGCCGGCCGCCCGCGCCACCTCGGCCGCCACGCCGTCGTCCACGCACGCCACCAGCACGCCGCCGCCTCCTCGCGCCATGTCGACCTCCTCCGCCTCGCCTTGCCTCTGCCGCGTCCCAATCGATCTCGGCGCCGCCTCGCCAACTTTTTTCCCCTCGGCCTTGCGCCCTGAACGCGAACTGCCTCGCGATTCAAACTTTTAAAATGCGTTCCGCGTCACGTTCCGGGAACGACGTGCGGGACGTTGCGACTCGACCGCGCGGCGGGACTGCGCGACGTGCGGACGACGATGGCGACGGCGGCGGCGACGCAGGAGGCGGCGATGGCGGTGGAGGTGGCGGTGATGGAGGGCAGGCTCGAGGACGCCACGTGGCGCGTGCCGGGAAGCAAGAGCATCACGAACCGCGCGCTTATCCTCGCGCTGCGCGATGGCGTGACGCTGCTCAAGGGCGTCTTGCACAGCGACGACACGCGCCACATGCGCAACGCGCTGGTCGCGCTGGGCGTGAAGGTTGAGGAGGCTGGGCCGCACGAGCTGCGTGTGCATGGCGGCGTCGGTCGCCTCAAGCAGCCCGAGGCGAGCTCTTTATTGGCAACTCGGGCACTAGCGTGCGGTTTTTGGCGGCCTTTTGCTGCCTCGTGCCCGGACGCGTCACGCTGACGGGCGACAAGCACATGGCCAAGCGGCCCATCGGCGACCTGATCTCCGCGCTCAAGCAGATGGGCGTGGAGGTGGACTGCCCCACTGGGTGTCCGCCCATCACGCTCGATGGCAAGGGCCTGCCCGGTGGCAAGGTGACGATGCCTGGCAACAAGAGCTCGCAGTACTTTAGCGCTCTCATGCTCTCCGGAAGCGCCGCGGCGGCCGACATGACGATCCAGGTGGAGGGCACGCTCGTGTCGCTGCCGTATGTGCGCATGACCATGACCATGGTGGAGGCCTTTGGCGGGAAAATCGAGCACGACGAGGCCGGCAACTCATTTGTGGTGCGTAAGACCGCCCGAGCTGCAGGAAGGCGAGTTCGTGTACGAGATCGAGCCCGACGCCAGCTCAGCAAGCTACCCGTTCGCACTCGCCGCGGCGACGGGGTCCTCCATCAAGGTGCCCGGCCTGACGGAGAAGAGCATGCAGGGCGACTTTGGTTTCACGAACGTGCTCAAGGATATGGGCTGCACGGTGGAGGTCGGCGCCGACTACACGCGCGTGACGGGCCCTCCCGCGGACAAGGGCCTCGCGGGGCTCAAGGTGGATATGTACCACATCTCGGACACGGTGATGAGCCTTGCCGCCATCGCGCCCCTTTGCAAGGGTCCCGTGGAGATCGTCAACGTCGCCAACATCCGGATCAAGGAGACTGACCGCCTGGACGCCACCGTCAAGGAGCTGCAGCGTCTTGGCCAGGACGTCGAGTTCGGCGACGATTGGCTCAAGATTACTCCGGGCAAGCCAATCTTGCCGGCCAGGATCGAGTGCTACGCAGACCACCGAATGGCCATGAGCTTTGCCGTGCTCGGCAAGGCCGCGCCGGGCATTACCATCACGGACCGCGCCTGCACGGCCAAGACCTACCCCAACTTTGGGAGGACCTGGAGGCGGTATGCTCGCCCGCTGCGAGCCAGGGCTCGCCCAAGAAGGCCCGCGTCGAGGCTTGATTGACCTTGACCTCCACGCAACTGGATCTTCTTTCTCATCATCATCTCATCGCGCGCGTTTTTGTTGTTGGTGTTGCAGCAGCGTTGGCGGGACGCGCGGGAAGGAGCGAGCGCAGCATGCTCGCCAGCCCCGAGCAGGCGCCTGGCGCTCGAGAACGACCGCCTGAGCGTGCTGCCACAGTTTCGCGCCGACTACGTGGACGTCGAAGAGCTCGTCGCGCTCGCTGAGAATCTCGTCAGCCCACATCTGGCTGGTGGCAAGTCCAGCTTAACGCACCAAGCGCACCGCGTCCTGAACGCGCTACGCCTTGCCAACCGGGAACACGGCCTCGAAGAAGGCAATGGCGAGCGTGCGCCGCTCGTAGCGCGGGAGACGAACGGCGGTGGCGGCGGCGGCGGCGGCACGTTTGGCGTCACAACCGTCGAGGCGGAGGAGGCCGCCGCGGCGCAGTCGCGCGGCACGGCGGCGCCGGCCGCGACGCACGAGCCAGAGGATATCGCGCGCTTCCACCAGGCCTTTCGGTTCCAAGCCAGGCGCGTGGAGGTATCTACCTTGCCGACCTTGGCAAAATGGAGGCCGCGCTGGACGACCTGGCCAAGTTTTGCGAGAGCGTGCTGGCTAGCAAGGGCGCCAAGGGCCCAGCCAAGCGCGGTGACCTTTTTGCCGCAGTTCGAGGTGCTTTTCCGGCGCGCACACCACATCGAGAGCTATGCGCTGACAAACTATAGCATGTGCTCGCACGTGCTGCAGCTCCCCAAGGTCGCGGCGCGCCGCTGGGGCGCGTCCTGGCTTGGGCAGGCTCTCAAGGAGGAAGAGTTGGACCCGCTCACCTTCACTGCGGCCGAAGGCGTGCGTGCTTTGCAGAGCAAGGTGGCGCAATGCTGCGCCGAGCTCTTCTTCGACGCCGACGAGGCCATGGCCCGGCACCGCCTCTTGCGCAAGAACCGCGATCGTGGACTGGGAGATGGTAGTTGTGGGTGCCTGGATCGGTGCCGCACTCATGGCGAGCGCTTGGGCGCTCTACTCGGTCTACGGGCCTGCACCGAGCGCCGCAAACCCGGGCGCAGGCGGCGTCCCGGCGGCCGTGCTGGAGGCCAAGGCCGGGGGCCTGCGGGTGTTTCGCGCGACTGGGCTCATTTTGACCATGTTTTGGGGCTTTGGCGTGCAAGTGGCCATGTGGCGGGAGGCGCGCGTCAACTTTCCCATCATCTTTGGCATCCGCCCCGAGCTGTTCCCCACCTCGACGCTCTTCGTGCGCGCTAGCGAGGCCACGGTCGTGTACTGCTCTGCTTGGTGGCATTCGTGCGCAGCGAAAGCGGCGTGTGTGACGTCATCCGCTCCTGGTCTTGGTGCTCTTCTTGGCCTCCATACTGCGCCTCTGGTACCTCCTGGTGCTTCGTTGGGAGCGCGGCCGCTCGGGGCTCAGCACCGCTGCGCGAAGCGCGCGCCGCCTGGCCATCTTCGTCCTGGGGCGTGTCCGAGCGCACCTTCCTCGTGGGCTATGTCTCGGCTTACCTCACGTCGAGCACGAAGATCCTCGCCGAGTTTGCGCGCATCGGCTGCAACATATTTGTCCGCGGCGACAAGCCCGAGCCGTTCCTGGCCCGGTTCAGCACGGACAGCGAGTATTGCGCCGGAACGGAGGCCCTCGAGGCTGTCGTTGTGCCCGTGCTTATGTGCTGGCCGCTGTGGCTGCGCCTAGGAAAACCTCTCGCGCCTCTACGACACCGGCAGCAACTGGCCCTTCCTGTTCAACGCCTGCAAGTACGCCCTTGCGCACACGATTACCATCTTTGTCACGCTACCCGAGCTTTTGAGCCCGGTCTCGGGGCAGGTGGACCCCGCGGTGATTGCCATCTTCGTGTTCGCCTTCGTGTGCACCACGTTCGTGACCTTCCTCTGGGACGTGTTCGTCGACTGGGGGCTGGGCGACACGTCCCGCGCGGGGCTGCGCGAGGTGCTGCTTTTCGAGCCGCGCCGCTCGTTTTACTATGCCGCTATCGCGGGCGACCTCGTCCTGCGTTTCATGTGGACGCTGCAGCTCGTGCCCAACCTGCGCAACCACCGCTCCTTGCTGCTCAGCACGGGCTTTACGACAGCGCTGGAGGTTGGGCGCCGCACGGTCTGGGGCGCTTGCGCGTGGAGAACGAGATGCTCTCCAATACGCATCAGTACTCGGGCCGCATGCGGTCCAAGACCAGGGCGGGGGCTGGCGCAGAGTTTGTGCCGCTCTACTTTGAGACGCCTTTTTAATCAGGCCGCCGAGGCTTCCAGCGGCGGCGCGAGTCAAGCCGCGCGCAAGCGCGTCAAGGCGGAGATCGCCTTGTTACTCGGCATCGTCGCGCTCTTCGCCGCTGCGGCCATCGTCACGCACTTTGTGCTCGCCTGAGCCCGCCGCCGCCGCCGCCGCGGCGCCGCTCGGCACCAGGCGCAGCGCGACCGCCCGAGCGCCATGGTCCCCAGCACCACCCCTACTTCAACGCCGCCGAGAAGCGACAGCGACCCTTGGTCGCCGAGTTCCAAGGCACCGCTACGGCCCAGACCAGGGTCACAAGGATCGTCAGCAGCACGAGCAGCGCGCCGTGGGCCCCGGACTCGAAGCGCACACGCGAGAACAGCAGCGGCATCGGCCGTCCACAGGACTGCGCGGTGGCCCAGCTCCACCCCTGCACTCCGTCCCAGGCCCAGCGCGCCCACGACAAAGCCAAGAGCGATGAAATGAACCACATACGCTCCTCGGTAAGGGTTGACTTGCGTGTCGCGCAGGCAGTCGCGCGACATATCCTCGCCCCCGGGGCACGGCGTGCTGCCCCGAAACCTGCAGAACGCGCCGAGCCCGGCGAAGAGTGCAAAGGCGATCCACACGCTGAGCAAATGCAGCCAAAGCGCGCGGCGCTCCCCGCGCGGCTGCTTGGCCAGCAGCACGACGATGTGCAGGCCGAACGCGAAGCCCAGCGCGGCCCAGGCAAAGTAGTACAGCGCCGCGGCCTTGACGCGGCGCCCGAGGTCGCCGCCATCGTGTCATCGGCAGAGGCTCTGACGCCCAAAAGTCGGAAGGGTGCGAGCGATCGAGCAATCGAGCGAGCGATGATGTCCGTAGGCCTGTTCACCGCTGGGCCGCCGCCGCGCTGTCGCGCGCGCGCGCCGTGGCGGCGCGCGTGCGGATCGGCGGCGCGCGCGGCGCACTCGCTGGCGGGCCTGCGCACGCTGGACGAGCCCATCGTCATGACCGCCAAGGTCGTCGAGGGCTTTGGGCGCGGTGGCAAGCTGCTGGGGTGCCCCACAGCCAACTTGGAGGCCGACGCCGTGGATGCGACGCTCGAGAAGGTGGAGACTGGTGTGTACTTTGGCTGGGCCAAGCTGCGCGGCGAGACGTACCCGATGGTGACCTCCATCGGGTGGAACCCCTACTTTAAGAACGACAAGAAGACGGTGGAGCCGCACCTGCTGCACAAGTTCGAGTCGGACTTTTACGGCGAGACCATCAGCCTGGCCGTCTGCGGGTACCTGAGGCCAGAGCTGGACTTTGAGAGCATGGAGAAGCTGATCGAGTGGATCGAGAACGACAAGAAGGCCGCTGTCGAGGCGCTCGCGTCGGGCGCCCACGACAAGTTCAAGGCCGCGCTGCCTTGATAGGCGTGCGAGCTGGGAAGTGATAGAGAGGGAGAAGGCAATAAGGCTTACACGGTGAACTTGGTGTGGATCATGGAGAGCAGGACGCCCGGGTTGTTGGTGAAAAAGTCTTGCAGGGCCTCCGTCGGCACCGCAAGGACCGTCGCGTCCGTCTCGGCGAATAGGTTGAAGCTGTTGCTCTTGTTGTCAAGCACGGCATCCACGTCAAGCAACAGTGCCCCCGCCGGAACTTGGTGTGGAGCATCTCAGCCTCACTCGTGACTGTCGAGTCCGAGCTTCCCGACAATGATCTGTCCCCGATATCGCCGTCCGTGGCACCCGTGCCTCCAGCTGCGGTGGCCTTGTGCTGCTGCAGCAGCTCGGGCTGCCGAAAGCTGGGCTGGGACCCACGCTTCAGCACGGCCGGCGGGGCGTCGCACCGCAGCACGCCCGACTGCCAGTACCGCGAACTCAATGGGGCTGCCGCTCGCCCAGATGCGCTGGCCACGCGTATATCGCCGGGTCAGCAGCGACGTCTCCAGCTGCGTCTTTTGCGAAAACAGAGCATGCGCAGAACGCTGTTCTGATCCATGACGTCCCAGCTGCCGTTGTCCCGCATCTTGGCCAAGCGCGACATCTTTTGCACCACGTCCGTGTTCTTGAGTAGCCACTTGAAGTCGCCGCGGTCGAATCGCAAGCACTTGACGTCCTCGAGGGCACAATGTCGGCCGAGCGCGTCGAGTCTTCAGACAGCAAGGCTTGCTCGCCAAAGTAGTCGCCTGCAAAGTAGGTCTTGACGCGCAACTGCCCTGTGCTCACCTTTTCCTCCTCCTCCTCCTTGACCTCTTGTGTCTGGCTTTGCGCGCCTGCGCACTGCTCGGCAGCCTCCCCGGCCTGTTTGCCTTCGCCCGCATCGTCGCTCCTGCCGCTCCCTTCGTCCGCGCCCTCTTCGAGTCCGCCTGGTGGACACTCGTCATCCGTTGCGTCGTCCGGCACAGGCGACGCGTTCTGGAACACGCGCACCTCCGCGCTGCCCGACATGATCGCAAAGAAGCTGGTTCCGGGGTCGCCCTTCCGCACGATGTGCTCGCCTGACTTGAAGTGCACCGTCTTGCTGAAGGAGAGCACCTCGGAGGCGTGCTTGAGCGTGAGCCCGCCAAAGGCAGGGATCGAGGCGACGAGGTCGAGCACTTCAAGGGCCTTGGCGTGCGGCGGTTCTTCCACGTCGAGGACGATCGTGTTTTCCACGCCCGGGATGGCGGCGCGGAGGCCAGAGCCCTCCGGGATCTTGTCTAGTGACACGTGCACCACATGCAAGCGGTTCTTGACGTCTCCGGCAGCGCCGAAAGCGTTTCCATCGGAGTGTGGATCGGCGGCACGCCGGCTTCGTGCAGGATCACGTCGTGCTGCCAAGGAAAGTCCAGAGGTCGTCCCGGCGGCCCGGCGTAAGCACGCCCGCCTCGCACAAGTCACGGATGCGCGCTGGGTCGTTCATGTGGTCGGCCGAGAAGACGATGGACCGCCCGCCGAAGAAGGCCTCAAAACCCACGCACGGAATCGAGTGCAGGCTGTAGAAGAACTTTGCACGCCGCCGCGCAACTTGAGCGGCTGCCCGATCGTTACGGGCCGGAAATACAGCACCTGCTTGAGGAAGGACTCGTCCATACCCGACAAGGCGGCGTATTTGCGGATGAAGCTGCCAAAGATGGTGGGCGTGGTCATCAGCGTCACCCGACCCTCCTGCAGGATCTTCTGGAACGTCCCGGCGTCGTGATCGGCGTGGCAGTGCGTGACGATGACGCCGTCGATCAGCGACGGCGCGATACTATTCTGCTGGAGGAGCGAGGAGGAGTTGGGCGGCGGGTCCACCATGATGCCGCGCCGGTTAATCCACAGCACGTAACCCGACGTGCTGCCCTTAGGGTCAAAGCCATGCGAGCTGCCGAGCACCGTGACGCCGAAAAGAGGCGGAGCAAACACCTGAGTGGGCGACGGGCGACCAGAACCGGTGGCGGGATGGGGATCTCCACGGGCACCCGGGTGATCTCCGCACCCGCCTTGTCCGTCACGATGTACTCGGTGCTGGTGCGCAAGATGCTCACCGACTCGGACTTGTCTTCGTTGTACAGCTTGGCGACGTGGCTCTTCTCGTCAAAGATCTCAAACTGGAGGAGGAGGTCCACGGAGATCATCTTGTCGCCAAACTTGCGGAAGTACTTGAGCTCGCTCATCAGGTCTGGCACCTTCTCCGGCGGGAACGAGGAGTCAAAGTCTTCCTTCGGGTCCCACGACTCGGGCCCGAGCAGGGTCTCCTGGAACACCTTGCGGATGCGGTCGCGCACGTCTGCCGTGTCGCACACCAAGCACACCTGCTTGCCCTTGAGGAAGAAGTTGCAATACGCCGGGAACTCGAACTCGGATGTTGATCCCCTGGCTGGGCCCAAAGCGCCTAACGAAGCGCTCCTTGGGCACGACAAAGTGCGACGGAATGCCCAGCCCGAGCACCATGCTATCCTTGATCGTCTCGGGCGGCATCCCGAACTGGATGGGTCCGATCGGCGTCAGTACGACAGACCCGCCCCTTGGCAGGGCATGCACTGCCTTGGCGGCGTCCGCCATCCCGTCGCTCGCTGCTCCACGGCTCGTCTGCGTCCTCCTCTGCGCGCACCAAGGCGCCGCGCCCAACGACTCTACCGTGAGCTTGTCGCTATCCGTTCGCTCCTGCGTCCGAGTCTCTTTCGGGCACAGCCCTCCCTATGAATGACCGGAAGTGGCAGCGGGAGGCACAGCGAGGCCTTGGACAGAGAGCAAGCAGCCCCAGGGCCCGGGCCGCGGCTCGAGCTTGGCTCGGGTGGGGTCTGTCGGTCGTCCACCCGAGCTTGCCCGGGCCTCGGAGCGTGAGCGCCGGTCAACGGCTCGCCTAGCTCGACGCGACTCGACCGTCGATCGAAGGCTAATGTCAATCATTTGCGGGTGGCTTGTGTTTCCCTCGCTCGCTCGCTCGCCGGGAAGCGCCGCGCTCGCAGCTGTCCACCCGGCGCCGGTTCGCGGTGTCGGTGTCACGGCCCCGGCAACAACGCAACGTTGACGGGCTGTCCCTGGTTGTACGGTACCGGTACCAATACCACCTTGGGCGTGGATTCAGCGGGCCGGTCCACTTGCAGACGCACCCGCCCATACGCCCTCGCCCGCCGTGCATGATTTGTCCGAGGCTTCTGGCTCTGCTGGCTTCTGCAGGCGCTGCGGAGTGAGCCGTGGCAGAGCTCGCACGTGCGTGTGAAGAGGGAGTTCTGAAAGTGCGCGGGGAAGGCGCCTCGTCTTGGGCGAACACACCCGTGAGCGAGGGCGTGTGGGGGATACGAACTGCCTCGGCGAGGGACTGCGAGCTTCGTGAACAGCAGCAGCAAAACCCAAATCGCTCCCGCCCGCTGCTCTCGCTGCTGCTACTAGAGCTAGTTCACAGCCATGCCCCTCTTCCTCAAGACAGACGTGTCGGGCGCGCCGCCCGCGGGCGTGTACAACACGGACCCTGACCTCGCCTACGAGCTCAAGAAGAAGACAAAGAAGGTGCTTAAGAGCGTGACTTCGCGGTTTTCCCGGAAGAGCCGCAAGCAGCTCGAGCTCGAGCTCGAGCGCGAGCGCCACCGCTTCGACCGCGAGAGCGAGGCCAGCAGCGACTCGTCCAGTGCGGCGTCGAGCAGCGGTTCAGGTTCCGTCGGCCGGAATCAGGACTGGAAGTTCTGAGGGGCGGGGATGCGAAGAGCTGGTGCGCCACGCCGCGACCTGGCGCAGCCCCTTTCGACGATGTTGCCGAGCGCGAGAGGGATTTGAACAAAGGCGATAGAGAACGAAAACAAAGACGTGATCATCATGATAGCAACACGAAACGTGTCAACTCCTCGTCCGCGAGCGTAAACTCCTCGGGCTCAAATATCATCACCCTGTCAACGTCGTTGAGGTCGACCTGGCCCGTGAAGATGGCAGGCTCATACGCCGAAGCATGGCTCCCCGGTGAGCTGCCGGGCTGCATGCGGAGGCGAGAGCTGCTGCTGCTGGGGTAGCTGCCTTGCCAAGGCGCGTGAAGGTCCTTCCTGTTGAATGGGGGATGACCACGGCCAGCTTTGTGCCGCTCAGGGCGTCCGAGCTGTTGGATGCATTGCTTGCTACCCGGTGTACGGCCGGCCGTTCTCTCCCGCTGCTGAGCTTGATGTGTGACTCTCGGTCAGAACCTGAACCTGAGCGACGATTCAGTCGGTCAGATCCTGGCGCGATCCTGTTTCGCGATTCGCGGTCAGAGCTCAATCGCACGGCCTCGCCTGGCATCACAAGGGCCGGCTCCTCGGCCGTGCTGGCCCCGGCCATTCTGAGCGCCGGCTTCCATGCTTCCCGAGACTTTTCTGTCACGATGTCGGAGTCCTCGACGCTAGCTTCATGTACCAGGGACAGCAGCTCTCCTTTCATTCTGACGGTGCCTTGGGTCTTGCTGCGTCGTAGTTGAAGGCTTCGGCTTACCGGGCGGAGAGCGTCAGCCACTTCGCCAGGAGCCTTGTTGCGCTCTAGGGCCCCAAGACTCCCCGACCGCCCCAGCCGAGCCATTGTCGGGCGGCCAATCCCACCCAGCCCAGAGAACGACCGGCGACGGCCTGTGCGGGCAGATGCCGGGGATCCTGGCGACTTTGGCGGGACAGGCGACCTTGCTGACCTTGGTGTAATCGGAATCGACGGACTGGTCCCCGTCGGTGACCGCGCTGTCCCGGCCTTTTCGCTTTCGTCCCCAAGAACGAGCTTGTTTATGCTCGTGCCAAGCGCACTCCACGGCACAGAGCTCATGCCTCCGCCAGTGTCCCCCCGGTCTTTAGAGACAAAGGAGGACGGGATCGGTTGCTTTGGCGACCTGTCCCCAGGGCTCTTGCCAGGCCTTTGGCGCGCGCTGCGCTTGCTTGCGGCTTTGGTTCCTACTGCTGTTGTCTTGCGCGGCCCTGCTGCAGTCGTTCGCCTGGTTCCTGCTATGGTCATACGCGATGGGCAAAAGCGCTTGCCGAAGACGCGGCTCTGGACAGGGAGACCCGGGGTGATCGCCAGTATCCATCCCGCGAAGACCGCGAGCAGTGCGAAGCGGCCGGCCAACACATTCAATACGCCAGTCCACGTGAGCCACATGAGCAGTGTGGCGGACACCGACATAGAGAGCGCAGGGCCGACGAACGCGAACATGCGCCGCTTCGCTCCAACCGTCAACAGGATGACCACAGTGCTCAGGAGCGTGACGAACTGGCCAACCATTGCGATGGTCATCATGCCCCGCCAGACCACAAGAGTCACGCTGCCGTCGACCACTCCCCCGCCGACGAGTGCACAGGTCCCCGCAAAGAAGAACAGCAGGCAGCCGCTGACTCCCATGACGATGTCCTTTTCGGACATTGGGCCCAACTGGTGCGCCCCACGGCGCGACCCACTGACCACTGTCACCAGCAGCCGGTATGGCATGATGCTGGATAGGATGGTGATCTGCATGCCGATGGCGTTGTGCGCTACGAGGTACACCTCCGTGGTGACCACGTCGAAGTAAGCGAAGAAGAGTAGCAGTGCACTAGCGACGGAGGACACCAGAGCGACGCGCTAAATGCCGAACACACGCTAATCGGTCTTGGTGCAGCGCCACGCTCATTAGGCCCCTTCGCAACAGGGCCCTCCGTGCGCGCGTCGTGCAAGTACGCCAAGCCCCCTATCACGAGGATAGCTGCGCCCTTGGCAATCTCCCCCAACATGGTCTCTTCCCGTCGCGCCTGCTCGCGCGCGTCGTCCGCGTCGTCCGCGCCTTGACCGAGCTGCTTCCGCCTTGCCAGAAGGAGGATCGTCAACGACTCTCATGCCATTCCGAGGCTCAAGGCTCAAGGCTCAAGCTCCAGCCTGCCTACTTCCGAGCCGTCGTGAAGCCGGTGTGATGGAGCGGGTCCATCTCTGCTTCTCAAGGCGAGCCAAGGCCTCACGACACGAAAACATATTCGCCACCGCCGAGGCCGCCGCTGCGGCCCCGCTCGAATTGCAGGAGGCACTGGGGCAACGCCTCGTGCTCTCCCATCCCACCTCCAGGCCCACTGCACATAGAGAGCAAAGCAGCGCTCTCGCTCCCAACGGATATCACCAGCAGGTGTCCGTTGAGACGTCAGCGCTGTCGTCACAAAGGTTGGCCTCAGGGCTCTGCCTCAGAGGCGGCCTCGGTGTCCTGGGCGGTCTGCCAGCTGTGAGACGCTTGCTGGCGGCAGCGCAGGCAGGGCATGGGCGGAGACGAGTGGCGGCCGCACTGGCGGCGCTTGTGCTGGCTGTCGCCGGGGCCAATGGCCAGATGGACGACGCAGAAAGCGCGCGGCTGAGGGAGGGAGGTGCGGGACGCCCGTTCCGGCACTGGTTCTCGCAAGCACGATATGGGGATGGGCGCGGTGCGCCTCGCGGTGAAGCGCAGGGGCTACCGACGCCGCGCCAAGTGTCCACCCAGGTGTTCTCGGAGGACTTTGGCTTTGTCACTGTGGCCACCAACGAGCTGCTGCCTTTCTTCGGGCAGCTCGTCACGCATGACCTGAGTAAGCCGGACGGGAACGCCTCCGATGTGGTCTCGCTGGGCACGGCGGAGCGCTGTCACCGAGTCTTTGACCCAGAGTGCCACGGAAACGCCACGCTGCCTTTGGCGCGCACACGCACCAGGTTCTGCAGGACGGGACGCGAGTGCCATTGAACGGCGGAAACCACTGGTTGGACGCGTCTACGGTTTACGGCCACCACGACGAGGCGGAGCGCGCCCTCCGAACAATGAGCGACGGGCTGCTCAAGGTGTCGCAAGGGCCGAATGGGGACTTGCTCCCGCGAATGTCAGAGGCACCAGGGGCCGATCTTGGCCCATCCTGGGCCCCCACGGAGCTATTCGCGACGGGCGACGTCCGCGCAAATATCAACCCCTTGCTAATGTGCCTGCAGACGCTCTTTCACCTCGAGCACAACTATTGGGCCCGCAAGGTTCGCGCTGCCCACCCGGACTGGACAGATGAGCAGGTCTTCCAGCGCGCACGCCGCTACGTGGTGAGCATCCTGCAGAAGGAAACTTATAGCATGTACGCCCAAGCTCATCGGGAGGCCATTACCACCGTACGGGCTATAACGCCTCAATCGACCCGGCCATGGGACATCACCTTTCTCAGTGTGGCGTTCCGATACGGGCACTCGAGTGTCAACCCCGTCCTCACGCTTTTGGACGACAAGCGCCGCCCAGTGCAAGGCGGGCACCTGACAACCGCGGAGGTGGTGTTCAATCCAACCGAGTATGCCACAAACGGGATGGACAACATCCTCCGCGGGGCCATCTCGCAGGTCGAGGTCCAGGCCGACCTGACCGCAACAGCCTGGCTCCGGATGCACCCGTACCTGCTCGACCTGATTGCCACGGATATAATGCGCGGCCGCGAGCGCGGCGTGGGCTCCATCAACGAGGTGCGGCGAGACCTCGGGCTTGAGCCGTACGCAAGCTTTGCCGACCTGTGCCCCGACGCTGCCAAGCGGGAGACTCATGGCGGCCTACAAGACGGTCGATGACGTTGACGCCTATGTGGGCGCGCTCGTCGAGACCGCGGTCGAAGGCGCGATCCTCGGGGAGACAAACCAGCGCCTCTTTGAGCTGCAGTTCGTGCGCATGCGGAGCGCCGACCCATTCCACTATGAGCGTCCCGGCGTGCTCACTGACGAGATGGCCGCGGAAGTTGGCAGCCGCACGCTGAGCGACATGGTGCGCGACTTCACGAACGTGCAACGTCCCGAAAGACTTGCTTCGGTTCGAGGACCAACAATGCGAGCGGCGGGCGGCTCGTTGGCCACCGGGTTTTCACCTGTCGAGGGCTATAACGCCACCTGGTCCTTGGACGAGGAGGCAGGTCTCGTGACATCTCTCTGCAGAGGTGCCCCGCACGGGATGGGTCGCGGTCGGCTTTGGTTCTACGATGGCCGGCGCAGATATTGTCATGTGTCACCTGAGCGCCGCGGACGACGCGACGGTGCTAGTGCTGGACTCCATCGTGCCAGTAGGTCATGGCTACAACGCCCCCGTGCTTGACACCGACCTCGGCTGCACCGCGGATGTGTTGCAGGACAGCATCTCCGGGGAGTACGCGAACGGCATCCTCAGTGTATCTTTTACGCGGCCCCTGAAGGCGATGGCTGCGCCGATGCGGACATCGCACCCCGCGGCCAGAACCAACTCATTTTCGCCAAGGGGAATGTCGTGGGCGAGTACCCATGGGCACTCCAACAGGATCGGGATCGTCACGCGCCTGGACTCCAGGGACGGGACGGGCCAGTCCACGTTGGTATCCGCACTCGGAGGCGATTGGGCGGATATATGCCATCCACGGCGCGACAATGTGCGTCGTGTGGATGTTTGCGATCCCGCTCGGCATCTTTGGGCTGCATTTCCACCGCGCAAGCGCTGCCTGGATGGCCTATCACCGTGGCGTGGCGCACCTCTCAGTGCTTCCCGTCATCACTTTTGCTATCATGGGGTTCCTCGGCAAGCAGGAAGCGGGCACCCTCAGCACATCGCACGGCGTGGTGGCTGTGGCCATCCTCCTTTTGCTGTTGACGCAGATCTTCTTCGGCTGGGTGTACCTGATTGGCTTGGCTCACTCGAACAACCCGAGAATCATCCGCCAGCTTCGACGACAGCACCGCCTCGGAGGCGGCCTACTCATGAGCCTGGCGATCAACTGCTACCTTGGCGTTGACAGGCTATTCCCTCCCGAGCGGGTCGCGCCACGCGCATTCTTCTGGGGGTACATGGGCTTGATGCTCGCGGCATACGTTGTGATGACGCTCAGGCGGCGGTGCGCCATCAGGCCACAAGTTTGCGGTGGACCTTCGACTTGGCATTCGAAAAAGCTCTAAAGTGGCGAGTGCAAAGCAGGAGCAGCAGTTCCACCAGGCGCAGAGCAGCGTCACTGAGTCGCTCGCGGAAGCAAAGTGGCTGCCAACATGGCCCTCTTCAACCTTCATGTCGGAAGTCATGAGCGGGCAAAAGCTGCTGGTCATCAAAGGTTATGTGGTCAACGTCGCCGAGGTGGCGCCCATCCACCCCGGGGGCCATCGTGTCGTGGAGAACCTCGTCGGCATGGACGCCTCTGCGCCTTTCCTTGGCAACAAAGTGCAAGCGAAGAAAGCCGGGGTTCACGCTCACGCCCACAGCTCTTATGCCATCAAGATGATGAAGAAGTACGTGGTCGCGAAAACTTGACCCCAGCCAGACCGCCCAGGAGGACAGTGACGTACCACACGGTTTTTCGTCACTTTGTTCTCAAAGAGGTGCGGCCGCTCAACGAGGCCACGCCTCCAACGATGCTGTTCACGTTCGGCTTCCCGAGCGACAGCAAGGAGAGGTCGCTGAAGATCAGCCTCGGCCAGCACTTTCGGATCGCGGGGCACACGGGGCGAGGGCTCACGGTGGTGCGCAGCTACACTCCACTCGCTACGGCTTTAAGAACACGGTCGAGTTTGCCATCAAGCTGTACCCGAACGGCGTCATGAGCCGGTTTCTCGCGCGCCTGCAGCCCGGAGCGCGCGTGCGCATTAGCGGCCCATTCGGCGCGAGCCTTGACGCGCGGACGCCCCCTGATTTCCACGGCACTTTCAAAGAGTGCATCCTGATCTGCGGTGGTACAGGGCTGAATCCGTGCCTCAACATCATCCATCACCATCTTCGCCACGGCAGCAAGGAGTGCCGTCTCCACCTGCTTGTGGCCAACCAGCATCCACGTGACGCGTACTTCATCCTGCAACTTCACGAGTTGTCGCGCCGACACCCCGGCATGCTTTCGGTGGGTCCTCTTCACGCGCAAGGACCTCGCGAACAACAGGATCAAGGGCTTTCGGACCTACACTGGCTGGCTCACCGCCTCGCTGCTTGAGCGTATGGAGCTCCCGAAGCCCGAGCCCGAGGACCAGCTCTGTGTCGTGTCGGGTCCGCCCGGGTTCTGCGACATCGGGTCGGAGCCTCGTGGCGCTCGGCTACTCGCACGTATACACCATGTCGTGAAAGCCCAAGTTTTCATTTTGTCGTTCGAGGAGCCTGGCGATGAAGCGCAGCAAAGCCGGAACCACCGCGAGCGCAGATGAGCGTGTCGGACGCGCTGCTGGCCGTGCGCGGCCGCGTGCAAGCCGCGGCGCAGCAATGGCAGCGGCGGGCACCGCGCCTTGTCGCGGTGAGCAAGACCAAGCCCGTCGCTGCGCTCATGGAGGCGTACGAGGCCGGGCAGCGGCACTTCGGCGAACTACGTGCAAGAGCTTCTGCAAAAGGCCCCCGAGATGCCCGCGGACGTGCAGTGGCTACATTGGCAACCTGCAGAGCAATAAGGCGAAGCAGATCGTGGCCGTGCCCAACCTGTACCTCGTAGAGAGCGTGGACCGCGCCAAGCTGGCCGACTTGCTCAACAAGCACTTGCCCGAGGAGCGGGACCGCCTCCGGGTCATGGTGCAGGTGAAACACGTCTGGGGAGGAGAGCAAAAGCGGCGTAGAGCCGGCGGGCTGCGTAGACCTTGTCCGGCATGTCGTCACCAACTGCTCGCGGCTGCACTTCGTTGGCCTCATGACCATCGGCCGCCTGGGCGAGGTGCACCCCCCTGCTTTGAGGCACTCGTAAAGTGCCGTGACGAGGTGCTCTCCAGTGACATCCCGGGCTTGCCGGCGCCGGACGACTTTGAGCTCAGCATGGGCATGTCTGGGGACTTTGAGCTTGCCATTCAGCTCGGGTCGACCAACGTCCGGGTAGGCTCCACGATCTTTGGCGCTCGCAACTATGCTGCTGGGCCCGCCGCCCAAGGAGCCGCTGCGGCAGCGCCTGGGGCCACGCCTGCAGCAGCGCCTGAGGGCACGCCTGCAGCAGCGACGGCGGCAGGCCCAGCCGAGGACGCGCCCGACAGCAGTGATTCCAAGCCGCAGGCAGCTCCCGACAAGTAAGAGAAAAGTGCAACAGCCATCACCATCACAGTCAGCAAGCAATTGAAAGGAATACATCAAGGTAAGTTTTACCTCACTCTAAATGTCGAGGTCGTCCCACGACACCTGCCTGCGAGGCCTTGGCCTTACGCTTGGGCTTGAGCTCGGCCGCCTTGCGCTTCTTCTTCGGTTTGGACTTGCCCGCGGCGGCCTCCCGGGCCTCCCGCGCCTTTTTCCCACCGCGGCGGGTTCGCTCTTTTTCTTGCCAGCGGCCGCCTCGTCGTCCTCAGCATCGCTAACCTCAGCATCATCATCATCATCTTCATCATCTTCCTTTGCCTCGTCCTCGTCGTCGCTGGCATTCACGTCGTCCTCCTCTTCGTCGTCCTCCTCGCCGCCCTTCAGAAAGTTTTTTGCGGCAGCTCCTCAAAGTCTTGCTGGGGGATGGGGCCCAAAGCCTCTTCGGCTTCCGCCAAGGCGGCGTCCCGCCCGCCTTGGCCTCAGCCGCGGCCGCAACCACCGACGAAGAAGAGGAAGAGGAAGAGACAGCCTCCTGCTCGCCTTCTTCTTGCTGTCGCCCTCCTTGTCGGCCTCGTCCGAGCTCGGGGGAGGCACAAAGTAGGGCACGCGGCCACGCTGCAGGTCGTAGATCATCCGCTGCGAGACGCTCCGGAAATCGGGCTCGCCGTGGCGAAGGAGCCGGCCCCGCTTGAGCGCGAGCTGGGTCAAGAAGTCCTCAGCGTTCTCCCACGAGTCGATGCCGTAGATGCGCTGCAAGTACGTAGGCTGCACGCGCTCCAGCATAGCCGGGATGTAGTCCTCGGGCGACTCGAGGCGCTCCGCACGCACGACACCCTTCATGACAATGTCCGACTCGCTGTCGTCGTTCGGGTACACAACGCCGGGGCAGTCGATGAGGAAGACGCGCTTGAAGAGTAACATACTGCCACCTTGGTCTCGCCGGGAATAGGCGCCACCTTGCACACCTTTTTGGAGCGCAGCGTGTTGATGATAGAGCTCTTGCCCGCGTTGGGGTAGCCAATGAGGCCCACGCTGATCTGCTTCTTCTCCGGGTGAAGGAGCGCAAACTGGCGGAGCAGCTGGATGAGCGCGCCCTTGCCAAAAGGCTTGGTCAGGTGCGCATGGAAGGCCAGCGTCGGGTACTCCTCGGAGAGAATGCGCACCCAGCGGCGCGTGACCAGGTCGGCACCAGGTCGCACTTGTTGAGCACAAAGATCAGGTGCTTGTGCTTGGCGTTCCGGCGAAGGTGCTCTTCGACGCGCTTGGAGCGCGTGCCGAGCGGGTCGCGCGCGTCCAGAACCTGGATCACCACGTCGCTACAGTCGAGCACCTTGTACAGCTCCTGCCAGATGCGGTTGCTCTGGCCCTTCTTGAAGACCTCCTCACGGATGCCCACCGAGCCGGTGACGACCTCCTCCTGCACCTTCTCGTACTTGTCCGCCTTGGCCGCAGCGTTGGCGACAAGCCCGTCCAACGAGGCGCTGGAAAGCTTGGGCCGCTTGCGCGCCTTCTTGGGCCCAAACACGCTCTCGAAGCTCTCGGCGGACAGCAAGTTCATCTTGGCCGTCTTGCTAGACTCGGTGAGCAGACCCATGGGCAGCTTGCGCTGGTTGAGCACCAGAGTACGGGTCGTTGACCTTCTCTGACATTTGCTCACGAAACTTCTCGAGGTCCTTCTGGCTCACCGTGCGCGTGTTGCCAAACCAGCGGCGGTTGGGCGCGATGCGCACGACCTTGTCCATGGGGGCATTGCCAGTCCGATACCGGCTCAGCAGGTCACCGCCGGTAATCTTGCCTGGCGGTCGCGCACCGGCGCCCCGCTCTTGTACATGTTGAGCCGCTTGATGGTGGCCTTCGTCCGCATGCCGCTCTTGGTGGCCTTGCGGAGCGGGTTGGACGAGGCATTCCCCGACCCGCCATTCTTGCGCACGCGCGGCATCTCCCTGCCCTCCCTCCTCGCAGAGTCCTCAGCTCTGGTCGCGCTGTCCGGTCTCGCCCCAGCACCTTCTGGTCGTGCTCGCTCTGCAACCAACCAATCCGCGCGCTGCTGGGTGCCGAATCCGTTCCCGCCGAACGATACGCGAGAGTCGAGAAGAAGAACAGGCAGGAGCAGAGGCAGGTCAGGGCGCGAGGAGGGCAGGCAGGCAGGCAGGCAGGCAGCGATGGAGGGCTTGACATCTCCAACCTCGACAAGAAGGATGCCTTCGCGGAGGCGTACCAGGGCAGCGGCGGCCATCAGCTGGAAGGTTCACATTCGCCTTCAGCAGCGCAACAGGCGCAAGTGCATCCTCACGGTGACGGGACTGGCGGACGATCTCGACCTCAAGCGGATCTGCAAGGCGCTGAAGAAGAACTTCAAGTGCAACGGTGCCGTGGTCAAGGACGACGAGTGGGGTGACGTCATCAGCTGCAGGGCGACCACCGTCAGGGCGTCGTGCAGTTCCTCACGGAGAACGAGATCTGCCCGCGCGAGGTTATCGTGGTGCGGCCACTAAGGCGCGCGTGTCTAGCTCCCGCCCGCCGTATGTAACAGGGAGAAAGCAGAAAAGCTCTTTGCCGGTCACTTGCGTCCTCCTCTGCCTGCGCCGCGCTTCGGCTTGGAGCGGCTCAGGTAGAAGGGTCGCTGCGTCTCGCCGCGCAGCGTCAGCGACTTGAGCCGCCTCTCGAACTCATCCAGCTCGTTTAAGACGACACCCGGCGCCGACAGCGAAGGGACCTGGCCGACTAGGCTTGAGAGCGGCTGGCTGGGCGGCCCTCCGACACCATGGTCACCGTCGCTGTCTCCGTCCTCCTCGGGCTCTTGGTTGATCTCTCCCTCTGCTCCTTGGCCAACGTCGTCCTCGAGCATTTCCTGCCCCTCCACGTCCGCTCCGCCGCCGCCCTTGGCTCGTTCTCGTCGGCGTCGTCTGCAGCGGCGGCGGCATGAGCAGCGCAAGCGGAAGCGCAAGCGGAAGCGCAAAGCGTAGGCGAGGACGACGCGGACGCTCTAGCAGCTCCGCGCGACGGGTGGGCGCTGCGGGCCCGCGCCGGGCCCGGAATCGACCGCTTTTGGGTGCGGGCCAGAGCGGAGACAGGCCGGCGCTTGTCGAAAGCCTGCTTGCTTGCCCTCCGCGGCGCCGCCACTCTCGTCTCCTCCTCCCCCCAGCAGACCGTCTTGTTGCTTGACGGAGTGTCCGTGGCACGAAGGGCCGGAGCGAGTTCCGGGCTCGTCGCGTTGACGACCAGCGGCCTGGAGCGCTTGGGGCTGCGACGAGCCTTGGGGCTTGCGAACCTTGTGATCTGCGCGGTGATGCCTTCGTCAAAGTGAAGCAATCCAGCATGGTCCGCGGTCTGGGTTAGCTCTGGGCACGCCGACTTTGGCCGCCGCCCGGTGGTTTTGGGCGGGCTTACGACCTCATCCGCCGCAGCAGGGCTTTTTGCAGGGCAGCAGGGCCTGCGCTTGCCGGCCGCACCGCCGCGGACGTGCGCGACTTTTTCGGCAACACGCCCATCGAGCGCCACTTGGCCTCGTTGCGCTGCTGCTGGCGCCGAAAGTCCTTCTTGATGGCCATCGCCCGCTTGATCTTGGCCCGCTCTTCGCTCTCCAGCTGCTCCTGGCCCTCTCGCAAGCGCCGTTCGATCTGCTCGGCGCCCCACCGGTCGGCTGCGACGATGCGCTCGTTGACGACCAGGTGGAAGCGCTGCTTGGGCACGAGCTTGAGGTCAGACCACAAGTTGCCCGTGCGTCTGTAGAAGAACCGGTCCTTCACGTTATGCTCGTTCTCCTCGCGCAGCTCGACGTACTCGGGGCTGCCGACGCGCTGTCGGATCTTTTCCGCGCGCCTGCCCTCCAGGTGGGCAGGCAAGGCCGGCCGCATCTCGCTCGGAAAGCTGCGCTCCGCGTTGGCAATCTGCCGCGCGTGAAGCCGCGACCTCATCTTCTTAATCTGCCGCTTTTTCTCCCTGAGCGCCTGCTCCTTCTGCGCCTGCTCCTGCTCCAAGCGCCGCTGCATCCGCTCCTGGAACCGCTCCTCCAGATCGGGCCTGTCCAGCATCTTGCGCTGCTTCTCCGGCATATGATACGGGTCGCTCCACAGGAACCCCGTGCGCCTGTAGAACTCCCATGTCTTGGGGATCGGCTTGTCGCGCCCTCCTCTCCGCCGCTCAGGCGTCGTCCCTTCCCTCCCCATCCGCGCACCAAGCGCTGCACGGCGACCTCCTGCCGCGCCAAGACGACGCTCCACTCCCGCGCCGCGCCGCCGCAGCCGTCGCCGTCGCCGTCGCCGCCAACGCCAACGCCGTCGCCAACGCCGCCACTCGCACGGCGGCTGCGTGTCACTTCGCTCACCTCGCGACAACGGACACAAGCGATAGCCGAGGTCGGACACACAAAGATACCGGTACCAGTACGGTACCGGTACCGGTACCGTGCCTGGTACACCGGTACCGTACCGGTACCGTACCGTGCCGTACTCCAGCTCGGCACGTACGGTAGGGAAGCAAAGGCGAATCCTGGATTCGCTTGGGGCAGCAATTTCAGTCCATCACATTGTCAGTCACATGTCAGTCCCAGTCAGTTGGACATCGCAATGACATGGTCGGAAAGGGAATGGTCAGCTTCCGCAGGCTGAAACCACGGCAGAAGCGGTTCGGGTTCAAGATGCCTGGGCATGGCAGACGCGGTCGCGCGAGGCAGAAACGATTTGCGTGCAGCCAAGGAGGGGTCGGGAGATGGGCGCCTCGGACGTGTACTCGCTGGAGTGGCAGGCGGCTGGCCTGGTGTTTGTCGCAGCCGCCTCCGCGCTGGGTGTGGGCGTGTCGCTCTGCCTAGCAAGTAAGGCGCAGACGTCTCCTGTTCTTCACGGGCTCAAGGGACTGGATGCGGCGTGATCATCTCCACGGCGCTTATCCACCTCATCAACGAAAGCTACTCGGACTTTGAGGAGGCCGGCTGGCTCCAAGTCTATGGCGCCTTCCCGATGATCTTTGCCATGCTGGGCATCCTCTTGCTGTCGCTCCTCGACTTTTGCAGCATGCACGCGGCCAAGGCCAGCCAGCTGGAACGCGACTTGGAAGAACAACGAGGGCTGCTGTGACGACGACACCGGAGGCCGCAAGAAGCAGCGGTCGGTGGCCTGCCTCGTCGAGTTTAGCGTACTCTCGCACAGCGTGCTCATCGGCCTCGACCTTGGAATGCAGACCATGTCCGGCTGGCGCGCGCTTGTCATTGCCATCTGCTTTCATCAGTTTTTCGAGGGCATCGCGCTCGGCCAGGTGGTCTCAGAGGCGGGCCACCGCACCTGTGCGAAGGCGCTTATCGCCGTGGCGTACTCACTGACCACGGCACTGGGCATTCTGCTCGGGATGGCCGTGTACACGCTGGCGAGCAGCGCCAACCCTTCTCTCGCGCCCGGCGGTCGCCATCCTCAACTCGCTCTGCGGCGGCATGCTGGTGTACCTCGGTTTGGTCAACTTGCTTTACCCGTGGTTTGTCAATAATGAGCAGCTGCAAGGCAGCCGGATGCTGCCGGTCGTCACCTACGTTTGTTTGATCCTGGGCATGACTGCCATGGCCGTCCTCGCAATCTGGGCGTGACGTGGCTCATGGCGAGCCTTTGAGGATGCGGGCGATGCGCGCAGTTTCGGGGTCCATCCACGACTTTTTGGGCGATTTGCCGCTGCCGCCAGTGCCGTGGCAGGTGTGCGCGTCAGGGAGCTCGCGGTCGCCGCGTGGGTCCTGAGCCAGTTGGTTGTAGAAAGTAGAACGCAGTGTTGCCATCGCCCCACTTGCCCGCCCACTCAGAATCTCGTCGTCGGCATTCCGTGCTGCCCACTCCAGGGAGCCCGTCGCCTGCGCGCATACGGCCGCCTTGTACAAATCAAGCTGGGCGTCTTGCTCGCCCGCGAGGCTCTCAGAGTCCTCCGCATGCGTCGCGCTTGCGCTTTCGTTGTCAATCTCGTAGCTCCGTACTGCTCCGGGTTGCTCTGCATCAGCATCTGGCTCGCTGTCTTCCGAGCCCGAGCCCGAGCCATCGTCCACCGAATCGGCCTTGGCATCGACGACCTCGTTGTTCTCCTCGTCTTCGTCGGCGGCCGCATCGTCCTTTGGGGCAACGTCGAGCTCGACCTCCCCACCCTCGTCCTGGTCGTTAGAAAGGTCATCCTCATCGCCGCGTGTGTGCTCCTCGACTTGGTCGCCGCGCCGGTCCTCCGGGTCGCAGCACTGGTCCTTGGGGGTCCCGCTGGCCTCGATCAGAGGCTGAGGTTGGGATAGATCTTCGGGCGGTGCAGCGCGAATGACGGCCAGCAGAGCTTCCGCGTCAGGCTGCCGCTCCTTGTCGCCGCTATCTGGGACAGATTCGGCCCCAGACGCCGGGGTGCTCGGTCCTGCCTCTGGGGTCTGCGAGCCTGCGGGCGTGGTCGGACTCTCACTGGTGGGTGACCGCGGTGGTGTGCCAACATCAAGTGCGCGCAGGCGCTCGTCGAGCTGCGTCCTGACGTCCTCGAGCCCGCGTAGCGCTTGTGCAATGTCAAAGGCTGCGTCAGCGTCGTCCTTCTCGTGATCAGCAGCGCCCTTGTGGTGCCTTGGCTCGTCCTCCACCTGCTCCTCGCCAAAGGCGAATGATGCGACCGACATGTCAGATACTGCAGAGCTTGGGTCACTATCGCCACCAACGGCGCCCGACTCGCCGCGAGACAGGGTCGAGGGCTCAGCAGCGTCTCTGGGCAGCGTGACCGGTCTCACGCGAACCTTGAGCTGGCCAACGCGACGCTGAGCCGCGTCGATGACGTGGTACCAGCCGTGCAAAGCATCAATGCCCAGCGAGAGCGCTGCGAGGTCGACAACAGCCGTGCCCATGTACTGGTCTTGCGTTGAGAAAACCGGCCCTGTGACCGCGGCCCCTGCACCGGGAGGCGGATGGCGCATCCCACTGTACGGATCAAAGTCGAGCCCAGGTGGAGGGCAGTTCTCGCCTTGCGGCGGCGCCTGGCTCAGAGCTGCGTCCCACTGCGCGCGATGCCACACGTGGAAGTGCAGAGCGCCTTCACGCACGTCGACGGGCACCTGCCAGGACGCGCCCCACTCGGGACTGCACGAGGCCTCGCCGACTGAGGTGTGGAACGTCTCTGAGGCGAGTCCGCGCGCCCCGCAGAACGTGACATACGGGTGTGGCAAGTCGAGCTTGCCCTCCCGAACTTCGACGAGCGGCAGGTGCATAGCTCGGTCCACGAGCACCTCGAGACCCGGCGGCGCAGGGGCGGGCTTGGGCACGGGCAGGGAAGGCGCAGTGTCAGCCTTTGCCAGCGAGTTGGGAGACGCCGGCTCGACTCGGAAGGCCGACCACGGCGACTCAAGCGTTGGTTCGTCGAGCGACTCGTCGAGCGACGTGTCTGATGACTCGTTCAGCGACTCGAGCGGTGGCACATCGAGTGGAGGGTCAGGAGTGCCTTGCAGCACGATGCGTTCGACTGCCTCGTCATCCTCTGCGCTCGACATCTGCTCTTGCTGCTGCTGCTGCTGCTGCTGCTGCTGCTGCTGCTCCGGCTGCGGCTGCTGCTGCTGATTTTGATGATGATTATCGTCGTGGCGGTCTGCCTCGCACGCATGCGACGGCGAAGAGGGCGACAGAGCCAGCTGCATGGCCTTTGCGTCGCCAGGCACGTCAAAGAGCTGCGCGACCTGGCGATGGTGATCGAAGAAGACGGACACCTGCACTCGCGCAGAGTCGTGCTCCGCGTCGGAGGCACCGGGAACTGCGAGCACGAAATCGCCGCAAGCGCCCTTGTGCGTCAGGAGGAGGTCCCGAAGCGGGACAAGGGCCTCGCCGAGAAGCGTGGTGCCATGCTCGAGCGGCTGTTGGCCAGCGACCGGCTGGCTATGCCACACGGAAACCTTGGCGGCTCGTTCGGAGAACTGCGCCAGCGTTTCTTGCTCGAGGCGAACAACCATGCGCGCCTCTTCACCAAAATCGCCCGCGAAGGTCCGCGCGAGGGTCGCTGACGTGTAGGAGAACCGCTGCGCGGGCTTGTCTTTGGCGTCTGCCGACCCAAGCTCGAGCTCGAGCGTGACCACTGGATTGACGCCCACGGCGGCCGCAAGGTAGAGAAAGGGCCTGTCCGGGTATCGCTCCGCTGCAGCGCGAGCCAGGTACTGCAAACCCTCGACGCGCCCGACTTGAAAGCACAGCTGCGCCCGCGCCACGTCAAGGTCCCGCGATCGCACCCGCGCGGTTTGGGGCGAGTCCTGCGGCGGACCAGGGTGGCGCGGCGGCAACGCATGTTCGACAGAGCCGCCGGAGGGCGCTGGATTGCGCCCATCGCCGCTTTCGTACCGCATATACTCGAGAACAAGGTCCATCAGGCCACACGGCGTGCCACTTTCTCTGCCGCAGCGCTCAAGGGCGAGCTTTGAGCCCAGCCGGGCGCGCGCTGTGAGCCTTGCTAGCGTCTCGGCGGGCGGTGACGCCGTTGCTGCCGTTGCCACGGCCTGGGCGCTACGCAGCAGCTCGTGCATGTAGAAGCCGCTCAGGCGCGCTTCGGCAACCACCTCTTGCGCATCGTTCAGGCATTCGAAGACCACCGGCTCGTCGGATCCTGGGAGCTGCGCCTCCAAATCGCGCTCCTTGCCGCACTCGATCAAGTGCCTGCCAATCGAGTTCCGCCCGGCCGAGAGCGCGTCCCACCACAGCAAGTGCTCGTGCAGCTCGCGAGTCTCGTCGCCGCGCGGCGGCGGGAAGGCGTATCTCACGGAAAGGCCGTGCTCTTCATCGAGAGCGCACGTGTTGCGGAGTGTAAAGCTGAAGACGTGTTCGACCATCGCATGCCTTCCCTGACCGTCGTCGTCGTCGTTATTGTCGTCGTCATTGATGTCGTTGTCGTTGTCGTCGTCGTCGTTGTTGTCGTCGACGTTGTCGTTGTCGTTGTCGTTGTCGACGTTTGGGTCGGTCATTGCGGAAGCGTCGGCGCCAGCGGGCGCGGTGTCGCTTGGCGCTACGGCTGCGTCGGCTGGCTTCGCATCCGTAGCGTCCCCCACGCGGCCGGGCTCTGGTCTTTGTGAAAGATGCTCGCCACTGGCTGTGGGCTCTACTTTAGCCTCGGTTTGCGTCGCGAGCGTCGTCGTTGTGATTGCAGACTCAGTGTCGGAGACTGGTGTCGGCCTGTCCTTGTCGACTGGGCCACGATCCTCTGCGAGGAGGGCCTGCTGGCGGCGGCCCAGTCGAAGGCGCACCGAGCAGCGGATCTCGCCGGTGAACGGGTTGGTGACCTGCACCCAGCCGCGGAAGGAACCGTGGCGCCTCGGCACTTTGGCCAAACCGACGAGCTCCCCACTTGCCGAGTAAGCCTCAAGCACGAAGGCCCCTTCCAGGGTGCTAGCGGGCTCTCGCCAAAACGCGGCGCACGGCTCATCGCGCAGCGCGGCTTCGACGTATTCCCCACCGCTCGTCTTGTGCCTGATCACCATGGCGGTGTGTTCTGGTCGCACGGCTTCGATCCCTAGCTCCATGTCCATCGCCGGAAGCTCCTCTGGCGGCGAGTCGAGGGCGGCGACGGTTTTGGCAGCTGCTTGGCGTCATCGCGCTCGTCGCCCATGGCTGTCGCTGCATGAATGCTCGCCGCGCGCATGAGAACGTCCCGCTCGAGCCTGTCGTCCGGGAGGCCAAAGCAGACGCTCATGTCCACGCGGGCCACCGGCTCTACCAGCTCACCGGCCTTTCGCCTGGCCGTCGGCTCGTGCAGCGCGAGCGTGGTCGCAAGCAGCAGCCCGTCCGCAACCAGAACGTGCTTGAGCCCGAGCGTGCCGAGCGCCAAGACAGTTGCCGCTTCAGAAGACTCCTCGTCCTTCTCGCCAACCGACTCTAGTCGCACCTCTAGCGAGCCCTCCATCCACTCGCGTAACACCGCCGCATCAAAGACTACAGGAACGGTGGCCTCGAGGTCGAGCCTCACGCGGCGCCACGCTCGTGAACGCGCCCGAGGCGGCCCTCGAGGACGCGCGGCTTTGGCCTGGGCCCGCCTGGCAGGCACTGTGGCGCGAAGCATGGTCATGCGGCGTGCCGGCGGTGCGCTTACTGCCAAGTCCACGCCAGCAGCTGCGGCAGCAGCGGGGAGGGAGAGGTTGCACGAGATGCGCAGGTCGCTCTCGGCGTCAAGCAGGGAAGGCGAGCCCTCGAGGCGGACGAGGCGCACCTGGGCAGACTCTACGCCTTGCAGGCCGGCCGAGACGGCGGCGAGGACGGGACGCAAGCCCGCCTCAAGGCCCGCGAGTGGTTCGCGAGGGAGAAGCGATGAATGCCACGGGCTCGCGAGACTGTCGTCGGCCTCGCTCAAGTCGTAGTCGGCGATGCCATCCTCGGCTGCTTCATGATCGGCGGCGTCGAGGAAGGTACTAGACGTAGACCGAGGCGAGAATTCTGGTGCCTGTTCGCCTGAGCGAAAGGTTGCTCCTCCACCACTGCCATGTCCGAGAGGGACGGGGCGGCGTCCCAAGGACGTGTCCAGGGCCGTCTTGAGCTGGTCAGCCTTGCTGAGGATATGCGAGACGATTTCGCTCTGCACCTGCGCTGCCGTGTGCCGCGGGCCAGCGGCGTGCTCAGCTTGCTGCCGTCCCGCTGCCCGACGGCGCCCAGAGTCGAGCGAGTGCTTGCCGCGAAGGTCCTGCAGCACCGGAGCGCCCTCTCGCTCGCAGCTCTGCGCTCTGCCGCAGACCGACTCTCCTTTTGCGCTTCCAGCTCACGCGCCACGGCCGGCACGGGTGGCGACCGCGGCGGTGATGCTGGTGGCGGCGACACAGGAGGCTCGTCGTCGCTCGAGTCCACATGTGCCGCCGCTGGCATGGCCATGGCGCCGTCGATGTCGGCCTTCGCTCGCACTTCATTAAGCTCGAACGATACGTTCCCAGCATCCTGATTCTCAGCGCCGCCTTCGCTCTCCACGCGGGAAAGGTCCAAGCCGGCGAGCGAGCTGAGCGTGCTGGCGCTGGCGTCGCTGGCAGCGTCGGCGACCATCTCGGGCGCGGGCGACTCGCCGAGCTGTGCCGCGATGAGCTTGACGAGCGCTCGGTGCCGCACGCCCATGCAGACCTTGAGGCTGAGCTCTGCTAGGCCAACGCGTCGGCCGCTGAGCGAGTCGCGCACAGGGAAGATGCCCTCCACGACTAGCGTCTCTGGCCCCTGCTGTGCGCCAGCCTCGCTCTCGAACTGCACGCTGACCAGGCCGATCTCGGCGCCGGCCGCGTCGTCCTGCAGCACGTGGAGCGTGAGCGTGCCGCAGTCGCGGAGGTAGGCTAGCAGCCGGTCCCCTGTCGTGCGCACGGGGTAGAACACCCTCGCTGCAAGGGCCTCGTCCTCGCTCGCGTGCGCCTGCGACATCTCTGGCTCTTCTGGTACCGTCTCGAGCGCGCCCAGCGTCCGCGCCAGCCGCGGACGCAGGGTCATGGTCTGCACCAGATCATGGCCCCACCACATGAACCGCACAAGCACGCCACCGCCGTGGCCGCCGCCGCCGCCAGTGCCGCGGCGGCCGCCAGCGCCGCGGCGTCCGCGGCCCGCCTGACGCGATCCGCCAGGACGATGCGGGGCACATCGAGCCGCACGGCGCCGCGGACCGGGCCACCGACGCCAGGAGGGATGCAGGGGCCGAGGGCGGCGCTCCGCGCGCGGCGCGACGCGGCGCGGCGCGGCTCGTGCGCGTCCGTGGCGTGCGCCATCGCGCGGCAGGCGTTGATTTGGTTTGAAAAATACGCGGCAGACAACGGCGATGCGAATACAACTACGCAAATGACGTGACAAGGGCCTGCATGTGACGTAGAATGCTGGAGGTCGGTGCAGTGGTTGGCTCTGGACGTGGGCGTAGGTGTTTTTTTAACGTGACATGGGTGGCCACGTCACGTGAGACCGCGGCGCGCCTGTGACTGGCCCACGAGGGCCACGAGGACCAAAACGACAGGAGGAAGCGAAGCGTGAGCGTGTGGCGGCCTTGTCGAGGCGCGATGGAAGGAGCAGCGAACGCGGCCGTCGAGGTGTCGGAGCTCCCGACGGACGACCCGGAGGCCTCGGGCGCCGCCGCCCGTACGTGTAATGGCCGGTGCCCGTCGCGCTTCGTGATGTTCACGGTGCCCACCAAGGTGCTTCTCTATGGGTCGCTGCGGCTGCTGTACCCGTTCCTCAACTTTCTGGCCACCGACTGGGGCTTGACGCGCGCCGAGATGGGCTACGTGCTGGCCGCGGGTGAGCTGGCGGGCATCCCTGGCGGGCTCTTGACCTCGCTGGCGGACGAGTTTGGGAACCGGCCTGTGGAATCGTCTCGTACGTGCTCTTCTTCGCCGCGAGCCTGGCCATGATGGCGCCGCCGTCGCTGGTCGGCCTGATCGTGGTTCGGGCGCTGCTGCACATGAGCGCCACCGTGTACTTGGTGACCTCGCAGTCCTCGCTGGTGGCTTCCCAGGGCCAGGATATGGCCGGGTGGATCACGGGCATCTCGGAGACCGGGTGGGCGCTTTCGGTGCTGACGCTTGTGCCGATCCTGTCGGTAGTGCTTGAAAACCTGGGCTGGCAGGCCATGTTTGGCGTGGCGTCGGCCTTGATCGGCCTCTTTGTGGCCGAGATTGCGTGGGACTTTCCGACGCGCGCCCAGGAGGAGGCGGCAGGAAGGACGCGCTGCCGGCTTTGCCAGTCGCTGACTCGCGAAACGGCAGCAACGGGGCGGCGCCAAACGGTGGGCTGCCTGGCGGCGGGCCGCGGCGGGGCATTCAGTCGACGGTGAGCGAGGACGACCGCACGCTGTCGTTTCGGCGCAAGAGCGATGACCGGTCCGGCGCGGCCGCCGCGGCGGTGATGGCAGCGCCGCTGGGCATCTTCCGGCGACTGCGCGCGACGCGGTATTGGCGCACGCTGACGTCGCCGGGCCCGGTGCTGTACAACCTGTCGTCGGTGGTGTTTAGCATCTCGCACAACATGCTGTTTATCGGGTTTGCTAACTGGGCCGAGGAGGAGCACGGGCTCGCACCGGAGGAGATGGGCGCGGCTTCCTTTGCGATCGGCGCGGCCGAGCTTATCGGGTCGGTGTGCGTTATCTTTCTTGCGGACCGGCTTGGGATCTACCGCAGCCTGTTTTATGCCATGGCGCTCTACGGCGTGCTCTCGCTGGCCTTTGCGGGCCTGAGCGAGCTGGGCGTGGCGGGCGGCATCGTGGGTGCTTGTCTGCTGTTCACGCCGGGCGAGTATGTAATCGTGGGGAAGATCGCGCTCGCGGAGCGGTACGTGGAGCCAGACCTGCGCACGACCATGGTGGGCGTCAACTTTCAGGGGCATTTCGCAGGCCGTGCTATCGGTGCGCTGCTGGCGGAAGCCGTGTGGAACTGGAACCGGGTGCTCGGCGTGTCCATCACGGCAATCTGCTGCGTTGCGGGCAGCATGACGCTGCTCTACTTTTCTGGGCGCTACTTGGTGGGCTCTGGGCCGGGTGAGGGGGCGATGGGGCTGCCGCAGCGGCGGGCGCGGCGGGCGGTGCCGCCGCGAATGGCACCAGCGCGGGCGGCAGCTCTGCCGTCGCAGAGCTGGACTCGGCGTTTGGGAGCGCGCCGTCGCCGACGGCGCGCGCGGCGGCGGCAAGAGGCCTCCGCAGCGAGGTCGAGATGGCGGTGGAGCGCGGTGGCGACAAGGCCAGCGATAAGGCTAACGAGGAGGGCGCTGAGGCCGAGGCGGCGGAGCCAGAGGTGCGGATGACAGTGACATGACGGAACCGCAGGCAAAAGATAAGGGATAGCTCACTTACTCACTCGCGCTCTCTCTATCTACTACTGGTAGAGCCAGAGAGAGAGCTACGCTTGCTGCGCATGTGCCGGCTGCGGAATGTTGAGCTCGCGCAGCTTGAGCTGCATCTCGGGAGAGGTAGCCGCGGTTCTCGTAGTCGACATAGTACTTGCGCTTCTTGGTGGGCGGGCGCGCGCGCTTTGGCCGCAAGAGCGGGTGGTACTTGTTGGGCTTGAGGTGCGCGCGCAGGGCGATCTTGTTGTAGTAGGCCGTGACCAGGGTCCCGCCCGCGGCCTCCACGGCGGCGATGGCCGACTTGGAGGCGCGGGTGACCTCGATAAAGACCGGAGTGGTGATGGTGCCGTTTCCAAGGAGCTTGACGCCGTCCTTGACGTTGCGCGATATGGCGTGCGCGTTGAAGAGCGCCTTCATGTTGATGGGCTGCGCCGGGTCGAGGCGGCCGCGATCGATCCACTGCTGAACCTTGCCCACGTTGATCTCCACGAGGTTCTCCTTGAACTTGTTGTTGGTGAAGCCCCACTTTGGGACGCGGCGATGCAGCGGGGTCTGCCCGCCCTCAAAGCCCTTGCCGCGCAGGCCCTTGTTGCCCGACCGGGCCTTCTGGCCCTTCATGCCCCTGCCAGCGGTCTTGCCGAGGCCCGAGCCCGGGCCGCGGCCCACGCGTTTGGCCTTGCGCCTCGCGCCAGGCACGTCGCGCAGGTTGTTCAGGGACAGGTAGGCCATGCCGCGCGCCTGCACGAGCTGCTGCTGCGCCAGGACCCCCATGGTCGCCGGCTGCCCGAGCACGCTTGGCTGCCCGAGCGGCCGGGCCAGCCGCGTCGGAGCCGCCAGCAGCGGGCTGACCCCGCGCGCGGCCAGCGGCCGCACCCCGCGCGCCACGAGCCACCCCGCGCCCATCGCCCTCGCCGCCGCCATCCCGTCCTGGAGCTTGTGGCTCTGCCCGAACGCAATTGCGTTCCGCAGGTGGCGGCCGGAACCGAAGCGTTCCGCAGGTGGCGCAGGCGCGGGGTTGGGAACTCGCTGATTCGGACTCGACCGCGCGATGCACACCTTTTGGCAGAGGTCCGAGCGTCGACAAAACGGTGCACACTCTCCTCGGGCGAACGCGGTGGACGCCGAGTCTCCGCGAGTGCCCCTCGGATGGATCTGGCGTTTTTTGGCTCAAGCAGGCCGCGTTGGCCGCCTCTGGGCGAGTGTCGCGGGCATGTGGGGCGCGATAGTTATCTCGGCGAATCCTTTTTGTCACCGAGAGGGAGTGACCGCGGTTTTGGAGTCGCACCTTGAGTCGGCAAAACCAAAGTTGGTCAAAATCCAAAGAGCCTCCGAGAGGGGGAGAGGGGTGAAAAAAGTCGAAGTGTGCGCCCCATCGGGCAGTATCTCCGAGAGGGGGTCTGCGTCCACCTCAGAGCAGGTCTGCACTGGCTTCCCTCTGTGTCTGCCTTGCACAAACAAAACAGAGAGAGAGAGAGAGCGAAGGAAGGAAGGAAGGAAGGAAGGGGTTTGAAAATGCACCCAGTAGGAGGTGCTAGCAGTCTGTTAGGAGGGCGGAGGGAGGGAGGCGGCCTCCCTCGTGGGCGGCCTTTGTGCAAAAGAGAGATAGGGCCAAGCAGCTGCCACCTCACTGCGCAGAAAGCAGCAGCACCGGAGGAGGAGCGTGTACGCGGGCGGAGGAGGAGGAGCGCGGCAGCGGCGCAGCAGCAGCAGCAGCAGCAGCAGCAGCGGCGTTGGCGTTGGCGTTGGCGTTGGCGTTGGCGTGGTAGCGAGAGCAGCAGCGCGGGAGAGCCGGGGAGAATGGGTGAGATCAATGAGGTGAAGGAGCGACTGCGCTCGCTCAAGGCCGAGCTGCAGGCCGCGCGGCAGGCGAAGAACAACGGCGGATTCGACAGCAATAGCAAGGGCGCCGTGCAGCCGTCAAGGCCCGCCGCCAGCTCAAGGGCCACTTCGGCAAGGTGTACGCCGTGCACTGGGCCGGCGCGGGCAGCGAGAAGCTGGTGAGCGCCTCGCAGGACGGCAAGCTGATCATCTGGAACGGCAACACCACCAACAAGATCCAGGCCATCCCGCTGCGCAGCTCGTGGGTCATGACCTGCGCGTTCGAGCAGAACCAGAACAAGATGGTCGCCTGCGGCGGCCTGGACAACATGTGCAGCATCTACACGCTGTCCTCTGACACGGCCCTGAACCGCGCCACGTGCGAGCTGGCCGCGCACGACGGCTACCTCAGCTGCTGCCGATTCCTCGACCCCTCGCAGATCATCACCTGCTCGGGTGACTCGACCTGCATCCTGTGGAACCTCGGCTCCAACCAGGTGGAGAGGCACTTTACGGACCACGGCGGCGACGTCATGGGAGTGTCGCCCTCCCCCACCGACCCGAACGTCTTCGTGTCGGGCTCGTGCGATGCCACCTGTAAACTGTGGGACATCCGCACCTCGCGGGCGGTCATCACGTTCGACGGGCACGAGTCTGATATTAACGATGTGTGCTTCTTCCCGAACGGCACCGCGTTCGGGACGGCCTCGGACGACTCGTCGTGCCGCCTCTACGACCTGCGCGCCTACCAGGAGGTCAACTCCTTCAACAACCAGGCCATCCTCTGCGGCATCACATCAGTGGGCTTCTCCAGCTCGGGCCGCCTGCTCATCGGCGGCTACGACGACTTCAAGGCCAACATCTGGGATACCATCAAGAGCGAGGGCCCCGACTCGGGCAACCCCGTGCAGACCCTCGCCATGCACGACAACCGCGTCTCGTGCCTCGGCGTCCAGAAGGACGGCAACGCGCTGTGTACAGGATCGTGGGACACGCTCCTCCGGATCTTCGCGTAGTCCTTCGGCTGCGAGATGGAGAGCCAGCGGGCAGACGAGGGCCGCGCCGGGCGTTGTCGCGATTGTGTGTGCATCAGAAATCGACAAGATGGAGGAGAAGGGTGGCGCGCGTCGGCAAAGAAAAGAAATCCTAATCCTATCCCTTCACCCGCGTCGCCGCCGCCGTCGCCGCCTCCGCCGCCGCCTCCGCCGCCTCCGCCGCCTCCGCCGCCGCCGCCGCCGCCGCCGCCGCCGCTGGCTTGGCAAAGCTGCGAAACCGCGGGCCGTGCTTTCCTATTCTATCTGTGCCGCCTTCGCTGAACGAGCACCAGTTGAGACTCTTGCCTCGACAAGAGCAGCGCGACGCCGCTTCGGCCAAAGTCTTCCGCGACGTCCAGGGCGGTCTCGCCCACGTGGCTCACTTGTCGAACCAATTCTTCATGCACTGCACTTCCTTGCTTCCGGGCCGCGGAGAGCAGCACCTTGACGACTTGTTTCTTGCCTGCACGAGCCGCCAGCATCAGCGCGGTCTCGCCAAAGGCGTTGCGCGCCGTCAGCTGCTCGCTCGGCCCGTGCTCCAGCAGCGTCTTGACGCAGCCGACTTGCCCGTGCAGCGCGGCCACGTGCAGGCCCCAGTTTCCCGTCACGGCGTGCCCTTCCACCGGCGCGCCAGCCTTTAGCAGCGCCTCGACCACCTTTGCGCGCCCTGTCCTGCACGCAGCATGCAGTCCGCCCTCAGCCGCCTCGGTCACCCAGTGCGCCCACGCCGGCCTGTCAGCGGCCTCCCCGCGCCAGGACCGCCGCCGCCGCCGCCGCCGCCGCCGCTCCTGCCTGTGTTCCTGCCGCTGCGGCCCCTTCGCAGGACCTTATTCACGGCGCGCAGATCGCCGCCCTCGCACGCGCGCACAAAGTGCTCCGCCTCGTCGTCCAGGTCCATCTCGAGCTCGAGCTCGAGCTCGAGCCGCACCTCCTCCCTCTCTCGCGTCTCAGATAATGGAAAGATCCGAGCCCAAGTCCCACCACAGTCGCGCTCGCGCACCGGACAAAAAAAAAAACCACCAGTGCAGCGTCCAGGTTTATTCTTTTCGTGAAAGTCGACTTTTTCTGCCGGCTTCCTCGTCGTGCACACAGGTCATCTCGCAGGTCTTTGCAAAGACTGGGCCCGGTCTGGCGATGACTGGGGCCAATGACCTGAGCGGGGTATTGGCCCCGCAGAGAGGGGGAGGGCGGAGTCTGGACTCGTCGCGCGCAATCGAGCTGCGCCGACAGCAGCCAGCAGCCAGAGCCGGTCCCTGTCGCCCACGAGTCGAGTGCAGGCGAGGCAGTGATAGCGAGGCGCAGGACCAGCAGCTGCTGCCCTGGAGCTAGCTTGAGGCCTGAAGCGAGCCAGGGATGAAGGTCGCGCGGACGGCCCTGGTGGCCGGCCTTGCGCTGCAGAGCGCCCCCGCGGCCAGTGGGGCCGCAGCGGAGGTCGGCGGGAACGCCGTGCTGGCGCTGCAGGAGGGCGCCGTCGGAGGGCGCGTGGATATTCCCGTGGCGTGGGGGAACGCGAACCAAGCGGATCTGCCCGAGGCGGAGGCGGACGCGCTCGAGTGGGACCTGCGCTGGCAGGACGGCAACCCGCTTGGGTGCGGCGCGTTTGCACCGGTGGCCGACCAGACCGCGCTGGTGGTGGAGCGCGGCAACTGCACCTATCTGGAAAAGGCGCTAAACGCGCAGGCTGCGGGCGCCTCGGCCCTCGTAGTGGTGGCCTCGGAGGCGGCGCTGTTCAACGAGACCACTGGCCGCATGATCAACCCTTGCGCGCTGGACTGCTCGCGCGCGGAGAGCACTGACGCGGCGACCTGCGCAACGGCCTGCGAGCCGTCCAAGCCCATCGTCGGCTGGCCCGAGAACAGCCCGCCGAAGGAGCGGCGCTGCCTGAGCACGATGCTCGAGCCGGCGGCCGGCGCCTCGTTCTGCTGCCTCATGAATAACCTGGTGTACATGTCGCTTGGCGACAAGGCCGAAGAGGTCTCGATCCCGACGCTCTTTGTGGGCTTTTACGCCGGGCCCGAGCTTCTCGCGCGCGTGCGCGAGGGCGGCGGCGCGCGCGCGCTTGCCTTCACGACGCCGGCCAGGCCGCCGCCGGACTGGTCGATGCTCATTATCCTGCTGATCGGCACCTTTGTGACGGCGGGCGCTTCGTACCGCGCGGCGCGGTCCGAGCGGCTCAAGGCCTCGTGGCTGTGGAACGAGCCGACGCTGGTGGAGCACGACCGTCCGCAGCGCCGCGTGGCGGCTGCGCACGACGACAAGGACGGCGAGATCGACCAGGTGACGCTGGGCGTCGGCGCCGTTGCGGTATTCATCGTGATGTGCTCGGCTGCGCTGATCGGGCTGTTTTACCTGGCCCGCTCGTACCCGCAGGAGACGGTGATTGCCGTGCAGGTGCTGTTCGGCCTGAGTGCCGTGTTCGCCGTTCGCACTTCTTCGTGCAACCGGCCGTGCGCGCGGCGTGGAGTGCGAGCTCGCAGCGCGCGATCGTGGTGCGCGGGTCTCGGTTGGGCTCGGCCGACGAGCTTGTGGGCGTTGCGGTCTCGCTGACGCTGGTGGTGGTCTGGTTTGTGATGCGGCACCAGCCGTGGGCTTGGCTGTTGCTGGATACCATGGGCGCGGCGGTGTGCTGCATGTTCCTGGTGTCCATCCGGCTACCCAACCTCAAGCTGGCGTGCCTGATGATGGCCCTGTTCTTCGTGTACGACATCTTTATGGTCTTCATCTCGCCGGCCATCTTTAACGGGCGCAGCGTGATGGTGGACGTGGCGCGCGCCGGCGCGGGGACAGCGACCCCGAGCGAGACCTCGGAGGTGTGCGAGCGCACGCAGACGGAGCGCATGCCGATGCTGTTCCTGGTGCCGCGGCTGTCGGAGCCCGGCAGCTACTCACTGCTGGGGCTTGGGGACGTGTTCATCCCGGGCCTGCTCGTGACGTACGCGTGCCGGTTTGATTATCTCAAGGCAGAGGTGCGCGGGCGGCCTGCGCAGGGCTGGTGGTCCATGCACCGCTACTTTGTGGCGCTTTGCGTGGCGTACTTTGCGGCGCTGGCTTTCACGCTGGCCGCCAACTACTTTGATCTCAACTTTAGCACCAACGTGCAGGGCCAGCCGGCGCTGCTGTACCTTGTGCCGGCCACGCTGGGCACCTTTGTGGGCCTCGCGGCGTGCGCGGCGACCTGCGCGACCTGTGGCACTTGTCCTACGACGAGCTGGTGCACCGAATGCTGGAGCAAGGCGAGGATGAGGAGGAAGGGGGGGACAGCGAGGAGGGCGCGGCGGCGACGAGCGGCGGCGCGAGCGCGGACTCGGCGTCCGAGGGCAGCACCTCGGCCGCCGTGGCGCCCGGCGCCCATGTCAAGGCTTTGTAAAATGTAAGGAAACGTACGTACGTACCGGTTCCGGCCACTTTTAATCTCCTTGGGGGCCCAGCGCCAGGCAGCAGCGGCGCCAGGCAGCAAGCCCAGGAACAAGGACAGCAGCAAGCGAGTGGAAACGACACAGCAGCTTTGCTTTGTTAGGAGAGGGTGAGAAACAATGGGAGGGGCGCGACTAGCGCTCCATGACCTCGGTCGCGGGCGCACCGCGGCGCTCGCTCGCGTTCTTCTTGTTCTTCTTGTCGTCGTCCTTGCAGCAGCACAGCACCAGGAAGCAGCACCGCGGCACGCAGGGCGCCGCAAAGCCGCAGCACCAAATGTCGCAGCAGCGGCACTCGCAGGGGCCGCGCTTGTCCTCAAAGAACGTAAAGTCGATCTGCAGCGTAGCAGCCATCAGCGCCATCTTGATCGTCGGGTCGAGCGCCGGGTCGAACGAGACCTTAAAGTTGTCCGCCTCCGACACCACCTCAAGCGCCGCCTGCTTGAGCGACTTGGGCCGCAGCTTGACGATGCTGCCCATCTTGCGGCCCTGCGTGTCGTGCAGCTTGAAGTCGGCGCCGCAAAAGTCGCACACGCAGCACGACCCGCCCGTGATCGTGGCCTGCTTCTTGCCCACGCGGTCGTTGATGTACCACGTCGGCTGGCAGCCGCCGTGGCACACCGGCACCTGCACGCTCGAGATGAGCGTGCGGTCCGACTCGCGGCCGATCGTGTTGCCGTTCGGGTCGACCATGTAGTGCACGTCCACGCGGTGCGCGCAGCACGGCAGCACGGCCCAGCCGCAGCAGCGGTACTTGCGGCGCAGCACCAGGGCGGCCTTGTTCTTGCTGCCGGTCGTGTCCTCCACCTTGATGCGGAAGGGCGGTTCTCCCCGCAGCAGATGCGGAAGCAGCACGAGGTCTTTTCCTTGGCCTTGAACAGCTGCACCTTGCCATCGCCGTCAAAGATGGTGTACTCGTTCTTCTGCTCGTACCACGACGAGATCTGCTCGAGGATCTCCCATTCCTGCTTGATGTACAGCGCGTCGAGGTCCTTGAGGATCTCCAGGCCGGCGTAGGTCAGGGGCTGCCCGGCCTTCTTGGCCTCGTTCTTCATCTGCATCATGGTCAGCGCCAGCGGCTGATCCGCCCCGGCGGAGGGCGTCATGGCGGTGGCGCCCGTGGGCTCGGCGTCCGTCTCGGCCTTCATTTCCCTGCCTCTCTACTCCCTAGCAAGCCGTCGTCGTCCTCGTCGTCGTGGTCGCGCGATACCTCACGCCGCCGCCTTGTGCTCTTTGCCAGTCCAGTCTCTCGCGCGAGGAGAGAGAGAGAGAGAGAGAGGGAGGGAGAGGGACGGAGCTGATTGTTGTTTGCCCAGTTGGTCACAACATGCACGTGTGATCCTGCCTCGCAGCGCCGGCTTCTCTGCTCGCGTTCTTCTTCACGCGGAGTGAATGTGATGATGATGATGTGTGTGATGTGTGTGATGCATGCAACGCAGAGACAGGCCGGCACTTGGATCTCCTGCTTTTTTCGCTGCTTGTCGCTTTTGTTTGGCCCTGAGGACACACTCTCGCTCCCGGCGTGCTGGACATCGTTCCGCATCGGTCCCGCATCCGTTCCTTTTTGGAGTCCGCGGTCAGGTCTGGTTCTTCTTCCTTGGCTTGCCCCCAGAGACGGGGGAATGGGTGTGCGACGAGGTTGCGGGGCTGGTGTTTTAGCGCGTAGCTATGGTTTGGGCGTAGGAGGGAGGCGTTCATATGCACGGGTGAGCGGTGGCCGCACGCGCGTCAGTCGCCGGTGAAATCGCCCGAAAGATATTTTTGCAGCAGCAGCGACTGTCTGGCAGTTGGCAAAGCCGCACGTCGAGGACGAGACAGAGCAGACGACGGACAAGATGCTGAGCAGGATGGCTATCCGCGCCGCCCGGCGCAACCTGGGCGGCCGCGGCCCGAGCATGGGCGCCAAGCTGGCGACCGGCGCGGCCCTGACGGCCTCGGCCGGCGTGGTGCTGAGCGCCACCGCCGCGCAGAACGCTGGCAAGGGCAACATCCTGGACGAGATCAACCAGCGCCTGATCCGCATCGAGGGCATGCTGGTCTCCTGGGGCGACTTTATGGAGCGCATCAAGGCGATCAAGGTGTCCAACCCGGGCAACTTGATGGCCAAGCACTTTGACCCGGCCTACTTTCTGTCGCTGGGCAGCGAGCTGCAGGAGCGCCTGGAGAAGATCTGCCGCAGCGGCGTGGAGAACCCGGACTCGGGCATGGGCTGCTACGCCATGCAGCCGGACGACTACGACGTGTTCAAGCCGTACCTGGACAAGGTGATCCGCGACTACCACAAGATCGACGGCGAGGTGCAGCACGTGACCAACTGGGACCTGGAGAGCGTCAAGGACAAGCTGCCCGAGGGCGGCAAGCTCGACCTGACCAAGCTGGGCCTGGGCACCACCTCGATGCGCGTGCGCGTGGGCCGCAACCTGGCCAACTACCCGCTGCCGGGCGCCATGACCAAGGAGGACCGCCTGGCCCTCGAGCTGGACATGGTCAACGCCTTCAAGAAGCTCATGGCCGACCCGGCCTACGGCGGCACCTACTACAGCCTCACCCCGGGCACCGAGTACTCGATCTCGGACGCCAAGTACCAGGAGCTCGTCAAGAAGCACGTCATGTTCAAGGACATGGCCGCCGACTCGTACCTCGCCAGCGCCGGCATCGCCAGCGACTGGCCCTACGGCCGTGGCTGCTACGTCTCGGGCGACGGTCAGTTCATCGTCTGGGTCGGCGAGGAGGACCACCTCCGCATCATGTGCATGAAGAAGGGCACCGTGCTCAACGAGGTCTTTGACCGCCTCCGTGTCGCCTGCGGCGTCGTCGAGGAGAACGCCTCCAAGTTTGCGCATTCCAAGCAGTACGGCTACGTCACCTCGTGCCCCACCAACCTCGGCACGGGCATGCGCGCCTCGGTGCACATCAAGGTGCCCGGCCTCACCTCGGACGGCACCGACACCAAGGCCAAGGCCATCTGCAAGCCCCTGGGTCTCTCTGTGCGCGGCGTGGGCGGCGAGCACACCCCGATTGGCGCCGACGGCACCATTGACATCTCGCCCTCGGCGCGTCTCTGCATCCAGGAGGCCGAGATCATCTGCGCGCTCTACAACGGCATTGAGCTCCTGCTCAAGGAGGAGGGCAAGGCCAAGCTCTAAGCAACTCTGCAACAGCGGGCGATAGCATCGCCAGCAGCAGCAGCGAAGCGCGCGAGATCATGAAAGAAGAAAAAGAGGAAAACGCATCTTCCAATGCTTGCTGGAAACAACACAGGGGTGGGGGCCCGCCTGCCCGCCTCGACCTCTTCAGCGCCCGGCGAAGGCAAAGTCGAAACGCCGGGTGCCCGCAGGCGGCGACCCCCAAAAAGGGAAAAAACAAAACAGAAGCAGCCCGCTTCGCGCGCGCGCGTCGTGCGCACTGCAGGCCTAGAGGTTGTCCAGGCCGACCTGGACGTGCTCTATGCTGACCGCCTCGTCCTCCGAGATAATGGCGTTCTCGCCCACGCGGTCAAACTGCAGCGGCACCTCGCGCACGGTGTGGCCCTGGTCGTCGAGGATGTAGGCCCGGATCTCGGTGTAGCCAAAGGACAGCGCGCAGGTGAGGTTGCGCATCGAGCCGCGCTCCACGGGCCACGATGCGCGCCAGCTTGATGCAGCCCGGCTCGGTAATGTACTCGACGCGCTTGGCCGTGCTGGCGTAGATGTCAAACTTGATCGAGTCCTTGTTCTTGGAGGCCGGCGCGAACGAGTGCTTGTACTTTTCCTTGACGTCCACGAGCTGGCCGCGCACGACAAAGGTCTTGAACGCGTCGCGAATAAAGTACTCGCGACGCTCGTCGTCGTACTCTTTGTGGTTGAGGTGGGGCTGCTTGTTGTGCTGGCTGCGGTCAAAGGGCAGCGTGACCTTGACGCCGATGGTCATGCGCGCGCGCCGCGAGTTGATGATCCGCGGGAACATGCCAAACTTGACGGCGCCCTTCATGACGGCCAGGCCAGCGCCCTTTGGCGTGTGCACGCAGGCGCGCTTGTCAAAGTGGCGCCGCACGCTGTACTGCAAGTACTCGCAGTTGCCCAGACCGCCGTAGAGGATGAGGTGGTCCACGCCCTGCGGCAGATGCGTCTCGAACACGTCCCGCGTCTTCTCGATGATCTGCGACACGGTGCCATCAAAGCAATAGTGCAGCAACGCCGGCGGAATGACCAGCTGGGTCGCCGCGCGCGCCAGGCTCTTCTTGTAGTCCAGCTTGATGGGCTTGTTGCGGCCCTGCCGCCGCTGGCTCTTGGCGCGCGCGTACGCGTTGTACGTGCTCACCAGGTCGGGCAGCCGCGCGTTGAGCTCGCTGAGGGTCACCTCCAAGTTGAGCGTCTTGGGGCGGATGCGGTTCTTGGAGCTAAAGTTTTCCGCCTTGAGCGAGCATTTGATTCGCTCCCACCCGTCCTGCAGCTCCATCCGCGCGTCGGCCTGGTTCCAGACCTTGGCAAAGTTGCCCTCGCCCAGGAACTGGCGCAGAAACTTGCGGAAGCGGAGGTCGATGTTTTGCGCCCGACCTTGATGCCCGTCGGGGGCAGCAGCTGCGCCATCGTTAGGTCGTGCTCGTGCGAGTCCTCGCGCTCCGTGCGCGTGATCTGTATTGCGCTGATGTCCACGGTGCCGCCGCCGCAGTCGAGGCACAGCACGCGGCTGCCTTCGTGCAGCTCGTGCCCGCGCCTGTTTGCGAGCAGCACCTCGGCCCACACGGCGGCGCACTCGCTCTCGAGCGCGATCACCAGGTCGCCCGAGAACTCGTCCGCGATCAGGTCGGCCTCGCGCGCGCAGCGCCGCATAAACTGCTTGTCCGACTCGCGCCAGATGCTTGGCACGGTGACTACCCACAGGATGTCGCACGGCTGTAGGCTAATGCGGCGGTCCTGACGAATGCGCTCCAGCGCGGTCTCCTTAATGCGCCGCAGGATGGCCGACACCACCTCAAAGTAGGAGATGCCACGCTCGCCCTGCCCGCCCTTGGCGTCGCTGTGGTTTTCCTCGTACAGCTGCATCTTGACGTCCTGATCTAGGTACACATAGTCGTCCTCCCAGCTCGCGTGCTCGGACGCCGAGAACTTGGTCAGCAGCTCCTGCCCCGCCTGCGCCTTGCGGTAATAGTTGCGAGCCGCCAGCCCCAAACTCGATCAGCTCGCGCGAGTCCTTCTTGAACAGCACGCACGTGGGCTCCTTCTTCTTGACCACGCGAATACGTTTGTCGCCGGTCATCGCGTACGCAAACCCGCTGTTGGTCGTCCCAAAGTCCACCCCGACCACGCACTTCTTGTGCACGGCCGGGCCGTCCAGGAACGCCTGGTACACCGGCTCCTCGTCCGCCGACGACGCGTACGACCGCGACGCGGCCTCGTCGCCGAACGACACGGTCGAGTCCGTCGTGCTGCCGCGCTTGCGGAGGCTCACGCGCTGCGCGAACGCCTTGCGGACGGACATCGCCTCTGCCGGACCTGCCCGCCCCCGCCCGCACCGCAACAGCGCGCCGGCCGCGCGAGCGCCTCAAGCGCCCGCCGCCCGCCCCAAGCGCCGCCCCAAGCGCCGCCCCGAGCGCCGCCCCAAGCGCCGCACCAAGCGCCGCACCAAGCGCCCGCCCCAGCGCCCGCGCGCGCCGTCCCCGTCCGCCTGCGCTCTCACCTTGCACGCTTTGCTCCGCCCGCCCGCAGTCCCGTGGCACGCCGCCCCCCCCGCCTCGCCTCCGCCCCCTGCACACGCCCCGCGACCGCGCCACCGGACCCGGCTGCGGGGTTGCCTTGGTGCGACCTGGCCGCGGACTCCGCGATGGCCACACGCCTGGAGCTGGTCCAGGCGTTCCATTTCGCGTTGCAATGATGATGCAACGAGACCCCATGGTCGGAAAAAGAACAACTGCAACATCGGGGCTGGTGCAACATCGGCAGCTGCAGCTGCAGCTGCGGCATTGGCAGCGGCTGCCTGGCTGACATGTGATGCAAGAATCCATCAACGACATCGTCGACGAATCGACGACGAGGCAAATTCCGTACCTTCGGTGATCGGTCGATCGATCGATCGATCGATTGATCGATCGACCGATCGCCCTGGCGAGTGGCGACGAATGTTGTTTGGTGGTAGGCTACGCCCCCTCCTCGGCGCCGATCCCGGAGAACCAGTGCTCCTCGAGACTGCGGTCCACCATGGCGCGGGTTGCCGTCGGTGACGACCAACAGCTCGCTGAGGCGCACGTCATCGAGGTACGTGCCTGTTGGCGTGAGGCCCGACTTTTCAGACTGAGCACCAGGTTGGTTGTTTTGCTACGGTGGTAGGCTACGCCCCCTCCTCGGCGCCGATCCCGGAGAACCAGTGCTCCTCGAGAATGCGGTCCACCATGGCGCGCGGGTTGCCGTCGGTGACGACCAACAGCTCGCTGAGGCGCACGTCATCGAGGTACGTGCCTGTTGGCGTGAGGCCCGACTTTTTCAGGCTGAGCACCAGGTTGCGCGCCTGCACGCGGGTCAAGGGCTCGTGCTCGAGCAGGCGCGTCTGCGGCGGCGGCTTGGCACGGTGGTGCATGCGCTCCCCGCGCACGTCAAAGGGACGAAGAACTCGACCCCCGTGTCGTAAAAGTGCTCGAGCACCGTGGCGGGCGGCACCGGGTAGTCGTACTTGGCAGAGCTCGAGCACAGAAGCACGCCGCGCTTAGCTTGTGCTCGGCCGCACGGCGCCGTCCGCGTCCAGCGCGCGAAAGGACTCTGCAAGCAAAAGCTTCTCTGGCGGCACCGCCACGCCCTGCTGCGAGAGGCAAGTGGGCCAGTACAGTGCGTTGATCTCATCGCGGCCACGAGGACCGGATACTCCTCGACCAGGCTCAGCTCCAGCCGCAGATCCAGCAGCGCATCGCCGGCGTAGAGCGACGACCGCAGCCCGCGATCCAGTGGTCAGCAGGTTTTGCTCGCCCTCGTACCCGGTGCTTGTACTCGCGGCGCATGGGCACTTGGCGAGCTTGTCGCCGTGCATCTCCTTGGTGGCCCGCAGCACCGCCTGGCAGCCCTTGGGCTGGGCTAAACAGCTCGGGCCGGATCTTGCTGGGCACGATCACCACGCCCGTGCCAGTCCCGCCTCGATGGCGCCCTTCTCCGTGACCCAGTCGCGCGCCTTGGGCGCCAGCAGCGTGATCCAGCCCTTCTCCCCGGGCGTAGCAGCGCCATGTTGGTCGTGATGGTCTTGCCCGAGCCGCGCGCGCCAGTCAGCACAAAGGCGTCCGCGCCGGCCTCCTTGCCGTCGTCCACCGCCTTCATGCTCTCCATCACGTCCAGGAAGGGCTTGCGCACCATCAGCGAGTGCACGCCTGTGATGGACGACTCGAGCATGGTGCCGCCGAGCATGCTCCCCGAGGGAAAGTTCCTCTTGAGGACGTCGGGCTGCAGCTCGAAGAAGGCGCCCTCGTTCTCCGGCCCGATCTCCAGCACATTTCTGGTCCCGATCAGGAACGATGGCAGCGCCGCTTGACAAAGCCGCCTTTCTTCTCGCGCTTGCCGCCTCCGGGCTGCCGCCCTTGCCGCCCTTGGCACCGTTGCCGTTGCCGCTGCCGCTGCCGCTGCCCGCGGGCGTCGTCGTCGTCGTCGTCGTCGTCGACGCCGCGCGCAGGGCGCCCACCCTCGGCCGCAGCAGGTCCGCGGCACGGCGCCCAAGGCGCACGCGGCGCGAGCAGCCGCCCACCGCGCCGACCGTCGCCATCTCAGCTCCCAGCGCGACCTCCGCCCTCTCGAGCTGTCACTGCCGTCTCTGTGGCTCTGTGACCGCTGCTGGGCGGGGCGACTTCCTATTAATTTATTTTTATAAAATTAAAATTAATTCGCATCCGGCCGTTCGTTGCGCAGTCGATGCGACCACGCCGCTGGCGACGACTCTCGAGACTTAGCTTGGGGGCAACGGAGGGATGGCGCTGCGCCGCCGCCTGTTGGCGCTGGCGCTGGGCGCGCTCGGGGCTGGCCTGGGCCATGCGGGCACCCCGCGCGGCGTCTTGCTGGTCGCGGTGACGGATCTGAGCGAGGATGACCTCGAGGCGGACGGGATCGGGCGCGAGGTGCGCCGCCTGCGCGACCTGCTGCCGCTGGAGGCGACGCAGGTGCGCAGCGCAAGCCCCGATACCGTTCCGGCGCTGGCCGCGCTCTGGCTGGTGTCAGCCCCGCGCGGCTCGGGGCGCGCTTGCCAGGCGAGGTGCCAGCGCTTGCGGGGCGCGCCAGCCTTCATGGGGCGTTCTCGGACAGCGGGTGGGCCACGGGGCACTTTGGTCTGTGGCCGCTTGCTGAGCAGCAGAGCAGCTGGCAGAAGAGGCAATGACGCGGCCGCACGCTGGCGCGGCGGTGGACGCGGCGCGCGGCTTTGTGCGCGCAAAGTCCAAGGCGGGCGAGCCTTACCTGGCCACCGTGTTTCTGCCCCGCGTGGACGCCCTTTGGCACGGGCGGTGACTTTCCAGGCCGATCCTGGAACCCTGGCGTGGAAGGAGTCAGCGAGGAGCGCTGGAGTACATGCCCCGACGTTGGCCGCGGCGAGCCGTACGTCAAGCGCTACAAGACCTGCCCGAAGCAGGTATACCAAGCCAACCGCGTGCATGAGCTGCGACTGGTACTTGACCTCATCGAGGAGGCGCGGGACGCCCCAGGGGGCTGCCTCGTGGTGCTCACTTCAAGCAACGGCGGGGAGAGCGAGCACGTCGATGGCCACTCGCGGCCGCGCTCGCGCTATCGTGGACTCAAGCGCTCGCTTTACGACGGCGGTTTGCGGGTACCCCTGCTCTACCAGCAGTTTGGCGGCGGTGGTGACACCTTTGCCGACCGCGCCTGGGTCTGGGACGACTGGGAGACGCTGTCCGGGCTGGACCTCTTCCCCACGCTTGCCGCGATGGCGGGCCTTCCCGTGCCTGCAGACGTGGACGGTGCCAACGCGGCCAGGTGCCTCACGCAGCGGCGCTGCGGCGCAACCGCGCTCGCCCGCCCGCGCCCGCTTGTCTGGGAGTGGCGGGGCACCGCCCCAGGACACTGCATGCACGAGTCGCCGCACCTCGCCATTATCCAAGGCCGCTACAAGCTGTTGCTCGAGACTCTGCCGGCTGGAGCCGAAGGAGCGAATCGCACCGAGTTATTCGAGCTGACCAGCGGGGACTTTGAGCTGACCAACCTCGCCAACGCCCACCTGGCGGACCGGCGCGCGCACAAGAGTCTCAAGCGCACCCAGCATGCCCTGACTGCGCTGCTTTTGGACTGGCTAAACGAAGTCGCGAGCCGCCCGAGCATGGCCCGGCTCACCCCGGCTGCGCGCGTGGCCTGGCCGTCGAGGACGCGCCGCGCAGCGGGGCGGCCTTGGCCAGCTCCGAGGAGCCGCTGCAGGGCATCATCGTGGTGCTTGCCGATGACATGGGATACGGCGACATCTCGGCATACGGCGGGCACCGGCGCCAGCACACCGCCGGCGCGCGCGTTGCTCTGGAGCCGGACACGCCGCAGTTCGACGCGTTGATGGGCCAGGGCCTGACGATGAGCCAGTTTTACGCCAACCACGTGGTCTGCAGTCCCAGCCGCGTGGCGATCATGACCGGGCGCTTGCCTTCGCACAGCGACGTGCGCTTTCACAACACGCTGGACAAGCGCAGCGCCGGCAACCGGCGGCGCGGAGCCGCCGTACCTCGGGCATGCCAACCCTGACATCACCACTATGACGCGCTTTTTTCACGACCACGATTTCGTGACGGGCCACTTTGGCAAGTGGCACATGTCGTACTCTGCCCCGGACCGCTTCGAGGCCGATGGCGCCTTTTACGGACTGGACGAGTACCAGGTGTACGGCGCTGCCGAGAGGCTAGACCGCGGCAAGGTGCGGTTCCCAACGGCCAGGCGCGCCCATGAGACGTTCTTTGACAACAAGGACCTACTCTTCCCGTCCTACGCGCAGCACGCGATCGTCAACCGCACGCTGGCCTTTGTAAGCGACCGCCGCGCCGACGGCCGGCGCTTCTATGTCAACTGCTGGATCCAAAACCCGCACGCCCCGCTCAACCTAGCCACCGAGTACGACCAAGCGGCGGCCGTGGGCCTGCCCTCCAGCGCCAACCCCCTGCCGCACCGCGGCGACGGCGCGCTCAACCCGCTCGTGGAAGAGTACCTACCGCACCAGGTGTACCGTGCGCTCCTGCGCGACCACGAGGCGGCCTTTTCACGCCTCGTGGCCGAAGTCGAGCGCCTGGGCATGGCGACCGCACGCTCATCGTGCACACGGCCGACAATGGGCCCGAGGACCGCGCCATGTTCTTCACGATGGCCGGCTCGGTCAGTCCCTTTCGCGGCGGCAAGCGCTCGCTCTACGAGGGCGGCGTGCGGATGCCCTTCCTGGCGCTCTGGCCGGGACACATCCCAGCGGGCAGCCTACTCACGCAGCCGGCCTCGACCGTAGACCTGTTCCCTACGTTTGCAGCGCTAGCCGGCCTGCGCGCCGAGCTCGCGGCGCTTAACGAGGCCTGCAGGGCCGCGATCTGAGCTGCGCTTGGCTAGGGTCGTGTAAGAAAGAAGGCCAGGCCCTTCCAGAGGAGCCCGAGCTGTTCTGGGAGTATCGCGACGAGTTCCTCGGGGACTGTCTTGGCGTGGCCCCGCGCTTTGCGCTGCGCTTCGGCGAGTACAAGCTCCTTCTCGAGCCGCAAAGCAAGTCCGACCACTTTCCGTCCGAGAGTTCGGCGCGGCTGCGCGAGGAGCTCTACCACCTCCCCTCAGACCCGCTCGAGGCCACCAATTTGATTCTCACGCAGAGCGGCAACCCGGCGGTCCTCGCCGTTGCGGCGGACCTGCGGCGGCGCCTCTTTCGCACCTGGCCTCGCCCGAGCACGACCACCGGCTCAAGCCGGCGGGCTCATTCCTGCTCCAGCGCGACGCCACGCGGACGGCTTTGTGCTCCAGGAGCGCTGCCGTCTGGGAGCCCCTTCGCCGCCAGACGCCCGCGTGCGCGCCCGATGACGCCGACGTAACCGCGGCAATCGGCGGCGCAAACCCTTGCACCGGCGTCCGCCCGCGCCGAGTCTGCCGCCGTGGCTCGCAAGGCCTCTGCGTGTGGCGCCAAGGTCGGTGTCGCCTTCGCCGGCGCTACCGGCCAGGCTCCGACACCAGCGCCTAGCTCCAGAACTGGCGGAGAGCAATAGACACCAGCAGCAGCAAGAGGGCGGCGGCGACGACGACAATAGCGGCCGCAACGGCGCAGGTCGCGGTTGGCGCTGGTCGTGGTCGCGCTGGTCGCGGTCAGCGCTGGCCGCAGATGGGGCGTTGGGCAACCAAGGAGCCTGGCGTCGCAATCTTGCGCAAGAAAAAAAAAAAAAAAAAATCTTTTTGTTGCGACAACAGCAGCAAAGAGAGGCCAGAGCGACTCGGGACGCGCGGTCGGACTGGTGCGGACACGGCAGAGCAGACGGCAGAGCGGGAAGCGAGCACGATGAGCAAGAAAATCCTCAAGATGGGCGCCGCGGGCGCCGCGGCGTACATGGGCTGGAAGTTCCTGGACGAGAAGCACAGCATCTCGAACGACATTGAACTCGCCCGGCCCTCTCAAGCTCAAGGGCGAGGTGAACGCCCACATGCGCGACGGGTACAACGCCTCGGCCATGTGGTACAACGTGCTGCGCAAGAACCCGAGCAAGATCGCGATGATGTTCGAGGACCGCAGCGTGACCTTTGCCGAGGTGGAGCAGCTGTCCAACAAGATGGCCAACTGGCTGCTGGGCAAGGGCATCAAGCGCGGCGACACGGTGGCGCTGCTGATGGAGAACCGGCCCGAGTTTGTCATCTCGTGGCTGGGCATGACCAAGATCGGCGTCAAGGTGGCCATGATCAACACTGCCATCAAGGAAAAGTCGCTGCTGCACTGCGTCAAGATCTCGGGCTGCAAGATGCTGTTCTTCGGCACCGAGCTGGCCGCCAGCGTGGAGTCGATCAGGGACAGCTTTGACGAGCTGAACATCATGCTGTACGGCGTGGGCGACAAGCCCGCCGGGTTTTGCCCCAACGCCGACGCCGAGCTCGAGGCCGCCACAGCCGCGGCCGTGTCGCCCAAGCACCGCGAGGGCATCGTCATGAGCGACGAGTTTGGGTACATTTACACCTCGGGCACCACCGGTCTGCCCAAGGCGGCGGTGATCCTGCACCAAAAGTTTTACGCCTTCGGCGCGCTCCTGGCGCGCGGGTTTCTGGTGAACGAGAACGACGTGGTACACCTGTCTGCCGCTGTTCCACTCTGCGGGCGGCGGCCTTGGCATCGGGATCATGTTCTACACCGGCTGCACGGTGGTGATCAAGCGCAAGTTTAGCGCGTCCGACTTTTGGAAGGACTGCATCAAGTACAAGTGCACGGTGGTGCAGTACATCGGCGAGCTGTGCCGCTACCTGATCCTGCAAAAGCCCACGCCCGAGGAGAGCAGCACCGCGTGCGCATCGCGGTCGGTAATGGCCTGCGGCCCGAGATCTGGGGCGAGTTCCAGGAGCTTCAACATCCCCGATCGGCGAGTTTTACGGCGCCACCGAGGGCAACGCGGCACTGGTCAACCACTGCACCACCACGGAGGCCCGCGGCGCGTGCGGCCGCCTGGGCTCGCTGCTCATGCGCATCACTGGCAACCGCCTGGTCAAGTTTGACGTGGTCGAGGAAGAGCCGATTCGCGGCCCGGACGGCTGGTGCATCGAGTGCGACGCGGACGAGCCCGGCGAGCTGCTCTTTCCAATCAAGCCGGACGACCCCAGCACGCGCTTCGCGGGGTACACGGACAAGAAGGCCACGGACAAGAAGATCATCCGCAACGTCTTCACGGAGGGCGACCAGTACTTTCGCACTGGCGACCTGCTGCGCGCCGCGACGTGCGCGGCTTCTTCTACTTTGTGGACCGCATTGGCGACACCTTCCGCTGGAAGGGCGAGACTGTTCCACCACCGAGGTGACTGAGGTGCTCTCGACCTTTCCGGGCGTCGAGGAGTGCAACGTGTACGGCGTGCAGATCCCCAACAACATGGACGGCCGCGCGCCCACGGCGGCCATCACGCCGGTCGACGGCGATTTTGGCCAACATCGACCTCCCGGGCCTGGCGCAGCACGCCATGAAGAACCTCCCGCTTTACGCGGTGCCGCTTTTCCTGCGCATCCAGCCGCAGATGGCGGTCACGGGCCACGATGAAGCACCAAAAGGTGCAGCTGCGCAAGGAGGGCGTGGACCACTCGCTGGTGAGCGACCCGCTCTACTGGCTGGACGCCAAGGCGCAGACGTACAAGCCCTTCACGCCGGAGGACTTGGCCGCCATCGTTGCGCAACGCGCCAAACTCTAAACCACAACCAGATTCGAGCGCAATCGCAGCCAGTCAGTCACCACATCGCCCATCGCTTGCTCTTGTGTCGCATACACCGTCTCCCAAAGGCGATCATTGGCTTTTTTGGCGCGTGCACGGACACACTTTTTGCAACAAAGAGCGACAAGCAGACGGCGAAGGAGAAGCTCACGCCAGCCGCACCTCGGATGGACACCGATTTGGCGAGGCTGGCAAGGACAGGGCGAGCTGTTCTACGGGCGAACGGACTGGTCTCGAGCGATGTGGAGTCGGGCGCTGGTCGTCCTGCTGGCCGCGGCGGGCCGGGGCTGCTGACCCGCCGCAAGGCGGTGCCGGCAGGGTCCACCTGGTCCCTCCTGGCATTTTCCGAATGGGGGCAAGGACGAGACCGAAGGGTACTCGGTGGTCGACCTCGACATTGACGAGGAGGCGAGCAGGATACGGCAGCTCAAGGAGCAAGGCATCACGGTGATCTGCTACTTTTCGGTGGGCACGATCGAGCCGTGGCGCACCGACATGCAGGGCAACATTGAGGAATGGCGCGCGGTGGCCGTCGGCGAGATGGCCGACTGGGACGAGCAGTGGCTCGATGTACGCAGCACAAGACCCTCGCGCGCCTCTTTGAGCCGCGCTTTCGGCGGGCAAAGAGCAAGGGCTGCGACGGCGTGGAACCGGACAACGTCGACTGCTACGACAACCGCGACTGCTGGACCAACATCAAGCCCGCGCGGTCGCGCGAGGAAGTCAAGCGCGCGCAGTGGCCTTCAACACGTGGCAGGCCCAGTTTGCGCACAGCCTGGGACTGAGCATCGCGCTCAAAAACGCCAATGCGATCGCCGCCGAGATGGCGGCACTATACGACTTTGCGGTCACCGAGCAGTGCCAGCAGTACAACTCATGCGCCGCGCTAGCCGGATTCACGCGGCAGAACAAGGCGATCCTGAACGCCGAGTACACGGCCGCGCCGGACCGCTGCGAGCAGGCGGCGCGATATTCGATGGCGACAAAGTACTGCGATGGCGACGGGCGGCAGGGCCTGTGCAAGTCCGCAGACCGGTGGACCAACTGTTTCGAGCCGGGTCCAATCACGACGCAGCCGCCCGTGCTGGTGCCGACCTGGGCGCCCCGTGCCGGCCTCGCTGCGGCCCACCGCGTCGCCCACAACCTCGGGGCCCTCGATTGCGCCCACGCGGCGTCCGACGCGCGCTCCAACGCTGCCAGCGCCGCAGCCCACGATGCGGCCGACGGGCTCGGAGCCGCCAGAGCCCATCACACTGCGACTGCGCGCCAACGCGACATGGGCCAACCTGCATGGGGCTGGGCCAACGGCGGGCAAGATTCGACGCGCGGCGCGGACGCGGTGATCGTGGACGGGACGCGCCTGAATCCGAGATCCGCGCGCTGCGCGCTCGGGCCACGTGGTGATTTGCTACTTTTCCGCGGGACGCTCGAGCCCAAGCGTGAGGACGTGCAGCGCGGGCTGGAGCAGTGGCAGCGCGCGAGCGTGGGCCGCATGCGGTTTTGGTCCGAGGAGTGGCTCGACGTCACGGATTTGCAGACAATGCAGCGCTTGCAGGGCCCGCGATTCGTGCGCGCCTGGGAGAAGGGCTGCCAGGCGGTTGAGCCGGACAACGTGCTTTGACAATGCCGCGTGCATGGACAACCTTCCGGGCTCGCCGACGCACAGAGGTAATTGCGGCGCAGGAGCGCTTCAACGCGTGGCAAGTGGACCTCGCGCACAGCCTTGGACTTCTGATCGGGCTGAAGAACGCCATGTCGCTGGTGGGCACTATGCACGAGCTGTACGACTTTGCGGTGGTGGAGCAGTGTCAGCACTGGGAACGAGTGCGAGCAGGCCGCGCCGTTCCACGCCGCGGACAAAGCCGTCCTGCACGAGTACGGAACGGGCGCGTGGCGCTGCGAGGCGGCGGCAGGCAACAACACTCGGCTCAAGTACTGCGCGGGGAGCCAAGAGTTGGGCCGCTGCCTCTCGGGCGAGTGGGTGGATTGTTTCGCGCGCGGCGCGGGGCCCGAGGCGAGCCCTGCGCCGTCAAGCGCGCCGACGCAGCCCCTGATAGAGCTCCCGGCGTACCCGCTTGCGTGGGCCAACATGGCCTTTGGCTTCGTGGACGACCCAGCGCCGGGCCAAGCGGCCCGTGCTGTCGGCGGGGACTCACCCGAGGGTAGTTTGCTGGTGATCGTGGACCTGGACGACGACCCAGCGCGCATCCAGGGTCTGGCGGCGGCTGGACACGTAGTCGTGTGCAGGTTCTCCGCGGGCGCCATCGAGGGCTGGCGCCCTGACGTCCGCGCTGCGCGCGCAACATGGGACCTAGCAGCAATGGACGGCGATGGCACGGTGCGCGGGGACGTGTGGCTCAACGTTGGCAAGCGTGCCCAGCTCAAGGACTTGGTGCGTCCGCGGTTCGCGCGTGCGGCCCAGCTCGGGCAACGGCGTCCTGCCCATGGACCTCGACTGCTTGGACCACGTGGGGTGTCGCAGCGCAATGGGTTTCGAGGGGCTCGAAACGCGCGAGGAGGCCGAGCCGATCCAGCTGCCATACAACCGGTGGGCCGCGCAAGAGGCGGCACGGCATGGCCTACTGGTCGGCCTGCACAATTGCGCCGGCGCAGCGGCCGCGCTGGAGCCAAATTTGACTTTGTCCTGCTCGACAGCTGCCTGAGTGCGGGAACATGCGGGGAGGCCGCGGCCTTCCAGCGCGCTGGAAAGCCGGTGCTCAGCGCCGAGGTTGTCAGCGCTGAGGCCGGAGCGAGCGACGAGGTCTGTGCCGCCGCCGAAGCGCAGCAGGTGTCTGCAAAGTCATGCCCTGGCGACGCCGCGCTGGGCGTGTGCGAGACCGGCGCTCGCTGGGTCAACTGCTTGAACCTGTCAAAGTCACGCCGCTGGAGCCGGCAGGACCATCGTCGCCGCCGCCGCCATTGCCGCCAACCACGCCCGAATCCTGGCTGAGCGACTTGTCGCAACTCGCTTGGGTCGGCATTGCCATCGCCGGCGCCGTCCTCCTCGGTGTGGCAGCGCTCGTCGTCTCACGCGGACGGCGGTCCAAAGCGCTTGGCCCACCGAAGCGCACGACACCGCGTGGCCGCAGCGCGGGCCGCGATCGGGCGCGCCTCGGCGCCAAGACAGCGTTTTCGCGGCCCACAAGGCCCTCGACAAGCGAGGGAGCGTCGTTCTGCCCCCGAAGCAACCGACTTGTCCAGCTCGCGCGATGCCCGCGCGAGCTTGTCAAGCCCAAGCCTGGCCTCAGACCCAGGCCCGGGCCCGGCCGAAGAAGTCGGGGTCTTTGCAAGCTTTCTCATCGGGCTGTTCGGCCGGGAACCGGCACAGCAAGAGGTGCAGCTTAGCGCAACAGTGCCCGACGACCGCGAGTGGCGCACCCCGCATCGGTAGAAACGTAAATGGATAGATCTCTTAGGCTTCCACAACGTACTCGGGCCCTTCGGTCCGGAAGGCGGCGGCCACGTCCGAGTTGTAGTGTACATCCTCCAGGCGGCCCTTGAAGAGGCGGCGCAGCATGGCAAAGGTCTCGCTGGATGAAGGCGCAAGGTGCGACGGCAAGTAGTGGTCCATGACCTGCGAACGCGACACCGTGATGATCGCCGGGTCCCCGAGGCGGGCCTTGATGCCGAGAGCGCGGATTCGAGCTTGTGCACCTCGTCGAGATCTCGGACTCGCTCAGCTGGCCAGTCGGGCTCGTCTCGGCATCCGGGCCAAGCAAGGCCTGCAAAAAGTCGCCGGTCCAGTCAAAGATGTCGGACGCGAAAAGGGCGGCCCAGGCCTGGTCCTGCTCTGGGGTGAAGCGCTTGACAGCCTCCACGAGGCGCATGGCGCGCTTCTTGCGGCTGACGCGGCACTTTGAGTCGATGAGGCCGAACATCATGTCGATAAAGTCGACAGTGAGCGCTCCTTTTCCTTGGGCAGGCGGCTCATGATTACCTGCAAGTGGCATGTCGGTGTTTTCGTTGTTGCCTGGGCACTGAAGGCGCTCTGGAAGGATTGGCGCACAAAGTCGCTCGGAAAGCCGTGGTGCTCGAACAGCGCGAGAGAGGGGTCAAAGGAGAAAAAGTCGAGGTCCAAGTCGAGGATCCAGTGGCTGGCCGTCAGGCGCGTCAAACATGACGCTCGTGGTGCTAACCAAAAGCTCAAACTCCTTGCGCCGCGCCTCCAAGTCGCCCTCGCAGCCGAGGATCGCCTCGACGCCGCGTTTCGAGGCGACCGAGCCTGTCCAATCTTCCACACGCTTTAGGGTGGGGAAGCACAGGACACTGTACTCGGCCGCGTTGTTTGTCGCCGTCCTCGTCCTCGTAATCGTCCTCGTCCTCGTCGTCCTCGGCCCCATCCACCTCGTCCGCGCCGCCGGGCGTGTCGAGGGGCTGGCGGCTCTGGCGCAGCGAGAGGCCAGGGGCCTTCAAAGCGGCCTCAACGGTCGCCTTTGCGCTGACGCGCTCCTGCTCGCGGGCAAGGCGGTCCTGCGGCGACGCGACGTTTCCCTCGCCGGGCGGGGGCTCGGTGATGGAAACGTTGATCTTGTAGCGACCCGGCGCGGGCCCGTTGTACTCGCCATCCAAAGTCGGAGCGCACCCAGTACACGCTGCGCACGCGCTGCGCGAACACGGCGCGCGTGATAAAGTCGCCGATCCCGGCGTGTTGCAGGTAGATGTCCTCGGCCGGCCTGGAAGCCGCCATCACCTTCCGGACCCGCGCCGGGTAGTCTTGCACGTCCATGTAGTCGCTGTGCGAGTCCACGTGCACCACCATGACATGCTCCTCTTGGCCAACGTCCTTGCGCGTCAAGCCAGAACTTTAGCACTTCGCCGTGCTGCTCCACCAGCACCACCGGCACGCGGTTTCCGCGCCCGAGCGCCTTGATGCCGTGTTTCGACCCGCTGCGCATCCAGCTGGCCAGCGCCAGCAGCAGCAGCAGCGCTGCGCTGGCCATGCCCGCCCATCTCATCCCAGTACTCGTGCGCCGCTTGCTCCCGCTGACGCGCGACAGCCTGCGGTGCGGCGTCGCGGTCATCCGCGGCCCCGCTCTTGCGCCGCCGGGCCGCGGCCCCTCCGGAGTCGCTGGCGCCCTCCATGGGCACAACGTTCATGACGTCCCGCCACACCACCACCCTCGCCTCCTCCTCCTTGCAAGATGCTGCTTTGGCAGCGGTCCAGGCTCCTTGATAGACACGCAAGCGACAGGGCTGGCCGGCAAGAGGCCGACCAGCAAGAGCCGGGCGGCGGCGGGGCTGACGGCGAGGCTGGCGCAAGCAGGCGCCGTTGGGAGAGCCCAGGCCGCTCGGCAGCCGCTAAACCCGCTCTCCGTGCGCTGCGCGGTCCTGCCGTTGCGCGCCGCGCCGCGGCGTGCAGGCCCTCGTGCACTGCCTTGGTGTGGAGCTCGCAGAGGTCTGCCGCGTTGGGGACGCGTGCCGGGAATTCGGGCTCGGCTTGCAGGCGAGAGGCTTGCGCCACTCGGAAGGCGCGCAAAGTTGCAGCACAAAGGGGCGAGTCCCCCCCTGTGTCCAAGACAGCCTGGTAGAAGTCACACCGGCCTTGGGAGTTGTTGACCAACCCCGGCGGCGGCGGCGGCGGCGGGGGCGGCAGGACCTGAGCGTGCAGCGCGATGGGCGAGCTCCTTGAGCGCGTCCTGGCCACGAGCGAAAAGGTGCTGCGGTCGTCAAGCGCGGAAGAGCCCCGCGAGTTTGAGCGCGCGTATCAAAAGCTCTTGGCATTACGGGAGCAGCTCCGACTACTGCAGAAGGGGCTGCGCAGCTGGGCGAGCAGCAGCGCAATGATGGGCGAGAGCGCGGTCGTGCTGGCGCAGGCCGTGGCCACGGAGCGCGAGACCTTTCAGCAGCTGGCCGGGGCTATAAAGCAGCAGTTGAGCGACACGTCAGCGCTCCAGTCCGTGGACAAAAAGGTGGCAACGCTGGACGGCCTTGTGGCCGAGCGCAAGCGCCTCGCCACCGTGCACCTGCTGCTAAACCGCGCCGACCGCCGCTTCAAGACCGCGGCCTCGCGCAGCACGGCCGAGCACAAGCTGGCTCCCTGGCCGACAAGAAACGCGCAGCCCAGTGCCGATACGAAGAGTTGTATGCCGAGGTCCTCGCGTCCATAGAGTTTGTGGTGCGCGAGGCGGACGTCCACGGCACGTGTAGCGTCGTGGCGCCCGAGCTCGCCAACTTTCGCAAGCTGCAGTCCGACTTTTTCCGCAACTGTGAGGAGATCGTGCAGGGCTCTGGCAAAGAGGAGCCTCGCGACCTTGGCGAGCAGTGGGACGAGTTTTTCGCGCGCGATGACGCAGGTGCGAGCGCACTCGGTGCGTCAGGTGCGCGAGTCCGCCTCGTCGCCCGCGGCCGATCCATGGCAGCGTCAAGAGCAAGACGAGGAGGATTGGGAGGAACCCGAGGCGGTCAGGCTCGCGCGAGAGCGTCAGCAACGGCAGCAGCCCGCAAAAGCAGAAACAGAAACAAAAACGAAAAAAGCAGGAGCAGCAGGAGCAGCAGCAGCAACAAGGGCGAAAAGGGAGCTCGCCTGCAGACCTCTTCGCAATGAGCGTGGAAGCTCTGCAGCAGCAAGAGAAACAGAACGGGCGCCGCAAGGGCTCGTCCGTCGCCCCGCCCCCGCCGCAGAGGCGCCAGCCGAGCGGCAAGCGTGGCAAGGGCAGTCGCGGAGAGCGCTCCACGGACGGTGAGTCTTCTTTCTCCACCAATTTGCGCCTGCCAACAAGTCGCGCGAGCCCATGGCTTCCATGGGCTCTATGGTGTCGATGACCTCCATGGTCAGGTGAGCGGAGCGTGGCCGTGCCGCGCGGTAGCGCGTTGCACAACATGAGTGACTGAAACAACCTCAAAAACCTTTGACACATCTTCCTTCGGCGCACTGATCTTCCCATTCCTCGAACTTGGCGCCTCCACGGTCAGGGTGAGTGGAGCAGGAGCGCATCGCGTAGCCTGAGTGACTGGAAAAATGTCAAACGACTTGGACTTGTTGGTCTTTGGTCTTGGTCTTGGTCTTGGTCTTGGTCGTCTTGGTCTTGGTCTTGGTCTTGCTTCTTCGTTCCTTCTGAGTCAACAGACGGTGCACGCGCTTCTTGAAGCGGTAGTGGCGGTGCTGCGTGATAACGGCGAAGAGGAAGCCTGCGATAGGCACAAAGGATTCGGAAAAGACGTTGTTGCCAGGCTTCTTGTTGCGGCTGATGTCCAGGCCAACGAGAACGATGACGTAGACACAAAGCCAGAAGGTATCGCAGATTTGCGTCAAACACAGTCTCCTAGCGCGCTGCTGTTCGTCCAGGCCTCGCCACTGCACAAGGTCCTCGAACATCCTGTCACTCTGATCGAAAAAGTAGGAAAAGCAGCAGCAGCAGTACCGCCACTTGGCTCTTCTGGCCTCCCAGGCAACCTCCTCGCTCTCCCATGTCATCGCGACCCACTCCTCGGGCGTCATGGCTGCTTGCTCGGGCGGCTTTTGGCTTTGCCGTCACGCACTGGGCCCTCAGTCCATCATCGTGGCGACCTCCAACTGCTTGAAAAGAGTTGCGGACCAACGCTGGTATCTGCCCTCGCAGCAGTGGATCAGCTCGACAAGGCCGGCGCATGGTGAACATGTGGTTCCAAAGGCAAGAGCAACGACGCGACCAGCTCCCGCAGGTGGGCATGGCCGTTTTCGGCACGTTTTTTCTTCCTGCGAGACCATGGCCACCAACTAGCTCAGCGCAATCGACGTATTGGTTCTCAAGGCCAAGCCGAGCCAAAGGCCAAATCCGAATCCCTTGCCCTTGCAAGCCCGCGCTCGCCGCGCGCAGCAGACGGCGACCCTCCACCCGCACTTGCGCGCCAGCCAGGCTGCGCCTCGCCGCCCCCTGGCAAGTGTCGCCGCAGCCACGTCCTGGCTCCCCCGCCGCCCGTCTCCGGCGGCGCGACCAGCAGGGCCCGCCCGCATTGAGCCCGCCCGCATTGAGCCCGCCCGCATTGAGCCCGCAGAGCAGCAGCGCCACAAGATGCTTCTTCTTCTTCTTCTCGAGGCAAGAATGGCCGTCCCCGGCCTTGATTGAGGACCCCAGTTTCGAATCTGCTCGCCAAGCAGGGGAGTGGGAAAGGTGAGAAGACTTCCGAAAGCCAGCGCGCACGTGCACAGCCGCGGAAAATGGCGCGGCCAGCACACACCACCCGCGTGGTCCGTTTTTGGCAAAAGCCAGCTTGGGCGGTTGCTGCTGCAGCAAGACCCCGATTTGGCCGCGGTCGCCCGCAAGAAGCGGGAGGAGAGGAGAAGCGCAGGAGAACGCAGAGAGAGAGGTAGAGGCAAGAGCAGTCTTGCAAGGGAGAGCAGCAGCAGCAGCAGCAGCAGCGGCGTCGGGAGGATGGGCGCGTTCAAGGCAGGCTTCAACCTCTTCAATGGGCTCGTGATCGTGTGCGGTCTGTGCATCGTGGGCTTGTCGATCTTCTACACGATCCGGTCCAACACGGATGGCGTCTTCGTACAGCGCGTGGCGATCTACACGCCGCTGACCATGGGTCTGGTCGTGTCGTTTCTGGCGTGCTGCGGCTGCGGCATGCGCCTGGAGAACAAGAAGGATGCTGTACATTTACGGCTTCATCCTGCTCCTCGTGGGCACCACCGTGGTCGGCGCGGGTGGCTTCCAGGTCACCGGCGTGTACTACATGAAGGACATCTCGAACGCGACGGACTACTCGGAGCTCACCAGAGGCGTCGGTGGCGCTGCATTTCCTCAGCGACTACACGCTCGGCATGTACACCAAGTGCTGCCTGGGCGCGGGCGTCAACCCGTACAAGTCGTGCGAGACCAGCAACGGGCTCTGCTTCTTTGACCAGAGCTCGGTCAACACCGGCCTGGCGACCGAGGCCGTGGGTCTGCGACCGCATCTCGGAGGGGCGAGCTCAAGCTCTGCCCGGGCACCACGAAGGAGGATGACCTGATGGAGTTCAACGACAACGTCTACAACTACATCAACAACAACTTTTACGCCGCGGCCGTGGCCCTGACGGGCTTTGGCGCCGTCCTGCTCATGACCTGCTTTTGCAGCTGTGGCCTGGCGCGCTGGGGCCAGGCCAGCAAGTAGGCTCGCAAGATGGACCCGTCGACGTAACAACAGAAGAAAAACAATTTCAACCCAGCCGTCATCCCGAGCTTGCGCTAGAGCAAGTGCATCGCTGCGTGCGTCGACGCCACTGCGCTGCGCAGCCGTACCTCTCGCGGCGGGGCCATCGCTCGCGCGCCACGTGCGCCGGGCCGGCACTCCTCGCTCTGCAACTGCAGGATGCGCCGGTTCAGCGGGCGCGCCACCCACGACGCGCCAGGCGCCCCTGGCCGCTGGCCGAGGTCCTGGCTCTGCTGCAGCTGGTGCGGCGGGTGCTGCAGGGACTGATGCCGCTGCTGCTCCTGCGCCGGCTGCCACTGTCCGCCTGTTCGTGCCGGCGCCGTCTCCGCACACAGCATGCCCGCGGGCGGGCGCTGCTCCACAGGCTTACTTGCCGCCACGGCCTGCTGCAGGACCACATTGAGGTCGATCGTCTGCAGCACCTCCTGCTGCTGCGCCCACGAGCCTCCGCTTTCGCGTGTCCCAGGCCCGCGTCGGGGCGGCCATCCCCGCGCGCGCGCGCTTCATCGCGCCCGCCGCGTGGGCGTCCTCCGCCGCCAGCAGCATCATCCCTCCGCGCGCCCCTCCGCGCGCCCCTCCCCGGCCCTCCCGCCCGCCCACCCCCCCCCCGCCCGACTGACCGACCGACCGACCGACCGACCGCCGATGTCACCGGCAAAGCGGCCGCTGGCGCACGAGGATGCGCTCGCGCCGCCGACCGTTCCGCGAACGCCGGGCCGCCCTCCGCGAAGCAAGCGCCCGCCCCTGCCTGCCTGCCTGCCTGCCTGCAGCGCCCGAGCCGCGCCCGCGCGACCTGCGAGCGCCCGTTCCCGCGCCGCCGAACGACTTTCGGTTCTGCTTGCGGCTCTCTCTTTCCCCGCCTCCTTTTTGGTGTTTTTGTGGGTTGCTCGCGCTCCTTTTCGCGACTTGTCGCCTCTGCCCCGCGCAGGTCCGTTGACTCGGGCGCCGAGGTCATTGCGTTGACCTGCGGACGTCTTGCGATCACCTGCCGACAACGGGCGACGCGGACCCCGGAGGAACCTAACCTGCGGAACGATGCCGCCCCTCATTCGAAAAAGAAAGAAAGCGCGTGCACCCGCGACACGAGTCGGACGCGAACTCGGGTGGTGGGGTCGTGGGAAGGGACCGGGCCGCGGACTCGGCCGGACCCCCATGCGACCTGGGCGAGGACTGCGGAGAAAAGGGTTGGCTGGTTGCGCGGAGGAGGATGGCGACGGCCAAGGCGGTGCCGGGGGCACTTGCGGCGCGGCTCGGACTGCCCATGAAGGAGCTGGTGGTGGCCCCCATGGTGGACGCGAGCGAGCTGCCGTTCCGGATGCTGTGCCGCAAGTATGGCGCCAAATTGTGCTGGACGCCCATGTTGCACGCGCGGGCTGTTCCGCGACAACCCGCACCGCAAGCGCAAGTTCTCGACCTGCGAAGAGGACCGGCCGCTGGTGGTGCAATTCTGCGGCCACGACAAAGATGTGCTGCTGGCGGCGGCCAAGCTGGTCGAGACGCAGTGCGACGCCGTGGACCTCAACTTGGGCTGCCCGCAAGGGATTGCGCGCAAGGGCCGCTACGGCGCCTTCTGCTGGAGGAAGTAGATTTGCTGGCGTCCATTGTGGAGCACCTGGCCAGCAACCTGGCCGTGCCGGACGTGCAAGATTCGCCTCCTGGACATCGACTCGGTGGACCGCACCATCGCGCTTGCCAAGCGGCTCGAGGCCAGTGGCTGCTCGCTACTGACGGTGCACGGACGCACCAAGGAGCAGAACAAGGCCCTTGTGGGCTCATGCAACTGGGAGGCCATCCGCAAGATCAGGGAGGCGCTGAGCATCCCCGTCATCGCCAACGGCGGCGTGGGCACCCAGGCGGAGGCACGCGAGTGCCAGGCCGCCACGGGCGTGGCCGCGGTCATGAGCAGCGAGGCCATCCTCGAGATGCCCGCGCTAGTGGCCAACTCGGATAGCCCGCTCCCGACCGTATTCCAAGTCGCGCGGGACTACGTCGCGTGGAAACGTACCCGACATCCACCCCATCGTGCGCGCGCACATGTTCAAGTTCCTGCACGGCCCGTTCACCATCCACACGGAAATGCGCGATTACTTTACCCAGCCGGGGTCGATGCGCAAGCCGCTGCCGAGTACCTTGCCTTTCTGCGCGAAGGTCGATAAGCTGGAGCGCATGCACCAGGGCGAGGGCGCGTGCACAAACGAGGCCTGCCGCTCGCAGAACGGCGCCTACGGCGCCTGGTACGACCGTTACAGAAGCGCAACCCCGCGCTGTACGAGACCTGCGAAGCCACTGGCGAAAAGGTGTACAAGGGCGCCAAGACCTCGGTCCAGGACATGCAGGCCGCGCGCCTCGCGCGCCGCGCGCGCTCAAAAAGCAGCGCAAGGCGGAGCTCGTCGCCAGCACGCTCAAGGCCAGGGAAGCCAAGCGCCGCCAGCACGAGGTGGGCTTGGAGCGCAAGCGCAAGCGCGAGGAGGGTCCGAGGGAGGCAGCTCTGTGGCCGCGTCGAGCTAACTAGTCGCCGCCGCCGCCGCCGCCGCTGCCGCCAGCCCCCTCGCCCGACTTTGCCTGGTCCTTGGCGCGCAGGAGGAGGTCGGCGCGAACCGCTTTAAAGCGCAGCGCGCATGCCTTGGCCGAGCGTCCCGGAATTTCAGACGCGATGCTGCGCCACCGCTCCTTGGGGTCTGGCAGTTTACCAAAGCGCTGCATGCCCTCCTCCAGGAGCCGCTGTTCCTGGGCGCTCCACGGCCGCTCCTCGGCCGCCGCTCTACCCTTCTGCTCCGGGAGCGGTGCCGAAGGTGCCGCTGCCGCTGGCTGCTGCTGCTGCTGCTGCTGACTGCAGCTTGATCTCGGTGGCCTTCGCCGCGTAGGCTTGTGCACTCCGGTGCACTGAAGAACCGCCATTCATGTACTGAGCGACCATTGCCCACCGGTTGCGCGCGCCGCCCGGGTACTTGTTGAGCGCCTTGCTGAGCAGCGACAGCTCCTTGTCCGACCACGGCTCTTCGCTCCCGCCCTCCGCGCCGCCGCTCCCGCCGCCAAGCCGGTCAAGCTGCTCCAGCCGGCGCTCTTTGCTGCGCCGCGCGAGTCGGCGAAGCGTGACGAGCGCCGCGCCCACAGATTCCGCATCGCTGGCGGCCTCAAGCGCCGCCACGACGCCCTGGAGCTGCTCGGTCGACGCGAAAGCGCTCCCGCGGACCAGGTCGATGTCGGCGAGGAGCGCCGGGAGAAGTGCCGGCCCGTCCTGCAGCGTGCCAGCGTCGGAACACGCTGCCAGTCTGGCGGCCGCGCGCTCTCCGAGTTTTGCGCGCCGCATCTTATCTGACTCGCGCTGCGCCTCCTCCTCCCGAACCCGGGCGGCCTCTTCGGCGGCCTTGGCGCGCCGTGCGGCCTCCGCGGCCTCCTCTGCCTCGCGGTGTGCGGCTTGGCGCGACTTGCGCTGTTGATCTTTCAGTCGTCGCGCCGCCTCGATTCGGCGACCGCCTCGCGCTCGCGCTCGACTGCGGCGGCCGCGGCGGCCGCCTCTTCACGCCGCTGGGCTGCGCGCTGGCTCCACCAGCGCGGCAGGCGGACCGGCGCAAAGATCAGGCTGAAGAAAGCGTGTCGAGCGGGCGCGGGGGCTCAAGAAGCCCCTCGGTCTCGAGCTCGGCGAGGACCATGAGCAACGCGCGCTTCTCTTCCTCTTCCTCGGCCGCCTCCACCGACGACGACGACGACGACTTCAGCTGGGACGCTTTGCGGCGCGGGCGGTCTTTTTTCGCGCGCAGCGCCTGAAGACGGGACTGCACCTCCGGGTGCTGCGCTGCGCGCCGCCGGTATGTGTCGCGCAGGACCATAAACTGCAGAGCGCTCGCGAGCACAAGCGCGGCCAGCAGAACGGCTCGCGGGTCCGTCTTGGGCTGGTACTTGGCCTGGTAGTACCGCATCTGGTTGTACATTTGCTGCTCGGGGTGCGCCAGGTAAAAGTCGTAGCTCTCGCGCCGGTCTGCGTCGGACAGCACCTCGTGCGCCTCCGCCAGCTGCGCAAACTTTGCCGTGGCAGCCTCTACATCGCCGCCCGCCGCGGTGGCGCGGTCCGGGTGGTGCTCCATGCTCAATTTTCGGTACGCGCGCTTGATGTCGCGCGTCCCGGCGTCCGCCTCCACCCCGAGCACCTCGTAGCAATTCCGGTCGCCACAATACATGTCCACAGCCGCGCTGCTGGCCACCGACAGGACAAGCACCAGCATCGTGAGAAGGAGCGATACTCGCGATACCCGCGGCCGCGTTGGCGCCGTGCCCCGCGCCTCATGGCCGCTGCAGCCCGCATCGCACCCGCCAGCGCTGCCAAAGCGATGGTTTGCCGATGAGCCTGGCGGTTGTTGGCGGACCGGAACGAGGTCGATGTCGATTGAGGCTGATCGAGGTCGCTTGAGGTCGCGAGGTCGATCGAGGTCGAGTGAGGTCGCGAGGTCGATTGAGGTCGAGTGAAGTCGCGAGGTTGATCGAGGTCGGGGGTCTCGAGCCGAGCTTGACGTGTCAATCAAGGGCTATCTGGCGACACGCAGCCGCAGCAAGTGAAGTCGGGCGACCGGTCCAAGTCTAGAGAGAGATGTGCATCGATCGAGGGCAGAGCAAAATTGGGTTGGTTGGCACAGCAAGGTCAGTGAATCTTCAATCGATCGATCGATCGATCGATCGAACGGTCAGAGGATGAGCGAGCAACGCTCCCGCAGCGCCTCCGGGCTCGAACCCTTGAGCTCCTTGGGCAGGTGCGGCGGATCCGCGACAGGTCGCCGTCGTACCGCTCGGCCAGCTCGGCCAACCGGCGCTCGAGGCGCGGCGTCCAGCGCGTCAACTTGTCCCGTTTGCTGGCCTGGAGCAGCGTCTTGTGGCGGCTCTTGATCTGGTTCTCCGTGCGGCGTGGCAGGTATTCGCGAATCCGGGCCCACTGGTTGCCGATGCTAGCGTGCATATCCAAGATGCATCGGTCCTCCTCGGCGCTCCACGGCTCGCGGCTAATGCTGGGGTCTAGGCTGAGCGTGTACCGCTCGCGGCACTGCTTGGCCGTGCGGCCCGGGATGTAAGCGGCAACCTGCGTCCACGAGACGCGGCTGGACACGCTCGTTGTGCTATCGATGGCCGGGTTGGACCGCAGGAAGGCCGAAACCTGCTCCACCAAGACGGCGTCTTCGGCTGGCGTCCACGGGCCCTTGATGAGGCCTGGCTGCAGCACCTTTTGCCACCGCTGCGAGCACTGCCAGTGCGTGCGGCCGGGGACCGACTCGGCGATCCGCTTCCAGCTCCGGCAGCCCAGCTGCTCGACCGCCTGCACCAGCGCCTTGTCCTCCGTGGCGCTCCAGGACCCGGCGCGCCGCTTTAGCCCGACAGATCGGGACCGCGGCACGACTGGCTCCAGTTCGGCGTCCGAGAGCCGAGCGCTTGCGCTGCAGCAGCGCCGGGTGCCGCTTGCGCGCCGGCGAGGACGTTGTGCTGCGGGGCGAGGGGGCGCACTCGGACTCGGAGGCCCACGACCGCGGCGTGGAGGGCCCCTCCCAGTCGTCGTGCGCCCACGAGGCCGCCGACGGCGACGACGGCGTGTCCGTGGACGAGGCCACGGACGCCGCCGACGCCACAGAGACGATGTCGTCCTCGCCCTTCAAGCTCAGCTCACTGGCCTCCGTCCAGTCCAGCCCGGACACCTTGGGCTGCAGCAGCGGCGGCAAGGGCACGACCAGGGCCTCGCCCCCGCTCGCCACCTTGGCCGCCTCCTCCTTGTCCTCCTCGTCCTCGAAGAGGCAGTCGACGACCTCGAGGAGCATATCCATGTCGACGTCCATCGCCGCGTCCCAGGCGCCCATCTCGATCAGACTCTGTTAGTCCGGACTTGTCGTCGAAGCCGTCTCTTTCTTGTGGCCGACCGCCGTCCAAGAGCAATTGGCAGAGCGGAGCTAGTCGGAGCACAGATCGACCGCTCTGGAGAAGTTTCAGGGTTTGCTGGCGGCAGGCGGTCAATACTGGGGCGCTCTTTCTCACTGGCAGATTGGCATGTGGGGTGCCCCGACGCCCTGCACGTGGCCTCGCTCAGCGCCAAAACTGCAGCCCGGATGAGAAGAAGGTCGCGCAGTTCGGCAGAGTTCGGCAATGACGGGCGCTGACTGCCAAGCATCGGAACGACCGTGGTCAAGCCCGCCGCCTTTCAAGGAGCAGGCACGATTCGGAGGGGGCAATGAGCTCCCGCCGCCCACCGCGAGCGCGTGGCAGTGTGATGGCTGCATTTGCACGGCCCCTGGCAGCGTGCGAGGAGTGAGTGAGAGCTGGTGAGCGAGCCAGCCAACCGAGCCAGCGTGCAAGCGAGCAAGGCGCGGAGAGGGAGTGGGAGAGCGTTCCGAGCGAGGCTGCTGCCTGCGACGCGTCCCCTACATACGAGTGTGGTTCAGCGCGACCGGTGGAGAGGACAGCAAATGTGGAGTCCCCTGACAGAGAGACATAAACGATGATCGATCAACGATGGCTTCCATCCCCGCGTTGCCTTCACTCAGCCTCATCAGTCAGCCAGCCAACCTGTCAAGTGGGCATCACGGGACTTCGTGACGACCTGGGAGAACCTTGGTCAACGCTCCCTCATGTTGCATGCGTTCGGGGGGCTCTGGCGAAAGAAATCGACCAACCTTCCCTGCCATGCCCATGCTGTCCGCGCCAGCCAGGGCCCCCTTTTGCTTGCTTGGCTGCGCTGAAGGGGCGAACGCCCTGCATCGAGTCTTTGAGGCCCTGCACATCGAGTCTCCGCGCGTGCTTGCGCTGCGTCACAGTTCACCGCCATCTCTCTCTCTCTGCCATGAGTATGGTAAGTTCCTTTCGCACGAGTCGTCGCAACAGAACCCGCGTAGTCTGCTCTGAGAGCCTCTGTGGAAACGCGTGGTTTGGTGTGGGAGAGACGCCCGTCACGCGCAGGCTTTTTTTGCGGCCGTTGGAAACCGTGGGAAGATTATGGCGGCCCGGTCCCATCGGTGCTGTTCTATGATGGTTCTGTAGTGGTTCCATGGGAAGATTTTTTTTTCTTTTTTTTTTCTTGTGGGACGCTGTTGGGACGGAGGAGGAGGAGGAGGAGGAGAGCGGCGATGATGCTCCGCGTCTGTAGCCTCGCGGCGGTGGTGGCGCTTGCGGCGACGGCGGATGGGCTCAAGCTGGAGGCGCGCGCCGCGGCGGACGGCGGGTGCGCGTACGGGTGTGTTTCACGGGGAAGAGCAGCTGCTGGAAAGCGCTCCCGTGGCCTTTGCCACTGGAGGGCGGTGGGATGCGCTGGCCTGCGATGGCGCCACGCAGGCGTCCGGCCCAGGCTGGACTGGACTGGAGATGACGCTCCATGACGCGGACGGACCGGTGTTTAGACTGCAGGCGCGCAACCTGCAGGGCTCTGAAGGCGACGTCGTTCTGGCGTACCGCGCGCTGCGCAACGTGACAGGCGGGCTGGACGACCAGAACCAGCTCCTGGGATCCTTTCCGGGCTTCACGAGCTCGCCTCTCAAGGGCCGTCTGTCCTGGCATGGCAGCTTTGTGCAGCCCCTGCGCCGCTGCGCCGACGGCACGCAGGGCGGACCCTGCGTCCTCTTCGACGAAGCCGACCCCACGCACGGCACTGCCGTTGTCCTGTCCGCGCTTGACCACTTTCTGGAGACGAGTCGCTCGAGCAAGCTGCACGACGGGCGCGACGCGGTCTGGGTCGGTGGCAGCGTCGGGAGTCTCAAGATGCTGCCCGCGGGGCTTCGAGCACGCATTGGGGCAGCGGGGCATCTCGGGGCTGGTGCGGGCATGGGGCGACGCGCAGCGGCGCTGGCACGGGACCCGGCGCGTGCGTGACATCACGATTGAAACGCTGGGCTACCAGACTGACAATGGCGCGCAGTACTGCTTTGGGTGCGGCTCGGAGCGCTGCGACACGGTGCTCCTGGACGTTCTTGGGCGCCTCAAGCAGCAAGGCGTCCCGGTACGGTACCTGAGCTACCAGAACGCGTGGTGGCACACGACCGGGTCTGCGCCCTGGTGCGTGAGCGACTGGGACTGGGTCGAGCACAAGGTGCCCATGGGCGTGCCGAACTTCCAGAAGGCGGCCGGCGTGCCGCTCCAGCTGTACGCGCCCTACTTTTGCGAGCAGACGAAATACGCGGCTCACTTTGAGTTCGAGGAGAGCGACCCGACGCTGCCCACTTGCGGCGGATACCGCTTCAAGGAACCGGCGCCAGAGGACAGCCGGCGCTTTTACGACTGGTTTTTCCGCCTGGGCGCCTCGTACGGCATGAGCTCGTTGAGGCCGACTTTATGAACCAAAACCTCAACTGCGTGCCGCGCTTTCTTCGCGAGGTGGGCGCCGCCGAGGGGTACCTCGACGGCATGGCCGGCGCCGCAGCGGCGCAGGACCTCTCGGTACAGTGGTGCTTTGCTAGCCCGTCCGCGCTGCTTCAGACGCTGCGCTACCCGGTCGTCACCAACCTGCGCGCCAGCTTTGACTACTATTACGGACGCTCGTGGGACACGGGTGCCAGCTCCTTGCTCATGTGGGCGCTGGACGTCGCGCCTAGCACGGACACATTCTGGACCAGCGACAACGGCGCCGCCGCCACCGCGCTGGGCGGCTGCGACAAGAAGCGGGGCTGCCCCGAGGACCACGGCGACAGCGGCTGCGAGCTTCACACCATTCTCGCCATCCTTAGCACTGGCCCCGTGGGCTTCAGCGACGCTATCAACCGCACGGATGTGGCGCGCATCACGCGCGTTTGCACGACAGACGGCGTCCTGCTGCGCCCCGACAAGCCGGTGACCGCCTTTGACGCGCACATTTGGGCCAAGCACCGACTCCTGCAGACGTTTAGCGCCGCACGCTCCGCGTCGCCCGGAAGCGGCGTGCTCGGGTACCACGTTCTTGGTCACTACATACAAGACGGCCCCGTATCCTTCAAGCTCGACGAGCTGTGGCCGCGCCCCGCGCCCAGGAGCGAGTGGCTTGTCGCCCGCGACCCGCACAAGAACGCGGCCTGCGCCACGCACGGCGCCGCTCTCGCCTCCTGCGCGTCCGGCGTCCACGCGGGCCAACAGATCGCTCTCGAGGCCCGCGCCGACCCGTTCAAGCCGCAGCTGCTCCTCGTCGTGCCGCGTTGCCAAGGTGGCTGGGCGCTACTTGGCCAGGTCAGCAAGTACGTGCCCACCTCGCGCGACCGCTTCGAGGCCGTCAAGTGCCTGCAAACTGGAGACGCGGGCCCAGCCAGAGCCGGAGCCGGAGCCGGAGCCGGCCCGGCGCTGCGCCTCATCGTGCGCGGCGCGCCCGACGAGGTGCTCCACCTCAGCTTTGCAAGCCCGGACGACAAAATTCACGTGCTTCGCGTGACGCTGCCCGCGTCGGCGGCGCCCGGCGGCCCCGCCTGGCGCCGCGAGGCAAGTCTCGTGGTCGAGTACCCGCCCCGGCCTGCACTGGAGGCAGCCTAAATTAACTAAATCAAGACAGCTCCTGTTTAGCACCCGCGATGCACGAGCGTCAGAAACGGCACGACGACGCGCAGGTTACCCGTTCGTGGAGGCTTCGCGAGCTCTGCGGCCTCTGCTGCGCCGTCAACGGTCGAGGACCGTCGTCGTCGCAAGGACCGCTTGCAGCCTCCTTTCGCTGTTCCTCCTCCTCGCTCTCCTCACTCTCCAGGGGCGGCGGCGGCGGCGGCTCGTCGTGATCGCCTTCGCTCGAATCTTCCAGGGTAGCGTCGTCCTCGATGTCCGCCTCGTCAGGCGGCGACGGCGGCGGCGGCGGCGGCGGTGGCGGCCGGCCAAACTCGCGCATTTAGGTCTCGGACGCTCCGCGCCTCAAGCTTCTCGAGCGCGGCGTAGTCCACACCGCGCGCAGCTGGCGCCTCAGCTGGCGCAGCCACGTGGCCGTCCGCGCTGTCGGCCGCGGCGGCTGCAGCGCGGCCTGTGCCCGTAATCTTGGTCTTGAGCGTTGCAAACAGCTTGCGGTAGCCGTGCCGCTTTTTCGTTGTCATCCCCGTGCCAGACGGGCTCCCGTCTTCGACCTCCTCGGTCGCGGCCGTTGTCGCCGCTCTCGCGGCCCCAGCGCTGCGCGCCTGCTTCGGCGGCGATGGATCCGGCGCCGAATCGGCCGTAGCGCCATAGTGCCGCACCAGCAGCTCGGCAATCTTGCGCGCATTGGTCCTCGATCTGAAAGAATCTGCGGTCTCGCCCCCACGCTTACTCAGCACCATAACTCGCCCGGCCCAGTCTTCAGCTGCGACACGAGCCGTGCCCTCCGTCCTTCGCAACATCCCAAGCAGCGACTCGAGCGCCTCCCTGCGCGGCTCCTCAAGGCGCTCCAGCGCAGGCGCGAGTCGTAAGAACACATCGCGGTCGTTTCCGCCTTTGCTCTGCAACTCGCTCACCTCGTTGGACTCGAGCGTCTCCAGCAGGCCGCGTTGCTCTCGCGCGGCAAAAGCGGGCACCGGAGTAGTGTGAGCTCAAGCGCATCCAGCTCCACGCTCGGCTCCGCCTCGCCCTCCGTCGCCGCCGAGGAGGAGGCCAAGTCCTGCAACAGCGCCGCCACCGCCGTCTCCGACACCGCGTCCATCGCCGAGCCCCGAGTCGCGCGGCCACTCGCAGCAAACGCGCACTGCGCCGCGCCTTCTCGCTCCTGCAGCCGCCTGCTGAGCCGCGTCACTATCTGGAGTGCGAGACCTGGAGGATACTCCTCCCGCGGCGCTGGCACTGGCGCCTGCAGCGTCCGGTTGGACCCCGTCGCGGCCTGCATCTTGCGCCGTAGGGCGTCGCTCGCGCTCGACGCCGCAGCCGCCGGTTCTGGCGCCCCTCGCCGAGCATAGCTCAGCGGCTCGCGTCCGTGCCCTCCGTCCGAGCCGCCTCCATCGTCCTCCTCGCCACCGCTGCCACCGCCGCCGCCGCTGCTCGTCTGGGCGCCGCGCTGGTGCGGGCTGCGCTGCTGCTGCTGCTGCCCCTGCTGCTCCTGCGGCCCCTGCTGCCCCTGCTGCCCGGCGTCCGGCGCGCGGCGGTAGCCTCGGCATCGCCTTCGCCTTCGTCCCCTGCTCGTCCCGCCAGCGCCCAGGCCCTCCCCCTGTGACGCCCCGCGAAGCTTCTTCACCGGCCGCTCACGTCACATTGGGCCTCACGTCACGTCAAAGGCGACGTGGACAGGTAGTCTGCCGCTCTTGGCGCATCGTGCCAGAAAGAGGAAGGAGCAGGGAGCCGCTTTTGGCAAGTGCGCGAGCGCGACGAGGATGGGGGCAGGCGAGTCGAGCCTGAGCGGCACCAAGGTGACCGTGGGCGGGCGCGAGGTGACGCTGCAGCGGCAGCTCGCCGATGGCGCGTTCGGGTCCGTGCACTTGTGCGTGGACGAGCGAGGACGGCGGCGCGCCCTCAAAAGGCTGATTCTGCAGACGGAAGCGCAGCGCGAGGACGCCCAGCAGGAGGCGATGTGCCACCGCAGGGCGCGCAGCAGCGCAGAGCCCGCCCGGGCCGGCCGGCGATGGCCATGTGATGCGGCTTCTCGCGAGCGCGATGGTGGAGTCGCCGCGGGTTCCAGGAGCCCGAGAGATGTTTATGCTGTTTCCGCTCTACAGCCGATCGCTGCAGCAGGTCATCACGGAGGAGGGCCCGCTGCGCGCCTCCAAGCTCGTGCAGATCCTCTTGGGCATCTGCCGGGGCTTGGCCACCCTCCACAGTTGCGACCTGAGCCACCGCGACCTCAAGCCAGGCAACGTGCTGCTGAGCGCGGACGGCGTGCCAGTGCTCATCGACCTCGGCAGCTGTGAGCCTCTGCACGTCAAGATCAAGGGCCGGCGCGCGGCCTTGGAGGCCACAGAGCGCGCCGAGGAGCGCAGCTCGGCGGCCTTTCGCGCGCCCGAGCTCTGGGAGGTCGACCGGCGCTGCACGCTAGACGGCGAGCGCATTGACGTGTGGGCACTAGGCTGCACCATTTTCGCGGCGGCCTTTGGCCGAGGCTACTCTCCCTTCGAGCACCCGATCCGCGGCCTGGAGGTGCTGGCCATCAAGAACGGCAAGATTTGCTTCCCAGAGCGCGCCGAGGGTCTGAGCAAGGCTCGCAAGGTGCGCCCTGGGCTCGTTGCACTCATCCAGAAGACCTTGCAGGTCTCCGCGTCCCGGCGGCCCTCGGTCGCCCAGGTGCGACAGCAGCTGGAGGCGCTGTCCCCGACGCAGGCCGTCCCCGCAAGCCAACAGGTGTAAGCAACAATCAATCAGCGGTCTCAGGCTGCTGCTTGCACGCAGGCCTCCTCCAAGGCCTGGTCGCTGTCAGTCAAGTCGGCTGTCAGGTCAGTCTGCTGCGCTCACCAAATCTCACCATGAGCAAAACGCGCTGACTCGTTGTTGCGCTGTTGTTGTGCACGAGCCGAGAGCGCGCGACGCGGCATGGCGATGCGCGCGATGGACGACGCCTGCGTGGGAGAGCTGGTGGAGGCCGTCGAGCGGCACCTCGACGTGCTGCTGCGGTTCGGGCGCGTCGACATGAACGCCGAGGCGGGCGAGGCGCTGCCACTTGTTTTGGAGGCGATCTGCCACGATCTGCAGCAGCTCGGGCCGAGCGCGCGCGGCTGGGTCCAGGCGCAGGGGTGCGCCACGGCGACTGCGACGCGCTGGTCAGGGCGCTCAAGACGGAAAAGGTGCCCGGGAAGAACGGCAAGGTGCATCGCAAACTGCTGGACAAGGTGCGCACCTTGTTGCTGAGCAACCGCAAAAAGGGCTCGCCGTCCTCGATCTTGTGCGCCATATCTCGGCGCGCCAAGGAGCTGGACGACCTGACGGTGTCTTTAGAGGCTCTTGTGGCGCGCGGGGCGGCGATCGCGGCTGCGGAGAGGGACGAGATCGGTCCTATTCTGGACCACCTCCATGTGGCGACGGACCGCCTGCGAGGGCTCTTTCCCGAGCTGCACTTTGAGGCCGGCTCCACCTTGCCGGGCTCGCCAAACGACGACGATGCGCACCACGGGGGGCCGGGCTTTGGTGACTACGGCGGCCGCGGCTACGGCGGCGGCGGCGGCGGCGGCGGCGGTTACGGCGGCGGCGGACGCGGCGGCGGCGGCGGGGGGGGACGAGTTTCTAGGTTTTGACGACCACGGCATGGGGCCCTATATGGATGACCTAGCCAAGGAGTTGGGCGCTCTGGACGCGGAGAAAGACAGGGGCTCGGTCGATCAGCTTGCCTCCCAGCTGGACGGCGCGTCCATCGGCTACGGCAAACCGGCCAAGGCCCGGGCGCAGCCTCCGAGCAAAGCCGCCGAGACCGCGGCCGCGGCGTCTACAAGCAAGGCGGCGGCCAGCAAGAAGGTCGTGCGCGACGCGCTGTCAAAGGGCGTCCAATAAACGGTGACCATCACGAAACTGCATTTGGTGTTAAGCGGCATAGATGCCGGAAACCTCAGAAACCACCTTGCCATGCCCGTCCGCGTCCCTCTCTCTACCTTGTGCACAAACTGCTCGGGCAGCGGCAGTTCCACCTTCTCGCCGTCGTGCTCAAACGCCGCGTTCATCTCGCTGCTGTTCGCCGCGACCACCATGAAATCCTCAAAGGCCACGCACGCCTCCGACAGCTCCAAAAGCACGCCGTCCGTCTTGTCAATGCTGATGCTGGGCGCCACGCCGCTCACAAACACCTTGACCCGCTTGCAGTTGCTCACCTCCACGGTGCCGATCACGTCGGTCACGTGAAGCTCGACGCGCTCGCAGCCTTCAAGCTGCACATTGGCGCACTTGCCATCCACGCGCACCACCGTGCCCTTGCTGCCGTACACGTTCACGGCGTGCATGGTCTTGGGCGAAATCGTCACCTCGCCCGCGCCGGCCTTGTCCAGGGTCCACGAGTTGCGCGCAAACTTGGCCTCCACGGTCTGAGCCGATTCGGCGGCCGCCGCCGCAGGCTTGGGGGCCGCCGCCGCTGGCTTGGGCGCCGCCGCCGCAGGCTTGGGGGCCGCGGCGGGCGGTGCAGGCGCAGGGGGGGCCGCTGGGGCCGGAGTCGGGGCCGGGGGGGCAGACTGGCCAATCATCTTGGAGGCCATGCGGCCCAGCGACCTGCGGATCGTCCAGTGCGGCGCGCCGTTAGCATTCTGCGTCTTGGCCCACTTGTTCTTGCTCGAGTACATCCTTGGCGTCGGTCTGCGCTGCGCCCGCCCTCGCCTGTCCCGCCTCTCTCGATCTCTTGCCGTGCACACGCCAGCGAGCCCCAACCGCGGTGTGCAAAAGATCCGGACCAGGCTCCTTGGCATGGTGCTGGGCTCGACGGTCGTGGCGCAGCACGGCGCTGCGCTGCGCTGCGGCGGCTGGCTTGTTGTCGCCGAGTCCTCCAGAGCTGGGCACTGGCAGTCCTAGTCATGCGCTTGGCCGTCGGGGTGGCTTGGGAAGCGGTGGGGTTGCCGGAGCGTTCGTGGAGGACGCGGAAGTGGGCGGGTTCTTGGGTGGCGACCCGCTCTCCGGGGATTGCCGCGAGAAGATCGTGTCGCACACGGAGGCCGAGATTCGACGAACGGCGGTGCCGGCGCCGCCCAGGGCGTCCATGGACTCGGCTGAGAAATGCATGGCCGAGCTTGTGAGCACGTTGGACATGTCCTTGGTTGCCTCCAGGCCTTCTGCGAGAGAATCCGCGATAGACTCGCCGAAATGCACGGCGTCCATGGTCATTTCGCTCACCTTGCTCTCGATCTGCTCCCACTGCTCATTGGCGCGCCCAAAGAAGGCGAGGAAGCCGCTGCACGACTCGTGCGACGTGACGGGCAGGGCGGCTTGCTCAATCTCGTCCCAGGTGACCAGATCGAACATCTTGACCATGTTCTTGAGCCCTGCGTTGAACTCGTTGTACTTTGACCCGGCAAAGGCCATCCACTTGTGCTGCATGATGGCAGGAATGTCTGCCAAGCGCCTCGCGGGGTCTTTGCGCAGCAACTTGCGCAGCAAGTCGGAGGAGCGCATGAACTGCAGCTTCCCCAGAAGAGTCGGGTTTGGGGAAGAACAGCTCCTTGTCGCTCGTCAGGTCGGCGAGCACCTTGGCTCGCTGCTGTGCGCCATGAAACGGCAGGTGCCCGTTCATGAGGTACAAGGTCATGCTTGCGGCCCAAATGTCCGCGGCCTTGGCGTCGTACTGTGCGCCGTCTTTGCTTTGCTTGCAGCTCTCAGGCGAGAAGAACAGCAGCGTGCCGCGGCCAAAGCCGCCGTGGCAGTCCAGCATGTGCCCGTTCGGGTCCTCCATCGCGCCAGGGCTGCTGCTGGTCTGCTTGGACACCCCAAAGTCGATCAGCTTGATCTGGTCGCAGTCTTTCCGGAGAAGGATATTGGAAGGCTTGATGTCGCCGTGCACAATGCCGTGGTGGTGCAGGTATTCGAGACCGGACAGGATTTGCGCAAAGTAGAGCGCGCTCTGCTTCTCAGTGAACACATGGTGCGCCTTGGCCTGCCCGGACCAGTAAGCGCCGTCCATCATCGTGAGCTCCAAGTCCGAGATGAGCTCGCGCCCCTCGATGTACTCCATCACGATGGCGATGCCCTCAGCCGCGCGTCAGGCTTGCGAGGTCGAGAACCTCCTCGAAGTGCCACCAGCGGGTGGTCGATGCGTCGCAGAATCGCGAGCTCGGTGCGCACCGCATTCGTGTTTCTTACGGCTCGGGCGACTCATGCGCCGCGAGCTATCCAGCTCTTTGAGCGACACGCCCTGCACGATGCGAAAACGCGGCAGGCTTGCCGCTCCCGGCGTCCACCGCCTTGAAGACCGCGGCCTCACCGCCACTGCCCAACTCGTCACAATCTCGTACTGGTTGATCTTGGCCCCAAGTAGTGCTTTCGCCAGCATGGACTCGCGCCGGTTTGCCTGCGCGGTCGTCGCGCTTCTCGCGCTCCCGGCCCATGCCAGACTCCGCCTGCTTCCAGACCCGCGGCGGCTCTCCGAGTCGGGCTCCCCTTGTCTTCCTCCTCCTCGCCGTGCTGCCCGCCGCTGGCCTTCCGCTCGGCCAGGCCAAAGGTCTGCCGCAAGCGGCCAGACCAAGTGCGCGCCGGCCCCTGCATCGCGAGCGTCCCGAGCCGCCTCCAAGCGAGCCACTGCTACCGCGAGACAAAGGTCAATGGCCAGCGAGCGCTAAAGGCGCCAAAGACGCGGCCAGCCAGTCTCAACGTATCGTCGTCAGACAGCGTCGACCGGCGACGATGGCGGCGATGGCGGCGGCCTTCCGAACGTCACAGTCGCCCTTTCACGCGCAACGGATGAAAAAAAAGAAAAGAAAATAGACCTGGCCGCAAACTCCATCTTCCAAGCTGGACGACGACGAGGACGGACGACGGCATGGCGGCGGACGACGCCGACGACGGACCGGTGCAGGCGCTGCGCGACGTGGCGCGCGTGGACGGCCAGGAGGCGCGCCGGCTGCTGGCGGCGCACGGCGGGAGCCTTGAGGTGAGTGCGACCCGAGGGGCGGGCGAGCGAGTGACGAAATGTTTGGGCCTCAAGCTGACTGACCCGTGCGCCCGCGCAGGCGGCCATGAACGAAGCGCTCGCGGAGAGCGGGGTGGCGGCGGAGGGCGGCATCCGGCGGAGGCGCGGCAGTGACGACGGCGGGCAAGGGCAAGCGCAGGGGCGCGCAGCGCCGGCTGATGACGACGCCGCGACCGAAGAACGCAGACGAGCGCACGCGGACGGGCAGGCGTTGGCATTTCCGTGGAATGTGGGTCGCTCTGCTCGGATCCTTTCTCGTGGCGCCCTTGCGCGCTCTCACTGGCGTGAACGGTGACGTCGACAAGCTGACCGCGACACAGCACTTTTTGGATCAGTGGGAAGCGCTGACTTCGAGCGGTGGCGAGGACGCGCCCCGTGTGCAATTTGCCGCGACGTCGTTCCGCGAGGCTATGGCCGAGGCCGCGCGCACGGACAAGCTGTTGATGGTTTACCTGCACTCGAACCAGCACCCCGACACGCGGGGCTTTTGCACTGACGTGCTTGGAACGGACGAGGTGTGCGCGCTCGTGAACGAGAGATGGTGGCCTGGGGGGGCGCGATCGAGTACGAGGACGCGTACGCGCTGAGCGTGAAGATGCACGCAGGGGCCTACCCGTTCGTGGCCATTGCAACCACCAGCGGACGAGCGCGGCATTAAACCGACGCTGCTGGACCGCGTGGAGGGCCAGCTTGAGTTTGGCTCGCTACTGGGCAAGCTCAGGCGCGCCACAGCAGCATGGCTACGTCCTGGCCGAGCGCGCCGCCACGCGGTTCGAGGCGCAGGAGCGCCAGCGCCTCCGGGAAGAGCAGGACCTTGCGCTCCAGCAAGCCATGGAGAGGACCGGCGCCGCGACGAGGAGCGCGAGCGCGCCGAGCGCGAGGCGCGCGAGCGCGAGCAGGCCGAGGAGGCGCGGCGCGCGGCCGAGGAGGCCGAGGCGCAGAAGCAAGCGGCCGAGGCGCGTGACGCAGTGGAGCGCAAGCGCCAGCTTGTGCCTTCCGAGCCGGAGAACGTCAAGGGGCAGGTGACCGCGATCCGCTTTCAGCTTCCCACCGGCGCGCGGTTCCAGCGCCGCTTTGCGCCGGACAACTCTCTCGAGCAAGTGCGCGCGTTCGTGGACTGCGAGCTGCACGACTTGGGCTCGGAGATCAGCAACTATGCGATGGTGCTCAACTTTCCCAAGAAGACCTTTGGGCCGGAGGACGACCAGACACGGACGCTCGCCGAGTGCGACCTTGTCCCGCAGGCTGTGCTATTCATCCAGGACTTGGACTCTTAGAAACCTCTCTCTCTCTCTCCTACTACTACTCGTCTACAGGTAGCTGCTTGCGCACGGTCGCCGGCACGCCGGCGACCATCACGCCGGCCGGGACGTCCTTGGTGACCACGGCGCCCGCCGCCACGACCACGTCGTCCCCGATCGTCACGCCGGGGCAAACCACAGCGCCCGCACCAAACCAGCAGCGAGCTCCGATAGTGATGGGCAGGCTCTTTTCCGGGAAGCCCTTGGCCGTGCGCTGCTTGGCACTCATGGGATGGTTGGGCGTCACGAGCATGCAGTTGGGCCCGAAGAGCGTGTCCTTGCCAATGCTGACGACCGCACAGTCCAAGACCACGCAGCCAAAGTTCATAAAGACGCCCGGCCCCAGCCGGATGTTGTACCCGTAGTCGCACTGAAAGGGTGGCTCGATGCGCGCCCCCGCGCCCGCCTCGCCGACCAGCTCACGAAACACGCGCTCCCGCAGCTCCTCGTCCTCGGCGAGCGTGAGCTTGTCTATCGCGCGCTCTGGGTCAGCCAACCACTCGTAGTTCTCACCCACCGCGCGCCCGCGCAGCCACAAACCTACTGAACAGCGCGCAGCCGTCATGCGCCACGCCGCGCTCTGTTCGCAGCACGGTGTCGTCCGGCAAGTACAGCTCGCCCTCGAGCATCTTGCCCTTCTCGGCGCTCTTGCGTCCGCGCGAGGCCTCGGCGCGCGCGATCCACCTCCCGACCCGCCGCTGCGCGCACGCGGCCCCAGTCCACGGCCACCAGCGCGGCCGCCAGCGCGGCCGCCGCGCCCACGAGCGCCCACTCCTCGCGCATCGTCCGCCACTGACTGCGCTCGCGTCCGCCAAAGACGTGACACAGGCGCCCGTGTCACGTCAAGCGGCGAAGGTGGAGCGCAGCAACGGTCGCGGGGCCAGCCATGTACGTGCGCGTGAAGCGGCGCAACCAGACCGTGTTCCTGCGCACGGCCGTGTCGGACTCGGTGCAGAAGGTCAAGCAGCGCCTCGGCGAGGTGCTGGCCGTGAGCCCGGATGACATCAAGATCTACGCGGAGGACAAGGTAGGCCGCGCCATGGGCGGGGACGCGCGCGGTGGCCGCGCGCGGTGGGCTGACGGGAGCGCGTAGGAGCGCGTGTTGGAGGATGAGGCCACGCTCGGGGGCCTAGAGGTGCGCGACGAGGCGGTGCTGTACTGGGCGCGACGCATTGACGGTAGGTTTCCAAGGGCCTGGGCGGGCGCGCGGCAGAGCAGGGAGGGGCCGCTGACGCGCGCGACTGGCAGGCAGCAGCTTTGAAGCGCCTTGATACGGCACTAGGAAGATTCTTTTGGCCAGCTCGAGCTGGAGCTAGCCGAAGGCGAAGAGGTCGACCGTCATGTGAACGTGAAGAAACGACGCGAATCCACTCTCGTTCCCCTTGGTTGGGTTGGGGAAGGCCGCAAACTTGGCCAGCTCGTGCGCCGGTCGGGGGCAGTCGAGCGTCGAGAGCACCGGCCAGCCCTCGGCTGCCACCGCCCGCAGCACGGCCTCGTGCTCCTCCGTCAAGGTGCTTGCAACGTAGACCACGGCCACGCGGTACGGCCCGGCTAGGTTTCGCGCAAGGCTGACCTTGGCGTTGGCGAGGTCGCCCGCGGCATCGTCCATACAGTCGCTCGTGGCCACCGTCACGCGATGCTGCTCGCTCATCAGAGACACGCTCGAGCTCCCCACGCCCACAATATCTGGCAGGTTGTTCCTGCCACGCGGATGCCGTCAAAGAGGCTGCTGGGGCCCGCTCGGTCCACGATGATTGCACCTGTGTGCGAGGCTGCCTGGAGGATGCCGGAGGCTACGCTAAGCGCGTCGCGTGTCTTGTCCTTCTCGCCCACCACGAGAATCACGCGGTTTCGCTCCCCAGGGAAGCGCTTGCCGCCGTTGCTCGTCCACAGCGCGGTTCGCAGCAGCGACTCGGCAAAGGCCTCGGAGGCTACCTCGTCGCAAGGCGCGCTTCGCTTTCGTGCGCGGCGGCGGGTCGGAGCTGTTTCCTCGGCCGGGGGCGACTCGGGCTCTGGGGCGATCGCGGCCGGAATTGGCTTTTGCGCGCGGGCGGAGCGCCGTGGGGCGCTTGCGACCTCCTCCCTCGCTTGCTTCTCTTCCGTCACTGCGGCCTGGGCTTCGCTCTGTTCTTCCTCCAGCTCGTGCCCTGGCTTGAGCACTGGCTCATTGTGGAGGGGCGGCTGCTCTTGCTTGTGGGGCTCTTGATCTAGCTCGTGTTGTGCGAGCTCGTTCTCTGCTTGGCTGTCCTGCTCGTCTGCCCGAGCACCCGAGGGCGCTGCGTAGTCGTCTGCCCTATCGTCAGCATCATCACCAGGGCCTGCTGCGCCGACGCCAGACTCATCGCGTGCGGCAGCCTCGGCCTCCGCCTCGGCGCTGTCGGCGTTGCTGTCGTCTCCTTCTTCGCCGCCGTCAGCCTTTGCGCCCGAGATGGTCATCACTTGTCTGGGCGTCCTGCTGTGCACCTTGTGCTTCATCATCATCATCATCATCTTCTTCTTCTTCTCCGTTTTCTTTGGCCTCCTCGGCCGTTGCTTGTGCCAGTGGCTCCTCCGCGTCTTGCAGGCCAGGGCCTCCCGTGGCCTCCTCGGCTACAGCGGCGCCATTCTCCGGCTCGTGCCCGCCATCCTTTGGCCCGGGGTCGTCCGCCTTGGCGGTGTCCGCCATCTCCTCCCTCCTCCTGGTCTTGTCCGTTTGCCGATACCGAGCGCGCTCCTGAGCGCGCTCCTGCCGAAAGGCCGAAACGGAAGGCAGCGCCGTGAAAAGAGAATGAAAACAGCAAGAAACTTTTGGGACCATCCTCCATCACCATCATGGCTCGGGCTGCTCCTCGACGAGACCAAGCTTCTCCCGCAGAGCCAGCTTGTGCTGGCGCTGGATCTCCTCCTCGAACTCGAGCCGCTTGCGACGGCGGTATTCGAGCTGCATCTGCTTGCGCTGCTTTTCGGCGCGCATTGCCGCCATGAGGTCTTGCTTGCGGTTCAGATTGGTCTTCTCGACCTCGAGCATTGCCTTGAGGCGGCTCTCCTCTCCATGATGAGGCGCTTCTCGGCGCGCAGGGCGTCGAGGTCCGAGGCTTCCTGCAGCGCCTTGAGGATGATATCGTTCTTGACCTTGTTCCGGCGCTTGGCCAGGAGTCGCTGCCGACGCTCGGCGTCCGCGTGGCGCAAGCGGTTCTCCTCCTCGATGCGCTCGGTCTCGGCGATGAGGTTGACCAGAAATGGGCTGCGCTCCATCTTGCTCTGCCAGCTGAGCTGTTTTTCAACTCGCTTGGCCTGCATGCGCTGCCGATACTGAGAGCGGCCTTCCAATAGTTCGCGCTTGACCTTCTCGCGCTGCTTGAAGCGGTGTTGCATCAGCTTTTGGGACCGCTGGAGCATCTCGCGGCGCGTCTCCGCGTCAGGCTCGTCGTACGCGTCGCCTTCCGAGGCGCCCCTCGGCTCGTCCCACTTTCTCGCCTGCCGACGGTGGCAAGCTGTCGCGCTCTCCTTTCTCGCCGCGGCTTCTCCGCCTGCGCCGCCGTCCGCGACCCCGGCGCTGCCGCCGCCCCGACCGTCCGCTCGTCGAGCTGCGCGAGCTCGCCGCCGTCCCGGCCTCGGACATCTCGCCGTCGTCGTCCGAGTACATGACCCCGAGCGCTCCGTCCGCGGCGCCGAGCTCGTGCAGCGCGTGGTCGGCCTCCGAAGCGGCCAAGTTGGCGGCCTCCTCCTCCTCCTCCTCTCGTTCTTCTCCTCATCCGATGCCATCTTGGCCTCCTCCTCCGCGACCTTTCCCTCGCCGCCTCCATCGCCGCGCGCAAGATCGCGAGACGAGCGCGCTCTTCCGCGCCGCTCTCGCCGCGGCTTGACGGGGGGCGCACGCGACCTGTCCCTTTCGGGCAAAATGCGATTAATTAACCCGGTTAAGACTTGAGACTTGTCGGCAGCTTGGGCAGATCCCCCGATCGCGCGGAAAGTGCCACAATGCCCCCCAGCGCCAACGGATAGATCTGTGGCGGTGCGCGACAGCGCAGGACGTGACGCCCGGGCGCGCGATGGACACGGCGGCGCGGGCACCGGCGCTGCCGGGGCCACGGCCCGACGCAATGACCAGGCGCTTCCCAGTCGCTGGTGCTGGAGCACGTGTCGCCGGCGACCCGGCTGCTGGAGAAGCGGCGGCAGCTGTTCGAGGTGCAGGAGGCGCTAGACGCGCAGAAGGAAGAATTCGCGCGGCGCGAGGAGGCCTTCCACAGGCGCGAGGAGGGCCTGCGGAAGAAGGACCTGGAGCTGCAAGAGTCGCTCATCCGGTTCAACAAGTTCTTGCAGGAGAACGAGTCCAAGCGCAACCGCGCGGACAAGCGCGCCACAGAGGAGGCCAAGCAGCGGCGGCAAAAGGAGGCCGACATTGTCAGACTCAAGAGCGAGCTGGACGCGATGGAGAACGAGTACGCCAAGCTCGAGCACGTCGTGGGGCGCAACCTAAAGTACCAACGCTACCTGGAGACGGTGCAGGAGGCCGTGCCCGAGGACTACCGAGGTGAGCGACTTGTTGAACCGGTACAAGACGCTCAAGGACGCGAACGCGGACCTGACCAGTAGGCTGCAGCGCCACGAGGACCTGAACGAGCAAAAGCGCGCCGAGTTCGTCCACTACACCAAGGAGCAGACGAACGACATCCTCAACTTCAACAACAAGATCGCTTTCATGCAAAAGGCGCTCGAGACGTCAGAGTCGGAGGCCTTTCGGCTGCAGAACGAGGTGGATGGCCAGATCCGCAGCACCTCGGACCGCACCCTGGAGATCGGCCAGGCGCTGCTCGCGATCGACAACCTATTGCAGCGCTGCACGTCGAAAAAGCACGGCAACTTTCTCAAGCACTTTCAGGCCTCGAGGACGGCCAAGGCGGGCACAAGCGCATGGACGAGCTCATGCGAAAGGGCAAGGGCGCCATGTCGCAGCTTGACGTCATCGCGGCGTACATCGTGGACTTTCGCCGGATCGTGGACGAGTCGCGCGTGGCAGGGGGTTCCTCTGGCTGGGCGCCCACAAAGCGGCGGCGGCGGCAGAGCGCTTGGACGCCTTGGCGCAGGCCAGCTCCGAGCAGGAGCCGAGCTCGCGCCGCACGCAAAAAAAGTGAATGTGACTCATGTTTCAAGTTCAGGGTTGCTCTTGCTTTCAAGAGTCGGTCCCAGGTTCTGGTTGCAAGCGCCCAGGGGGGCGAAAAGTCGTGGTCCCGCGACGTAGCACGAGGTGGTTGCATGCAGCTCGCGTGAGAGTTTCTGGCACTTACTGCCAAAACCACGTGTCCGCCCAGTGGACCCGGCACCTGCGACAGCGTGCGACAGCGGGTGGTTTGGGGCTGGTACAAGGGATGCACTTTGCGCAAATCTAATGGTGTCCACCCTTGTCTCCGCCGGCAAGGCCGACTGGCTGCCAGAGGAAAGGCTCGCTTGCTGGATGGATCTCCCCATCAGTGGTCCGTGCTGTACGGTCCCGGGCCGCCTCCGCGCCGCCTCCACGAGTTCCAAGGTGCCGGGGGGAGGGCGCAAAGGCGTGCCTGGACGACAGCGCACGGCCGGGAACAGCCTCGATCGCTGGCGAGGCTCGCCCCAGCCGATCGCATTTTTCATCAACACCTCTGGAGTCTCGACCCACCTGCGGTTGAGGTTGCCTTGCGCCTCGCGTGCCGCCGGGTTTGCGCTTGCCGTGGACAACACTCGCAGGCGAGGACCGAGCTGGAGCAGGGCCGCAGGGCAAGTGCACCAAGTCGGTGCTTCTCTCCCTCCATCGCTTCATATTTGTCCCCGGCCAGGCCGCTGGCTGTGTGTTGCTGCTGTGTTGCACCACCCCCCCCTGCAACACCCTCCAATGACGCCCAAAAGACGGTGCAGTGAAGTCGCACGTGGTTGAGACCATGCCCTCTCGGCGGAACCCCAGGAACCAAAAGCGAGGCAGATCTCGCGCGTGTGCCCCGCAATCGCCGCCCCGCCCCACGCACCCAACCAGTCCCGGCCAAAGTCTGCGGGGCGCCGTTTCGCCCACCGCCGGAAGCAAATCCCCCGAAAAGCGCCGGAGTCCGACCCTGGCACACCGCGGATCGGCCGCACACTGTCGGCCCTCGCGTGGATCGCGGCCACGTGCGGGCTCCTCCTGGCAGGCAGAGGTGGCCTGGGACCGACAGGCTTGGAGCGAGTGGAGCCGGATGTTTGGGGCGGGCATATTGGCAGCTGTGTGGCCCCAATCACAGGGATCTAGCGTGTATGCGTCCCTGGTCCCTTGCAGCGTGAAGGCAGGGTTTGCACGTGCGAAAATGCGACGGGGTAGAGCACGAGGTGTTGCAGGCTGGCGAGACCGTCCTCGGCCAGCCAGCTCGTGTGAGACTCACTCGGTGGCGCTGGGGCAAGCTTCCAAGTTGCTCCACTTGCGACGACGTGACTTTGCACTGGCTGCGCAGACGGACATACAGACACCTTTTCGTTCTTCTCAGCCAGACAGGTGCAGCCGCGCGCAGGCGGCGCAGCCAAGCAGCGAGGCGCGCAGAGACGGGCGGCGGCAGCGGAGGAGGAGACGGCGGCAGCGGTGGCGGCGGCGGCAGGCCGCGGACGAAACATGGTATGCTGCTCCTTTGAGCCTGGAGCGCTTGGCGAGCGGTACCAGAGAAACAACAAGGACTCGGGCCAAAAGAACCTGCGCTGCTTTCCCAAGTGCGACCCACGCGGGCACATCCGCTTTGCCTTCTGCGGCACCGCGCTCAAGATGCTGGTGCACGACGCGGCGCCAGGCCAGCGCCTGCACGCCTGGGCCGAGTTCTGCCTCATGGACAGCAAGCCCAGTGTGCGGCCGGGAGACATGTGGAACCTCAACGAGATCCTTGACAAGATGGAGCGCGCACGAAAGTCGCCGAGCAACGACTGGATCAAGGGCGACCTGTCCAGCGACGGCGACTTTTTTGAGTTCAACAAGGCGCGCCTCGGCTGGCATTACGGTTGGACTTCCAACGTGCATACCTGCGACTCGCTGCATGTGCTGCGCGCCTACGTCTTTGCGGAGATGCCGGGCCCCTCGGGCCAGCTTCAATGCGTGACCGTGACGGACTCGACCAGCTTTCGCATCTACTGCAGTCGGCGTCGCCAGCGCAACAACGCCGCGGCCAGGAAAGCCCGCTCGGAGAAGGCGCGCGCTGAGGCCGCGGCGACCGTGGCTTCGGCCGCGATGGCGGCATCATCCAGCAACGATCTGCTTGGCATTAAGACGGAGGCGCCAGCAAACCGCTCAGCGTCGAGGTCTTCACGCCGACTTGCGGTGACCGCGGCACCGGGTCCGCGGAGGCGCGACTCAGCCCAAAGAAGCGGCGAATGGGCGACCTCGGCATGCACGCGGACCACGATTTTCTCGACTTCCAGCAGGATCTCCATCTGCCGCACCGCGCGCTAGGCAAGCGCTTCAAGTCGGAGCCCGCGCCGCACTCGGCTGCATACGCGAGCTTGGAGCACCTGCAGAACATCTTTGCGCTCACGCAGAGCGCGAACTCGGCTGCAGCGGCTGCAGCGGCGGCCGCGGCGGCGGCCGCCGCATCGGCGCATTCACACAGCTCGACAGGTCCCGACTTTTCGGCCACGGACTTGCAATCTCTGCTCGACCTCGCGGTGCGCAGCGGCCAGCAGCACAACCACGACCAGGAGCAGCAACGGCGGCGGCAGCAGCAACAGCAGCAGCAACAGCAGCAACAGCAGCAGGCGTTGCAGCTGCTACTCGGCGGGCATCAGTCGCGCGAAGGCGTGCAGCACTTTGCGCCCGCCACCGACCTGTCGCGCGCCAACGCCGGGCTGCTCTTCACGCAGCAGTCGCTGCAGCAGTCGCTGCTGGAGCGGCTGCGGGAGCAGATGACGCGCTCGCCCGCCACGCTCCCCACCAGCCTGATCGGCACCGAGCTGGCGCACAGCCTGAACAAACACCGCCGCGATGGTTCGCCCGACAGGGGCGGCAGCGGGGCCGACGAAGCCTCCGCCTTTAGGTTCTAGACGCGCGCTGTAGAGCGCGCTTTTGAAGAAAACATGACCATATGAACAACAACCCTTTCATTGATGCACTCCTTACTCGCGTGGCTCCACCTGCGCTCTGCCGACGCCACGCCGCCCTTCGCCGCTCGCGACGAGCGTCGACTCGGTGTCATCCAACATCAGCCAGCAGACCCGAAAAATGGTGGATTACAGCAAGTGGGACGCGCTCGTGAGCGACGACGGACGAGGAGGCCGCCGCCGCCGCCGCGCAGCGGCGGCAGCAGCCGCTTGTCACACGCTTAGACAAGCCTTCGACCGTCACGCTCACCGGAGGTGCCACGCCGCAGCTGCAGGTCTCTCCCGCGGAGAGTCCTCAGCCAACCAAATCCCCGGCGCCGCCGCAGCCGCCGCTCAAGGTCGCGCAGCCGCCGAGCCTGATCGAGAACGGGGCCCAGGAGGCGGACTTTGCGTGGGCGCAGGATGTGCACACGGTGACTGTGCACGTGCCAGTGCCCGCGGGACGCGCGCGGCCCAGGTTGACGTGAGTCTGGGCGCTCGGGATGGTCAGCTCCGCGTGACTGTGGACGGCGCGGCGCAACTGGAACGTGAGCTATGGGCCGACGTGTGGGGCGCGGTGGTCTCTGGCGTCACCACGTTGGCGCCCTCCCAGGAGGAGCAGGAGGCTCGCGAGCTCGAATGGGAGCTCTGCGACTGGCCTGGGACGGACGCGCAGCGCCGCGTTTGCGTGACGCTATACAAGCACGTCCCCTGACGCGCTGCGGACCCTGTGGTGGCCACGCGCCTTCAAAGGCGGATCAGAACGAGACGTGGCCCCGCCAGCGGCGCAACGCACGACCGGCGGCTTCCAAGAGGCCTGGGACGAGGCGCACAAGCTGTTCAAGGCCAAGATCGCGGCACAAAAGACAAGCTCCTCGAGCTAAATCAAGTTCTATGAGCTGACCAGCGGGCCAAACTCGGCCCGGATCGCGTCCGAGTGCTCGCCCAGTGCTGGCACGCTCCCGGCCTCGAGCGCGCCCGGCACCACGGCCGGTGCTGGCAGCGCTAGCATCTCGCCGCCGCTGGACGCGAACGAAATGGTGCGCAGCTGCGGGTGCTCGACCAGGTCGGCCACCTCGTTGAGCTGCCCAAAGGCGATCTCGCAGTCAAGCAAGCGCTGCACAAGCGCGACCGTGTCCAGCTCCGCAAAGCACCCTGCCACAATGGCGTCCAGCTCCGCCCGATTCTCCACGCGGAGCACGCCGCTGCTAAAGCGCTCGTCCGTGGCCAACTCTGCGCGGCCCAGCACGCCCTCGCAGAGCCGCGCCCACTCGCGCTCATTCTGGATCGAGATCAGCACCGACTTGCCGTCGCGCGTCGCAAAGGCGCCGTAGGGAGCAATGGAGGGGTGGCTCAGGCCCATGCGCCGCGGCCCCGAGCCCGTGTACTTTTGCTGCACGAACGGCACGCTCATAATCTCTGCCATCGTGTCAAACAGCGACACCTTGTAGGCGCTGCCCTTGCCCGTGCGCTCCCGCTCCAGCAGCCCTTGAAGCACGGCGGCGTACCCGTTCATGCCGCACGTGATGTCGCAGATGCTCACGCCCACGCGGCCGGGCGCCTCGGCCGAGCCGGTCACCGCGCACAGGCCTGCCTCGGCCGCGACGAGCATGTCGTACGCCTTGTACTGCGCGCGCGGGCCCGAATCGCCATACCCGCTTATATCCAGCGTCACCAACCGCTCGTTGAGCTCCCGCATCTGCTCTGCGCCAAGCCCCGCCCGCGTCGCCGCGCCCGGGGCGAGATTCTGCACGAGCACGTCGACCTTGTCGTGGCGCACCATGGCATGCAGCAGCGCGCGATCGTCCTCGTTCTTGATGTCGAGCGTCAGCGACTCCTTGCCGCGGTTGAGCCAGGCAAAGTAGCTGCTGTCGCCCTTGGCAAACTTGTCGTAGGCGCGTCCAAAGTCGCCCACGCCGCCGCGTTCGACTTTGATCACGCGCGCCCCTTGGTCCGCGAGCTTGCTCGTGCACAGCGGGCCGGCCACGGCCTGCTCCAGCGCCAGCACCGTCACGCCCTTCAGCAGCTGCCTGCGTCCCATCATCGCGCGTCGCCGCCAGGCAGATTCCGACCTTGGCCTTGCAGCCCGAACAAGGAGCCTGTTGCGGCGTCGTCGTCGCAGTCGCCAGCCAGCCGCACGGCCAAGCGCGCCGCCATCTTCCAGCGCGCTTCGCGCCAGCCGCGCGCGAAGGGCGCGCTCCTCGTCCAGCTTGCCCGTCCTCGTCGGCGGCCGAGCCGAAAGAGCGCGGCAGTCGCTGTGGCTCGGCTTGTCGAGTGCGACGAGCGCGTCCTGGCTCTCTCGCGGCCAGCAGGCGGCGCCCGCCCAGGGTGCAGCGGCGGGGCGAATCGGCCAGCCGCCGCGGCCACCGCCACCGCGTCAACGGGCGAGGCGCTGTCCCTCCCGACCCATCATCGTCCTTTGGGTCGACTGGTTCGGCTTTGGTGGTAGCAGCTGAACTTGCAGCTGATGAAGGGCGGCGCGTTGGCGAGGCTCGTGCTTGGCGCGGCGCTCGGTGCCGCGCTTGGAGGCGGGCAGCGCGTGGCGGACGAGGCCGTCCTGGACAGGGTGCGGCGCGTGGAGGCGCGGTATGAGGCTTACACGGCGGCGACCGGGCCGCCGAAAGAGGTGGCTCGGCATGTGCCAGTGCTGGAGCAGGTCGGCGCGGCGGAGGTGGTGCTCCAAAGCCCGCACGTGATGGATAGGGAGGGCAATCACACAATAGACTTTGTGTACGTGCGCGACGAGGACAGCGGCGAGGTCGTTTTTTCTTCGCCGACTTGCTCGAGCCGTACTTCCACGACCATGTGGCGGAGACCTTTGCGCTGCCGGGGGACAGCCCCGAACGGACGCTGCGGCCCTTCTCCTTTTGCAACAAGCACCACCTCTGGCAGGGTGAGCCACTAGCGACAGTGTCCGCGCGAGCTGGAACCGCACGATGCGGGCCTTGGCGCGTCTGCAGCCGGTCGAGCCAACATGCGACGCCGGCCCGCCCGCCTTTGCTACCTTGCTGCCGAGCGGCCATTTTGGGGCTTCCTTCAACGTGTCCGCGGACAAGCAGTTCCTGCTCGTCACGATGACCTTTCCGGCGGACACCTGGCTCGCGATTGGCTTCAACTCGCAGACCATGGTGCCGCCTCTCGGGCACGGCGGCGGCGTGGACGTGCTGGCCTGTGGGAATCTCGGCCAAGAGACTGCATGCCTTGATTTGCACAGCACGAGTTCCAGCCGCGTCTCGGGGCCGGTCCTGGACACTGACATGGAGGGAGGCAAATCGGACGTCCAAGTGCTTACGGAGGAGGTCACCGAGACCGTCACGGTGACCGTCCAGAAGCGGCTGGTGGGCAACGATGGCCTGGACGCGGACCTGAGTCAGGCGCTGGGAAACAGCTCCGAGGCCCATACGGAAATGATCTTCGCCGCCGGGACCATGTCCTCGGCGCCCTCGGATGCCGAGTCCTTCCTCGCTTACCACGGGCTGGGCTCCCGCGGCACCTTCAGCATGAATATGCAGGGCGGGGCGCGCCTATCGACGTCGTCGTTGGCGGCCAGAGATCTCGCGAGTTCAAGATCGTGCACGGCGTGCTCATGTACACGATCTGGGGCGTGCTGATCACGCTGGGCTCCGTAATCGCGCGCTACCAGCGGCACACAGAATGGTGGATGGGTGCCCACCGCGCTGTGCAGGCCATCGCCACGCTACTGACGCTGCCCGTGTTTCTGCTCACTTTTTCGTGGCAGTCGGAAAGCGCGTCCAAGGCGCACAAGGCCATGGGCCTCGCCATTGTGTTTACGAGCTGGGTCCAGGCCTTGTGCGGCTCTATCATGTATGCGCTGGCCCGGGTGAGCTCCAGGGTGCACAGCGTGGCGTCGCTGACGCTGAGCGGCGCAACCCTGGAGGAGCTGCGATCGCTCGACAAAAAGTACGGCTCCAAGGACGTGTTCCACGCCTTTGCTTCCGAGAAGGGCCGCATGACGGCTTCCGTGCGCGAGGAACTCGAAGCATACCTGAATGAGTTCCTGGACGCTTACATTCGCTGCGTACCGCTCTGGGTAACTCGCGCAGTTGCTGTGCACTTCCGGCAGCACTTTGCGCGGCCTTTTCACCGCATCATGGGCTGCGTGTTGCCCCTCGTTGCGTACGCGCAGATCTATGTCGGCGTGTCGCTGCTCGAGATGGACGTCCTCCTGCGTGGCTTTCTCTACTTTTGGACTTCCGTCGTGGGCGTGGTTGTCATCTACAAGGAGGTCGAGCGACGGCGTGGGTGGCCGCCAGGCCTGGGGCGCAAGATGCAGCTGGCCGCCGATACGGCGCCGTGCACCTCGCGCGGGAAGACCAACCGCCAGTCCAAGATCGGTGGCAAGGACGGCTTGCAGTCGCCCTCTAGCGCGCGCCACTCGTGGAGGACCGAGGACCAAATGGAGCGCGTATGGCGCATCAAGGACATGGCGCAGAGCTGCACCGTCGAGACGAGCTCCTCGCGCCCGCCAAGCCCGGTGAACCGTGCGGCGGAATCGCCAGGCCAAGGCGGCGGTGCCGAAGCTGCAGCCCACATCCCTTTACCCCCAATCCCGCCTCGGCCGAAGATCCTCACTGACGCCGCCCAGGCCGAGGGCAGCGAGGCTGAGCGCATCCAGCGCGGGGGCATCGTCAATGTGTAAAAAGAGAAATAAAAAATCCAACCTGTCTTCGTCGAAACCTTCGCCAGCGCCAAACTCGCGGCCTCGGGCAAGCCGATCCGCCGGCCAGGCAGTGCAGCCAGCCCGCACAGCGATCGCCTCGCGCTGCTCGAGGTCGTGTTGGCGCCAAATCGCGGAATGTCGTCCCACCGCCACCAAGGAGCCTGGCAGACCGCCAGCCGTTGTGAGCGAAGAGGTCGCGACGGGACGCGAGCGAGGTGGAGACAGGATGGAGCTCGGGGCTGGGCTAAGCCGCAGCGACCTCGCCTCGGTGGGCCCCGTGACGAGCACCAACACGCTCAAGGTGCTCCCGTTTGGCAAGAGCCGGCGGCAAAAGCTGGTGGTGGGCGACAGCTTTGGGTGCGTGACGTGCTTGCAGACCAAGCGCGGCGAAACGTCCACGGTGTTTAAGACCCAGACGAACGAGGAGGGAAACCCCGTCACGTGCGTTGCGCTGCATAATGACAGCTCGGGGACAAGATCTTTGCTGCAGCAGGCCGCGCGGTCCATGGCGTGAACAAGAAGGGCAAGGTCTTCTGTACGGTCAAGACCAACCTCTCCGAGACGATCCAGCACGTCAAAGTGCGCGAGAAGCGCGTGTTTGCGTCGGGAGAGCTTACGTATGCCTCGTACGAGGACAGCAAGGAGGTCGAGTACCTTAAAAGCGAGGACACGATCGGCAGCATGGCCCTGGCGGGCGGCGGCAGCCGGACCCTGCTCGGCGGGCGCGATAGCCAAGTGCATTTGGTGCAAGCTGGTCAAGTCGTAGGTCGCTTCCTCACAGACAGTGGCGTATCGGCCCTAGAGCCGTACCAGACGCAGCACGCACAGCCAGGGGACCAGAGCGGAGGCAGCACTCCGTTCATTTTGGAACCGAGAGCGGTCAAGTAGGCCTCGTCGCGGTCGACGCGGACGCCAACACGTTTCAGCCCCTGTGGCAGTCCGGTGACCCGGCTGTGCCCCGCAGCTCGGTCAACTGCGTGGCCGCATATGACCTGACCAAGGACGACTCGGCTGAGATCATCGTCGGCGGTGTTGATGGCAGCGTGCAGATCTACCGCGTGTCGGAGGAGCCAGGGCGCGGGCTGGAGCTGGAAGAGAAGAACCGGCCGGGCAAGAGCGCGTCGCTACTGTTTGAGCGGTCGCTGGAGGAGTCCATCCAGTCGGTGCAAGCCGGCGTGCTGTCCGCGCCCGGGTACGACGAGGTTGTGGTCTGCACCTACTCGGGCAACGTCGTAAGCTTCACGACCGAGGCGCTCGACCAGGCAGAGGAAGGGGACCAAGAGGGGCGGTCCAAGGCCGCGCTGGACGCACAGGGCAAGATCAAACACATGACCGAGGAACTCGCCTCGTTGGAGGCGCAAATTGCCGCCGCGCGGGACAAGCTTGGCGCCCTCAAGCGGCCCGAGTCTCAATACCGGGAGGCCGCAATCGGGTTCCAACAGCTACAAGTGAGTCATTCCTTCAAGCTCAACCCGAGCGAGGGGAGCTACACGCTCTCGTTCGAGCTTCCCGTCGCCGTCGACCTCGTGGTGCAGCAGCGACGTGCCGTTCACCCTGCTGCACGGTGGCGGCGGCGCGGCGGCGCAAAACGTGGTTGTGAGTACAAGCGAGCCCTCGGCGCCCGGCGAGGCCATGCGGGCCGTCTTTCGCTGCACCGAGCCGCACAAGCGCGTGGAGGTGCCCCTGCGCACGGTTGAGGGCCAGTACGGGCAGATTCGGGCCAGCGTGGTGGCGAGTGTGCGGCCAAAGGTGGCGCAGCAGACCGTTATTGACGTCAAGCCGCTGTCGCTGCACCATAGGCTCGGAGCGCCGCCCCAGAGCGCGTCGAGCGCCCCGTTGAGCTTGGTGCAGTTCTCCGGCACCTTTTCGCTCAACCAGTGCACGACTGGGTCAGCGCTTGCTTGCCAGGCGTCCCGCAGAACGCGCCCTCCCTGGGCGGGGCAGAAGCAAAGGAGGAGGGCGGCGAGCCGCCCATGGCGCAGCTCTGGTTTGAACACACGGTGGTGCGCAGCGTCTTGTCGGTCCGGTATCGCGCCGGCCTGGCCATCATCGAATCCGACTCGGTGTCGGCCATCGCCATTATCCGAGAGGTGTTCTCCGCGGAGGCCAACAAGCGCAAGGCGGCGCTTGACATCCGCTTTACCATCGACCCGGGCACGGTGCCAAGCTTCCTCAAGCGCGTGGACAAGCAGCTCGGCGAACAGGCGCGGCTGGCGCGCAAGCTCGAGCTCGTGCCGGCGCTCAAGGAGGTCACCAACGACGGCGCCGACACCGCCTTTCTCTCGAAAGAGCACCAGGCTATTCTCAAGAACGCGCACTCGCTCGCGCAGCGCCAAGAGCGGCGACCAGCGGCCTGCAGACGCTGCACGGCATCGTGACCGACCTATTCGTGGACGTGCGCAAGTTTGAGGGCAAGGACGCGCGGAACGCGGCGGTGCACGCCGACCTGATGAACGTGCTGCACAACTACTCGTACGAGGCACTAGTCGACTTTTTCGCCTCGCGATAACTACTACAAGTCGCCCGCTTAGCTCTGGAAGGTGCGCCCCGTTGCGCGGTTGATCGTGCTCAGCACCTCCTCGATCTGGTCCGCGTTCATGCGAAAGTGCATGCTGGGCACCAGCGCGGACGCCTCGTCGGGCTCGTCCATCTTGAGGTTGACCGCCGCCACCAGCTCGAACGGCCGCAGCTTGATCTCCTCCACCCCTCCTTCAGCGCCCTCCTTGAGTCCCTCCCACACCTTGAGCTCCAGCTCGCTCCGCAGGCCTTCCACGGCAGCCTTGTTGCCCACTGGATTCTTAATCTGGCTGAACCGGTTCACGTAGGCCAGCGTCTGCTCGAACACTTCTGGCACGGCGCGATCCTCTGCCTCGTACTTTGTCTTGGCCTCCTGCAGGATGATCGCCACCTCGGCGTTCGTCAGGCACGTCTCGCCCTCGAACTCGTCGCCGAGCCGCAGCTCGGAGGCGTCCTCCACCTTGACGGCCATCGCGCCCTCCACCCCCCCTTGCGGTTCTGCCTGCCGCCTCACCCAAAAGCGCCTCCGTCGTCCTATTTAGTTAGAGTTAGGCTGGAAGGAAGGGCTGTGCTCGACCCTTTGAGAGCGGCTGCTCACAGCGCAGCGCTGGCCAAGACCTCCCGCAGGCGGGCAAGCGGCGGGCCAGCAGGCAGGCTGCCGCCGCCAGTCAGGACGCGTGCGCGCGCAAGTCCTGCGCGCGCGCGCGCGCAAGTCCCTGGAGCGAGAGTTGCAAGTCAGAGACACATGAGAGATCCAAAGGAGCGCTAGAGCTACTAGTGGCCCGACTCTTCTGCGTCGCAGTGCGCCTTGTAGTCCTCCTCGCCGAGAAGGGCGTCCAGCTCGGACTCGTCAGTCATCTCGAGCTCGACAAACCAGCCGTCGGTCATGGCCTTCTCGTTAACGAGCTCCGGCGTGGCATCCAGGGCCTCGTTAATGCTCACCACGGTGCCCGAAACCGGCGCAAACACGTCGGAAGCGGCCTTGACGGACTCGACAGAGCCAAAGCTGTCGCCCGCCTTGAACTCGTCGCCCACAACGGGCAGGTCCACAAAGACGATATCGCCGAGCTGCGTCTGCGCAAAGTCCGAGATGCCCACCTTGGCGATGGACTTGCCGTCCTTGGCCTCGGTCACCACGTACTCGTGCGAGGCAAGGTACCGGTAGGTCGACATGCGCGCGATGCCGGTCAGGCCGCGCGGCGCGGCGAACGCGCCCAGCCGCCGCGCGCCCAGCCGCCCAAGGCTCCTGCTCGCCATCATCACCGGCATCTTCCTCGCGCTGCTGCCTCTCCCGCTGCTACTGCTGCTGCTGCCGCTCGCGTGTGTTGCTGGTCGGTCGTGCAATCTTCACCTCCAGGCCCCCTGCCGCGCCGCCTCCAATTGCACGAGTCTCCTAAGATCCCAAGCACCCGCGGACCCCACATGAGCATTCCCACAAAAAGTATCATAGCCCTACCTGAACGCCGACTCGGTTAGAAAAGACCTGAACGCCGACTCATTTCCGACGAGTAGGACGCGCGCGGGCACGACGGATGGCGGCCGAGGGCGGCGGCGGCGGCGGCGGCGGCGTTGGCGGAGGCGTTGGCGGAGGCGGCGGCATTACTGACGATGACGCCGCGGACGCGAGTGCCGGCGAGGACGTGTCCAGGCGCAGCTTGACCAAGTTGCCAACAGCCGCCTCAGCCACGGCCGCCGCGCGACGCGTAAAGTCCCCCAGCGACCGCGCCAGCTGGTGCAACTCCTGAAGGTGGTCTGACAAGCCGGCAGCACCCGTGATATCGGCCTGCCCTTGCACGCGGCCCTGTATGGCCCGCAAGTCCGCCTCGAGGGCACACGCTTGTTCCTTGAGGTCGCCGTAGCCCGTCAGGGCCTCCTTAGAAGCGCGGAGCATCTCGCGCCGCTTTGGCCGCCTCGCCAGAGGGCGAACCAAGTTGCTCGCGGATGCTGCGCTCAAGCACCTCAAGCGACCCGAGGCAGACTCTGCGCGGGACACGACCCAGCGGACGTGCAACTCCACGTGCGACACGTCCAGGGCCTGGCCGCTCGAGCGCTGCAGGCGCGCCTGGTCGTCAAGGACCAGGCATTGCATGACCTTGCGCTCCTGCGGGTCCTCAAACGCCACCAGCATCTTGTTGTTGCACACAAGCCACACTGAGCCCAGGTCGCCGAGCGCGCCAGAGGTTTCCACCGCGACGCAATACCAGCCGCTCGCGGCATTCGCCGCCTGCGCCGGCACCGGCGCGGTGCCGCTCCTGCTGCTCGCGGAGCTCGCGCACCTCGCCGAGCCTCTCAGCTCCTTCTCCAGCTTGATCTTTTCCGCAGCCAGCCCGGCAAACTCGGACATGATGCACTCCGCCTGGTCCTCGTAGAAGCTACGCTCGTCCAATCGCAGGATGTGCATCTCTCTTGCACCATGAGCGCCAGCTGCTCGGCGCTCAGCGACTCCATGTCGGCCTGCGTCCACCCAGACCACTCTGACAGCGTCGACGAGGCCGACGAGGTGTTGCGCCCGAGCCGCCCGAGCGTCGCCCCACTTGCGGCGCGCGCCAGCAATGAGCTAGAAAACATGCCAGCAGCGTGGAAGTCTCCGCGGCCGCAACGTGTGCGGCGCGCTCGTCCAGCGAGCCGAGGCGTTGAACCATGACGTGCGCCGGGCTCGGCAGTTCTGACACCGCGCGGCGGTGCTTGCTGCTGTGGTGCTTGTGCTCTTTGTGCTCTTTGTGGTGCTTGTGGTGCTTGTGGTGCTTGTGGTGTTTGCCGCTGGACTCTCGCGTGCCATCTGAATGCTCGGACCGTCGCCGCCGATGCTTCTTCTCCTTCTTCTCCTTCTTCTCCCGCTTACGCCGCTCTGAGCGTGCCCAGCTAGCATCAAGCTCCCCGCCTGTCCTCCCACTGGCCACGCTCTCGGGCTGGGTGGTGCTCCAGTCCAGCGCGGCGCCCGACCCGCTCGTCGTTGGTGATGGCACCTCGGGCGCGTCGCGTCCGAAGCTTTCCGAAAGGGCCTGGCGCGACAGCTCCGGTCGCCGCAGCGCCTGATCGATATCGCCCTGCCGCGCTGTCGCGAACCCGCCTCCCGGTCGCCCATGGCTGGCCGCGCCCGCCCGCCCCACGCACCACCGCAGCGGATGCAACAACCACCCTTGACACATTGCCAATGCGCAATGGGCCGACGGCGACGGGCACAGCTTGGGGTTGAGCTTGCCCGTGCAGATACCGCTGCAGCTGCAGGCTACCTATGTATGCTCTCGCACAAGGAGCGTCTCAGAGCGCCCGGCCCTGTCAGGCTCGAGGCGGCGGCAATAAGGGCCTCCCCGAGTCCAAAGACCTTGGCGCAGGACGCTCGCGTGAACAACGACGTCGAGCACTCGCTGGGTGCGGCTGGCACCGTTGCAACGCCGGTTTGGGGTGCTGCTAGTGCTGGCCTTGGCCCGGGCGGACCACACTCGCAGTGGTCAACTTGGCAAGGGGTACGCTCGGATCAGGCTGGCTGACGACCCCGAGTGGGACGAACCGCGGCGCGGCCCAGGCGGCAGTGCCCGATACGGCAGACGGCTCACGAGGGAGCACTCCAAACACAAACGACCAGATGGCGCCTCCTACTGCTGCTGCTGCTGCTGCTGCTGCTGCTGCTGTCCTGGCAATGTCAGTTCCGGCGCAGGCCGCTGGCCTGGCGTCAGCGGCGTCGTGCCAGCTTCCGGGCGAATGGACCGGCGCCCAGATCCTCGACGAGGCGCACACCGCAACACTCAAGTGGCGGGTTGTTGGCGACGAGGTGGAGCTTGGCGTCGTGGCAACGGCGGCAAGCTGGGTTGCGTTGGGCCAAACCGCTGGGGGCTGGTTTGGGGCCGACCTCGTCACCATCGTCGCGGCCGACGGGGCCGTCAGCGTGCAGGACCGCCACGTGCCGCCTGTGGCTTTCCCGTTCCTGCCGCACGGGAACCTTTCACTTTGCGGCGAGACCAAGGCGGACACCATCATCCCAACGAGCCCGAGTGCGGCCTTTATCGAGGACACGGATGCTGGTGCGGACTGGGCGCTCATGCCCTTATCGAGGACAGCTGCTTTATGGCTGTGGTGAGGCGCGGTCTCGTCGCGCAGGACTCGTTTGACCGCACCTTTTCGCCTGGCGAAGGCCAACGCCTTGTCTGGGCCTTTGGCCAAGCCGGCGAGCCGTCGCTTGGTGCAGACAACCAAGGCACCTTTCGCTTCGACGTGGGCGCAGCAGCGCCCGACGAGGAGGGTCCTCTGCGAGGGGTGTGGCAGCGTGTCCCTGTTGATGGACAACTTTCCGGTTCCCACGCGCAACAATGCCACCCGCGTCTGCGGCGCTTTCGCGATGCCGGCGACGCTTCGCTCGGCCGTGGCGTTCGATGCTGTCGTGCAACGCCCGGAGCACGTCCAGAGCATGATGCTCCACGTCTGCGCCGCGGATAGTGCGGCGTACAAGGAGCACGCGGCTTACGAGGGGCCGTGTCTTGCGGCCCAGGACGCTGAGTCCCCAGGGACGTCGCTCTTGGACACGTCCAAGTCGGGCTGTGAGTCCGTGCTCTACGCGTGGAGCGCTGGCGCGCGCGGCTTTATTCTTCCTTCCGATCGGGCTTCCTCATGGGCGAAGGCGAGGGCGCGGTTCGGCGACTTGTCCTCGAAGTGCTTTACGTCAACCCTGGCGCCGCCGCTGAGGGGCTCCGGGACAACTCTGGTCTGCGTGTTGTCACGTCCGATGCGCTGCGGCCCAAACAAGCTTCCGTGATTGCGCTTGGCGATCCGCTTTCCCGCCTGGACATGATGCACGGCGAAAGCACCGTGCAGGCCGTGGCCAAGTGCCCAGCCAGTGCACGAGCCGCTTTCCCGAGCCCGTGCACGTGATCGGGTCCTTTCTTCACATGGGCGCCTTCGGCTCGCGCGTCTGGCATAACCGCTTTGGCGGTGACGGCTCCTTCGCGGAGACCACAGACGAAGCTGCTTTCTGGGACGCCGCCCACCAGCAGACGGCTGCGGTCGACTTCACGATCAACCCCGGGGACGCCATGCAGCTCGTCTGCGAGTACGACACCTCAAAGTGGCCAGAGCCGCTGACGTTTGGCCTTGGCAGCGCCTTTGACGAGGCCTGCGTGGCCTATCTCGTCGTGGACCGCCCCATCGCCTACCGTATGTGCGGCGGCCACTATCCGATCGTGTGCGGCAAACACTGCCGACTTGATCTTCGAAACCGCCGCAAGCCCGCCGGTCGTCCGCCCGCCCGCACTGCACTACCGCAACGAGTCGCAGCAGTGCCAGCGCGGCGATGGCACAACGAGGCCCCAACCGGCAGCAGCGCCGCGCCAACGGCAAGCCCGGTGGACACGCGGGTGTCCCCCGCCGACCGAAGGGCCCCCGAGCTCGAACAAAGACGACGACGAACGACGACGACGACGACGACAAGCCGACCACGGCTTCGGCCGCCGCGACACTGGGCCCCAGCCTGCTCCTCTTGGCGCATCACCACCTGCCATGGTGACCAAGTTGCTTTGTTGTGCACGTGCTGCAGTGGACACGCCAGCCAAGGAAAACAACCAATTCGAGACAGCTTGACCTCCCGGTGTCCATGGCCAGGCGGGCGGCGGCGGCGGCGGCGGCGGCGGCGGCGGCGTGCTTGCGGGAGCTGGCGTGGCGGCTGCAGAGTGTCGACTCGATGGCAGCTGGAGCGGCGAGCTGCAGCTGGATGCTGCGGCGAATCTTGTGGTGCAGTGGCGCGTCAGCGGCGACGTTGTGGAGTTGGGCCTGTCCGCGAGCGGCACCGGCTGGGTTGGCGTCGGCCTTGCGGAGGACACGTCGGGAAGCATGATCGGCGCGGACGTGGTCACGGTGGAGCTCCGCGACAACCAGCTGCACGTGCAAGACCGGCACGTGCCATGGGCCGCGTTCCCGTTCGCGCCGTACTCGGAGGCGTACGAATGGCACAAGGAGCGCGCGGCTCAACCGGTCCTGGTTGAGACTGGCCCTAGCCTGTTTCCCGAGCTGGACGATGACCACGAGGGCTGCGCGGACTGGGAGCTTGTGCGCGGCAGCGCCGAGGGCGAGTGCCTCTCGGCGGTCGTGCGGCGGCAACTGACGAGCGCCGACCCACACGACCGCGACTTTACCCCTGGGACGGCCCAGCGCATGATCTGGGCGTTCGGCTCAAGCGATGCGGTCGCTTACCATGCGCAAAACCGCGGCACCATGCGAATCGATGTGGGCGCCGCTGCGCCTTCCGCAGAGGAGCCCACGGCGTGCGCAGATTGCACGATTGACCTGCTCTTTGACGAGTTTGAGGTGCCCGCGCAGACTACGCTGTATGCGTGCGCGTCGTTTGAGCTGCCTGACGAGGAGCGTTCCATCGTGAAGTTTGAGCCCGTTGTGGACAAAGCGGCTATGGTGCCACATGATCGTGCACTCGTGCGACGGCAGCGAAAACTCGGCGTACGCCAAGCACGTCAACAACCCTGGCCGCTGCAACAGCCCGGACGCCGCCACCGGCAAAGGCGGTCCATTCTGCGCACGCCGGGCTGTGCCAGCATGATTTTCGGGTGGGCCGTCGGCGGCGGGCCGCTAACCATGCCTGAAGGCGTGGGCTTTCGCACTGGCTCTGGCCGGGGGGCTTCCAAGTACATTGTGATCGAGATGCATTACAACAATCCGGAGGGTGTGGCGGGCGTCCGCGACAGCTCTGGCGTCCGTCTGACCTTCTCCGAGGAGGTGCAGCCGGAGGAAGCGGCCGTGATGCTGCTTGGAGACGCCGCCACCGTCTTGCCCGAGGTTGATGCTGGGAGCGCGGTCGCGAAACGCGTCTCGCAGTGCCCTTCGGCGTGCACGAGCAAGTTCCAGGAACCGATCAACGTCTTTGCGGAGTTTATGCACATGCACTCGTTCGGCAAGCGCATCTGGACAAACCGGTTCACGCCCGAGGGCGAGTTCAAAGCGCGGTCAGCGGCCTCCATCTCGTTTTGGAACTTTGAATTCCAGTCCATGGGGCCGGTCCAGTACCAGATTTCGCCGGGGGAGCACATCAACGTGCACTGCGAGTTCGACGCGTCAAAATGGCCGGAGGCTGTTGGCTTTGGGATCGACAGCCTAGACGAGATGTGCATGTCGTTCATCTCCTATTGGCCCAAGCAGTCGGCCTCTCGCGGCGAGATCAACTCGTGCGGCCAGCTTGGCGGGTTGCCAATCATGCTTTGCGGGAACGAGGACCTAAAGCCCTTAGACCCGGAGCTCGTGCAAGACTCGGAAGATCTGCCAGAGGTATTCGGGCCGGCCGAGACCTGCCCGGCGCGCGGCGTCGACTCGTTACCGGTGGGCCCGGGCCCATCTCCGCCTGACGCCCCGCCCGACGCGGCAGCTGGCGGGACGCTGCGGCCCTTTGACGACATGCCAGAATTTGTGGTCACCTGGAGGTGCAAGACCGCGAGCCGAGCATGTGCCACCTCGACTTGGAAGTGAGCGTCCCCGCCGGTGGGTTGGCTTTGGTGGCGACGGAATGGTGGACGCCAAGATTGTGCTGGCGCAGGGCACTGAAGGGGACGGGCTCGAGGTCGGCCAGTTCGATGTGGATGCCAAGACCAAGGCGGGAATCGTGCGGCCGAAACCAGCATCGACTTGATCGCTGCAACCGCGGCGTTCGACTCCGGGGCCACCAAGGTGAATATCTCCGTAGCCTCCATCGCCGGCAAGCCGCTTGCGCTCGCCTGCTCAGGGGCGGCACCGGGTGCGCAGGAACGCGTCGTCTTCGCGTTCGGCTCTGACGCAGCTCTCGCATACCATGGCGACGCGCAGCGCATCGCCACCGTCGTGTCGTGGAACGCCAGCTCCCCTGTCGTCGACGACCAGAGCTCCTCAAGTCCGACCGCGTCGCCGGCCTCTTCCCCGCGGCCACTGCAGCGCCCCACCGGCAGCAGTCCGAGCAGCGGCGGCAGCCCAAGCGGCAGCGGGCTTTCCCCGAGCCCGCCCAGCGCAGCAGCGGCCCCCTCGCGGGTCCTGGGGGCTTTAGTCGGCGCTATCGTTCTCGTTCTGCTGCTCCCCACTAATCCAACACTCCCATTTTCAAAACCCTTTTCTTCCAAACCACTGTGTGGCCTCACGGAAGTGTGCATGCCTCCCACTGCCGCCGCCCCAAACCGCAGTGGGAGGTGTGGGAAAGGAGCGGAGGAGGGGAGAGGGAAAGAGGAAGGAGGAGGAAGGGAAGGGGGATGTTTGGGTTTGGATGTGCACGCACAACGAAGAGGCTGTGTTTGTCCTCTCTCGCGACGTGGCAAAGTCAAAGGAAGGGGGGCCGATTCTTGCAGAGCCAGCCAAGTCCAGAGTCTGTAGCAGTCAGCGCGCTCGACGCAATGAGTGCAGGCCGGCCGGCAGGCAGACCTTTCCAAGACCAAAGAAGCGAGCAGCCATCCGGAGCGACGGCGAGCATGACGGGCAAGGCGGTGATGGTGGCGCTGCTGGCGCAGAGCGCGGCTCTGGGGGCCGCGCAGGACATGCCCAACACGGTCACCAAGGCGGGCGTGACGCTCAAGTGGAATGTGACCGTGGACTGCTACCTCGAGTTCGAGGCCAGCGCGGAGGGCGCGGATAGCTGGGTGGCCATCGGTCTTGGCCAGGAGATGGTCGGGACGGCGGCCATCGTTGCCGAGCCGAGCCTGGGCCCGGGCGAGGTGCATGCGATTGTGATTGACGAAAAGAGCAGGGCTGGCGTCAAGGTCATCAACCAAGACTCCAACGACCTGGACATGGTGATGGTGGAGCGCGCGCGGACGGCCGCGTGACGATGTCTGGCAGGGTCATGACCATCGGCGGCAACGACATCGGCCTGCCGTGCGCTAACGGGAACGGCGAGGACAGTGTCGTCTTTGCCCGCGGCAAGACGGGCTTTGGCTACCACGGCGAGACCAAGGATGTGGCGATCGTCGTCTGGGTCAACCCGGACGACGGCGACGACTACTCGGCCCCGCCCGGCGACGGCGGCGACGACGACGACGACGACGACGACACCACCCCCGCCCGGCGGCGACGACGACGACGACGCGACGACGATACCGTGGCGACGACGACGACGACGACAGCGCCGCCACCCTGGCTGGCGCGAGCCTCGCCGCGGCGCTCGTGAGCGCCCGTGCGCTGGCCTAAGGCCTGATGGTTTGACCCATACAAACTAACACGTAAAGTCCAAGTCCAAGCCATTCCTGCCAGGAGCTCGTGGCGGACGAGCTCCCTCTGGCTGGCTTGCCCAGACGGAGCCTGTGTTGATTGAGTGACGATGACGATGATGATGAGGATCCCTCCTTGGCGCATGCCATCGCACGCCGCGTTTCCAGAGTCTGCGTTCAGGGCCGTTCTTTTCATTCCTATTTTCCTTGGCGCGCCAAGAGTGCGAGGTTGGAGGAGAGGAGCACCAGGCAGCGCGCGCGCGAGTGGCGCGGGCGGCTTTAACCGCGAGCGACTGGCGTGGGCAGGCGGCGCGGAGGCCAGCTGCGGGCAGAGCTCGCCGATAGAAGCGCGGCGCGCGTTCGTGTGTGGATATCGGGCATCGGTAAACGTCCGAGAAAAAGTGAGCAAGATGCTGACGGTGGAGTTCGCCGACGCGTTCCAGCCGCGGTACCAGCGCAACAACAAACGCAGCGGGCAGAAGAACCTGCGGTGCTTTCCCACGTGCAACGAGACCGGGCACATGGCCTCCGGGTTTTGTGGGAGGCCCGTGGTCTGCTTTGTGCGCGGCGTCCAGCTGCCGGACCCGTCATACCGCATCCGCGCGTTCGGGGAGTTTGTCGAGTGCGGCAGTGACGACCAGTTGCGACCAGGCGCAAGGGTCAAGCTGAGCGAGGCGGTTGCCAAGACGCGGTCGCGCGAGAACCCGATCCTGCCGTGGCTGAACGGGGAGATCACGCTGCCGGCGAACGACACGCACGTGGTTCAGGTGGTGTTCAATCGCAAGCTGTTGGGCTGGCACTACTCGTGGCTTTCGACCAAGCACACGTGCAACTCGTTCCACTGCTTTCGGGCGCTCCTGTTTTTCCAGCCACCCGAATCGGAGGACCTCGTGTTTGTGGGGACGGTGCGCAGCCCAAAGTTTCAGCTGCATAGCAGACGGCGCCTAGTCGCCACCGAGTCGACCGGCGATGCAGCAAGCGGCGAGCTGAGCCCGTCGAGCGGACCGCGGCGGGCGCCCGGAAGCAAGCAGGAACCGGGCGGGCGTTCGCCCAAAAACTCGCGCGGCGCCCCAGAGTTCACTGCAGAAGGCGGTCTGATGCCCAGTACGCGCTTGCCTCCGCCGTGATAGACAGCGAGGGCGTCGACGAGGTGCTGCAGGCAAAGCGCGAAATGGACGAGAATCGCTGCGTCGACCGCCTCGTGCAGTTCATCCTCCACTTTGCAGAGGGCATGGACGCAAATCTCGGCGCCCAGCCACCGCACATGATACCCCAGGCGCACGACTACGTGGGCCACCAGCAGCGACCACCGCAGCACGGGCAGCCGTTGGAGTCGACGCCCTACAGTGAACAGCGGCTTCAAGACGTGCTCGAGGCCGAGCTATTCGGCGCATTCGGATCCGGACTCGCGTCCAACGACATGAGCAAGCTGTTGCCCCAGCCGCGCTCGCCGTCCGCCTCCTCGCATGTTAGCAACAGCTCGAGCCAGCTCAGCCTGGAGGGACAATCCCCAGGCATCCAGCAACTGCGCGTGGTCTTGCGCAGATTCGCGGACAAGACCGAGCCAGAGATTGACCTGATTGTGCGACGCATCAACGAGCTCTCGGAGAACGTCATGCGCCTGAGTCGCAACAACTCGAGCTTCGAGGCCATCTTCAAAAAGTACTCTACGCCCGCGGGCCTCATCAAGCTCAAGAGCAGATCGCGCGCGAGCGCTCGCACACCTCGTTCGCGTGGACTCGCGAGCGCGAGGACGAGACTTACGACCCGGACACCCCCGAGAACAACACGGAAAACAGCTTCTTTGCCGAGGTGCACACCAGCTGCGCGTCCTGTTGCACAGCAGTCTCAACGCGTGCCAGCAGACCGTGGGCATGTACATGGACATCATGGAGCTTGCCGCCAAGCACAACGTGCTCACCAACGACTCGTACTATCCGCCTAACGAGCGCGTCGCGGTCTTTGTGCACATCCAGCTGCACGGCAACCTCAACAAGTTCACCGAGCAAGACTATGGCTGCCGCCGCCGCCAGTTCGAGTCCGTCAAGCAGCAGCAAGAGTACGCGCGCGATCTGCTCATCGTCAAGCGCGGTATCTTTCGGCGGCAGCTGTGCAACCGCCTCGTCCAGGAGCAAAAGAACAAACGCATCCTCATGGGCCAGGACCAGCCCGTGCCCAACGCCTGGGACATTAACGGCAGCTGGCTCAGCCTCGACAGCGCCGGGAGAGACTCGAGCAAGATGTCGGGGCTATAAAGGTGCTGCGCGCCATGGGCCTGCCGTTCGGGACCTTCTTTGGCAAGCTCTTCGAGTCCATGTTTTCCTAGACATCAAGGTGACGCGCAACGTGCTCGTGCTCAAGGGCCAGCAGGTGTTGCTGGCCAACCCCGAGATGGTCGTGCCTCTCGGCGGCAAGCCGCAGCCCTTCAGGGGCGACGCCCCTTCCGGTCGCGCCGCTTATGGTAGAAAAGGTATGCGTCGGCTGGTTGGACATTGCGGACGATGGCAGCCACCTCATCTACGTCGTCGTGGGCGGCGACAAGCTTCCCATCGAGTTCTCGCATCTCTTCAAGATCGACGCGGACGACAACATCGAGTTTGAGCACGCCGAGGACGAGGACCCGCTTCGCCGCAGCATCGTGAATTACGTCCTCTCGCACGGCGGCCGGGACGCGCGCCCAGAAATGCGCACGGTGCAGTGCTTTGTCATCCCGCCCGTGGCTGGGGAGAAGGAGAGCTTTGAGCTCGTGCAGAGCTTTTACCTATACGCCAAGGGCGAGATGGCGCCCAAGATGGACAACCTGCAGGGCCTCAAGCACATGGCTAGCGGAAAGGCCAACTGCATGCAGATGATGTCCTTCACCACGCGCTTCGTCCGCAACTACCTCAACTCGACGGACACCGAGTACATCCTGGACCTGTTGTGAGCCAACCCATGCCCGTGATTAATGCCTGATGCCTGCCTGCCTGCCTGCCTGCCTGCCTGCCTGCCTGCCTGCCTGCCTGCCTGCCTGCCTGCCCTGCCTGCCTGCCTGCCTGCCTGCCTGCCTGCCTGCCTGCCTGCCCTGCCTGCCTGCCTGCCTGCTGCCTGCCTGCCTGCTGCCATGATGATGATGGACGCGCACAACGCAAACCCAAAGCCCTTTTGCCTTGTTTTCTTCTCGATGCATCACGACAGCGCGCCTTGCGTCCTGGCAAGCACTGCTACAGCAACTCTACGAGGAGGTCTGCGTCCTCCGCGCTCACAAGCGAGCGCACATAGGTGCCAAGATCTAGCACGCCGGCCAGCCACGCGGCAGGGTTGGAGTGAAGGCTGCTCATCGCTTGCACGTCCGCGAGCGCCGGCGCTTGCGACTCGCACGCAAAAGCCCACACGGCCAACCGAAGCGAGATCGTGGACGGCGTGAGGACGCGCAGCTCGAGTCGATAGCGCATCACGGGCGGATGCCTTTCCACGTCCTCGTTGCGCTTCTGAACCCAGTCGAGAAACTTGATGTGCTCTGGCGGGCCGGGCCGTTCGGCAGCGCCGCCCGAAGCAACCGCCCCGACAGAGCCTCGGTTACCCCAGTCGCAAGTGCCGCGCAGCCAATGCACACGTTAACTGTCGGCAAGTGCGCGTCGTCTTGCGAGAGCCACGCCGTAATCTGGCACTGGCGCACCTCGGGCCCTATGGACATCGGCGCCGGGAAGGGTAAGGTCGTCTCGAGCGCGGGGCCCTCAAATCGTGCGTGAAGCACCACCTGCTCGAACATGACCGCGGCTAATTTCAGCGTCACGGAGGTCGCCGAGATGCGGATGTTCATGCTCGCAAAGGCCTGAGTAAAGGCACGTGCGAAAAAGGTGCCGAATGTGGTGCCGATCATGGTCGAGAAGATCTTGGCAACCTGCTGCATTTGCGCCGACTCCTGGATCTGGCTTGCGTCCGCCTGGAGCCAGCGCCCGTTGATGTCGTACTGCAGCGGCACAGGGGGCTCGCACAGGCCATTCACTTCCTGCTTCAGCTGGTCGTGGCGCATGCGGTGGCACATCATCTGCCGGAACACGCCGCGCAGCACCAGTATCATGTCGCGCGCATAACGTTCCTGGGCAGCCTGCGAGGGGAAGCGGGCCTGACCGCACGAGTAATGCGCGGGGTCAAAGCCGCGCATGCGGCCATGCAGCTGCAGATGCATGAAGACAGCAATTCGCAGCGGCGGCGGGTACCAAGGGTCTGGGCCGGCAAGCCCGTGCTGCACAGCGACTTCCATGGGCATGTCAAACTCGTCCACGCTGAGCCCACAAGACTCGAGCGAGTAGGCGATCAGGTTGCGAATATTTTGCCGCGCCGCCGCGTAGATCGAGTTTTCCCTGTTGGCCGCGGGGTTTTCCGCGAGGAAGGTCTCGCTGCTGTGCTCGGGAGTCCACCGAAAATGCACGTCCTCCGTCTCGCGCCGGATCTGCTCGCGCAGCGCCAGAAGGCCGTCAGGCGTGGAATACCGCCTGACGAGCCTTTCAAAGCTGTCATTGTCGCGAGGCAGCTTGCCAGCATAGTCCGCAAGCTGGTCCAGCCGCTCCATCGTGCTGTCCACCACCGCAAGCGGCACGTGCCAGTGCTCCAAGAGCACCCCGCGCAGCGTCGCCGTGGCGGCCTCTGCCTCGAACCCGTCGTCAAGCCCGCTACAGCCTGCCGGCAGGGCGCCTGATGCTCCGCTCTCGAACACTATGGCCGAGAGTCGGTCCAGCGTGCGGTTGCGTCGCAGTTCGTCGCTTGAACGGCGTGCCGGGCCGCCCATGTCAAGGGAGGCCAGGCCGAAGGTGGCCGCAGCACGCGTTGCCAGGTCGCCCACGAAGCGCATCAGACCCGACCCGCTGCGATTGGGCATGCGCGGCACCAGCTCGGGCATGCCTTTCACGGCCGACTCTATCCACGCCGACGGCGAGGCCGGCCCCTCTGCGTCCTTGCGAGCCTTCTTGGATGCCGGCGGCACCTGCTGCTCCCCTTGGTCCCCACGCGGGCGCCGCGCTTTCGTCGCTTGGCATGAACGCGGAATTCGTGGGCTGGTCACGAAGCCTGCAAAGACGATCTCGGCGTCGCCGACGTCAAAGAAGACGCGCACCTTGAGCATATGTTGCGCGTCGCACGTGTGCTTGGTAGATACCCATCCATAGTGCCAGGGCCGCTGCTCCTCATTCACCGTGATGTGGGAGCGTGTGGCCAGCCTGCTTGTCCCACCGCACGAGGCAAGGGAGCCAGGCGGCGTCTTGCGAGCGTTCTTTCGCCCGGGCCTCGCTCAATTCGATCGTGCTGCCACGTCTTGTCTGGTCGCCGGACGCGCATTCAACAAGCTGTGCCCAGGCCAGCACGTCGCGTCTTCTCCTGCGGCACCAGGCCAGTCACCGTGCACTGTGCGCGCCGCCTGCACTCCTTTTGGCTCGTGTGCCCGCCCTCGCCGCACTCTGGGAAGCAGCACAGCACCTTGAGCCCCGATCGCTGTGACAGGCGCAGGTAGTTGGCCGCGAACTCATGCGACCACGTCGCCTTCTCCTCGTCGTCGTTGTTGTCGTCGTGTCACGTCGGCCCAGGCTCATTGGCGAGGCGGGGATCAACACAACCGCCTCCGCCGCCGCCGCCGCTGCCGCGAACGCCGCCGAGCTCTGGTTCATGGTTCTAGCTCGACCCCGGCGCGGTCAGGAAGAGCCTGCCATGCCCTAACTGAAGTGCCTGACTGACGTGACATGTGGCAAGTGAACGCGAGGAAACCTACAAAACAATCGCGGCGGTTCAAAGGTCGGCGAGGTCTAGCAGTTCAGCCTCGGTGGAGTGCTCCGCCACGCAGCGCGTGAGTTTTACGCTGGAGTGAATGATCTGCAAGCAGTTTGGGTTGCGCTCGATCTGCGCCAGACTCTCCGTGTCCTGGGCTTGGCGCCAGTTCTGCGGATGGAAACAAGAAGCAGCGGTCCACGAACGTGATGGTGCGCTTGCTCGGGCCGGGCGGCATGATGATCTTCCGCATGCCGCGCAGCTCTGGAAGAAGCGCCTTACCTCCGGGCGGGGCATGGGCCATGAAGAACGCCGTGATGTCCTCCATGGACGGGCACACGATGTCCTCTGGCGCGCCTGCCAGTTGCGCTTCGCGCAAGCTGCGCGCAATGTCCACCAACTCCTCCTTGGTCTTGCCCCTATGCAACCCCGTAACTTGTTGAGCCTAAATATGGCATTGATGACTTGGCGTCCCCGCCATCACCACGCATGACATGGCTGCCGTTCTTGCCTCGGTCAAACCAGCCAACGACGTTGCGGCTCACCGTTCGAGAGACTGGACCAATCGCCATAACTGGCGTGACGTGGATTTCCGTCACCTTGCCCTGGAGACTGATGGCGGCCCGCCGCATCATCGGCGAAGGAGATCCCTCAGAGACGACCAAGGACGACTCGGTCACCTTGAGCTTGGTGCGCGAGAAGATCTCGCCGATGACCGCCCGGCTCAAGAAGGCCCCAACGGCCCTGTTGGTCACACTCTCCAGAACGGCACGTATGGCGCAGACGCGCCTCTCCAGGTCCTCGGGCGAGGCAAGCCACGTGCCACTGCAGTCCCAAGCCACAGGCGCAGGCCGCTCGTTCCGCTCCATGTTGCTGACGGCATGGTCAATCTTGACGTCCTGGACCACCCGGTGGCACATCATGCGCCTGCACATCACGCGCTTCATGAGCAACAATTCTTTCGCGTACGCCTCCTGGTCCCCCGTACTCGCAAAAGTGCCCGAGGTCGACGCAGCGTATGGCTGCGAGGCTAAGCCGTCGAGCGTGCCATACAGATGGATGTGCATCATAGCCACGATTGTCGTGTCGGGTGGGAACTCGGGGTCGGGCGACACGACGCCGTGCTCGGCTGCCACGTGCATGGGCTTGTGGAACATGCTGATGTCCATGCATAGGCTGGAGTGCGCGGCTCACCAACTTGCGGTGCACGTGGCGCATCTCGGCAAACAGCGAGTCCTCGCGACAGGCGGTGCGGTCGTGCTCGTTGAACGTCTCGTACTCGCGCTCCAGCGAGGGCCCTTGGGCCTCCTTCTCGCGTGCGACCTGCGCTTTGAGGCGGGCGATACCTCGGGGCCGCTACTTGTCAAACAGAGCCTTCATGTCCGCCGAGTCCTTGCAGAGCGGCACCACAATCTGCGCGATAGCTTGGATCGCGGACAGGACGCTGTCGGCCTGCATGCGAACCTCCTCGTCCGGGCTGGCGAGCATTGCCGCGCGAAGCCGGCCGAACGGACACTCTGGCCGCTTGCGGGGCGTGTTTGCCTCAGCAGGCGGCGCAGAGTATTGTCTCGCCGTGTTGCCCGTGTCCAGCTCAAAGAAGTTGGCGTCCAACTCGTCGAAGAAACTCTGGAACGAGTCGACCGAAACGGGGCCGCCTGCTGGGGCAGAACAAGCGGCTGCTGGGGCTGCTGGCCGGTGATCTTGCTCGCTATAGGGCTCGTAGCTCGCCGGCGCCCGGGTCGCGAGCACCATGAGACGGTCCAGCGTGCGGTTCTGGTCGATCTCTGCGCTTAACGGCCGAATGGCGGCGGCGGCAGCGGCAGCCTTGCAAGGCTTCAAGGGCGCGAGCGCCGTCTCTTTGTCCCTGCACAGGCCAACAGGCCGCTGTCGCTTGCTGCTGAGCGGATGCACTTGGATTTCCTCGAGCTCGCGCTTCGGACACGGTTCTGCCGCGGTCGAACTGCCCGGGCCCAACTCGATGGCCACCTCGCTGCGCTGCATACGGCGCCGCGAGTGGATCAAAAATCCGGGACTCTTTACGCAGCCGACAAACTCGATCTCGCTCGAGCCGGGCTCTTGCAAGAAAAGGTACGCACGGATGCAGTGCTCGGTGTTGCTTGTGCTTTGTGGACACCCACGCGTAGTGCCAGCCACAAGCTGGCGATTGAAGACGATTGTAGCGCCTTCATCCGCCTGCATGGGAGACCTCCCCGCGAAGCCAGGGCAGCGCGGGCCTGTCGTGCCGCCTCTCCCGCCCCTGCGCCTCGTCGAGCGTCATCCGCTGGCCCAGCCGCAGCTCCCCCTCTTCCTCCATCGTGGTGATCTCTGCCCACGCTCCACACCGCTCGCCCTGCCCCAACCCGGCCACGGCGCACTTGACCGGCGTGCCGCAGAACCCCGACTTGCGGTGCCCGCCAGCACTGCATTGCGGAAAGCAGCGCAGGTTCTTCTGCCCGGTCTTCTTGTTGTTGCGCTGGTACGCCTCCGCGAACACCTGCTGGAACGACCCGCGCAGCCCCGCCATCTCTCGCCGCCCTGCGGCCAGCTGCGCCGCGCCCGCCTCCTCCCCCTCCAGCAGCTGGTGCTCGTGATGTCCCAACATGCATGGGCGTGCACGGATGGCCCAGGCTCCTTGGTCGCGCTGCGATGGTTTCGCGGCCGGATGACATCTTTGTTGATGACGTCACGCGACTCGTGACGTCATTCACGAAGAAAGCGACCCGACCGCGGACCCCGAAGTCATTTTTGACGCAAGAGCGCACGCGGCGACGGCGGCGGCGGCGGCGGCGGCGGCGGCGACGGGCGCGATGGGCCGCGCCGAGGGAGACGGTGCGCGGGGAGTTCCTGAACACGTTTGGGCCGCGGTACCAGCGCAACAATAAACCCAGCGGGCACAAGAACACCGCTGCTTCCCGTGCTGCAGCGAGCGGGGACACATGAGGTCTGGGTTTTGCGGCAGGTTCCTGCGCTGCTCGCTGTCCGGCTGCCGCAGCTGCGCGCCGGGGAGGTGGTGCGGTGCTGGGGAGAGTTTGTGACCTGCGGCGGCGACCAGGAGCTGCTGGCCAACAGCAGCAAGCTCAAGCTGGCCGAGGTGAGCCAGAAGGAACGTACGCGGGCGGAACCTCTGCGGGCATGGGTGCGCGGGGAGATTACCGAAAATGCGGGGGGCGTTGTGGAAGTGGTCTTTAACCGGCAGCTCTTGGGCTGGCACTACGACTGGGTGTCCACCAAGCACACGTGCGACGCCTTCCACTCGTTCAAGGCGCATGTGTTTGTGCTCAACCAGCGACTTGGTGAGCTCACCTTTGTGGGCAGCGTCATGTCGCCGCAGTTTCAGTTGTACAGCCGCCGCCGTCAGGCGCAAATGAAGGAGGTCAAGCGCGCGGAGGAGGAAGCCGCCGCCGCGGAAGCGCTGGTGCACGGGCTGGGCCCGGCGCCGGCGGTGAAGCGGGAGCACTCAGCGCCGAGCTTGTCCCAGCCCGGGCCCAAGCGGCGCCAAGTCTTCGACTCGGCGCAAACGCGCAAGCGGCGCAAGCGCAACCTCATCCTGGACCGGTTGCTGCGCTTCCTGCTGACGCACACGGGGCAAGGCACCAACATGGCGATGGTGTTCGAGGCCAATGACCGCGGGCCCGCGCATTCGGGGCAGGCTAGAGTCGAGCAGCGTGCGCCCGGCTTAGCGGGGCCCGGCTCGAATGCCGCCAATGCCAACACGCAAGCCTTTGACGGCGGCCTGCCGGACGAGTTTTCCGTCGGCCTCATGTCCCTGGTGGCCAACGATACGGGCCCGAGCATGGGGCTAACAGACGAGGAACTGGACATGCTGCTGGACAGCACGCTTGCGGACGACAACCTCCCAGACGACACCGACGAGGGCTCCAGCGGCCTGCACTCGAGTCCTGACCAGGCGCGCTACGCGAGAGGCTCCGGGCCAGCCGTCTCGCAAGCAGGTGCCGAGATGCCGCCCGCTGTCACGCGGCCAGCCCGCGCCAACTCCAACGACGACGTCGGCGTCGACCTCCTGTCCAAGCTGCGCGGCGTGGTGCTGGCGCACGGGTCGCCCAACGTGCGCGCGCGGCTCGACCACCTCATGGCCACCCTCACGCGACTACCCGACTCAATCATCATGAACAGCAGCAACCGGCGCGATTTTGCAAACTTTACGCGGCGCTGGAGCTCGGCGCAAGGAATTCGGGCGCTCAAGGCGCAGTTTGAGGAGGAGCAGCGGTCTTGCAAGATGCTCGATGGGTTTGTGAACGAGGAGGAGGAAGAGGACGACGAGGAGGCCGGCCGCAGCGGCGCGCGGCAGCACGTGGCCGCTCCGCCCGGTGCCTTTCGCAGCGTATACGCCGAGATGCGCAACATGTTCCGCAACGTGGTGCTCGAGTCGATGAGCTCGCTGAGCGCCGACCTGGACGAGTTTGAGGAGTGCATGGAGCTCGCCGCGCGGCACCGCCTCCTGAACGCCGACCCTTTCTACCCGCCCAGCAAGCGCGTCGCGGCGATGACTCACCTGCAGCTCTTTGGCAACCTGGACCAGTTCAAGACGCAAGATTTTGGGAGCCGCCGCGAGCGGTTCAGGAACGAGGTGCAGCGCCTCGAGTGGGTGAACGCGTACTGGAAGCTGCGGCGTAAAGTGTTCCGGCGGCTCATGGTGTACCGGATCATGCAAGAAGCAAGGCTCCGGCATGCCAACCAACGCCAAGCCGGTGGACCCGCGCTGGGACTTGAGCGGCACGTGGTTCAACTGCAGCTCGGCAGTGCACTCGCAGCTGCTAAAGTCTTTGACCAAAAGGTGGGCATGAGCATGGGTGACCTCTCCGCGCGCCTCTTTGAGACCATGTACAAGCGCATCGAGATCAAGATCAACCAGGAGGCCATGCACGTGCAAGGCGAGAAGGTGCTGCTTGCCAACCCAAGCAGCGTCTTCTTCCTGGACAAGAAGGCGCGCTCCTTCACGCTCGCAAATCCGCTGCCCGTGTCGGCATGGTCTCTCGAGCGCCGCTACGTCGCCTGGCTCTCGGAGGGGAGCTGCGGCCGCGCCTTCGTCAACATCGTCAACGGCGGGGCCACGCGCGCAGAGCATATCTCAAAGTACTACGACAACGGCGGCGACCAGATCCGCTCGTCGACGCCGCAAGAGATCAAGCGCAACTCCCAAGTGCGTCTCGCGCGTCGCTACTGGATATCATCGGACCGCGAGACGCTCTTCGTGTCCTCGCGCATCCATTTTTTCGACGAGGAGTCCGCGCCCAGCATCGAGAGCTTTGCGGAGGCCGCAGCCCTTCTCCAGCCGGGCCTGCCCTCCCAGGTGGGCTACTACGAGTTCAAGTACATTCGCGTCTACGACGACTCCGCCGACCTGCCTGACGATATCCTCGCGCTTCTGGAGGGCGACCTGTAAGTGTACACAAAGCCCTTTGCAATGCCTTGTTGTCTTCATCCCTCACTTGCTGGCCTGGGCTGCGGCGGCGCCCGCTCGCTCCTCGGCACGTCGCGCCAGCCCCGCCCACTCGGGCCCGATGACATAGCCCTGCTGCGCCGAGGCCGACAGCGCCTCCACCGCGCGCTGCACGCGCTCGGGCGCGTCACTGCCGCGTCAAGCAGGTTGCACGCCACCTCGACGCGGCCGTCAACGTGCGCGAGGCCGACGGCCTCCACGGCCGGGAGCGCTGCGGGCCCGCCGCTGCGCGAGCGGATCGCCTTAGCCACGCGCTGGGCCTCGCGCAGGTCGGTCGTGCGCAGCGGGACGTTGAAGTTGTCACCCAGGGCGTGGCGCCCACGCAGGTCAGGCCGACGCTCGGGTCGGCCTCGGGCAGCCCGAACGCGACGAGGCCCTCGATCTCGCGCGTGCGGTCGCCGTGCAGCGGGCCTTCTAGCGCGCCAGGGCCAAAGTATGGCGTCTTGCGGCGGATCTTGGCCAGCGTCACGCGCTGCGAGTCATACAGCAAGCACCTGGCCCGCGGGTTCTCGCACGCCAGGCGGCTCGCAAGCGCCGCTGCAGTCTCTGCCACCTCGGGCAAGCGGCCGGCGCTGGTCGGGGCGAGCACGATGTTGTCCATGACGCCGATGCGCGGGTGCTTGCCTGCGTGCCGAGCCAGGTCGAGTTGGCCAAACGCCTTGGCGGCAATCTCGGCCACGGCATCCGTCACATCTGCCGCTGCCCCGCCAGCACGACGCTGCTGCGCTGGTACGCGGCATCCGCGAACGTGCTGGCCACCACGCGAGCCGCCGCGTCGCCCAGCACCCGCGCCGAGGTGGCGCTCGACACGTACACGGTCGCGACCACGGCCAGCCGCGTCATGCCCCAGACGTCCCACTTACGTCCGGGCCTTCATGCCATGTCAAGCGCCAGACCTTACCCAGGTCTGCGCACGACCTATCCCAGTCATCGCGATCACCTCTGGACGTCTGCGCAACAACGTGGCGACGTGAGACTTGACGTGAGCCCTTTCGAAAATAACCGTGGGGGAACGAGGAGAGGGTTGGCGAGGAGGTGGCGATGGCGGCCGAGCTCTGCGGCGTGTGCCTCGGCGACGCCGCGGCGGACGCGGCGGCCCTGCTCCAGTGCGTAGGCGGCTGCGAGCGCCGCGCGCACGCAGCCTGCCTGGGCGCGTCCGAGCCGTGGCGCTGCGCCGTCTGCGAGAACGCCGCGAACGGTGGTCCGCCGCCCGCGATGGCGGAGGCAGGCGACGCCGCTGCAGCTGAGGGACCGGCAGCGAAGCGCAGGCGCGCCGCTCGCGCGGACGCCGCACCGCCGCCTCCGCTGATGGCAGAGCGCTGCGCGCTCTGCCCTTGCCTGGTGCCCGGCGCCGTGATGACCAAGCAGAGCATCAGCCCTGCCAACCAGGAGGCGTCGGTAGCAGCAGCAGCAGCTGCTGCTGCTGCTTCTACTGAGGTGGCGACGGGGCAGAGGGCTGGGCGCACCTGTGCTGCGTGAAGGCGCTTGGGGGGGCGCAAGCGAGCGCCGACGGGCTTAAGACGGAGGCGAGGGCATGCCGCCTCTGCGGCGCGAGCGGGCGCGGCGTGGCGGCGTGTGCAGGCGGGTGCGGCACCGCGAGCTTTCATTTGACCTGCGCGCTGCTCCGGGCTTTGGGGCGGGCTACGCGCGCGGGCGCTGCCCAGCGTGCTGCTCCGCAGCTGCTCGGGACGCGCAGTGCCGTGCCTTCGCGACCGCGGCGCAGCAGACCCTCGCGACGCCACCGGAGCCGCACGCCGCCGCGCTGGTGGAGCGGGCTGCGCAGCGGGGCGTTCGCGCGGTCGGCCTTCGCGGCGGCGGCCATCCCGGTGCTGTCATTGGTGGAGCAGCGCGGCGACCCGCGGCTGATGCAGACGCTCTCGCTGTTAGAGGCGCGTGCAGGAGAGGCAAGCGAAAGCGATAGCGCGGCGCTTGCGGCTGCGGTCGTTCGCCTCCGCAAGGAGCGTCTGCGTGGCGGACTAGCCCCGCCAGCGCAGAAGATTTATGGGAGCTTGGTTCCTCGTGACCGCGAGGCAGAGCTCGCAAAGCGGGCGGCTTCAGACGGCGATAGCGCCGCAGCGCCTGCAAGCCGCGCCGCGCGGGAAAAGGCGCTGCTTCTCAAGCGGCGACAGCGGCGCCTTCTTGCGGGATTTATGGACTCGGTTTACCTCCTCGTTGACCTGGTCGCTCTAGCCGCTGCTGCAGCCGCTGCGCCAGAGTCGGCGGCGTCGGCGGTCGCGGCGGTCGTACACAGTGTCGCCGTTGCCAGCGCCAAGGCGGTGCAGGATTTGGAGGAGGCGGAAGCCACCCGCGCAGAGCAGCTCGCGGCGGTCCGCGACGGCCGCCTCCGGGGCTGCGTCGGTGAGCGCCACCTCGCTCAGGCTCGGCATGCCCCGTGTCGAGCCAGGCGGGGCCAAGCGCTCGAAACTGGCCATGCGAAAGGGTCGCGGCGGTGGTGGCGGCGGCGGTGCTGAGCAGGCCGCTCAGAAGGAGCAAGAGGCTGCCGAGCGAGAGGACCAGCTCGGCGAGGTGCGGCGCCAGCCTGGACCGCTCCCGGCGTCGCTCGCGGACGCGCTTCCGCGGCTTCGCGCGGCTCTGCACACCAACGCGCAGCAGGAGCCGTACCTGCACGGCGCCTGGCGCAAACAGCCGTACGCGCGACGACCTTATGAGCACCTTGAAGGCGACTATGCGCTTCCGCGCGGCAGCGAGGCGATAGAAGAGCACCTGGTGGCACGCGCCCGGCTCTCCGACGCGCCGCCGGCGTGCCCGGGCGGCGAGGTCTGCGCCAAGCCTTACCGCTTCGACCTCAGACGCGGTACATTTGCAGACGCGCCGCCCTGTCTCACTGCGCGTGCCGCCTGCGAGGCAAGCGCACTCGGGCGCGGGGAGGGCTTGCGACTGAATCACGACCTGGTGGAGGCAAACATGTGGGGGCTCGACTGCTTTGCCCGCAGCAACGTGCAGGCGGCCTTACGCGTGCTTTGCGGGCTCAAGGACGACGACCCGCACCAGTTGCTGATCGTGCAGGGCCTTTTCCTCCCAACGGTGGGCGCACAGCCGGCCTACCGGCCTTTCACCTCAACTTTTCGATGCTCTCCATCCTCAAAGCCGTACGGAAGCCGGCCGGGCCGGCCGGGGCCTTCCAGGCCGTGTGTGGCGAGTACGAGGACGACTACGAGCAGGAGGAACCGGGCGACACCACAACTGCGGTCGCGCTTATCGTCGAAGGCGTGCTTCGCAAGCTCGGCGAGGCCGACCCAGAGCTAGTGGGCGAGCCCGGGGTGCGGCTTGTGCGGCTAGCGGCCGCAGCCGTGCTCTATCTGGTGCGCGCTGAGGGCCCGAGCTACTTTCGCATCCACCCAAAGGGCGTGGGCGTGCAGAGCCGCGTGCGCGAAGGCATCCGAGCCGGTGCGTTCATCACAAAGTACCTGGGCGAGCTGTACACCCGCCGCGGTGGTTTGAGAAGCAGGACGCCATCAAGAACGTGCAGAGGCGACTCCGGATTAAGCCTGTGCTGCCCGAGTTCTACAACATAGTCATGGAGCGGCCCGACTCGGACTCGCACGGGTATGAGATCCTGTACGTGGACCCCGTGGTGCGCGGCAACTTTGCCTCTCGGCTCTCGCACAGCTGCGACCCCAACTGCGTCACCGTGGTCATGTCCTCGCCACACGACGGCCTGTGCGTGGCGCTGTTCGCCCTGCGCGACATTGCCTTTGGAGAGGAGCTGTGTTTCGACTACTCGTCCGTCACGGAGGACGAGAACGAGTTTCTGACCGCCACCTGCCTCTGCGCCTCGCTGCGCTGCCGGGGCTCGTTTCTCTACTATGCCGGCTTGGGCGCCTTTGCGGATGTCATTAACGACCTCCACGGCTTCCTGCAGCGCAATGCGGTGCTCTACCACGCCTGCGCGCGCGGCTCGGCGCCCCTCGACGACGCCGAGCTCGCCGTTCTGCGCAGCAACGGGATTGGCGCCGTCGTTGTGGACGAGCTCCCTGTTTGGATGGCGCGCTGGATGGCTCTCGTGCTGGGTTTTGCCGAAGAGGAGCGCCGCGAGCTGTCGCATCGCCTGCAGCTCAAGACGCACATGCTGACGGGCAAGCTGCTGTACGACAAGGAGGCGGCCGAACTAGAGGCCATCGGCGTAAAGGAGAACCGCCGCCAGAACGTCTTCATCACCATGCGCAAGCTGTGCTACTTTCTGGCCAAGGGCATCTGCAAGGAGCAGGGCAAAGAGCCGACCCCGGAGGCCTTGCGCCAGGTCAAGGACCTGCACATGCCTATCCATCCGCTTACCTCCGCGCAGGTCGCCGACTTTCTGTGGAACGGGGACGAGTCGGTTGCCGCGGTTGCCATCGGCCGTCTTTTGGACCGCCACGCAAGCGACGCGAATCTGCCGCTGCTCCTCCAGCTGCACCACTTCCAGTCCAAGGCGGCCGGAAACCCTCTGACCGAGGCCGAGGCGCGCCGAGCAATCCGCGACCTCCGCGACGTCGTGTACACGATGGCACCTCCTTCCGACCGCTCGCCGCTCGCCGCTGCGGGTGACCTGCTCACCATGTGGCTCCACACGCGCCACTTGTTCACGTCCGAGGGCTACCCCGGCTGTCCTGCCAAGTGGATCGACCTCAAGAACGCGGACATCGGCCACGACGGCAGCGGCGCGGACGCGGACACCGCTGCGGGCGGCGGCGGCGGCGGCGGCGGCAAGAAAGCGAAAAAGTCCAAGAAGGCCGCGCCGCTCGCGCAAGGTGACCAAGGAGATCAGCTTGCCACGCCGACGGCGCTCAAGGCGCTCCCGTTTTGGGTCCACCTGAGGAGCGAGCACATCGAGCTGGGCCCGGCGGACCGCGCCAAACTGCGCGCCATGCTTGTCGTGGGGGAGACCGCCGAGCACCTGGAGCTGGGCGCGGCAGCGGGGGCGCTGCTGCCCGACCGCCCGCTCGGCGATCAGGTGGCCGTCTTTGTGGAGCCCATGCCACGCGCGACGGCGTACTACCTCTTCACGGCACAGCCTGGCGGCCCCGGCGCGCCCGTGGCGCCCATGCGGGTCGCCAAGGACGAACCCCTGCGGCCCATGGGCGGCGACAACCCGCAGCAGTGGAAACTGTCCGGCCTCATCTTCGCCTTCGAGCACCCCTTTCCAGGCACGCGGCGCGTGAACGCCTTTGGCCCCGCCGGCGAGCCGGTGGCTCTGTTCGCCTTTCCGGCCGCGACGCTTACCACGGGCCGCGTGGAGCCGCGCGACCCGGAAGAACTTGCGGCGCTGCGGCGGCTGCCGCGCGACCCAAGCCCGCTCGAGTCCGCATTCAAGCCCTCCGAGACAGCGGCGCGGCTGGCGGACAAGAAGTACCAGAGCGGGTTCGTGTGGGCCAGATGGTGGGCTGGTACAAGCAGACGGTGGCGACGCCGGACGCCTCGCTTTCTGCCGAGCGCCGCGGGTCCATGTCCCTCCCAGACATTGGGTCCTGCTTTAGCGGCCAGGCGTACACGGACCGCGCGGCCATCCTGGAGCGCATCGAGAACAGTCCGAACGCGATGTGGCCCACGGGCACGCACTGGACCTTCCGCAACAAGCACAAGGTCTACGGCTCGCCCTGGCTGGACGAGGCCATCGATCCGACATGCTGCAACTCCATGGACGTCGTGGCGACGATGCGCCACCACCAGGCCACCAGAGCACCGCCGCCTCGCGCGCCCGACGCGGCCCCAATTGTTCCGGGGGTGGGGGGCCTGCCGCCTGACCCCTCCGCGCCCGCGACGCGCCCTGCGGGGGCGGCCAAGGCCGCCCCTGCCGCCAGCCGCTCGTCGGGTCGCGCCAAGCGCTCCAAGGCGGCGTCGTCGTAAGCCCATGCGGTCTAGCTAGGCCAAACATGGCGGTGTCGTTGAGCACTGCAGACTCGAGCGAAGCGATGGCCTAAAAGGTGTCGAGCTCCTCCCATCGATCGCTCTTGCCGGGCACAAGCACCGCGTCCCAAATCTTGCGCGTCCCAAATCTTGCGCGTCCCAACTGGCCAGCGAGTCGTCTTTGGCGACGATGAAGCTGGCATCGGCGCTGGCTCTGGCCCTGGCGCAGGCCCTGGCGCTGGCCCTGGCGCTTGGGGCTGGCGAGGCTGGCGGCCGCGGGGTGCGCAGGCCGCACGTCGTGTTCGTGCTGGCCGATGACTTTGGCTGGAACGACATTGGGTACCACCAGAACCGAGCTTCCTCGGCGAACCCGCGCGGCGAGCAGACCACGAACGCGGTCGTGCGCACGCCAACGCTGGATGCGCTGGCGGCGCAAGGGGTGCGGCTGGAGAACTACTACGTGCAGCCGCTTTGCTCGCCTTCGCGGGCATCGCTCATGACCGGCCTGTACCCGAGCAGCTCGGGGATGGGGCCGGACGTGCTGGGCGGGCCGCACCCTACAGCGCCGTACGGCGTGCCTGGCAAGCTGACGATGCTGCCGGAGGCGCTCGCTCGCCTTGGCTACGCCCCGCACATGGTTGGCAAGTGGCACCTGGGCTTCTGCGACCCGCGCTACACGCCGACAGGCCGCGGCTTCCTGAGCCACACGGGTTTCTACACGGGCGCGGAGGGTTACTTTGCGCCCTCCAAGATCGGGGACAGGCTCCAGGACGGCCGCCACCTTGGCGGGGTCGACGGCCGCAGTGGGCGCGTGGGCGAGTTCGTCGGCGACGTGCCCCCGCCGCTGCGCACGCCAGAGGGCGTGTCGGCGGAAGACTGCTTTAGTGCCAACTCTACGGCGTGCTATTCGACGATCCTGTATTCGGAGGCTGCCGTGGCGGTCATCCGACGGTTTGCCCGCGAGGAGCTGCCTCGGCGCAGCCTCTTCCTATACGTGGCCTTTCAGGCCACGCATAATCCGCTGTCTAGCCCGGACGTGTATCGGGCGCCGTACGACGCCACCATCGAGGACTACCCGCGGCGGCTCTTCGCGGGCATGACGGCGGCCTTGGACGAAGGCGTGGCAAACATTACCGGCGCGCTCCGAGGCGGGCATGTGGGACGACACGCTTTTCATCTTTAGCACCGACAACGGCGGGGAACCGAGCCCGCTCGGCCGCTCAAACAACTACCCGTTGCGCGGCGGCAAGGTGACCAACTGGGAGGGCGGCGTGCGTGGCGTGGCTTTCGTGCGCGGCACCAACAACCGCGCGCTCGCCCCGCTGCCGCGCAACGCAACGCGACACAACCTCATGCATATTACGGACTGGTTGCCCACCTTGGTGCGCCTGGGGCATGGGCCCCGCATTCCCGTGCCGCTTTCCGGCAAGTCCACGTTGTGGGAGCAAATCGACGGCGTGGACCAGTGGGACGCCATCGCGGGCCGTCGCGCGAGCTCGCCGCGGCACGCGGTTCTGCACAACGTGCAGCCGGAAGGCGCTGTGATGCCAAACCTGCCCTGGGACGCGGTGCGCCTTGGCGAGTGGAAACTCATGACGCGCCAGCCCTCGGCGAGCGGCGTGGAGCCGCCGCCAGGCTTTGCAGGGAATAGGCCTGGTAGGCCAGCGCCGTACAACGGCACGCTGTTCCTGTTTCACATTCCCTCGGACCCGTCCGAGGAGGTCAATTTGGCCGGCGAGCGCCCGGACAAACTCGCGCAGCTGCTCGCGTTTTACCGCGCAGCGCAGCGCGGTGCAGTGCCCGATCTCAACCACAGGTGGGGGTTTCCCGACCCCGCCGGAGACCCCGCCCTCCGCGCGGACGGCGCATGGGGGCCGTTCAACGGCAGCGCAAGCCTCTGCGCATACGGGCGCGAGTTTCCCGAAGAATCCGAGCCAGCCATAATGGAATCGAGCTAGGCGGGAGCCTTGGCGTTCATGCCCGTCACCGCTCGCCGTTGATGCGCGGGCGCGACGATGCGCGGCTCACGACGCTTCGAGATTGCGAAGAGGAGCTCACAGAGGCGCGCGACGAGATTTTGGGCCGCTTGCGCCGCTTGCGCCGCTTGCACTTCTTGCTGCTCTCGGCCAGAGGAGGTTCCCCAAGCGACTTGCGCATGCAGCTCCAAACCGCCTGCGCCACCATCACGTTAGCCGGCGGCGTCAGGTGAATGCCGTCCACGCTCAGCTGCATGTCTGTGTCGCACTGCACAAAGTCCAGGCCTTTCTTGAGCGCCATCGCCTCAAAGGCACGCGAGAAATCTTGCGAGATGGACAGCGACAGCGAGTCGTAGCCCAGCTCCTGCGCCAGGTGCGTTAGGTAGATCACTGGCGGAGCCACGACGATGACCTTGAGACGGCTGTTCGGAAGCTTTGACGGGTTTCTGGCAAAGAGCTCCATGCCAAGCTCCGCGATCTTACCCACGTTGTTGGCGATCGGCGACGCCTCCCAGCGCCCGCGTTGGTTCTCCTGCAGCTCGTAGCAGGAGCGAATGCGGGCCTTGAGGTCGTTCGTGCCGAGCAAGAGCACCAGCCAGTCGGGCTCGCAGCTCATAAACTCGGCCGTAAAGTGTCGCATGCCGTTAAAGTCGGAGGGCTCGCACCCAGGCAACCACGTCGAGTTGCCGCTGTCGTCGAACCTTGTGGTCCTCGAGCACAGCGCCGACTCCACGACGCGCAGGTTGTACACCTTGAGCCTGTCCTTGATCAGCCTGGGCCACGTGTGGTCGTACCTTCCCGTGTACGAGTGCGCCATGCCCCACGTGAGCGAGTCGCCGTAGAACAGCACCGTCCCGCCCCGCCGGCCGCGATCCGCCGCATCGCGCGGCACGCCGAGGTGCCTCCTGCCGTCCGCCAGCTCGGTATCCTCATGCACGGGCGCCAGCGCGCCCTTGCCATCCCGCCGGCCGTCGGGCTCCAGCCACGCCACGCGCGCCGTCGCGGCGCGCTTCACGCCGCCCGACATGCGTGCGAGCGCAACCAACCTCCGAGGCGACCCCGGTCCGGTAAGCACGATCCACGCCACCTGGCGTCCGGTAACATTCGCGCGCGACGCGGCGGTTGCATTAGGAATCGGCCGCGTTAACGGTGTGCATACGGAGGCTTCCTTCGTGCAAAACGGGACGGGTCAGCAAGAGGAGGAGGAGGAGGTGGCGGCGATGCTGGTGGCCAGGGCGGTCAGGCTCGTGCCGGTGGCGCCGGCTGAGCGCAGCGTGGAGTTTGCGCAGAACCGGACCGCGGCGGCCGCGCGGCGGCGGACGCGGCGAAGGTGATTGCGCAGATTTCATCCGCGCGACGCGGCAAGGCCGCGTCGCCGCGGGCGTCGCCGCGCGCGTCGCCGCGCGCGTCGCCGAGGTCGTCACCGAGGTCGTCACCGAGATCATCGCCGAGGGCCTTGCCGGGGCAGAGCGAGAGCGCGCCACCGGGGCCTGAAGAGGAGTCTGAGGCGGCGGAGGCGGAGGCGGAGGCGGAGGCGTCCAACGTGGAGCGCAGCAAGCAGCGCAAGCTCAAGATGTGCGCACGGGCCACGCGAAAGCGACTGCAGCGTCATGAGTCAGTGATGCGCATGCGTGCGGCGTCGCTGCGCGCGGCGGGCGCGCAAGCCACAGGCAGGCCGAACACTGCAGCGGCCACGAGCGCTTCGCCGGCGGCCTTGACGCCGCTGCGGCGCTCGAGCACGTGGTCTACGCGCCCCCTAGCGTTGGTGTCGAGGCTGGGCACAAGCACGGCCAGCGGCGCAAGGGTCTGGACCAACGCAAGAGTGCAGAGCAAAGCAAGGCTGAAAAGGACGAAGAGGAGGCCAGCAGAGTCCGGGCGCGCAGAGAGGCTGCCCGGGCCAAGGAAGCAGCACTGCAGGAGCAGATAAGGCGCGCGCGTGCGCGCGTGCAAGCCCGGCGCGCCAAGCGCGATGACAAGGCTGACGACGAGGAGGCGTGCTCTCGCCTCCGCGAGGTCTCGCGCCGCTACGTCCGCGAGCGTATCGCACACAAAGAGACCGCGCGCCGCCTGATCTACGCAAAGAACGAGATCCTGCGCCGCTGGCACGAGTCCGGTAAGGCGCTGCCCGCCGTGGAGGGCAAGGTGTAAGGCAGGAAACAAAGAAATAAAGGTTGCATCTGTGTGTTCGTGCTTGCTCGCCCATCCGCTGGCTGGCTGGCTGGCTGGCTGGCTGGCTGGCTGGCTGGCTGGCTGGCTGGCTGGCTGGCGCTGCTGCTCGTGCTGCTCACTGCTGCTGAACGTGGGCGGCCCACACCAGCGCGGCAAGCGCGGCAGTTGGCGCCACAATCGCCGCGGCGGCAGAGGTTGGCGCACTCGTCGGCGCGGCGCTCTCGCCTCCAGAAGGCGGCGTCGGCGGCGTCGGCGACGACGGCGACGACGGCGACGCGCACTCGCGGTCGACGGCGACGAGGTCGGCGACACAGACGGCTCGGAGGTGCTCGGCCGCGTCGTGGGCGACGAGGTCGGCATGCCCGTCCCTAGCGCCGCCACGCAGGGGAAAGTGACGCCATCGCTCGCCGTCGCGTTGCCGTACACGCACGCGCCGCCGGCGCCCGCCTCGCACGCGCACTCGTCCGCCGTGAACCTGAAGTACTGCGTCGTGTCCCCCCCTTGCCCGGGGGAGGTCACCTCGAAACCGGCGCACGAGGCGCAGTCCGTGCAGGCCTCGGGCTCGGCGATGAAGCCGGATTCCAGCTTGCACTCGGCCTTGGCGCTCGCCGCGAGCGCCAGCGCCGACGCGACCACGAAGACCCCGCGCACCATCATCGTCATCCTGACCTTTGGCTTTCTTGCCCGGTCCATTTTTTTCATTCCGACGCAGTTCCCAAATTGTTCCGTTTTTGTCCACAATAGTGCCGAAATCGTTCCAGGTCGGTGCTCGAGTAGTTCCGCGATAGTGCCGCGGCGGCTCTGAGACGCGATGCAGTGCCTGTAGTGCCTGGTGGCTGGCGCTGGCGGCGATGGCGCAGAGCGCGGCGAGCGGCGAGGAGCAGGCGCAGCAGGCGCAGCAGCAGCCTGTGCTGATGCTGGGGTGGCGCGAGTTTGGCGTGGATCTGTCGCGCGGAGAGTTTGCGGTGGGGGGCAAACGGTGAGGGTTGAGGAGGTGCCCAACTCGGGCCGCGGCACCGGCCTCGTGGTGTGGGACGGGTCGGTGGTGCTGGCCAAGCATGTGGAGCACGCCGTGCCTGTGGAGGGCGCGCGCGTTCTGGAGCTGGGCGCGGGCACTGGGGCGGTGGGCTTGTCGTGCGCCGCGCTCGGGGCGCAGCGCGTATTTCTGACTGACCTCGAGTACACCCTGGACAACCTCCGGCATAACATTGCGCTTAACGCGGGAAGCGAGGCGCGCGCCGAGGCGTTTGAGCTGGACTGGTTCAAGCCGCTCGCCGAGGACGAGCGGTTGCGGTCGCTTGACCTTGTGCTGGCCGCGGACGTGATCTGGGTGCCCGAGCTGGTGGAGCCCTTTGTGGCGACACTGCTGGCGATTAGCGAGGCCAACCCTGGCCTGCGGGGCATCTTGTTGGCGCACCAGACGCGCGCATTGTCGACGGACCGGCAGCTCTTTGGCGCTAGACGGCGCGGGCTTCTCACGTGAATTGGTGCCAGCGGACAAGTTCCACCCAGAGTACGTGAGCAAGCGCATCAAGATTTTCTCGCTCCGGCGGCCGGTGCCAAACTAGCAGTAAAGCATCGAAGCCCTCATGCTCTACCCTCTCTAGCGTCGCTAGTTCAGTCGAGAGAACGCATAATTGTAGAACACGGCGCCCTCGCTGCTATCGCCCCGCTCCTTCATGAGTGAGCGCAGTGGCTGGAGCGGTTCCCGAACCGAGGGCTGCACCCCCCGGGCGCTCAACGCGGCCATATCGCGCTCAAAGTCGCCCTCGTTGAAGCTTGTGAGTAGCGCCGGGCGCGCCGGTGACTGCCCCAGGATCAGGTCAAGCGTGGCCCGCCATGACTCCCCCTCCCGCGGGTGGCCCAGGCCGCTGTTAAAGAGCACGAAGACGTCGGGCTCATCGAGGTCGGCGCGTACTTGGTGATAGAGGCCCCGCGAGCTGCGCAAAGCCACGTCTCCGGGCGCTGTGGTGCCAGGTGGGCTGCGCTGCGTCTGCGGGCCTACAAAGTGCAGCTCCCATTGGCAGCCCGTGACCTGCGCGAGGACTTGCCAGTACTGCGCTGGGAGGGTGGACTCTGCCCGGGCCCCAAGCACGTGCGCTCGCAGCAGCGGCGCAGCTCCCGCCGACCATTCGCTGCGCGAGCCGCGCGCGAGCGTCAAAGGAAAGGTCAGCACCTTGCTGAGCAAAGGCCGCCGCAGCTGGTCCGCCTCCTCCTTGCCAGCCTCGTGTAGCCATGACTCGAGCTTCAGCGCCCGCGCCACGCTATCCCAGCACGCAAGCGCCTCAGCGGAGGCTGGCGCCGGTGCGCTGGCCCGCGCGAATGCGGCTAAGGCGCCATCCAAGCCCCGCACCGCGCGCGCGAGCGCCTGACGCGACGCTGTCATCACGCGTCGCACAAACGCAAGGCTCCTCGATCCAGCTCTCTGGAGCCGAGACCAGAGACATGTCGGACGAGCAGCGCCGTCCAGCAGCTGGCGAGCTTGCGGCAGGCGGCGCGACCCGACAAGGACACGAAAAGGCAGTTAGCTGTGGTGTCTACAAGATGTTGCAGGTTGATGATATGCCCTGGTCCAGGTGCTTGAGCTTGCCCTTCTTGTCAAGTTTGAGCACTGTGACCAGGTCCCGCTCGTGGTGGCTTGAGCTATAGTTGATGCCCTCGATGTTGTCCTCGTCCGTGAGCTTGAGCTTTTTAAACTCGTGCTCCTTGCTGCGCTCCTGGATTTCCTCCTGCGAGGCGGCATTGATCGAGTCTGCGGGGGGCGTCCAGGGCGGCGGTCTTGAGCGTGGCGACCCCGGGCCAGTCGATATCTTTAAAAAAGGGGTGGCGCTTGATCTGCTCGACCGCGTCGGGCTTGGCGCCAACGCGGGTCTCGCGGTTGCGGTCGAGCAGCTTGAGGATGAGGTCCTTGGCCTCCTCCGGAAAGGGGTCGCTGGTCCCGGAGGTACTGGGGAATTGGATAACCCAGGTGAGGGTTGCCTCGTTCCGGTCCTTGCACTTGGTGTGTGATTCGGAGAAGGCGCAAATGCCCACGAGAAACTCGTACAGCATGACGCCAAAGCTCCACCAGTCCGCGTCGAAGGCGTAGCCCTCCTTTTTTATCATCTCGGGCGGCCAATAGCCAGGCGTGCCCGCCTTGCCCGTGAAGGTCTTGCTGCCAATGGTCTTGGGCGTAAAGCCCGTCTCGATGGCGAGGCCCATGTCGCTGATCTTGGTGTGCCCAGTGTCCTCTAGCAAGACGTTTTCGGGCTTCAGGTCTCGGTACAAATGCCCAGTTTGTGCAGGTGCTCGATGGCCAGGACGATCTCGGCCGCGAAGAAACGCGAACGCTCCACGCCGCTTCGGTTGCTGCGCAAGTGGTACATGAGGTCACCGCCCGTGCAGAGCGGGAGGCCAAGGTACAAGTCTGTCGGGTCCATGAACGAGTAGCGCAAGGAGACGCAAAACGGCGAGGGCTTCTCGCCGAGCGCCTTGAGGATCTTAAACTCCGCCTTGACCATCTTGAGCACCTTTTTGCCCTTGACCAGCTTGCGGTTCATGCCTTTCAAGGCCACCATCTGGCCCGTGACGCGGTGTCGTGCCCCCGAAACAACGCCAAAGGCCCCGCGGCCCAGGTCGCGAAAGACGACAAAGTCGTTCATCGTAAGGCCGGTCTTTGTACCAGGTGACTTCCTGGAACTGCTTGACCACCTCCTCCTTGGAACACATGTGATCGTAGGCCTCCTTGAGAACCGTCGTTTTGAGCGCCTCCACGAGCGGGTCGAACAAGGCAACCAGCTCGTCCGACTCGGCGGCGACAAAGTCGGTCTCCTGGATCTTGGTGGTCACAGCGGTGACCTCGTCGGCGCTTGGCGTCTTGAGGTGCTTGCTGCACTTGGCAAAGGCCTGCTTGACGCCGTCGGCGTCTTCGGCGCTCGGCCGCTTGCCCGAAATGTAGTCGGAGTAGGCGTTCATAGCAACCTGGAGGTACTCTACGGCCTTTGCGGAGGTGTCTGGCTTGACCTCCAACAGGCACTCCGCCAGGAAGTAGCGCCCGAGACTGCCTGCAGCGACCTTGTCAAGCGTAAACTTGCTCGCAAAGTCCTTTTGCGGCACCAGCTCCATCGTCTTTGGGGGCTTGGGCACCTTGTCTAGGATGGCGCGTGCGAGCGCCTCTTCCGGCGACACCACCGTCTTGCGGATAGCCTCATTGTACTGATGGTCCTTGATGCAGGCCGCGATATCGTCCATCGCGCCGCCCTCTGCGTGCCTGCGCGCGTCTTACCCCCGCGAAAGCAGCCAAAGCACGAAAGGCTCTCCTCTCCCGCGCCAGCCCCGGTCCCGCGTCGCCGACAGCCCCGCTGCGTCAGCGCACGCTTCGCGCCCCAGCCTCCGCCGTGCTGCTCGCTCACCAGCCTGCTGCCTGCCTGCCTGCCTGCCTGCCTGCTTTCACAGCCGCGCCGAGGACCGGCCATCCGCTCAACGGACACGTGGCGCTCGGCCGGAGTCCTCGCCCAGGTTCGATCTTGCGCGGCTTCGCCTCACGAAGCTGGTGGTGGGGGGGGGAGAAGGAGGAGAGGGACGGGGGGGCGGCCACGACGGCGCTGGCCACAGCCGCTCGCTCTGTCGCGCTGACATGAGGGCTCAGCGCCCAGGCTCGAGCGACCAGCGACCAGCGACCGCGGCCCAGGCTCCTTGGGGGCGGAAAGTAAATACGGCAAGAAAAAAAACGATCCGGTGAACGGATATGTATCAGGAAGGTCGACGCGGTGTGGTCCTGAGCGGCCAAGTGGCGCAGGTGGGTTGCTAGGCGCTGAGCTGGGAGCTCTGGCCGCGGATTAGGCGTGGAGCAGAGCTGCGCACCTGGCCGCTTGTGACGCAACAGAGTCCGCGCCGTGCACTGCGATTGACCAGGCGACGCGAGGACGTACTGAGACGAGTGGAGCGAGGCGCGGCGAGGAAGGAGCGTCGCGGGGCGCGAGCGCAGGGCTGCGGGTCCAGCCCCGGCCGCAGCAGGATGGACGACATCCAGGACTTTATCACCGACCACCACTACAACCAGGCCATCCGGAAGAAGAGCGTTGCCAACCCGGAAGACGCCATCGCGGAGGCCGTGCTAGACACCTGGCCGCCACTGCCCAAGGACGTCGCTAGCGCCCAGTCGGTGGAGGAGTTCAAGGCCAGTGTGACGTTGGAGAAGCTGTTCAAGTCGCCTGTCGGACGGTACTTTCTGATTGAGAAGCTGCTCGCTGGCGATGGCGATGGCATCGCAGAGCCGGAAGTCAAGCCAGTGGGCACCATCATCAAGCATCTCGAGGAGTTCCACCTAGAGGAGCACCATTCGATGGTCTTTGTGGAGAGGCACCTCAACATGGCGGCGGTAAACCTGAACTCGGTGCCGCGCCTCCGCGAAACAGCGGAAGAGCTGCGCAAGAATCTTGAGGCTCTGCATGCCGCGTATGAAAAGCAGCGCGAGGTGGTTCTTGCTGATTTGAAGGACAGCAAGGAAGAGAACATGCAGCCCGGGCTGGCTGAGGGTGTCCCCGAGGACGGAGAGGCTGCCAGCACTGAGGCGGATCAGTCGACGGCGGAGGATGCAGCCGCCCACAGCGCTGCCGGCGCAGCGTCCCCGATGTCCCCAGGGAGAGCAAGTGGCGGGAGCGGCAAGTCGCAGTCTTCCCGAAAGCGACCGAGCAAGGCCGCGTTGGCGCGCATGGCCTCGATGCGCTCGTCGCGCAGCGCAAAATTCGGCGACGACTTGAACGAAGAGAGCATGGAGGCCATCGTCATGCTCGAGGAATACTTTGTCAAGGACTTTCGCACCTTCTTCGAGCCCCTCGAGGCCAAGCTAAAGGCCTGGCTGGGTTCGGCGCTGAACGCGTTCAAAGAGGACGCCGCGGCGTTGGCCAAGTACCGGCGCCTGGACTGGTACTCCTCCAGCAAGGAGATCCGGATGTCCGATTTCGTGATCTTCCGGGACCTAGGCCGCGGGGCCTTTGGCGTCGTGTCGGGCGCGCGGCAACGAATAACCGGGCAGCTAGTCGCACTCAAAGGCATGAACCGCAAGCTCGTCAAGGGCAAGCGGGTGCTCAAGCTCGTCAAGCAAGAGTTTTCAGATCCTCAAGAAGCTCGGCGAGTACCCTTCGCCGTTTTGCGTGTCGCTGTCCTACGCCTTTATGGAGGACACCGACATGTACTTTGGGCTGCCCCTCATGACCGGCGGGGATCTCATGTTCCACATCTGCCGGGAGCACAAGGGCTACGGGCTCGAGCGCGCGCGTTTTTTTCGCGGCCGAAATCCTGCTCGGAGTGCAGCACATGCACAACCTGGGCATCGTGTACCGTGACCTCAAGCCGGAGAACGTCCTGCTGGACGAGGACGGCCACACCAAGATCTCTGACATGGGGCTTGCCGTGCTGGTCAAGTTCACGCCCTACACGCGCGGCAACAAGGTGATTCGCGGCCGCGCTGGCACGCCGGGCTATTGGCCACCCGAGATGATCAAGGGCGAAGGGTATGCCTTTGACGCCGATTGGTGGAGCTGGGCAGTATGCTCTACGAATTCATGGTTGGCATCTGCCCATTCTCTGAGCACCACACCCGGCTCAAGGACCGCAACGATGCCACGCTCAACTGGGAGATCCAGTACCCGGACGTGGACGGCAAGCCCTTTGACGCGGACTGCCAGGACCTATTGTCAAAGATGCTCGAGCGCGATCGCTACAAGCGCCTTGGCACGCAGCCCGACACTGCCGAGCAAATCATGGCCCACCCCTTTTTCAAGAGCATCGACTGGGCAAACTTTGAGGCCGGCAAGGCCAAACCTTCGTGGAAGCCTCCCTCAAACAGCATCAACGCCGTCTCGCAGGCCGACCTGGAGACGCGAAAAAAGAGGCCAAGTTCAAGAAGGTCGTCCTTACGGACGAGGACAAGATCGAGGGCTTCAATTTCAGTTCGCGCGAGCACCTGTATGACATCGAGCTCGTTTTGCACCTGGAACGCAAGGGTAAGCTCTCGCACCTGAAGGAGACTCGCAGTCAGCACTGTACAATCCTTTGAAGATAAACCAAGAGAGGCAGCTCTCTCTCTTTCTCTCGCTCGCTCTGTCTCTCGCCTTTTGTGCAATCGGGCAGCTCTATGACCGCGGCCTTGATCCGTCTAGCCTTCCATGTCTGGCTCTCTATAGAGCTAGCTAGCTAGCCTCCGCTGCTGGTCCACTCGGGCTGCCGTCAGCTTGATGACCGCAGACTTGAGGCGTCTTCGTCCTCGTCTTCCAGCAACAGCTGCTGGTCTAGTTGGGCCGCCTTGGCCGCGCGCTCCACCGAGACGCGCAGGCTGAGCTTTGACACTTCTTCCGTGAGCGACTCCATCCCGTCGAAGAGTGGCTTGAGCACGGCGCCGTGCTGTACGATCTGGTTTTGCGCGTTCTGAAGCGCGACCTGCTGCGTGATGAGCTCCAAGCCGCTCACGTCCTCGTCGACCGTGCCCGCCAACAGGTTGACTGCGCCAATGCAAAGCGTGTCGCGCTCGGGACCGGCCAAGATGCTGGGGTCGGGTGGATAGCCCGCGCGACAACGCGCGTCGACCTTGCCGTCGTCTGTGTACCAGGTAACGCGCCAGCGACGCCGCTGCTCAGCGACTGCGCGGCGGCGTGCGCGGCGTGCGAGCTCCCACCGATGCTTGGACTCGCGCGCATAAAGTTCTTGCACCTCGTCTTGCCGCAGCCGTCGCACTTCAGCGGCGTGCCACTCGCAGTCTTCGAGACGCTCTTGCATTTCGGCCACACGGGCCTCGAGCTGGCGCTCGAATGGGGCGGTGACGAAGAGGAACTCGAGCTTGGCGTTGGTGACGAAAGAGCGGTGCTCGTCTACAAAGCGTCCACCTCGGAGGTCCAGCCTTGCATAACCGCGCGGCGGTCCAGTATATTGCGCTCATGAAGCATGGCCAGAAAGTCAAACTCCTTCTCGCGGACCTTGTCCAGCGTGCTGGCGGACTGCTCGCGAGCTGCCGCGAGCGCGGTGTCAAGTTCACCGCCTGGAGCGAGCTTGTTGCGAAGACGCGCGGCCTCGTCGCACCAAAACTCGTCTTCGGCGCGCAGCTCCTGCAGCAGATGGCGCCGGCGCTCCGTCTCGCGGCCCCACAGCATGTCGTAGGCCGTCCAACGGCCCACGACAGCACGAAAGCTCCTCTGCAACACACATGCGGCCTCGTGCGCTTCGCGCTTCCAGTGGCGGTACCGCTGGCGACTCAGGTGACCCCGCACAACGCGCTGCGCCTTGGTCACCTCCCGGGAGAGCCACTGCCGGTCGGCGCGCGCGCGCGCTGTGCACCCGCGCCAAGCGCGCTGCACGCGGAGGGCCGCAAGCTCGCTCCGGCGCATATCCGCGCGCATCCGGCCAAGATAGCCGCGGATGACGCGCTGCATGGGACACGACGGAGCGGCGCTCGCGAACGAGCCGCTCGCGGACATGTAGGCGCGTCAAGTACCCTCGAATGCAGGCCTGGGACACGATGACCAGCCACGAGCGCCGCAAAAGCCACACCCGGATGAGTGTGCGCGCCAACATGCCACGCACCACCTTTTGGATCTTGCGCACGGCGCAGCTCTTTTGATGATCAGCTTCCACTGCAGCTTAGCGCGGTACCTCCTGTAGCTGCCCTGGATGCGCAGCGCGGCTTGCATGTTCACGCGCTCAACCTGGAACAGGCCCTCTAGTGTGCGCGACCGCATTGTGTTGCTCACCACCGGCCGCCTTGTCCGCAATGGCGCGCCGGATCTTGCGGTTCTCGCGCCCGTAGGTCGCGTGCGGCCGAGCACGCCGGATTTTGCGCAAGCGGCGGGCGTGCTCCTTGCGACCAAGCGTGACCACGCCGCCTTTGGTCTTCTCGAGCTCGCGGAGCCGCAGGACGGCGGCGTCGGAGAGCCGCGGTGCGATGGCGCGGCCGCCCAACACTCGCCTGCGCTGGCTCGCCGTCATGCGCTTGAGGCGCTTCTCCGCCGAGCTGAGGTTTTTCCTCTCTTTGTTGTACACCTCCCGCAGCTTGCTAGCCGCAGCGGGCATCAAGGTGCCGCCCGGTTGATTATATGGGCCAGGTCGGCCAGGTTGCCTTCGGTCTCGTTGCGCTTCTCGTGGTCCAGCCCGCCCACCATCCACAGACTAGCCATCTCGGCCTGAGCCTGGCCCCTCGTCGCGTCCTCGCCGCGCGCGTCCTGGCCCTCAGCCAGCCTGGGAAAGGCCAGCTCTGAGTACGGCATGTACTTTGCCGTCTGCTTGTCCATCTCCAGCGCCACGTGCGTGAAAAGCTGCCGCTTCCTGCGCGGCGCGCCACCGCGGCCGTTCACAAGCTGCGGAAGCTTGCGCCGCGCGGCCTTGAGGGCGCGCGCGGGCCGCGCCGCCGCCCGCGGCGGCGTCCTCGTCGCCCGCCATGGCGTGCACCGCGCCTTTTGTTGCCGTTGCAAGAGGATTCTGGTGCAGGTCCGCACCACCCCGCAGGCCAGCGTTCGTTCCCTGGGTTAGGGCGAAGGTTAGGCTGGAGCGTCGTCGTTCGAAGGTTAGATTCGGTTAGGGTAAGCGGCGGTCTGCACGGCCAGAGGTCACGACAGGAGGGATGGCGGCGGCGTGGCGGCGGCGGCGGTGCGGCGCGGCGCGGCGGTTGCCCGGCCGGGCAGGGCGATGCTTGTGCGCGGCGGGGGCGGCGGCCCGCGCCCGAGCTTTGTGCAGCGGCCCGGGCCCAGCAAGCAGGTGCATCCGCAACGCGACCTGCTCTGGGACGACGTGGCGCCGGAGCTCATGTTCGACTTTGATCTGCAGCACTGGTCGACGGCAAGGCGCTCCGCTGGTGGCTGGGCGGCATGGGCTTCTTCGCCGGCCTCGGCTGCTTTGTCTACTTTGTGCTGGAGCCCGAGACGATGAAGATTGCCGCCAACGTGGTCGACGACGCGGAGGGCATGGAGCGCAACTTTGGGCCCTACGGGTACAAGCGTGAGGCCAAGTAGACGCCGAGTGCGTGCGAGCTTTGCAATTCTGTACTACCGCTAAGACCATTTTTTTTCTCTCAGCTCTCCAGGGGCTGTAAATGCACCTGATAAACTCTTCCTCGTCCGAGCCTGGCTTGCGCTGCGGCGTCACTTGCACCACCATGTTGATGTCGGCCACGGCCTCGTCGGCGCCGTCCGCGGTCAGCGAGCAGATCAGCAGCCCGGCGTTGGAGAGGTGGCTCGGCTTGATACGGCTCACGTCCACGGCGTCCACCGCAAAGTGGAAGGAAGAGGCTCCGTCGTAGTCGACCGGGGGCGTACGCCCGAGGACTGCGTACGCGCGCGCGTCAGATACCGTCCGTCGCTTGCTCCCGTCCAGCGCAAACTCCTCGAGCACTTACTGATAATGTTGCGCTTGCGGACCGTGTCCACGAGGTACTGCAACGTGTCAGATGGGGTCTCTCCTCGCCCGCCCTTTCCCAATGGCACGACTCACCTTCACTTCCCAGCTCGCGCCACGGAGGGGCCGCAGCGCGACAAAGTCAACATCCAGCTCGATGCCAGCCTCCACAGGGCACAGCGCCGAGTCGCCACCAAAGCGCACGGCCTTGAGGTCATCACGGGCGCGGCATCCTCTTCATCCACGTCAGACTCGGCGCCCTTGGCCTCGCGCCCGCCCCTCCTTGCCCTCCATCCTCCTCGCGCCTGGCCGTTTCTGAAGGCTCCTTGGCGGCCAGGCACGACGGCGGCGGCGATGATTGGGCTGACGCTGGAGCAGCACCCGGTGCCATGGCCATGGCCATCTCAACCTCGACCTCGGCCTCGACCCCGACCTCGGTTTCGAGCCGGGCTCCGTCGACAAGGACGGGCGCAAGGAACACGATGTCATCAGTAGGTGCCTTGATCTTGGTCTATAGAGGATTGGTTGCTGGTGTCAAAGATTTCGCTTGGCGCTTGGCTTTTTACTCGAAGACCTTGGAGACCGTCCCGCGGCCCACGGTGCGGCCGCCCTCGCGGATGGCGAAGCGCAGGCCGACGTCCATCGGGGTCGGGTCGGTGAGCTCAATGGTGAAGGTAGCGTCATCACCCGGCATGACCATCTCGGTGCCCTCTGGCAGCTCGCAGCCGCCGGTCACATCGCCGTGCGAAGTAGAACTGCGGGCGGTAGTTGTTGAAGAACGGCGTGTGGCGGCCGCCCTCCTTCTGCGTGAGGATGTACATCTGCGCCTCGAACTTCTTGTACTGCTTGACGGTGGAAGGCGCGCACAGGACCTGGCCGCGGTGCACCTCCTCGCGACGGACGCCGCGGAGCAGCGCGCCGATGTTGTCGCCAGCCTCGCCACGGTTGAGCTGCTTCTTGAACATCTCCACACCAGTGCAAGTGGTCTTCTTGGCCTCGCCGTCGCCCACGACCTCGATCTCGTCGCCAGCGTTAATGATGCCCTGCTCCACGCGGCCGGTCACGACGGTGCCGCGGCCGGGATGGAGAAGACGTCCTCGATGGGCATGAGAAAGGGCTTGTCAAGGTCGCGGGTCGGCTGCGGGATGAACGAGTCGACGGCCGCCATAAGCTCGAGCACAGGGTTCTTGCCAATGTCGTCGTCGCGGCCCTCGACGGCGGCCAGGGCGGAGCCACGCACGATGGGCGTGTCGTCGCCGGGGAAGCCGTACTGGTCGAGGAGCTCGCGGATCTCCATCTCGACAATCTCGAGGAGCTCCTCGTCGTCCACCTGGTCGACCTTGTTGAGGAAGACGACCAGGGAGGGCACGCCGACCTGGCGGGCGAGCAGGATGTGCTCGCGGGTCTGCGGCATGGGACCGTCCGAGGCGGACACGACCAGGATGCCGCCGTCCATCTGGGCGGCGCCGGTGATCATGTTCTTGACGTAGTCAGCATGGCCGGGGCAGTCGACGTGCGCGTAGTGGCGGTTCTCAGTCTTGTACTCGACGTGCGCGGTCGAGATGGTGATGCCGCGGGCCTTCTCCTCCGGGGCCTTGTCGATGGAGTCGTAGCTCATGAAGGTGGCCGATCCCGCGTCCTTCTCGCTGAGCACGCGCGTGATGGCAGCCGTCAGCGTCGTCTTGCCGTGGTCGACGTGCCCGATCGTGCCGATGTTGCAATGCGGCAGGTCGCGCTGGAAATCAGCAAAGCCGCGCGCGCCAAGCACGGGCGCCCACGCCTGGCGCGCGCCGATCACGCGCGCCGCGCCGCCCATGGCGCGCCCCCCAGCATCGTCAACGCCGTCATGCGCTTCGTCTCCACCAATGCCTCCTCTCCTCTCGCTCGCAAATCTTTGGCGGCGCAAAGGCCTCACGCTCGCACCCTAACCCGGGGAACGCCAGCGCCGGCCGCCTAACCCGGAACGCTCTGACAGGATCCAGAGTCGAGAAAACGACGACGGCGGCGGCGACGGGGACGACGATGGCGCGAGGGAGGTCGGGCGCGCTGGCGCTGCTGGCGCTGCTGCTGGCGGCGCTGCAGCTCGCTAGCGTGGCGGGCGTGGACCGCCACAAGTTTCGCACGTGCGCGCAGAGCGGGTTTTGCCGCCGGCAGCGTGATAGGACGGCTGACATGGCGTAGCGGTGCAGGAGGGGTCGGCGAGCGCCGCGGAGGATGGCCTGGTAGTGCGCGCCAAGATCGACTCGCCGAGCGACGACGGTGGCCCGCTGGACCTGTCCTTCCAGGCCTACGAGGACGGCGTGCTGCGCGTGCGGGTGGTCGAGGCGCCGCAGGACAACGTCAAGCCGCGGTACGAGTCGCCGGACATCCTGCTCCCGGAGGAGCAGGTGCAAGGCCGGCGGCGCAAGATTAAGGTGGTGTCTAGCGACGCGAAGGATTTGTGGTTGAGGCCGAGGAGGCGTTCGTGAAGGCGCGCGTCACGCTCAACCCGTTTCGCGTCGACGTGCTGGACCCGGTTGCCGGGGAAAAGGTGTCGCGACGATCAACAAGCGCGGCACGCTGCACTTTGAGCAGCGCAAGTCGAGCCGCACCAAGCGGCCGGAGACGGCGGCGACGGACGGCGGCGCCGCGGCGCCGGACGCTGCCGCGGACGGTCGCAAGATTATCGACTGGGGCGAGGATGGCAAGCCGATCTATGAAGATGGGGCCGGCGGGGCGGAAGAGGGGGATGGGCAGGGCGACGACGAGGCGGCCAAGGCGGCCGAAGCCGCGGCAGCGAGCCATCTGGACGCCGACGCACCCGAGTCGTTCGGGGGGCACACGGACAACAAGCCGAACGGGGCCACCGCGGTGGGCCTGGACGTGTCCTTCCCCGACACCAAGTACGCTTACGGACTGCCCGAGCACGCGTCCTCGTTCGCGCTGAAGAGCACGCGCGGCGGCGAGGGCGCCTACTCGGAGCCGTACCGCATGTACAACCTGGACGTGTTTGAGTACGAGATTGACGAGCCCATGGCGCTCTACGGGCACATTCCCATGGCTATCGCGCACAACGCCAAGGCCACCGCCGCGGCGTTCTGGAACAACCCCTCGGAGACCTTTGTGGACGTGGCCGACGCCGAGGACGGAGCCAAGGACGTGCACTTTATGAGCGAGAGCGGCGTCGTGGACTTTATGATCATGGTGGGCCCGCGGCCCGACAACGTCTTCCAGCAGTACGCCTCCCTGACGGGCACCACGCCCACGCCGCCCATGTTTGCGCTGGGATACCACCAGTGCCGCTGGAACTACCGCGACGAGCGCGACGTGCGTGAGGTGAACGCCAAGTTCGAGGAGCACAACCTGCCGTACGACGTGATCTGGCTGGACATTGAGCACACGGATGGCAAGCGGTACTTTACGTGGGACGCCAACAAGTTTCCCACGCCCGAGGACATGCAGAGCAACATCGCGCGCTTTGGGCGCAAGATGGTGACCATCGTGGACCCGCACATCAAGCGCGACGACCGCTACTTTGTGCACAAGGAGGCCAGCGCGCAGGGGCTCTACATCAAGGACAAAGACGGTTCGAGCGACTTTAAGGGCTGGTGCTGGCCGGGCGACTCGTCGTACCTGGACTTTACCCACCCCAAGGTGCGCTCCTGGTGGGCCGACCAGTTTGCGTACGACAAGTACAAGGGCAGCACCGAGAATTTGTTCACGTGGAACGACATGAACGAGCCGTCCGTGTTCAACGGGCCGGAGGTTCCATGCACAAGGAGTCGCTGTCCCTGGACGGCGTAGAGCACCGCGAGTGGCACAACCTGTACGGCTTTTACCAGCACATGGCCACCGCGGAGGGCCTGTCGCGGCGTTCGCGGCCCGTAAAGGAGGGCTTTTCTCCAACAGCGCGGACACCGAAGTGGACGCGCGCACGCTTTCGCGGCCGTTTGTGCTGTCGCGCTCCTTCTTCGCGGGCTCGCAGCGCCATGGCGCCATCTGGACGGGCGACAACGCGGCCGAGTGGAGCCACTTGGCCATTGCGTCGCACATGCTGCTGAGCATCAATGTGGCGGGTCTGCCCTTTGCCGGCGCGGACGTGGGCGGCTTCTTCACAACCCGGACGAGGAGCTGCTGCAGCGGTGGTACTTTGCGGGCGCGTTCCAGCCCTTTTTTCCGCGCGCACGCGCACATTGACACCAAGCGCCGCGAGCCGTGGCTCTTTGGCGATGAGGTGCTGGGCAACCTGGCCAAGGCCATCCGCCTGCGCTACTCTCGCTCTTGCCGTTCTGGTACTCTGTCTTTCAGGAGCACGAGGCCACGGGCCTGCCCGTTATGCGTCCGCTCTGGGCGCTCGCGCCCGAGGACGAGCGCACCTTTGAATCGGCGACCAGTGGCTGGTTGGCACAGACCTCCTGGTTAAGGCGGTCACCGCGCCCGGCGTCACCACGCTCCCCCTACCTGCCGCTGGCTCGTCCTGGTACCAGTTCGAGGCGCCGCACGGCTTGGTCCAGGGCGGCACCACCGCGCAAGAGGACGCGCCGCTGAGCAAGATCCCGGCCTTTATTCGCGGGGGCAGCATTCTGCCGCGCAAGATGCGCTTGCGGCGCGCTCCAGCAAGGCCATGCGGGGTGACCCGCTGACGCTCTTGGTGGCCCTCGATCCCGCGACGCGCACGGCCGCGGGCCGTGTCTACGTTGACGACGAGAGCACCTTCCGGTACCGCGCGGGCGAGTCCTGCACAGCGACCTTCGCGTTCGAGGGCGGCGTGCTGCGTGCCACGCGCCAGTGCGGGGCGAGCGAGCTCGAGGGCGCCGAGGCCTTTGCGCCGCGCATCGAGGTCGAGCGCGTCGAGGTGCTGGGGCTTGAGCGCGCCCCGCAGCAGGTCTCGGTTGGCAGCGGCGCCGGGCAGCAGCCGCTCTTCTTCTCCTTCGACGAGGCTTCCAACAAGCTCACCGTGCGCAAGCCGGCCGAGGGCTTTCTGGAGGTGCCCTTCGCCCTGGAGATCAAGTAGACAAGAACCCAAGAACCACAAGGGAAAAGAATGGGCCGGCAGGGTTTAGAGAAAACTTGGCTGGCAGTCAGAGGCCGCTTGCCAGGCCAAGCTGCGCCCGGATCATGGCCTGCAGTGCGGGCACGTCGTCCAGCCCGCGCAGAATCGTAAACGTGAGCAGCTGGCTCTGGGCCTCGTACCAGGTCGTCAGGGGCGCCGTCTCCTGGTCGTACACGTCTAGCCTGCGCGCGATCACCTCGCGGTTGTCGTCTGGCCGCTGCACAAGCGGCGATCCGCACTCGCAGCGGGTCATATCGCCGTGCCCCGGCGCTAGGGGGGCTCACGCCCTCCTCGGCGTTGAACACGTTGGCCACGTTGAAGGACTTACCGCAGCCCTCCTTTGGGCACACGCGCCGTCCGAGCAACTTGGCCACGAGGTACTCGCGGCGGCGCAAGCGGAGCTCCACGACGAGCGCCGGGCCCGCCCCAGTCGCCTCCAGCAGCTCGGCTTGCTGCACCGTGCGCGGGAAGCCGTCCTGTCGCCATAGCCTGCGTCAGTCGCCGCGCCCACGCCGCTGGGTCACTCACGAGGCACCACTTACCAGCACGTACCCCTCGGCCGCGTCCGCGCGCTCCAGCCGCCGGCGCACCATCCCGGCCACCAGCGCGTCCGGCGCCAACGTCCCGGCCTCCATGTGCTCGCGCATCTCCGCCGACGGCTCGGCGCGTATGAGGTCGCTCATGGTCAGCGGCACCTGCAGGCTCTTGGCCAGCAGCTTGCCATAGGTCCCCTTGCCCACGCCGGGCGGTCCGAGCACCACCAGCCGCTCGCCATCGCCGCAACCCTCCTCTTTACCGCACCTCCTACTCGTCCTCGCGCATGTCGTTTCACACAAAAACACGGTACAAGTACGGTACAAGTACGCAGTTTCATCGATCGAACGTCAGCAGCGGCAGCAGCAGCAAGCTGCTCGAATCGGTCGAGGGCGGCTCGGCGGCCAGGACGCGGCCACCACGCGCCATGCGGCCGACAAAAGCAGGCTCAAGCCTGTGCTTGTTTCCCACCGCGCGCCCTCACCATCTCGGGCGCGGGCGCTTCCTTCTGGCCTCCCCATCGCCCGCCGCCCGCCCGCCCGCCCGCCGGACTGGCCGGCCGGCCGGCTGACCGGCTGGCGCGCGACGCGAGCCCCCTTCGCCCGCGGCATCGCAGGCCGCCCTGCCCGCCCCGTGCGCGACTCGGCGCGGCCGTCGGCGCGCCCCTCAAGGAGCCTGGACTTCCAGAAATTCTAAGGAGAGCATCGAGAAGGCGCAAGTGGCGGAGAGCGCAGACCCAGATCGCCGAGACGATGGACACGAGCAAGTACCTCGGCATCCTGCGCTGGTCGCTCCAGTACACGGACGGCACCAAGGAGAGCGATGCGAACGCCATGGACCCCGAGACGCGCGCCTGGCTCAAGGAGGCCATCGAGTCGCAGGTGGTGGACCCGGCAGAGCAGATGAAGGCGCTTGTCAAGGTGCTGCAGGTCAAGCGCGGCGAGCCGGAGGGCGAGCGGACGGGCGACAGCGGGGCGCTGACGCCGCCGCGGACTCCGCCGCTGCGCCGGAGAGCGACGCCGAGGTGGCAGCCAAAGCCGCCGCCGCTGTGGCTGGAGCGGGCGACTATGTGCAGAACAAGGTGGACGCTCTCGTGGCGCTACAGGATTGGGTGGAGCAGATTGACTGGGCAGCGGACTTGCACCAGATCGGCGGCTTCAAGACGGTAATCGAGCTCATGTCCGCGCCCGAGGAGATTCGCGTCCGCGCGCTCGAGGTGTTTGCCACGGTCGTGCAGAACAATCCCAAGCCGCAAGAGTGGGCCATGGAGATGGGGTCGCTGCCGATTTTGGTGACGGCCCTGGCCAAGGAGGGCCTCTCGGGGTCGAGCAGGCCAAGACCATGCTCGCGCTGGCCTGCCTGATCCGCGAGTGCACGCCCGCGACGGTGCAGTTCATCAAGGATCACAAGGGCGTGGCGCTGCTGATGCGGATCATCAACGACGGCGCCTACGACGTCAAAGCACAGCGCAAGGCGCTCTTTCTGATGCGCTACTTGCTTGCGCAGGTCCCGGCTATCCGCATCGCGCTCGCCGAGCCCCTCGCTCAGACGCTCAACGCGGGCGTGCTGTCCACGGACATCGACCTGCGCGAGAACTCGCTGCACCTCTTGCAGACGCATTACAAGGACCCCAACGTCTTGGCGCGCCTGGGCGAGGGAGCGCGCGAGGCCACCCTGGCCGCTCTCGCGCACCTCGAGGAGGGCGGCAGCCGCTTCGACCCTGAGGACGAGCGCACGCACGAGCTAGTGAAGGCCCTCAAGCCCGTCGTGGCGCAGCCACCGCTGCCGGCGGCTGCCGCGCCGGCGGCCGGCGACACGCCGCTGCTCGCGATCAAGTAAGGAAAGAATTGAACATGTTTGTTAGGGCTAGTCCTCCTTCTTCGCTTCCGCCGGCGTGAGGTCCCGGCACGGGATGCCCGCCGCGTCCAAGGCGTCCAGCACCCAGTCCGGCACGGCCTTGCCCTGGAGCGTGAATTGCTCGCGCAAAAAGTCCCGCACAAAGTCTCCGTAGCGGTCCTCGAGTACGGCCTGCCGCATCTGCCGCACCAGGGTGAGCATGTACACGATGTTGTGGTGCGTCACCGCGCTAGCCGCGCTGTCGCTATGCTTGAGGAGGTGGTGCAGGCTGGCGCGCGTCAGCCCGGGCCGCCCGGTCTCCTCCGAGACGCGGCACACGTTGCAGACGCAGCCCTCATAGATGGGCACCATATCGGCCGCAAACTTGGCCCCGAGCAGCTTGATCATCCCTTGCGGCGTAAACGCCGAGCCAAAGCGCGCCGTCCGCGTCGGGAACACACAGTCGTACATGTCCACGCCAAGCGCCGAGCACACCACAATGTCCAGCGGATACCCAACGCCCATCAGGTACCGCGGCTTGTGCTCGGGCAGCTTGCGGCAGCACAGGTCCACGACCCGCCAGAACTGCGACTTCTCTTCGCCACCGGCCAGGCCGCCAATGGCGTACCCCGGGATGCGCTCGTCGCGCTCCGCGAAAGCGGCCAGGCACCGCTCCCGCAGCCCGCCCGGGCTCACGTCCAGCCCACCCTGCACAATCGCAAACAGGTTTTGGTGCTCCGGCCCGCTCTTGATGCCCACCTTGGCGTCCTCTTCGCCCCCGCGCTTGTGCGCGTCCAGGCAGCGGTCAAGCCAGCGCACCGTGCGGTCCGTCGCTTCCGCGAACCGCGCGTCGTCGACGGTGCAGCTGTGGACCACGTCGTCGAGCGCCATGATGATATCCGAATTGATGCGGTGCTGCGTGCGCACCGACTCCTCGGGCGTCAGCATCAGCCGCGTCCCGTCCGTGGGCGACTGGAAGTTGACGCCCTCCTCCGTGATCTCGGCCAGGCTCAGCAAGGACACCATCTGAAACCCGCCGCTATCCGTCAGAATGTTGCGCGGCCAGTTCATAAACTTGTGCAAGCCGCCCATATCGCGCACGAGTTCCGCGCCGGGCTCGTTCGCCAAGTGGTACGTGTTGCCCAGCAGAATCTCGCACTCGATAGGCACTGTGGCCATCTCCTCCGTGGTGATGCCCTTAATGGTGCCCTTGGTGCCCACGGGCATGAACACGGGGGTGCGCACCGGACCGTGCGGGAGCACCAGCGTCAGCGCGCGCGCGCGCCCGCAGCGGCCCTCCACGCGCGCCTCGAGCGCGGGCCCGCACCGCTGCGCCATCTCGACCGCCCGATCGATCCTGCTCCAGCAGCAGCACAAGCGCAAGTGGATGGCCGAGGACGAGGTCGTCGAGCAGGGCCAGCCCGGCGAGGGCCAGGGCCAGCCAGGGCGAGGGCCAGGGCGAGGGCCAGGGCGAGGGCCAGGGGGACGAGCGCACGGTCGGCGAGGAGCGGCCAGCGCTGGCCGAGAGCTGGGAGGCCGCCCAAGCCGAGGCAATGCGCACGCACCGCGGGCTGCTGGACGCGCTGACGGCTCGTGGCGAGTCCAAGAACGCCCTCAAGCGCAAGGTGCGGGCGCTGACGCTGGACGTGCTGCGCAGCAAGAACCCCAAGCCCGCCAAGAAGAGCAAGTCGCTCAAGCGCAAGCGGATGGCGCCCATTGTGGGCAACAGCGCTGACCGCACCGAGTTTCGCAAGCACCTGGCGCGGGCCGCAGCGCAAGGGCCGCAGATCGCCATCGACATGGCCTTTGTGGAGGAGGCCGCGATGCAAACGCGCGACTCGCTCGCCAAGCAGGTATCGGAGGTGTACAGCCAGATCGTGTGCGCGGCGCGGCCCAGCTGCGTGGCGCTCTGCGGCGCGCCTGCGTCCTTCGTCGAGACCGTCGCCACCAAGCACCCGCTTGAGAACTGGAAGGAAACTGGCGTCATCACCATCTCGCCCGAGCCGCTCGAGTCGGCCGTCTCGAAGGACAAGGTGGTCTACCTGAGTTCCGAGGCGACGACCGAGCTTGAGGTGGTCGAGAGCGACAAGACCTACGTTATCGGCGGCATCCTGGACCGCAACAGCCTCAAGGGCGCGACCGCGCGCAAGGCCGAGGAGGAGCTGGCCGCGGCACGTCTGCCCCTGGACGGCTACCTAGAGGCGCGAGGCCGACTCGGGTCGACCAAAAAGGTTCTCACGATCAACCAGGTGTCGCGCATCCTGCACGACGTGGGCGCGACGGGCAGCTGGGACTACGCCCTGGACCGCAACGTGCCCTCGCGCCTCAACGCCGCCAAGCGCGCGCGCGAGCGCGCCCGGCCGCCGCGCGCCGCCGCGCAACCTCCCTCGTGGCGCGAGTTTGACAAGGCTCCGCGACCAAAGCTGGCGGTGGTCCTGGGCGCGTCCTCCGGCATTGGGCTCTCGTTCTCCAAGCGCCTGCGACACGCCGGGTGGAGCGTGGTCATGGTCGCGAGGACGGACGCGACCCTCCGAGCGGCGGCCGACCAGGTGCGCGCCGACAAGCCGGAAGAGCGCACGAACGACTCGCCTCTCGAGCCCATCGTCATGACGGTGACCGAGGACGCCAGCGTGCGCGGTGGTCTGCTGCGCATCGGCACGGTGCTGGTGTCCCATTTCGGGCACCGCGTCGACGCGATCATTTCCTGCTCGGGCCTCTTCCGCTGGGACAGCGACCAGGCCCTCGTCGACCAGCCCGACCTGCTCCTTGAGCAAAACTTCATGGCTAAGACGATGCAGGCGCACGTGCTGCTGCGCTTCCTGCAAGGCCAGGCGCGCTACTCGCGCAACCCGGACGACCCGCTTGGCTTCAAGCTGCCTTCCGTCGAGAACGCCGACGAGGAGGACGGCGTGCCGCGCCTCTTCCTGTGCGTCGGCTCGGACGCTGGCGCACCCGACTTTGCCGAGCGCGTGCCCGACACCGCCAACGAGGCCAAGTACATCCGCTCCATGCAGCTCGTCCGCGAGTGGTTCTCGCGCCTGCGCTCCGAGCTGGGGCCCAAGGTCCCCTCTCTGCGCCTCGAGTTGCTGGAGCCGCCCCTGCTGGACACGCCGCTTTCGCGCCGCGAGTTTTCCTCGCTGCCCTCGGTCGACTGGGCCACGGTGCCCTCCTCGGACGCCTACGTCGGGGAGTGGGAGCGGCTGCAGGGCGGCCTGCGAGCCCAGGCGCAGCCTCGGCCGGACCCGGCCACCTGACAGGCCATGCGGCAGTCGCATTCTCGATCTTGATCAACTGCAACAACTGCAACCCTCATTGCAACCCCTCAACCGCGGTCTTAGAGTGCAGCCGTTGGAGTTGGCTGGCGGCCGAGTCCCTTTGACTTTTCCGTCCCAAAGGAAGTGAGAGAGAGAGAGAGAGTGAGAGAGGGCGCCGGCAGAGCGCAGGTCGCCATGCTGCGCTGGGCGGTGCTCGGGTGTACTGCGCCTCTGCGTTCAGCCTCAACCTAAACGCGCTGGCCTTTGCGGCCATCGCGAAGAAAGCCGCGGTCTTCTACGGCGTATCCTACAATGCGATCAACCAGATCACGCTGGTCGGCATGCTCCTGCCGTTCGCGGGCTACCCCGGCGATGTGGCTGGCGGACACGCCGCTTCGAACTGCCCTTTGGCATCAGCATGCTTGTGTGCGTGGCGCTGTTCTGGCTGCGCGTGTACGCCGGCGCGGACCCGACGCAGCTGGCGTTCGCGGTGGTCATGGTCGTGCAGGCGCTCAGCGCGCTCGTTTCGCCGCTGCTTAGCTGCTTGGCCCGCGCTCAGTGCAAAGTACTTCCCGAGCAGGAGCGCGGCCTCGCCACTAGCCTGGGCACCATCGCCTCTCTCTTGGGTCAAGGCGGCGGCATGGTCATCGCGCCCATATTCGAGAACGACATCCCGGGCTTGCTAGAGCTCCACGCGATCTGCTTGTCGATCTCGCTCGGCTGCTCGCTGTTCTGCCTGGACCTGTGCTTCTTCTGCGACGGCAATGCCGCGCCGGGCGAGCCGCTTCAGCGCACGACCTCCATCCGCAGGCTCATGCGCTCCATCAGCTCCTTCTCGGTGCCTCTGTGACCACGGCTTCAGCCCGCTGCGGCCGGAAGAGCACCATTTGTGGAGCCCATTCGCAGCGCTCCCCGTCGGCGGTGGACGCAAGCCACTTGGCCACGCGCACGCTGCGCTGCGCTTCCCTTTGTGTTCAACAACTTTGCCAACCCCCGCGCAACCGGATGACGCGCCCGTGCCCGCGCCGCGCCGGCAGAGCGTGGCGGACTCGGAGGCCGACGCGCTGTTTCTGCCGAGTGACGAGGAGGACGACGACTTTGTGCCGTACCAGCTCCTGAGCGTGCACAAGTCGGTCACCTTCCGAACAGCACTCTACCTGTGCTGTACGGACCGCACCTTTCTGCTCCTCTTGTCTTCGATCGGTCTGCTGTGCGGCGTTGTCAACTCGTGGCTCACCCTCATTAACGAACCGCGCCGCCTGCCGTCGACAATGCGGAGGGGGTACAACTGGTTTCGCTGCTCTTCTTCGGGTGCGGCTTGCTCGGCGCGCTCGCCATGGGCTACCTGATCGACATCACGGGGGACCTTCAGCTCGTAGGCCGTTGCAGCTGCGCGCTGTCCTCGCCGGCCACCGTGCTGGCCATGCTGGGGTGGCGCTACGACCTCGCAAACTGCATGTATGCCGGCATGGCCTTGGTGGGTCTCTTCTCTTTTGGTCTATTGCCGCTCTGTATCGAGTACGGCATCCGCATTATGGAGCAGGCCACCGACGGCCGCGTGGCGTCCAGCTTCAGCGGCACCATCGCTGGGATCGTGCAGTGCACGACGAATATCATGGGCATTCTCATCACGATGCTCACCACGCCCGGCAACCTGGGTATCCCAAGAGAGGATATCCCGCTTGTGTGGCTGGGCTTGATCGGCGTTGGCGTGCTTTGCTTTTTTGCGCTGCCACCTACGCCACGGCTGGCGCGCTAGCCCTTCAACTTGTTGATTTCTTTTACAGCGTCTCTTATGTTACGAACTGGTACCGGTACCGGTACCGGTACTCGTCGCTTACACTGGCCAGCCCTCGTCATCGTATACACTCGCCCCTTCGTCTGCGGCGGGCACCTGCGACTGGACGACCGCCGCTTGCGTCGTGCTGCTTGTGCTCTTACTCGCACTGCTCTGGCTCTCGGGCACGACCTGCGAGCGATGCGGGGCCACGCTCGGCTGCGACGGCGTCTCCGAGACGGATACATACGGCTCAAGGGCGGTCGCTTCGGGGCGTCTCCCCCACATCCGTAGAGATCGTGCCCAAGCTGGCTGATACGGTGCTCGAGGAGCCGAGGCGACGGCCAGTCCGCTTTCCTTGTGCACTGCTGGAGCGGCCAAGCCGCAATTCTTGAACTTGCTGCTCACTATTGGAGGTGCGTGTGAACACGAGGCCTTTACTCTGGCACCGCTCGCGAAACTGGGCCTCTCGGAGAGACTCGCCCTTGTCCGCCCACGCCGGGAGGCGCTGGTACGTGCGCATGAAGTTGAGCTTGTCGACGACTTGGCCCGCGGCATTAGTCGCCTCCAGGTAGGCGTGGTAATAGTAACTGAATTGCCCTGGCCGGCCTCGCGACTCGGTCACCAGGAACCGCGGCGGCGCCTGGCGCTGCAGGCGCTCCTTCTCGGTCAACGCGCTCAGGTCTTCGTCCTGCATTCCGAGGCTACTCGAAAGCGATAGCGAGCGCTGCGATGACCGGCTGCCCTCTCGGCTTGTTGCCGGCGACACGCGACGCGTTGCCCCTGCCTGATCGACTCGGGCGTCTTGGGCAACTTGCTACTTCCTTCAGGCGGTGGCATTGACGACGAAGAGCTCGATGACCGGGACGTGGTGGACCGCGACGCTCGCGCGCTTGCTCGGCCGCTCGCGCTCGCGGTGCGTGGGCTCTTGGCCCGGTGCGCCGTGCCCGGGCTAAGCTCGGGACTTAAAGGCGCTGGCATTCGCTTTTTGCTCTTCGCACGTGCAGCGTGTGGCGTTCGGCTGACGCTTTCCCTGTTTGCGTCTGCATCACGGGCGCTAGCGCCAGCTGCCCCGTCCTCGATCTCCTCCCCATCCTCTTCCTCGCCTTCGCTACCCGACCCTTGTCGAGACCCGTAGTCACTGCCGTCGGGCGCGGCCCGTGAACGCGAGCGGCAGCGTCCTTCTTGGCGTTGAGCACCTCCAAAAAGTTAAGGACGAGCTCGTTGTCGCCTTCCCGGCGCTTTGACGACCACTCGTCGGCCTTCTGCTTGAGCACGTCGTAAGCCAAGGTTCGCTTCTTGAGGGCACTCTCGAGCTCGGCAATTCTCTTGCTCTGCTCCTCGTTTAGCTTAAGGCCAGCTCCAAGGATGTCCATGATCGTCGAGGCGCAGTCGCCGGCGGGGACGACGGCCAGCTCGAACCGAGCTATCCGAAGCCGCGTACCCTCGCCAACGACCTTGTGCACCACCAGCTCGTCCTCGGCCACCTCGAGGTCATACGGCTCACAAACCACCTTGGCGGGTTGTCCGCAAACACCGCTAACGCGCCTTTGTCATGGACCTTGGGGTTGAGTCCATCCTTGCTCAGGCTCGCCCGCCAAGCGCGCTGTCCGTCCGTGAACTGCGCATCGAGCGCGCCGCCGCGGGGCTTGTCGATCAGGCACACCAGCTGGGCCGCCGTGCCATTCACGGTGGCCGTGGCCCTGCGCAGCATGATCGCGGCGCAGCCGCGCCCAACTGGCTGTCTGTCCCTGCAGCAGCCACAACAGAAGAAAAAAAAAAAAAAAACGAACCCAAGGCAGAACGAGCAAAGGGTCAAGTTTGGACTTTTGGGGTCATCGCCATCGCCTTCGATGGCGACATCGACCTTGCGGTCATCGTCGACGACATCGATCTTGCCGACACCGTTGCCGTCTTTGCGGACACCGCCTCGGCAAGGTCCAGCTCCAGTTGCGCGCCGTCGAAGGGCGCTGATAGGTCGGGCTTGGGCGTCACGCCCACCCCGACGCCCACGCCCGGGCGCACGAGTACCACGCGCAACGTTCGTGTCTGGGGGGAAGGGTCGGGAAGACGCCGCGGGGCAGCGACGTGGGCCGACGACGAGGACGCCGCGGTGCTCTTGCCATTGGAACGGCGTGGTGCACGACGCGCTGCCAGGCGTCCGCCCGTCGTCCTCAAAGAGGTCGAAGCGCGCGTCGCAACCCGAGAAGACGCGCACTTCCAGCTGCGCGTCGGCAAACTGCTGGAAGGCGTGCTGGACGCGCGGGCCGAGCACCAGAACGGAGCTGCGCGCGAATACGGGAATCCGGTCCCGCGGCACGCTGTCCAAGCTGTGCCAGCCCGGCGACGCTGGCCGGCCCGTGTGGAAGTTGCGCCAGCGGCCCTCGCGCAGCGGCGGCAAGTAGAGCTTGCGAGCGTCGGTTGCGGTGTACAACGGGGCGACCATTAGCGCCGGGCCAAACATAAACTGGTCAGCGATGCGGCGCGCCGCGGGGTCGCCGGGAAAGTCCAGCACCAGGCCGCGTGCATGGTGTAGTGCTCGGACTCTACGCGCGCAAAGCCAGAGTAGATGTAGTCCAAGAGCCGGTAGCGCAAGTCAATGGCGCTGGCGACGATGAGGTCCTGCGTCGCCGCGCCGTAGTTCCAGAGCTCGGTGTCACTGGCGCACCCATGGACGCGAAAAAGAGGCGTGAAGACCGCGAACTGAAACCACCGCGTCAGCAAGTGCAGGTAGTCGGGCGAGGTGTACTGGTCCGCGGGGCGGAAAAAACCTCCCGTGTCCATGGACCAAACGGGGACGCCACTGAGCTGGTAGTTGATGGACATGGCAATCTGGCGCCGCAGCGAGTCCCAGCTGCCCGTCGTGTCGCCGCTCCACAAGGCGGCGCCGAAGCGTTGTTGCCCAGCAAAGGCCGAGCGGGTTAGGGAAAAGACCCGCTGCGCCGGCCGCGTCCGCGCCAAGCCCTCGGCAACCGCCTTGCTTACCATGAGCGAGTAGGTGTTGCGAACGTCGTCCCCGCTGCCGAGGAACACCTGCCGGCCGACCTGGTCCGAGCCCTCCGGTTCGGTGGCGTCCAGCCAGCGCGTCGACACCAATGCCAAAGTGCGCCTCCTGAACATAGTCGAAGAAGAGGCGCCGCGCTTCGGGCGCCCACGGGTCCATGTACGTGGAGTTTTCGATCAAGAGACCTCGCGCCGCCAGGTCGCGGTGGAACCGCGTCTGCTCGTCGAAGCGGGACCACACGGACACCATCAACTGCACGTTTTCGCCATGCAGGATCTGGACCATTGCGGCGGGGTCTGGGTAGACCTTGGGGTCCCACTGCGGGCCCCAACCAAGGTCGCCCCAGTAGTGCCAGTCCTGCACAAAGTTGTCCACAGGGATGCGCAACGCTCGGAACTTTTGCGCCGCCTCCAGCAGCTCGCGCTGTGTGTGGTAGTGCTCCTTGCACTGCCAAAAGCCGTACGCCCAGCGCCCGAAAAGCGGGGCCGCGCCGGTAGCCTGGCGGTAGCCCGCAATGACAGAGTCCAGTGAGGTTTGGCTTGCGTCGCTTGCCATAAAGTAGTAGTCAATCAACCCGCCGCGCTCTGACGCCAGTGTGGTTCGGTCGTATCCGGCGATGGCCGTGTACTGGACCCGCACGTCAGGGCCGGTGAGACTGTCGTCAAGCCGCACCTCGTACTCAACCGCGCTGCTGAGCGGGGCAAAGCGGCAGCTGACGGCGTTGGGGGTTGCGCAGCGTGTGCTCGCAAGAAAGCATGGCCACGCCGCTTGCCGCCAGCGTGATCCGCATTTGCCTGTCGGGGCACCCAAAGCCCTCGCAGCTCTGGACCGAGAACCAGTACTCGCCATCCACTGGAGGACGGAAGCGGGCCGTCCCATTTCGCACGACGAGCTCGTGCTCGGGCGGGTTGAGCTCCGTGGCGGCATAGTTGTCCCACAGCACGCCGTAGCCCCGCGATGACAAAAAGAAAGGAACCACGGCCTCCGTGTTCGTCTGGATCATCCGGATCGGCGCGGCGCGGTAGTCCACTCGCCGTTCACGTACTGCCCGAGCCCATAAATCGACTCATCCTCGTCAAGCGCCCAGCTTTGAGACACCGCAGCGTCGCCGACGCTTGCGTCGCGCTCGCTCGCAAGGATCTCGCCGTTCGGGCGCTCGAATCGCAGCCGCCCTGCTTCGTCCGCCACCACGCGCAGCGCAGCGGTCTGGACGATCTTCCCGCCACGCGCGTCCCGAGGCGCAAAGACGTCCACGTGGGGCCCGCGCGCCGCTTCCGCGTACCCGGGCGCAATGACTAGGCTCGAGCGCCCTCCAGCACGTCCCGCGCACGTTCGCCACGGCGGCTGCGCACCACGCGCACCACGCGCTCGCTGCAGACCGCGATGGCAACTCTCGCAAACTCCCCCCCCCGCCCCGCGCCGCACACCGCCCTTGCCGGGCGCACCACCGCGGCCGCGACCGCCGCCGCCGCCAGCAGCGCCCGGCTAACCGGCGCCATCTAGCTCCAGCTGCCCAGCTCCAGCTGCGCCAGCTCCAGCTCCAAGTGGAGTGGGACGGATCTTTCCCAAGATTGGGACGATTCGGACCGGAACGCAGACTCTAAAGGTTGACGCGAACGTAAACTCCGATGACCCGCGGAGCGGACGACGAGGGTCGAGTTGGAGATGGAGGGGGAGCGAGAGCTGATGGAGCCCGCGAGCAGAGGCGAGGCGCCCACGACGGGGCGCCACTCCACCGCCTCCATGGAGCAGCGCGACACCGAGGCCGGGAGTGGGGCGGAAGCTGAGCAGGAGAACGCTCACGGCGAGGCCCACGATGAGCATGGCGAAAAGGCCAGCAACGGGGGCGTGCCGCAGCAGCAGCGGAGCTTGGCGGCGTGAGTCGTCAGTATGCGGCAGCGCTGCGCCGGGCGTACGAGAAGTACTTGCCAGTGCCGGGCTTGTCGATAGGTTCTACCAGGACGGGATTTTCCTTTTCCCGCGCGAGCCCGAGCTCAACGTGGCCCTGGCCGCATGACCTTTATCTGCGCAAGGTGATGGTCTGGGATCCGCTTGTGCAGAGCGCCGGTCGGCTCCGAGGGGTTGAACTGCGCTGCCCGTCGTGCTTGAAGCGCGCCGGGACGCAGGGCAGTGCTTTGAAAGCGGAAGCAACGGCCGAGACGAGCACGAATGGAGCAGCGGAGACCACTTCCACAATAGCCGCTGCAATGACGCCTAGACCTGTCGCGGCTGTGTTGGATTCCAAACCCAAGGCGATCTCCGGCTTTGAGAGCTGGACGGTGAATCAGGTGCTGGACGTGAATGACTGGTTCTTTCTGGCGAGTCGCAAGTACTCGTGCAGGGCGGGCCACCGCTTTGAGAGCACAAGCAAGGAGTTTCTCGCGCAGCTTCCCTTGGACCTGCGCATCGCCTTTGGCGTGCACCAGACGCATCGCAAGAAGCTGACCGCACAAGTCGTGACGACTTGACGACGCTCTGGCAGCTCGGCGGGGAGTCGCGCGCGACGACTGTGATCAACGAACGTTACGCCCGCGAATTCCGGCTGCGACGGGCCAAGTTTGCCTCGCGATGGGGCCTAGCGCCACCAGTGCCGCACAACCCCTCGGCCAGGACAGGGGGTGCAGGCGTGGACCGAGCGGAAGCAGCGCACCGCGTAGTGGCGAGGGCTGAGCAGGGTCGCATTCTGACCGAGAAGAAGCGGATGTGGATCAGCAAGGCCGTGGAAACGATTGTGGAGCTGGACGGCGTCGTGCTGCAGCACGCGCTTGGCAAAGTGAGGCTGCAGTGTAAAATCGACGGCAAGGTGCTCCCCGCGCCTCTGATTTATGCGCAGCTTGATTTTGCGGACATCGACATGATCAAGGAGGCGGCAATCAAGCAAGAGCCGGCAGCCAAACGCCCGCCCCTGGTGGACCTAGTTGCCAAGCTTTCAGGCGCGCACGCGAGCAACACTCGCCGGCAGGACATCACGAGTCGCAAGCCAGAGTTGGTCAAGCAGCTTGTCGCACACGTGCGCAAGCGCCTGTTAGCTGGGTCCGGCTTCTCCAGCGTCACTCAAGTGCTCGCGGAGTTGCAGCGGCCGGTGGCCAGGCATTCTGCTGCCACAGCTGCTGCTCTGAAACTGCTGAAACTGCTGCTGCCGCTGCAGCGACAGACTCGCTAGTGGCGCTTCCACAGGTGGCCAGCCGGCGGCGCCTGGGGCGGCGCAGGAGCCCGAGGAGCTCTTTGGGCCCTACGACGACGAAACGCGTTACGCTGGATCGTATGGAAGCACACGTTCGTGTCCAACTTGGCGCGCAAGATGATCAGCCTGGCGCCCAAGCCGGAAGAGCCCTCCGAGGGAGATGAACTGGGCACTGAGACCAAGGAGAGCTGCGAGAGCCGGGACATTGTCTACTTGGATGCAAACACCTACGCGGAACCGACTGGAGCTGTTGCGGTTTCAGCCCCGGTTGCGGTGACCTTGGCAGCTTGTGGCGCCACCTCGGCGGATGCCGCAGCGCCGATGGACGCCGCCCGCAAAGGCGGTGTCAATATTGGATCTGACACCGACGGTGGCGGCGGCAGCGCATCTGGCGCGGACGGCGACACCCCGGCAGCTGGGCCCGCCCAGTGGCCTGCCACCGGCGAGGCCGCAGAGGCCGCAGGCGAGGCCGCAGGCGAGGCCGCAGGCGAGGCCGCAGGCGAGGCCGCAGGCGAGGCCGCGGCTCGCGCTGCTGCAGCTCCAGATGCGCTGCGGCGACCGAAGGCCCGCGCAACGCAAAGCGGCAAAAGAGGTAGCTATTCGCAGTGGGCGCCCAGTTTGCGAAGCGCAGCGGCACGCAGCGCAAGCCGGTGCGCAGACAGGATAGAGGCAGCACCGACTGGGCGACGAAGCGGCCCTTGCCGCGGCCGCCATCAATGGAGCGGACCGTAAAGCTGACGAGGCACAGCTCTGTGTTGTGCACCGGAAAGGAAAAGTCTTCGCGCCAAGTGGGGTTGAACCCGTTGTTCTCCACCCAGGTCGACCGCACCGTCTTGTCGTCTTGCTCGAGGCCCCGCACAGTGATCTCCACGTACGGGCTCACCATCGAGGCGCCCGTCGGGCGCGGCAAGTAGTGACCCGAGATGAGGGTCACCTGGAGCACGTCAGGCTCGACCGCGTAGCTTGCGTCTCCTGGCGTGAGTGACCAGGGCAAGGCCGTGCGATCAGCGGACTCGAAGCGGATCCCGCTGTATCCAAAGAGCTTCATGGCCTTGGACCGGTTGCTGCGCCCAGGGTTGGAGGCGCCCATGACGAGCGCCTCCTCGAGTTCAGAAGGAGCGCCCGCAAGGGGCTCGAGCTCTGTCACGCCGGTCGCCACAGCATTGAGCATTGCCTGCGGCTTGAGCACATAGCCACATCCACCATTGTCGCTAAACTTGCCCTGATTCAGCCAGACCTCGGTCCCAAAGCTCTGGTAGTTGAGCGCAACGACCTGGCAGCCCGCGTTCCAGGCCGGCACTGGGTCGTAGTTGGAGGACGCGATTCTCGAGCCGGCAGGAAACACGCGGATTAGATGCCGGGAGGCGTACGTGCACAGCGCCGAAGCTCGTGCCCCGGGCATGACGAGCCGCCGCATCTTTTGCTCCGAGAGCGAGGACGACGTACAGAACGATGGCGACAGATACTGCACCGTGTCCGAGCTCACCTTGCGCACCGGGATCGAGACGTTCTTCACGTACATGAGACGCAGCAGCTCGGGAGTGACGCCATCCGTGTGAGGGTCGTGCGCGGCTGCACAATGGCGCCCACCTCGTCGTCCTCGTCGTCGTCCTCGACTTCAAGGTCCAGCAGCTCCTCGTTGGCTTGGGCGGCGCCCTCGGCGAACTTTTCGTCCATGACACGGTCGGAGGCCTCGGCTTCTTGCAGCTCCGGCTCGGACGTCGAGAGGCGCAAAGGACGCTGAGGCGGCGAGGCTTGGCCTTCTTTCGCAGGACTTGTTGTTGCTGTTGTTGCTGTTGCTGTTGTTGTTGCTGCTGCTGCTAAGCTGGTGCCGTCGCCCGCCACGGGAGGCAAGGATTCCTTGCTCAACCCCATTGCTGTGCGTGACGAGCCGAGGCCGACGCCTGCCATGGTGCTGCGGCTGGTCGTGGCCAGCGTCGTGGCCATCGAAGCCAGATAATTTGATGCGTTGGACGCCTTGGAAAACTCCGCCATCGTGCTGCTGCTGCCATCGCTTCTGGCGCGCGCATGCTTGATCTCGGCCCGGTCTTGCTTTGTCATGCGCTTGTCCGGCCGATCCCGAATGACAAACTTGAACTTTAGCGCCTCGGGGCTAAGCCACGCCTGCGGCCCGACCTTGAGGTTGCTGGGGTCTGCGGGCGGGAAGCGGAAGAGCGCGTCGCCCAGGATGCGCTCCATATAGGCAACTTGGCGCTGCTGCTGGGACATGGAGCAGTGGTTCTCAATCGTGATGATGACCGGATAGCAGCTCGCGTCAAAGCCGTGCTCTTTGAGCGCGTAGATGCACTCCTCGAACCGCATCGGCTTGCAAAGCGTGTTGCCATGCGTTACGATTGGGTCGTCGCCGGGCCCGTCCCAGGCGTCCAGCTCGATCACGCGCACTCCGAGCTTGAGCGCGCGAATGATCGCGCCGGCGGTTGACTCGCTCAGCAGCTGGTTGCCGCTCAGGTACGAGTTGTGCGACGAGGAGATGTAGTAGTGGCTCAGCGGCTGTGACATGTCCTGGTACACGCGATCCAGCTTGCCCGGGTCGCCCACGACGTTGCGCATAGAGTCGACCATCATGCGCACGAACAAGTCGTAGTGCAGCTGCGGCTCCGTGTACTTTTCGCTCTCCGGGTGCCACGCTGGGAGCCTCTGGCGTAGCATTTGCTTTTTCTTTCTCCTCGTCGGCATGCTGTGCCGCGTCGGCATCGGCAGGGCTTCCTCGCTGCTCGCGCGCCGCGCGAGACGCGCGTCATAAAGCGTTTCACGCGCTCACGCTTGCCTATATGCGGCGAGTGCTCCGCTCCCTTGGGCGTAGACTTGCGCATTGAGAAGCCAAACCGCTTCGCGGTGCTATGATGCTGCGCCTGCGCCCGCGCCTGCGCGGCCGGTCCAAGCGGCTGCGCCGGGAGCGAGTGTCGCTGGCCGTGCGAGACCGGGTGCGAGGCGACGGTTTGGAACGACCTCGACGAGGCGATCGTCTGCAAATTCTGACTGCTCCCCAGCTCGGTGGTCTGCGTTGCCTCGGACATCATGGACGTCTCCGAGCCAACTGGTGAGACTGCTGACAACGGTCCACTTCCAGTTCGAAGTCGCGGGCGGCCCTCCTCCGGCACCGGGTCGAATCGCAATTCACCAGGCAGCTCGAGTCTCAAGGCCCCTGGGGCCACGGCACCACCGCCCTCGCCCTCGCCCTCGCCCTCGCCCTCGCCCTCGCCGCCGCTGCCGCCCTCGAGGTTTGCCAGAGGCGAGTCCGGGCCACTCGGCGACGCGACAGACGAGCCTTGCGGCGAGCCTCGAGGCGAGCCTTGCGGCGAGCCTCTCGGTGACGAGGGGCGGGGCGAGCTGCGCGCCCACGAATTGTTCCAGATGGATTCGTGTGCGTGTGTGTCGATCGGCGCGACAAGCTGCTCGGGCGGAATCTGCCAAGACGAGAACGGGTCCAGGCCCAAGCTTCCGTTGCCGCGAATGACGCAAAACAGACGGTAGGCGCACTCGGCCTCAGTGGGCACCTCGGCGCTGTCTGTGGCCCACACCACAAACTCGCGCAGGTCACGCGGATTGAGCGTCAAATCATGCACGCTTTTGGCGCCTTCGGCCACAGGCCGCACTGCTGCCTCCCCGCTGCCGAGGACCTTGGCCATGAGAAACTCTTGGCGCAGGTCGGGCATGGACTGGATAGCCTTGAACATCTTGAAGAACTCTCCGAAATCCAGTGCGTTGTTCTTGTCCTCGTCGTACTTGTCCATCCAGCGCCGAATCTCCTCGTCCGGCACCTGCGTGTTTAGACTTCGAAACATGGTCTTGAGCTCAGTGAAGGTCAGAAGGCCGTCGCCGTCCACGTCGATGCGGTCCCACTCATCCTGCGCGCGCTCCTCGATCGTCTTAGCGCAGTACGGCCCCGATCGCATCCTCGGCGAGGCGCTTGTTGAACGACGGCCTGCACACGCGGAGCTGCCGCAGGAATTCCGTCAGGCACGACGAGTTACTGCTCCCCCGCTTGGGACCTTCGCGCTGCGCCGTGGCGCCCCGCCTCCCCGAGCGCCCAACGACAAGCTGGTTCCCGCCGTTGCCCAGCGCGCCGTCGTCCGCCACGCGAAGCGCATCTTTAGCCAGCTCAGCGGCCTCTGCGCACAGTCCCTTGATGTCGCCTTCGGTCTTGCTCTTGTGCCGCTGCGGCGGATCGGTTGGCTGGGTCGGCCGCAGGTTGACACTAGTCCGCAGCCCGCGCACGACCGAACTGGCCGCGCCGCTGGCCGCGCCGCCCGCGCGTCGCACGCCGTTTGTGCCAGCCGACACGATGCCATTTGACAGCTCGCCAGCCAGAGCGAGCCCGCCGCGGGCGCTGCTGCTGCCACCGCCGGTACTGCTGCCGCCGACGCTGTTGTGTACCCGCGCCCGCGCCGGCTGCGCTGCGGGGGCTGCCGTCCGGCGTGGCGCCGCCCTTCTCCATCTCCAGATGTCTCTGCACCCCGCGCCTTCACTTTTTGATGATGAATCTGGTGCTTGGGACCGACCAGACAGATATCATTTGATGGGCCGCGATCGTCGAGCAAGCGACGCCGCCGCCGAGAGCGAGCGCCAGCGGCCTGCTCTGCGCGAGGCCCTGACGGGGCGCAAGGCCACGTCAGGCTGCACAACTGCGCGCTAAGGGAGGACACAGCAACAACTGAGCCGGTGGAAAGGCTTCTTCGTGTCTCGCTTTGTTGGCAGCGGCAGCGGCGGAGGCGAGTGCCGCGCCGAAGGTGGGCGTGGATTACTTGGCCGACAGGTCCACCGTCGCCCACTCCTTGATGGTGTGGCCCGTGACCAGGTCGTTCTGTGCGGCGGAAGGGGATTAGATTAGCAAGGAAACGGGGCCGCCGGGCGCGCGCGAGCGCCAGGCTGGTACGCGCGGATGGTACGCGCCAGGAACTCACCTTCACGTACGGGTCCGCGGCGACAAAGTCACGGATGGGCTGCTCGTCGTCGCAGTCCCAGACGAAGACCGCCCCCTTGGCGTCCGCCGTGGCTCCCGCCAGCAGCAGCTGCTTGCTCGCGTAGGCCGCCTTGGCGAGGTCCAGGTGCTCCGGCCGGTGCGGCCCGCGCTTGTCCAGGATTCCCTCCACGTAATCGTCTGCGGAAGCAAGCAAGCAAGGACGCGCATCATGGTCAATGTCAAGGTCTACGCGCGCGCGGAAGCCGCTCACCCGAAGCGCAGCACTTACACTGAAGCAGGTAGTGCTTGCCCGCACGCCGCGCGTCGCCGCTTGGCCCGCGCGCGCGCGTGCCACCGCCCTCGCCGCAAAGATCATCGCTCCCGACTGACTGACCGATCGATCGATCGATCGATCGACGAGTTTGTGGTCGAGACGACGGCGGTGCGCGGTCGCGGGAGACGATGCAGCGTGTGACTGGAGCGCGAGCGCTTGGCGCGGCGCTGCGGCAAACGACCGCGCGGCCGGGGCTGGCCGCGCTGCGGCCGACGGCGCTGCGGCAAGTGCAGCAGCAGCAGCTGTTGCAGCAGCAGCGCTGCATGTCGACCTTCGGCAATCTGACGGACGGCTTCAGGCGCACGGTCGGGACCGGGCTGAGCAACATGATTGGCGTCGGCGAGGAGAAGCAGACCGAGGAGCAGACTGCCACCCTCCAGTTTCTTGCCAACACGGAGGAGTTCACGCCCGAGAGGCTCAGGGACCACTATGAGCACCGCCTTGAGCACGTCGGGTACGTTGCCAAGCGGGCGGGCACGTTCAAGGAGTACGCCAACACGATCAGTCTCATTGACGCAATGTCCCCGCGGGAGCGGCAGGGCGCGCTCCAGCTCTCCGATGAGCGCGTGGAGCAGCTGGCGAACGTGACCTCGCTGGACATGGCCACCGTGAAGGGCACCTTGCAAGGCATGGAATCGTTCCGCATGGCGCACAAGTGGCTGCGCGTGCGCATGACGGACGAGGAGCCCAAGATCCCGACCACCTTCCAGGAGATGGAGCTCGAGATGGCTTTGGACCGCCGCACCCTGTCGGCCAAGGTGCCAAAGTGGCGGCTTCGCCACTTTATGCGCGCGCAGGGCTGGAAGCCGCTGCGCAAGTAGATCAGCTCCTGCTCGCCCCCTGCTCGCTAACAAGCACGACCACTTGCCTTTCCTCCTTTGCTTGCAGAGCTCGCAAACTGCTGTCTCGAGGTTGTCGGCGATCTTCGCCTTTGATGAAGCGCGGGGACGGGTTGCGCGAGCCGTGGCGCAGCCGGCCCGCCGCGCGCGGCGGCGGCGGCGGCGGCGCGGCGGGCGGCGGCGGTGGCGGCGCGGACAAGCTCAAGAAGGGCGCGAAGCCCTTCTCAAGCGTCGCGAGCAACTCGGACGCGATGTTGAACAGGAGCGTGAGCGGCAGCGCGATCCCAGGCATCGGGCGAGACAACCTCGACCAGGGGTTTCTTGGCGGCGGCGGCGCTGCCAGCACCGACAACTTCTTCCTGCCAAACAACGCGCCAGCTTCGCCGTCCAGCTCGAACCGCAAGATCCAGGACAACATGCACGCCTCCCCGCAGGCGGAGCTGCTGCCCGACGTCGCCCAGTCGACGATGATCCGTCAAGCGCTACTTGGCCTCCAACGCCGCGTGGAGAGCGGCATGCTGCCGGGCGTGCAGCTTGAGCTGGTTGATCTGACCGCCTGCCGCTGCATTGCGCTGTGCAAGCCCGATCTGCAGATCAAGGGCAGCGCGTTGGACCCCGAACTCTTGGCGAGGAGCAGCCACGAGGACCTTTCCTTGCGCGTCATCATCACCTTCTCGTTCCGGTCAAGCGACATTCACAAGATGGCGGTGCCGCAGTTCGCGCTCGTGCCGCAGGCGCCTGCGCGCTCGGAGAGGCTCTTTTCTGTGATCCAGCAGCTCAGGATGACGCTCGGGAGTCTTTCGCCGCGACTGGGCAGCACCAGACTGAGGCGGTGCTGGGTCATATCGTGTTTAAGCTCACGCAATGCCTCATGCGCTCTGGCGCCGTGGAAGCGGACCTCTCGGACCGGCACGACCCACTTCAGCGCAACCCGAGCGCCATCTTTGCGATGGAGATCGGCAGTGGCGAGCAAGCTCCAGTTCTCAACTTGCGCAAGCTCGGGACCAAGGCGGCAAGTTCAAGCAGCTCCGCGACGCAGCCAAGCAAAGCTCAAGGCGCCCACTCGCGCAAGGTGAGCAACAGCTCCTCGCAGCCGAGCAACGGCAACGCATCGGTGACGTCCGAGCTGGCCGAGCAGCCCTGCCCGCGCTATTGCGGAGCCACTTTTAGCGGGCCGGGTCTGCTCGTCTTCTTCGATAGCCGAGTTGACGAGCGCCTGCGCGCGCTGCGAGGGCCCGAACAGGTGGAGGTTCCGGCTCCGCGCCTCGGCCTTGGCAAGGCGCGTTCGCCCAACGGACGCGGACGTGGTGCTCGCTCTTTGGCAGAGCAGGAGAACCCCGATGCGCGGTCGCAAGCTGGCTCGCTTTCGCCGGTGATCCGAACGGTGCCACGGACATTCAACGAGCTGAGCCACATGCTCGACGCGCAGAGCATGCTCGACAACGAAGAGGTGCAAGACCATAGCCCTGTGCTTGATTCGCTACACTCTTCGCAGCGGCATGATCACACCGCGCTTCCCGCAGGGCGCAAGGGCCGCGCGGGGTGGCGCCAGACCGAGTCCGACACAGAGGGATATTGGCATTGTGGAGGAGCTCACCTCGGAAGACCTCTGCGACTGGGATCTGCGGGCCAAGCCCCTGGGGCAGGACCCGCCGTCGGCCGGCGACGACGAGGGCCCCGCTGGCACCCCGACAAGCACGCTTGAGCCGAAAGAGTCACTACTGGGCCTTGAACCTGGCGAAGCAGACTTGGACGCGAAGGCTGCGCTCGGCAAGGCGCACTCCGACTTGCGCGTCACCATCTTGGACACGAGCCTGCTGAGCCCCGTAAACCGGTTCCTGGGCCGCGCCGCGCGACTAGGCACGCTAGATGAGGGCGGCCACGGCGAAATGGATGCTGTCGCGCGACTCGAGCCGCGCGAGCGGCCGCGCCTCGTTGGCCTCGTTGACACCTTGCGGCCTGAGATAGACATGTTTGACTCCGACTCGGAGTCTGAAGCCAATAGTCTGGCCACCGTGGAGCGCACCAGACGCTACTCGTCCTCAAACGTGCACCTCTCTTCGGAAGACGAGGACGAGGACGAGGACGACGCGGGATTTGGGGGCAATAACACCGAGGACTCTTGGGGCATGCCGCGTCGCCGCCGCCGCCGCCGCCGCCGCCTGAGCCACTCAATTCAGCGTCGAGCGGCGCAGCTGGGCCTCGACATTGGCGAGCTAGAGTCCGGGATCGTTCTCATGGGCGACGCGGCAAGCGCTAGGGAAGAATTAGGGCCGACGACCCAGACGCCGAGGAGGGCGAGGAATCGTATGCCTCGTTGCTCTGCTGGTACGACGACTTTGTGGACGAGCCGGTGGATCAGTGGGCCGCGCTCCCGGTTGGGCTCGCCAACATGTATGCCTCGCGGGTGATCGGCCGCTTTGACCTCGTGCACTCGTGGCTGAGCCTTTCTGTGCTGAGCGCCTCTCGCCTCGCCCGCCACGAGTCCGCTGTGCTGGAGGCGTTTGCGCGCGGAGAGCGGGCGCTCCCCTGGGGCAAGCCCGGACGGCTGGGCCCGGCATCCGTGCGGCCGCGGCTTCTTGGATGCCATGTTTGCCGAGTACTCGCGGTCAAAAGACGTGCAGACCCTGGCCATCGTGACCTGCGTCCTACAAGCCGAGGCGCAGCAGACAGCTTGGGCGGGTACCACGCCGCTTCTTAGTCCGCGCTGGAAGTCGGCATGTGATCGCTACCGGCGCGCGTACGCGGACATCCTGCACCGTTGGGGCTCAACACCAAGCGTGCGGAGGTGATGAAGTACGTCAAGCCGGACCCGGACGAGGCGGAGGAAAAGCAGCTCTACTTTTCGCCGGTCTGTCCCCAGTGCCGCGACATGCCGGCCCAAGGGTTGTGCCCCAAGGCGGAGTGTCGGGCGCTCGGTTCTCTACTAAACTGTGTCATCTGCCAGGTTGGCGTGCGTGGGTTCTGCACCTTTTGCCCAGCATGCGGCCACGGCGGCACTCGTCGCACATGGACGAGTGGTTCAAGACCTCTTCAGAGTGCCCCACGGGCTGCGGCTGTCAATGCGGTCGCGAAATCTGACTGACATGTGGTGAGCGGTCGCGAGGTTTGGGCGCACGTGAGATCTGTCACTCATCGCTCGGGCACGGCCGTTGTCTGCTGCTGTTGCCGGTCTGCCAGCTCTGCCTGCTCTGACTGCCGCCGCCGCCGCTGCTGCTGCTGCGCGTCCTCGATGAACAAGTGCCTTATCCAACGGAGCTGCGGCGGGCTATGCTTGGCGTTCCAGGCGCTCGCACAATCCCACGAGCAAAATGTGCCATGGCCTTGGCGCAAAGCCGCAGCCTCGCCGCGCAGGTAGTCGCGCGGGATACTGAGGGTTTGTCCGGAAGCACAACGTATCGCGCACTCGTCGCAAGGCTGCCCAGTCCCTGCGCGCTTTGCCCGCCGGCGCCTCGAGCCGTTTGCACTTCTCCGAGGCTTCATCGATCGGCTGGCTGTCGTATCAGGCCGCACGACTTGCGCTGGTTTGCTGGCTATCGGTGCAAGGCGAGCCCTCGCCATTAAGCTTGTCGCGGAAGCAAGCGCCGAGTCGCATCGCTTCTGGGCCTGGCGGGATGCAGCGTCGCCTGCCAACGAGCTTCTCTTTTGCATGGCAATCGCGAGCTTGGCGCTCCGCCTTGCCACACGAAAGCGCGTCAGCACCTGTTCACGCTCGCTCAGGAAGCTACTCTCGAGTTTTGCGAGCGCTAGCGTCTGCTTTTCGACCATGACCTGCTTGACCCGTTCGTAGTGGACCTGCTCCGCTTGCAGCACCGCCGCGAGCTCCTTTGCGTCGTGCTCGTCTCGCACCACCTTCTCCTGGCTAAGGAGTTCCTCCACGCGCTTCTGCACCTTGCGCGCCTCCGTGTAGTCCATGGCGCGGCAGAGATTGCGCTCTTGCTGCTGGAGCTCGATGATCTCAGGCGTCACCCGCGGCGGTCGTTGCGCGAACGTGGCGCGCAAGTCACCCCGCAGGTGCATGAGCTTGCGCTGGTGCGAATGGCTCAGGTCCGCCAGCTGCGCCCGCGCCGCCTTGAGGTGCTCCTCGCGCGCCCGCGCCTGCTTGCGCTCCACGCTCTTGAGCGTGTCCCGCTCGCGCTCACGCAAGCCAACAAGCACCCGCCCGCTCCCGCCGAGGCCGCCCGCTTTCTGCGCGCCTCGAGCCGCTCCTCCGCGATCTGTATCTTCTCGAGCGTCTGCGCGGCCGTCTTGTACGCCCTGGCCTTTTCCTGCCGCGCCAGCTGCTCTCGCAGCGCCCGGAGGTCGCCCGAGGGCGCCGAGGCCGTCCGCAGCCCGTCCTCCTCCGCCATGGCGAATGACCTGACACGAGAAGCACAGCCTCGCGCCGCGCTCGGACTCGAGCCTCTAGAGGCGGCGCAGACCCAACTCGTCCGGGTCTTGTCGCGTCAGCGCCGCCGATGTGCACTCCACAGCGGCCGCGCCGATCCAACGCACATATCCGAAACGATCCTGGAACTATCCGTGGCACAATCGTGGAACCAGAGATGGGACCCGACCGCGGGCGACCCAACGGCAATTTTTGGGCTCGAGCAGACGCAGGCGACGATGAGCGAGGGCGTCAAGGAGAGGCTGGCGCGGCTGCGCGAGCGCGCCGCGCAGAGTCGCGCGCGTGAGGAGCCCGGCGGCGCGGACGATGGCGGCGAGAGTAAGTGTGTGCGTCGTGCGGCGCGAGAGCGAGCGGACGGAGGTGTCGGGCGGGCGGGCGGGCGGGGCGCTGACGAGCGAGTGCGCGCAGAGCCGACCACGGCGGCGGAGAGACTGGCCGCGCTGCGGGCGCGGAAGCAGAGCCTTATGAGTACGCCCAAGGCGGAGGAGGGCGCGCGGAAGAGGGAGGTCAAGGCAGGCAAGCACAAGCCGGAAGAAGAAGGGGAGTCGGACGACGAGGGTGTCACGACCGACGAGAGCGACCTGGACGAAAATGGCACGCCGATGCTAACCGAAGAAGGCAAGGTCAAGCCGCTCGAGGGGGACGGCGACCCTCGCGGGCTCGCCTTTCGCCGCGCCGTCCCGCTGCGCCCCGACATTGGCGTCACGCCGACAGCCACGACCGTGGTGTCGCACGTGGAAAAGTTTCTGGCCTATCCGACCGGTCGGGTGAGCCAGAGAGAGGCGGCAGGCCGCCGCCAGAGCGCCGCGCGAAACATGCTGGCCCTGGCAGGCGCCAGCATTGAAGTCCTGGGCGAGCCGCTCACGGCAGGCTCAGAAGAGGACAGAGAGGATGCAGAAGACAAGGGCGGGGCCGCGGTCGTCGCCATTGACGAGCTCGACCGCGAGGACGACATGAGCGGCGACCTTGAGAGCATGCAGCTGTTGGAAGAAGGCTTCTTCGTCCCCAAAGTACCGCGAGGCGTTTCTCGTACCAACGTGGCGAGAATCGAGGACCGCCTTCTGCGCGAAATGACCCTCGACGTTGTGGCCGAACATGGCGCGAGGAGGCGCGGCAGCTTTGGTGGTGGCGGCCAGAGACCAGAGGAGTCCTCGAAAGGTGAGGAGGAGGAGGCGGCGGGGGCGGAATGCCCAGCCCGCGCGAGTCATTGGTTCACACGCGGCGGGGCCATGAACGTGCTGGAAGACCCGCGTAAGGCGATTATGACGCAACCTATCGACGCGGACTCGATCCTTGCCAATGAGGATGCCCTCGAGCGCTGCTCAACCTATCTGGTGCCGGCCTCGAGCTTGGCTTCCGGGGTGGCCAACCCGCACGGCGTGGAGTGCGCCAGCCTGGATGTGACTATTAACACTGTCGCGTTCGACGACCACCCGCTGTACATCCAGGAGGATGTCGCGGCGTGCAAGTTGCGCAGCCTCTTTCGCAAGTATCAGAGCCGTGCAAAGGAGCGCCTTGTGGAGCACCTCACGGCGCACATCCAGGGCTTGATAGTGTACGAGCGCACGCTCGCGAACGGCGATGCATCGCGCGAGGCGCTCTTGCTGGTCCGCCGACAGCTGATTGATATGTTCTCGCGCCGGCTGGCCGAGGAGCTCCAAGTCCGCGAGCTGGCCCGTGAGACGTACGACCAATGGATCGAGCTCAAGCGTGTGCGCGCCGAGCAGGGCTTTGTCAGCACGAGCCTCAAGCTCGCAGTCATGCAAGTGGAGACGCCGTACACGGACAGCGAGCTCGCCGAGCAGTTCGCCTTTGTCAAACGGCTTGTGCAAGAGATGTCAGAGGTCAACGAGGAGGACGAGATCATTACGGGCAAGCACGAAGCGCCGTTGGCGGGAAACGCGCTCCTGCGCGCCAAAGACATGCTCAAGCGCTACGGCATGACGCGGCCCTCCCAGCTTGGCTCCAAGCGCCGGTCTTCGCGGAAGGGCGGCCGGCGCGGCAGCCGAGACGCGTCCTCCGAGAACGAGTTTATCGCCGAAGAGTTTGCCCTGCGCCTCACGGAGGACGGTGCATACAGCAAAGACGACGAGGTTGACGCGCGCGAACAAAAGCGACGTCGCTCCGCGAGGCAAGAGCGCGTGCACGTCAAGCTGTTTGTCAATGGCCGGTATGTGGCGCGTACAAAGGACGCTTCGCTTGCTTTCCCGAGCTTTACGGCCTCGTGGCGGCGCGTCTTCCGGCTCAAACTGATGCAGCGGCCGAGCACGATCCGGCTAGACCTCTGTGCGGGCCGCGCCGGCTTGAGCATGCTGGGAAAGATCGCCAGCGTGCACGTCCCTGTGCCGGCTTCCGCTCTTGGCGCCACGGTGCTCTCGTACAGCGTGAGCCCAGAGGATCATTGGCACCAGTTTAGCAGCCTGAAGGCGATCCGGTCGTGGGCATGGGATCAGCCGCGTGTCAAGGCGTCGACTCTTCGCGAAATGTACGCCGGGCACCTCAAGTCGGAGCAGGTGCAGACCACTCCTATCCCCGAGGAGCGGCACACGTCGGGCCTTATCCGCGCTTGCGTGGCGTGGAGCTGCGACCTGGACAAAGAGGACGCGGACCCTAACGTGGCGATTGGTGACGCGCAGCAAGGCGGCGTGGCAAATGTTGGCCTTCCTGCCACCGCGAACAGCCGGGTAGACAGCAACAAGCGCTTCCTCGGCGGACCGGCCAATGACCTGGCCGGGGGTAGCAAGTCGGGGGGCGGCAGCGGGGTGTCCGCGGACGCCGTCGAATTTGATGACGACGTGCCAGACTTTGCCAACGAGGTGGACTTTCAGCAATTGATCAAGCAAATGGAGGGCCTCGACCCGAACGACCCGCGCAACAGCTCGGTGATGCGCTTGTTTGACATCATCAAGTGGGCCTCAAAGCGCGGCGTCCTGTTTCGGAGCGAGGCGCTGATGCGTGAAGCGCTCTTCCCGACAGCCAACACGCAGAAGTTTATCGAGTCGCGGCGCACCGCGCTCCTCAAGATTCGCAAGGAAAAGCCGTACCTGATCCACCAGCCTATCCCGCAGTCGGAGACGAGATCAAGGACGACGAGTCCTTTCAGACGCTGCTGCTCCCTGTGGAGGCGCGCCTAGAGCTCGAGCAGGAAGGCAGCGGGCGCGGACACGGCCACACTGGAGTCGGCCGAATCCAGCGCATGCAGCGCGCGCGCGTGAACGACTTTATGCAGCGCGTACGCGAGCTTCAGGCGGAGCGGTCGCGATCGACACGGAAGCGCGACATCCCGCTGTCGAGCATCATAAAGGAGGGCCCGTTGCCAGAGTTCAACGTCAGCATGGACCTCTTCCAGACGCTTTTCGAGCCGCGGCGCAAGCTGCGCCCGGCGCCCAAGGCGCGCAAGCCGGCTTCGCTCAGCGTGGAGAAGGCCTCCATCTTCGTGCAGGTCGTGCGCGCCACCAAGTCCCTGTGCGCCGCCACGTGACGAACGGCAAGTACCCGTCATCTCCCGGCCGCTCGCCGCTTGCTGGCGGCTCGCCAATGCGGCAGCGAGAGCTGGCCGGAACTGAGGCGTCGACTCTCGCCCGCTCCGGCAACAATGGCAGAGGGCGCGACGACGACGGCGACGACGACGACGACGCGGACCAGGTCAACGCTGGGCCGGAGCGGGTCACATCGTTTTTGCAAGTCCGCTTTCAGGGCTCTTCGCGCCGCAGCTCGGCCCAGGAGGGCCCCACGCCAACGTGGAACGAGTCGGTCTTCCTGCCTTTTATCCCGCCGCGCAAGGACTTTAGCCCATCCAATCTGCAGTCGATCTCAGAGCACGTGTGGTTCAACCTCTTTGACGAGGTCATCGTGGAAGCGGAGGGCAACGACTACCGCAACGAAGACCAAACCTTTCAGCGCCGCGAGCGCCGCTTCCTCGGCAGCTTTTCCATCCCGTTCTCCACCATCTACATGAACGGCAAGATCGAGGGCATGTTTCGCGTCCAGACCCCAGAGGTCAACCTGGGGTATGTTACTCGTTCACGCGGCAACACCTCGCGGCCCGCCTTTTCGAGCGCCGAGACGAGCGTGGCAGGCATCGCCAACGAGCTGCAGGACGAAGCCGCCAACGCGACCTACGTCTATCTGATGGCAACGCTCGACCCGGTGCTTGCCACTGCAAACGAGGACAACACGGCCGGGCTTGGCGCCGGTGAGAACCCCAAGATCGTGCGGTACGCCAAGCAATGGCTTAAGACGGCAAAGGGCAAGCTGCGCCGCAAGTCCAACGCGGAGATGCAGATCTTCGGCACGAGCATCAGCGGCGACGCAATCTTTGCCCCGCGCTTCCTTGCGCCGCAGGTGCCGCCCGTCGGGCGAGACGGCACCGAGCTGAGCTCCATTCATAGCCTCGTGCGCTTCGTCTCGCTTGTGCCATTCCTAGAGGACTGGCAGGCCTTTGTGGAGGGCGGCAACGACGTTTGGAGCACCTCTCAAGAGTTCCTGGACATTTCGGCCGGCGACTGGGAGGAGCACGCCATCCTGCTGTGCAATTACTTTACCTGGCTCTTCCGTGACCGACCCGCAGTCGAGTCTTATATCGTGCTTGGCCGCGGCATCCCCGAAGGCGACACCGTGTACGTGCTGCTGGCGGACACCACCGAGCAGATCCGCATCCTGTTCAATGCGTCGGACGGCCGCGGCTACATCACGACTGACAAGCACTGCCCACTCCGCGACGTGTGCCTAGTCATGAACGACCGCAACATCTATGCCAACACGCAAGAGACCGGGGACCCGGCCCTCATGCGCTGGAACCTGGGCAATGCCAAGGACTGGCTGCCCTTTTGGACGGACCGGGTCACGCGCATCGACTTGCCGTCCGTGCAAACCGAGCTGCTCTCCTACGAGCGCCTGGACCGCAAGTTTTGTGTCCTATCTCGAGGGCGAGATCTCGGACAGCGTGCAGAAGAGCATGCGTCGCTGGCGGGCAAAGATCGGCACGACGCGCTTCAACAAGATCGTCGGCCGCAAGCTACGTGGGCTACTCGAGCTCCACGAGGAGCGCAGGCTGGGTCTGCGGGACTCGGAGGCAACACTCGAGGACGAGCACTTCAAAGCACTCAAGGAGGCACTAGCCAGCAACCACATCGTCGGCTTTCCTCTAAACATGACCTTCACGGAGATCGACGCCATCCTCAAGGCCGTGCGCAACACGGACATCCACAACACGGCCGTGGAGAACACCACCTTTGCGCTCGGGGTCCTGGTCGTGCCCTACACCAACAAGGTCCTTTCGGGGGGCTACATCGCGGCCCTCACCAGCAGTCGATAAACGCAACAGAAGCGAGCCAAACTCGCAATCCCGATCTTGATCGATCTCAACTTGCCGCCGGCCACGCCGGTGCATCCCGGTGGGCCCGTCCGTCCGCGGAGGGGCCAGAGCAGAAGGACCTGCGAGGCCCACGCCCACCTCATGGTTGCAGTCCCATCATGACTCCCATGTCCACTCACAGTTGTTGAGCTGGGAGCAGGCCGAGTGGCAACAAGAGCCCCATCATGATGAGGCCGCTCTGTTGTGCCTCGCGCGTGGTGGTGATGATGACGGCTGACGGACTCTCTTGCGCCAGCGCCGCGCAAGCAAAATGAAACCAGCAAACCCCTTCACGCTTCACGCTCGCAAACCCCCATTACGCAACCTGACGAAGCACACGATGCTGCAAGGTGAGATCTCCCCGCCGCGATCCAAGTGGTTTGCCAAGTTTGAGGCCGCGCTGCCGTCCCTCCAGGGCAAGGTCGTGGCCATCACGGGCACCACTTCCGGGACGGGACTCATCGCCGCGCGGTCGGCGGCCAAGCTCGGCGCCACCGTGCTGCTCCTCAACCGCAAGTCGGAGCGCGCTGAAAAGGCGCTCGCCAGGCTCACGGAGGAAGTGCCCGAGGCCACGTTCGTGAGCGTGGAGTGCGACCGCAGAGCCTCGAGTCGGTGCGCAAGGCTGCCGACACCATCAAGGCGCAGTTTGAGGAACTGGATGTGCTGGCCAACAACGCGGGCGCGATCATGCTCCCCGACAAGCCACGTGCGATGGGTTTGACGTGGAGATCCAGACGAACCACCTGAGCCACTTTCTGCTGACCAAAGAGCTGATGCCGCTGCTCGAAGCCGCCGCTGAGAAGAATGGCGAGGCGCGCGTCGTGCAGCACAGCAGCATAGCGCGCCGCGGCAATCCGCTAGAGGCAAAGTACTTTGAGAAGAACGGCGGCAACCTCGGCGGCAACAAGCGCGACGCCAAGATGGAGCGGTACCACCAGACCAAGCTGGCCAACATGGTCTTCGCCCTGGCGCTGCGCGACAGGCTCGAGGCCAGGGGCAGCAAGGTCAAGTCGCTCGTGTGCCATCCCGGTGTAAGTTTTACAGGCATGGCGGACTCCATCTTCGAGGGCTTTAGCAAGACCAAGACGGCATTGGTCGCATTCGCGTGCAGCAAGCTTGGCCAGTCCGTGGAGGACGGAGCGATGGGCCTGCTGCGCTGCATTGCGAGCGAGGACGTCGCGACGGGCCATTTTTACGGCCCGGTCGGCGGCTTCCTCAAGACCCAGATGGCCGGTCTGCCCGTGAGCATCCCCGTGACCCGTTCGAGGAGGGCCAGGAGCAGAAGGACCTGCTGTGGACCACGAGCGAGGCCGCATGCGGCGCGGCGTTCGAGATCTGAGGCAACTTGCCTGAGCCCAAGAAGCTGTGTCAACAGGTGTTGTGTTGCAACCATGCGCCCCCGCCTTGCCCTTGCAAGTAGGAGCAGACAGAGCCTCCTCTCCTGGCCAGAGTCCAAGTGCAGCTGCCGAGAGAGCAAGACGCCTGTCACAGAAGGAGCGCGCTGCGGTTGGCTTTCATCGAACGCCACGTTCTTCGGTGCAGATTTGAACCTCCTCGTCGTACTTCTCGTCGTCGAGGTCACGCATGTTCTTTGTTCGTCATCTGTAAAATCGGGGCTTTGGTTGCAAACGCCGCGATGCGTTCGATCGCGCCATTTTTTGGGCGAAAAGTGTTTCCAAGTTTGCAGAAAGCGGCAAACGAGAATCGGGGTCTTGACGAAAGAACGAGAGCGAGAACGAGAGCGAGATGACTGCCACGAAGGGAGCGCTGCCCCCGCTGCGGCCCAAGTGGTTTCCCGAGTTTGAGGCCTCGCTGCCGTCGCTCCAGGGCAAGGTCGTGGCCATCACCGGCACCACTTCCGGGACGGGGCTCATCGCCGCGCGGTCGGCGGCCAAGCTCGGCGCCACCGTGCTGCTCCTCAACCGCAAGTCGGAGCGCGCTGAGAAGGCGCTCGCCAAGCTCACGGAGGAAGTGCCCGAGGCCACGTTTGTGAGCGTGGAGTGCGACCTGCAGAGCCTCGAGTCGGTGCGCAAGGCTGCCGACACCATCAAGGCGCAGTTCGAGGAACTGGATGTGCTGGAACGCGGGCGTCATGATGCTTCCCGACAAGCGACGGGCGACGGGTTTGACGTGCAGATGCAGACGAACCACCTGAGCCACTTTCTGCTGACCAAAGAGCTGATGCCGCTGCTCGAAGCCGCCGCTGAGAAGAAGGGCGAGGCGCGCGTCGTGCAGCACAGCAGCATGGCGCGCCGCGGCAAGCCGCTCGCTGCCAAGTACTTTGAGAAGAACGGGGCGCCCTCGGTGGGGACAAGCGCAGCGCCAAGATGGAGCGGTACCACCAGACCAAGCTGGCCAACATGGTCTTCCTGGCGCTGCGCGACAGGCGAGGCCAAGGGCAGCAAGGTCAAGTCTCGTGTGCCATCCTGGCGCGAGCTTCACCAACCTGGCCGACTCGATTCTCGAGGGTGCTGGCAAGTTTACCACAGCGGCCGTCACGTTCCTTGGCAGCAGGTTTGCGCAGTCGATGGAGGACGGGTCGATGGGCCTGCTGCGCTGCATTGCGGGCGAGGACGTGGAGACTGGCCACTTTTACGGCCCGGTGGGCGGCTTCCTCAAGACGCCGCTCGCGGGCCCGGCCGTGAGCATTCCCGTGACCAAGTTCGAGGAGGGCCAGGAGCAGAAGGACCTGCTTTGGACAACGAGCGAGGCCGCGTGCGGCGAGTTTGCGCTTTGATAGACATGGATTGATCTTGGTCAACACTTTTGAATCTCAGGAAATCAAGCGAATGAAAGATGTGTGATGCTTTCGGCTACAGGGCCAGGCAGAGGTGCAAGCGCTGCTCCCGGATCAGCTTCAGCGGGTCCTCCACAACGGCGATAAATACGCGCAAGGGGTCCCCTGCGTTGTACACGCGGTAGATGTCGTAGTTGATGGCCCCGCCGCCACGGCCAGTGAAGAACTCCCATTCGTTGAGGGAGAGCTCGAAGGCGTTCTTGTCGTCGTACCGAGACGACTTTACTTCTACGAAGCGCGAGCTGCGGTACGACTTGTTGCGCTCGTCGAACACGTACAGGTCGTAGCTGGCGAGCGACTCCTCCTTCTCATTCATCCATTTTATGCTCCACTCCTCCGTCAGTGTGCCGCGCAGGTAGTTGTAAACTAGCGCTTCGCCCCACCGCCCAATCTGCCGCCCCGTGTTCAGGCCCTGGACGCTTGGAGCGAACGGCCGGAGTTCCGCGTTTCCAATATACCGGCACACGCTGTCGGTGCGCAGGTGTGGCAGCGCAACCTCGTGTCCCAAACGGGCGGGCGGCGGGCTGGCGCCGGCACAGGCGAGGGCGGGCGGCGCGGCAGAATCCGGCGAGGGGGGCGGTGGTGCCTTTGGGGACTCGGCTGCCTCGCTTGCCTCGCCGCCGCCCTCCATATCGTCACCTGGCTGTTCAGGAACCTTTTCGAAGCGCTTGGCTCGGTACTTTGACGAACCGAGGTGTAGCATGAGGTGCTCGGTCAGAATGTCCAGTACACGTTCACGCTTGGGAAACTTGGCCTCTACGACCTTGCGCAGCTTGCTGAAGGACGGCGAGAAGGCCGTCTCAAGGCCTGCTCGCATTCGCGCTAGTGCGCTGCCGGGCGAATCCTCACGCGCAGCGAGTTTCGGCACTGCCCCGAACGACCCGGCCGCAGCCCGCGGACGCTTTCGGGGCCGAGAGGTCTCTTCCCGCTCGGCTTGCTGCTGCACCTGTGCTGCCTCGTGCTCGGCGCGCTGGCGCAGCGCGCGAAATAGCTCGCAGCCAGAAGAACCCGGCGCCACGAACACGCCCAACTCTACCGCCGGGTCGCCCGAGACGCCATACTGCCGCATGATGCGCGCGCGAAAGGCCTCGGCGTCGCCTGTAAAGTTCACTACAGTGGCAAAAGGTCTGCAAGCGCCAGGAATCGCTCGGTGGGCGCGGCCGGGAACACGGGCGCCACAAGCGGGTGCTTGTGCAGGGGCCCTAGGCCAAACTGGTCAAAGCGGGTTGGCGGCGGCCAAAGCAGGTCTTCCACCCGGTCGCCCGGCGGCTCCTGTGGCCCCTCCTCATCCAGCTGGATCTCCCCCGGGTCCCGTGACGGTTGACAAGCCGCCGCCCCGTGCACGACGCAGGCCAGTCGCGGCACCATGGCTGCATTAAGCAAGCGAACTGCCTCTGTCTCCAGATCGCTCAGGGTGGCCACCGGTCTGTGCATGAAGAAGCACGCCACGAAGGCGTCGAGTCGGCGCTGGACGTCAAACAGGTGCTGCACCACGCGCGGCAGTGCCTCCCGCGGCGCCATGGGAGGCAGGGCGCGCATCCCCGGCACAGCAAATGGCCCGCCCGCCTCGGCCACGAGGGCGTCGGCCGTCAGGAAGGCGCCGCGGGCCACCAGCCCCTCGGCTAGGCGTCCCAGCCTCGCCGTGTCCATCCCTTCTGCTCGCGCTCCAGCCGCGGTGTGCCTGGCCCAGGCCGCAGGCTCCTTGAAAGCTCCTCGGAGCCAAAGATTGGAACGTTCTGCGAACGGGAGCGACGCTTGAGGTGACGCTTGGACGACGAGCGCGATCGATGCGAGGCGCGGCGCTCGCCGTGGCGCGCGCGGCCGCGCGGCCGCTGGCGCGCGGGGCGCGCGCCGGGAGCTCGGTCGCCGCAGCCGCCGCCGAGCGCGTGCCGCTCGGCACGTTTGGGGAGCGTCTGAGCCTCGGGGACCGCATGGGTCACCTGGAAAGTGGCACGCTGGCGCCGCTGGCGGACGGGGCGGCCGTGGCGACGGACGAGCGGACGAGCGTGATGGCGACGGCATGCGCAGAGCAGGCCGAGGCGCCGCAGCTCTCGGTGGAGTTTCGTGCCAAGGCGGCGGCGGCGGGCCAGATCCCGTCGCACGTGCTGCGGCGGGAGCTTGGCCCGCGCGAAGCGGACGTGGTGACCGCGCGCATGGTGGACCGCGCCCTGCGGCCGCTGCTTGGTACCGGCGCGTCCGCGCGCGCGGTGCAAGTTATTTGCACCACGCTCTCCCACGACGGCAAAGGGGATGAGCAGGTCCTTGCGCTCAACGCGGCCTCCACCGCCCTTGGGCTGGCGGGCTATGCGGGCTGGGGTGGTCCGCTTGCTAGCGTGCGCGTCGGGTGTCGCGAAAGTGCTGCCGGGCCTGAGCTGGTCGCTTTCCCGGAGCGCCACGGCTCGCTCAATCTCGACAGTGCGCGAGGGGACGTGTTTGACGTCCTGCTTTCGGGGACGCGCGAGGGCGGCGTGCTGATGGTGGAGCTGACCTGCGCCACCCCCGCGTCACCAGAGCTGGTATGCTCGGCCTTGCGGTTTGGCGTCGACCAGTTTGCCAGCTTGTGGGAGGCGCAGGAGGCGCTTGTTCGCGCCGCTGGGAAGGCGTGCGGCAACGATCCGTCCTTTTAGCGTGCGACTGGGTGGCGACGGCGCCGCCGCCGAGGATGAGGGCATTCAGCCGGAGCGCGTGGACCAGCTCTTGGCTGCTGGCTCCAGCGTTGGCGTACATGGCCGCGACCCGCTGCCGGATAGCATCTCGGACTTGGCCCAGGACGGCCGCGAGGCGAGCGCGCGCAGGCGAGCGCGTCACCAATCCGAGGAGGTCTGCCCGGGCGCGGGCAGCTGAGGTTCGGCCTGACGGCAGGCAAGCCGATGAGGGCCGTCCTGAGGAGGCGAGCCACGGCTTGCTGCCGCGCGTGCACGGGTCGGGCATGTTCTCGCGCGGCGAGACTAGCGTGCTCGGCTCGGTAACTCTCGGGCGCACGTACGAGATGCTCACACTCCACCCTTACTGCGGGCCCAAGCAGGTCAAGGCCTTCATGCTGCACTACGAGCAGCTGCCCTACAGCGCTGGAGAGACCGGGCGCGTCGGGCTGAACCGCAAGATGGTGAGCGACGGCGAGCTCGCCGAGCGCGCCTTGCGACCGGTTCTGCCCACCGTCGAGGACTTGCCCTACGCGGTTCGCGCTAGCTGCGAGGCCACTTCCAGCGACGGCTCAGATGCGATGGCGGCCGTCTGCGCCACCACGCTGGCCCTCGTCAGTGCCGGGGTGCCGATCAGAGAGCCTGTGGCAGGTGCAACCGTGGCCCTTGGCGGGCGCGGCGGGCGCCTTCTAGTAGACCCAGTGGCCTCCGAGGAGTCTTGCAGTCAACTCATTCGTCGCGGGCACGCCGTCTGGGCTGACGGCGCTTCAGCTCGAGAGGAACGGCGGCGCCTCGCTCGACGCCTCTCTCGCGCCGCGAGCGCGCCAACGCGGCCGTGCTCGACACGCTTAATGGCCTCTCCGTCAAACCGCCAGCGCAGGGCATGCTGGCGCCGCACGTGCCACGCTCGCACAGGCTCGCGCTGGAAGACGGCCAGGTCCGCAAGTTGATTGGCGTGCGGGAGCCACGCTGCGACAGCTCGAGACCGAGCTGGGCGTCGAGATCGACGTGGACGGGCCAGCGGGCGCGGCGTGGGTCTACACGGCCAACGAGGAGGAGCTGCAGCAGGCGCTCGCTCGCATCGACGAGGTCCTGTGGGAGCCCAGCGTCGGCGAAATAATCGGCTGCGAGGTGACCTCCACGCGGCCCTTTGGCGCGTTCGTGCGCAGCCTCAAGGGCGTCAACCTGGAGGGGCTTGTGCACATCAGCGAGCTGGACTCGCGGCGCGTCTCCAAGGTGGAGGACGTCGTGCAGGTCGGCGACACGATCGAGCTGATGCTCCTCGGCTGGGACGGCGCCCGCATGCGGCTCTCCCGGCGCGGCGCCTTGAACCCTTCCTTCGCGCGGCTGCCCCCCATCGAGGCCTCTGCGCCAAGCGAAGCCGCTGGCGCCCTGCTTCCAGGGGCCGGCGCCTGGGGCCCATATCGCTCCGCCTCCGCACCGCGCCGCCGCCGCCACCACCGCCGCCGCCGCCGCCGCTGACGACGCGGGCGCTGGCCGTGGTCTCAGCGCTGCTCTCGCGGCTGCGCAGCCTTTTGAACCGCGTCTCGTTCCCAAAGTGGGGCCCAAAGTGACCGCCCAGCGCAAGCAGGCCGCCACTCTCTGTTAGAGTAATTAATCGCTGCGAGTGACGGCGCACACCTCCGCTGGCCGCCAGCGTTTTGCCAGCGGACCCGGGGTGATCTAGGCGCGGCGGCGTTGGGGGATGCGCGCCGTGTGTGTGTCTTGGCTATTTCGGACCTTAGTTGGCTTCGTGTGCAAGGAAGGGACGTCTGCACGGCGCAGAGGTGACGAGGAGGCCATAGGATGGGCTGCTGCGGCAGCACGCCGGTGAAGGCGCCGCCGGTGGAGACTGCGCCGGAGGCCCCCAGCTCGCCGCGGCCGCGGTCGCACGGCGCGCTGTTGCACACGAATAGCATGCTGTTCAGCAAGGACGCGATGAACGAGGCCAAGATGTCGCTGCGGCTCGAGCGCCCGGTGGGCGCTGAGCGTGGCGGCCAACGACGCGGACGAGCTCAGTCGCGTGCTCTTGCCGAGCGACAACGGCTACGAGCTGGGCGACCTCGTCATGTACGCGCCCGAGATGCTCGAGCCCCTGTCAATACGCCTGGCGAGCGCTGAGGCGGACGAGGCCGAGGTGGTGCCCGAGAGCGAGGGGTCCTCCGAAGGCAAGCCGGACGACGAGAACGGCCAGGCGAGCGACGAGAAGAGCGCGCGCCAGCGCGCGCGACGTCTCTCGTTCGGGTACTCCACCATTAGGGGGCGCAGCTCGGGCCCCACCAACAAGCCCAACCAGGACAGTGTGGTGGCCTTCAAGCTGGAGGGCAAGCCCAACCACGCCGTGTTTGGCGTGTTTGACGGCCACGGGCCATTTGGGAGCATGCATCGCACTTTTGCCGCATGCGCTTTCACCAGACCATGCTTGACGTGTACGAGGAGAAGGGCGACGACACCGCCCCCGAGGACCTCCTCGACGAAACGATCCGCGCGTACACACCGCCTTTATTGAGAGCGATCCGGCTGTCACCAACGTGGACCCGCTCGTGAGCGGCACCACGCTGATCGTCGCACTCATCAAGGACGACGTCGTGTACGTTGCAAACGTTGGCGACTCGCGCTGCGTGTACGCGCACCGCCCGCGGTCCGACAAGAGCAAGGCGCACGTGATCGCCATGTCGGACGACCACAAGCCCGAGCGCGATTCCGAGCGCGAACGCATCCAGAAGACGGAGGCGATCCTCATGTCGGAAGGCGAACTGCGCGGCGGCAAGAAGAACGAGGGCAAGGTGTACATTTGCCGCGCCAAGGAGGGCCTCATTTCCTACGGCGTGCTCTTCACGCGTTCGATTGGTGACCTTGACGCGCATATACACCTCGGGGTCTCCGCCGAGCCCGAGTTCAAGCACGTCGCCGTCGATAACGACTTCGAGCAGTACCTGGTGCTAGCTTCCGACGGCGTCTGGGACCAGCTGACGAGGAGGTGATGCGCACGGTCTTCAAGATCAAAAACCCGCTCAAGGCGAGCGAGGCTATCTCTGCCGCGGCGCGCGACAAGTGGGACAACGACAAGGCCCACTCTCGCCGTGACGATATTACCACGTGCGTTGTGCGCCTGTCGTGATCAGACCTCGCGAACGCGTCGATGACTGTGTTGTTCCGTCCTGCTAGCCTGGGCCAAGAAAGGCTGTGCTGGACAACATTTGATTTCTTTCTTCGTCCTACCCCCTTGCCGCAGCCTGTGTGCTGCTGCTGCTGCTGCTGCGGCTGCGGCTGTCTTGGCGCGGCGCCGCTTGTTGCGTTATTCGCCGGCGTCGTGCGTGCTCACGCGCTAAGAGCAGAGGGCGGCTTGGGCGCAATGGCTCTCACGTAGTTGCTCGGAATCATGCCACGCTTGCCCGTCGAGTCAGAAGCGTCCAGCCAGCCGCCGTCCTCGTCTTCCCCGTGCACGGTCAGCACGTCGCGCTTCTTGATGGTCAAGTCACACGGGTCCTGTGCGATAAAGTCGAACAAGGCAACCACCTGCTTCTCGATCGCGCCAGACTGGCCAAGCGCCGGGTTGAGGCTGGGTCCACGAGGCGCCATGGTGCCCTTCAGGCTCGGCTCTGCTGCCACGGGCTTGCTCGACGGCGGCGTCGTTGTGACTGGAGTTGCCGGCGTGGCCGGCGTGGCCGGCGCCAGCTGCGGCGGCGGCGGTGGCCGCTGGCCTGCCGCAAGCCTGACGGTCGGGCGCGGCGGCACGCTCTGCTCCATGCGAAAGCCCCAGGCGACCGCCTGCGCAATGGTCACCGCCTTTGTAAAGTTCTGGGGGAAGGACCCTGTTCGGCCGTCCTTGAGCGCGCCCTCCCACCACCCGCTCGGGTCGCGCTCCTTGACCTGTATGATGTCGCCGACGCGCATCGAAAGCTCCGAGCTGTCCGCTGCCGCATAGTCGTACATGGCGCGCACGAATTCCATCGTCTGCGGCGCATGGGCTGTGGCGGCGCATGGGCTGTAGCGGCGCATTGGGCTGGGCGAGGCCTGTGTCGGCATCCTTTGGGGCGGAGTCTGAGCGCTTCGCTTGCCTTACTTGTTCCGGCCGCGCAAGATTAAAGGAGCTCGAGCTGCCACCGAGCGCCGGCCGCGCCGGCCGGGCTGGGATCGCATGAGCTGGCGCTGACGGGATTGCTGCCCTACGGCTGCTCCTGCTCCGCGGCGGTGGCGTTTGCTGTCGTTGGCACCGGCGGCGGCGTCATTTGGGAGGACGATGCCTGCCTCTGAAAAACTACCGTGTCCCCGCGGCGCGAGAGGACTCGACAGATTGTTAGTGCCCGCCGGCTCGCCGGGAATGGACACCTGTGACTGGGAACGCTGGTGGCGGCCCTGCCCCCCTGCGGGCGGACTCTCTCCCGTGGAGAACGACGATGTCGGGGACGAGCCGTGCGAGCGCGGCGAGGGCGGAAGCCCTGCGAGCCCGACCACAGGCGCGACTGGGGTCGTTGGAGTCGGCGGTGGGGCAACGTTTACGACGAGGCCACCGCCGACGAGAATCTCCACTTCTGCATCGATCTTGGCGTTGGTGCACTTCTCAAAGACGACGGGCTGGTACGGCGCCTGCATGTGGTCCTGCACGAAGAGCCGAATATCGTGGGCACTATCCGTGTCGTCGACCTTGGCGCGAAGGTCGCTGAGCACGTGCTGAAACTGGTTGCTGAGCTCTGTGTACGAGTCGACAACGCCATGCAGGAGGGCCTTGATGTACTCGACGCGACTCTCCTCGAGGATCTGAAGCTCCTCCAGCACATGGCGCATCGCGGCGGAATAGCTCGCCCGGTAGCTCCGAAGCTCCTCAACGGCGAAGCGGTACTGCTGTTCCGATTCTTGGACGCCGATGAGCGCGTCGGTGGTGCGCTGCCAGAGCTTGCTCACCTCGTGCAGAGCCTTTTCCTGGTGCGCCTTTTCCTTGAGCGCAATGCAGATCTCGGCGTCCTTGCAGGCCTTTTCGTACTTTTGCTTGGCGCGCTGGAAGCTCTGCTCTTGCGCCAGCATGCCCTTGCGCAGCTTGGTTCCCTCAAGCTCCAGCTTACGCTTGGTTTTTTGCTCGCGCCGGAACTGCTGCAGCTGCGTGCCCATCGCCCCCACGACACTCCCGAGCCGCGCGCGAGACTCGGCGATCCGCGCAAAGCTGCCGCAAAACGACTCGAGCGTGGCGCCGAGAGTGCCGCGCTCGCACGGCGCGACCTCAAACTTTTTCCGCGTGAAGGGCAGGCCCTTGACGTACTCCTTCTCCGCGCTGCTCCATTGCACGAGGCCTTGGGCGAGTTCTTTGGTGGACTGCTTGGTGCTGGAGGCCTGCTCCAAACAAGCGTCAAGCCCGTCCCAGAGCTCGGCGTAGCTCGCCGCAGGCTCTTTGCCCTCCCCATAGCGCACCTTGGCCACGTCCGCCAGATGGACCGCGCCGTCTTGCCGCCCGTTGGCTCGGACGTCGTGACCTTGTCCGAGATGCTGGACACCAGGCTGCGCAGGCGCTCGGCTGCCATGGCCTCTGATCAAGCGTCTGCCTGGCGCTGCCCGCTTCCCGGCGCAGGACTCTGTTGGCGCTGCCGGCGCTTGGCAATCCTCTGAACGGCCTTGGCTTCCATCCCACCAGGGGCTTGCATGCAAAAATTATGGCATCTCCCCCGCTGCCCCCAACGCTGCCCCCCGGCGATCACGGAACACGCAGCCAAGGATGCCGAAGTGCGGGGCAGCGGGGGAAGATCCGACGAGTCGGACGGCTCCACCCGTTGCAGCTCGCGCGCAGACTTGGACCGAGGTGGGAGCTGGCCGAGGTCCCGTCAACCGATGCGATGGTCCTTGTCTTAGGTTGTTCGCGCTGTCTACTAGCTAGAGCTGTACGTGGCAGTGCTGCGCCGCGGTCGAGAGCGCCGCGACGGCGGCTCGTGCGCGCGGGCGCCCTCCTTGCGCTTGCGCTTTGCTGCTGGGCCGCCTTCTCCGTTATCCCCGCCGCCCTCTCCAGGGCTTTCCTTGGCGCCGTCTTCGGGATCGTCCTTGGCTTTTGCGGCGCGAGTTTCGGAAGCCGAAGCACCCGCTGTGGACTTGGGCCCTGGCCCGTGCTCCCCTTCACACGCGAGTCTGGAGCGGCCCTGAGCACTTCGTCGTCCCCCGGGCCTTGCGGCTCGGTAGACCGGACGAAGCAGAGCTCGTTCGGCTTGGACAGCGACTCGTCGTACTGGTAGCGGCCGTCACCAGTGAAGCCCTTGAGGTCGTCCAAGCTCTTCGCGCCAGACTTTGTGACAAAGCGCACCATCATTCCTCGGGCCTGCTTGGCGTAGACCGAGGCCATGTTGCCGGTCTTGGCCTTGAACGAGCAGGTCACAAAGTCCAGCCCGTGCGTTTTTCGGAGCTCGGCCGCGTCCACGACCTTGGCATACTCTTGGCTGGCGCAGTTGAGCACCACCTTGGCGCCGTTCTCCCGAGCCAGGTCGGCAAGCCGTGCGGTTAGTCCGTGCTTGGCCCAAAACTCGTAGAGGTTGCCGCAACCGTCCACGTCCAGCCGCGTGCCCATTTCCAGCCGGTACGGCTGCATGGTGTCCCCCGGCCGCAGCAAGCCGTAAAGGCCCGACAGGATGCACAGCGACTTGCCCAGCCGCTCCTCCTCCGCCGCGGTGAGGTCGGCCACGTTGAGGGTGCGGAAGGCGTGCCCGTCGAATAGCCGTCCTGCGGGGTAGTGCGGCTGCTCGTCGAACCCGCGGAAGCGCCCCGCGTTCAGGTCGGCGATTTTATCCGAGACGCTCATCAGCGTCTTGATTTCCGCCTTGCTCAGCTCTTTGCAGCGCTTCACCAGCACGCGGGTCGCATCGCCGAGCAAGGTGGGCGCGGCGCGCGCGGCGCGCACGCAGGTCTCCTCCGCGAACGTCTTGGCGGGCGACAGGATGCAGAGCATTGTCTGTCACCTTGCGCGCCCCTTCGACAAACAAGATCATGATCACCCAAGATGGTTGTGTGGTTCGCTTCGTCAACGCCGCCTGCGCCGCCGCCGCCTGCGCCCTCACAACGTTGGCGGCGGCGGCGGCGGCGGTGGCGGAGGCTGCTGTTGCTGTCTCTGCTGGTGCGGCTGGTGCGGTTGCCGCCGCCGCGAGTTGCCGTGGTCGCGGTCAGGGTGCTGTTGCTGCTGGCCCTGGTGGCGCTGGCCCTGGCGGTGGTGGTCGTCGCGGCGCTGCCGATTTCGGCTTCGGTGGTACGAGGAACCCGAGTTGGAGCGCTTGCGACCGCTACCGGGCCCGCCGCTGCTGTGCTCGCAGAGCCCCGCGGAGGGTGCGCCGGCTTGGTGTTTGGGTACCGCGGGCGGCCGCCGCGGCCGCGCGGGTAGCCCTGGCGGGCGAGGCGCTCTTCGCGCTCCTGCTTCTCCTTCTTGCGGCGCTCCTTGAGCTCGAATTCGTGCAGGCCGTCGCCGACAATGGGCGGAAGGTCCTGCGGCGCGCAGGAGAGGTTACCAGTCCAAAAGTAGTCGTGGTCGAGCGCCAGCTTGGCGGTGATTCGCTTACGCGGGTCGAGGACCAGGCACTTTTTGAGCAGGTCGAGCTGCAGCGGGTCGAGCTTGGCGAAGCGCTCGTCAAGCTTGCCCTCTTGCTTGTCGATCTTGAAGTTCTTAAAGTACTGCGTCTGCGTGACGCCCGGCCAACTCTCCTCGGTGGGCGTGCCGCACAGCTCAAAGGTTAGCTTGAGCTGCTCCATCTCGTCCTTGCCGGCAAGATGGGCCCGCAGTTCAGCAGCTCGGCGAAGATGCAGCCCACTGCCCACACGTCGATTGCGGTCGTGTAGTGCTGAATGCCGAGCAGCAGCTCAGGGGCGCGGTACCATAGCGTGACCACCTTGGTCGTGTGCTTGTTGTTGGGCTTGAGGCTGCGCGAAAGGCCCCAGTCGCCGATTTGACCTTGGAGTCGTTGCTCACGAGGATGTTGGCCGCCTTCATGTCCCGGTGCGCGATCTTGTTGGTGTGGATGTAGTAGAGCCCCTCTAGCAGCTGCTTCATGTAGCACTTTACGTGCGCGTCCGAGAGCGACAACCGCCGATTCTCCAAGATCCCCGTCAGGTCGTTGTCGAGGTATTCCATCACCATGTACTCGCAGCCCAAGTCGCTGCTGCTGCGCTCGGTGGAGGCTGGCACGATCTCCTTCAGCTGCAGAATGTTCACGTGGCTCAGCGATTGCATGATGCGCATCTCGCGCAGCGCCGTAAGCGGGTACCCCTCTCGCTCGTTGTGCACAAGAATCTTCTTGAGCGCCACGATCTCCCCCGTCGAGCGGTCGCGCGCCTTGTATACCTCGCCGTACGTGCCCAGCCCAACTTGCCGCAGAATCTCATACGCCTCCACTGTGCCGCAAAGTGCGACCCCCGCCGGCTCCTGGGGCCCGCGAGGCTTCTTGCGCGCCGCTCTGCGCAGGCGCGCTCGCGGCCTTGGCCTCCACGTCTGCGCAAAACTTCATGGCGTCCTCCAGCGCCGCGACCGCCTCGGGCGCCGCAACACACAGCTCCCGGAAGGGCTCCGGCTTCTTGCGCTTTGGCGACGGCAGGCGCGCGCCCGAGTCCCCGTTCGTCGCCGCTCTCGCTTGCTCACGGCCCGATGCTCCCCCGCTGCAGGCGGTGGGCCCGGCGGAGCCGAGGGCGGCGGCGGACCCGGAGGCGGCATGGGCGGCAGCGGCGGCGGGGCGGCCGCTGGCTTGGCCGCCTCGCCCGCGCCGTCGGGCGCAATCGTTTTGTTGGCATCACTCATCGCCCATTAATCCGCTGACGCGTCTGGCTTGCCTGTCTGCTCTCTGCAGGCCCGCTCGCGGGTCGGCCTCGCCTGCCCGCCTGCGCGCTCGCTCGACGCCGCGGAATATCACGCGCGCCACGCCAGTCGCCCGTCGCGTCTACGTCTACGGGGGGCCCGGCCACGGGATATGGTCAGAACAGCCGATTTTGGGGGGCAAGGCGTCATGGCAAGCGGGGGCAAGACAAAACGGGAAGCTCAATCAAGCAATCGACGGGACCACTTTAAGTCCTCGTCGTCGGTGCTGCCCCTGCTCCCATCCTCGCTACTGGTCTACTTGCGCTTGGCCTTGCGCCGCTCGTCTTTGGCCCACTGCTTCTTGCGGTCCCGGAGCTGCTGCTCGGAGCGATTGCGGAGCTGCTTGGTCGTCTTCCACGTCGGGTTCTTGACGAGCAGCTTGCTGCCCAAGCTACGCCACGTGGCGAGCACGTTGCGCCAGTTGAAGCTGCCCTTGCCCTTGCTGCGCGGCGGACAGGCCAAGTTCATCGGGCAGAACAGGATGTGGTGCAGCAGGTCGTTCTCCACTTTGGTGAACTTGATCTTCTCGATGCGCTCGTTGACAAGCTCCTTCTTGGCTGCGTCCGTCTCGTCCAAGGGAAGGCCCTGCAGGTCCACGAACATATTGCCGTGAACGCAGCCCAACGGCCCGGTCGACGCGTTGACCTCGTTGACCACGACGGACTCGTTGACCTCGTTGACCACGACGGACTCGTTGACCTCGTTGACCACGACGGACTCGGTGACCTTGGCGACCTCGACGGGCGGGTGACCTCGGCGGACTCGGTGACCTCGACAACCTCGGCGGACTCGACAACCTCGGGTGTCTCCGTGTCAGCCCGCACTTGGCCAGTACGAGTCGTGGTCTTGGTCCTGGTTCTGTTTCTGATGTCGGTCTGGAGCGACTCGTGGTAGCAAGGCGCAAGGCCGATCGACTTCCACTCGTCGAAGACGCCGCCCTTGCCCATCCACTTGATCTGGGACTTCTTGTGACGCGTCCTGTATGAGCCCGCCAGCTCCAGCGCCCTGCTCCTGAGCTCCATGGTGAGAACCGGAAACTGCTGCAACTGCTGCTGCTGCTGCTGAGGCGGTGGATACTCCAACGTGGCCACGACTGCGTCGGGCTGGAGCTGTGCTGTGCTGTGGCACCCGCAACCCCGTGGCGTTGCCCCAGCGCCTGTCGTCCTCGATGATGTTGATGATGGACACCTTGAGGGAGTCTTTAGTCTTGCAGCGCAGGTGCGAGGCAGCGGCAGGGCGCTCGTTGTCGTTCGGGATCAAGCGGGCGCTCTGCACGAAGTTGTCCCAGGCGGTCTTGACTTGCCCATGTCCAGCGCCATGACGGGCGCTTGTAGTAGTCCGACACAGCGGGCTTCTGGTAGAGGCACGGCGTTGGCGCATGTGCCGGAGGCGCTCTCGGCGCGCCCTCGGAAAGATGCTTCTTGAGCAGGCCAAGCATCCACTCCCGCTGCATGACGCTGATGGTGCCGCTCGTCTTGCCGCACGTGCCGCCAGGCGCGCCGTTCTTGGGCGGGATCTCGGCGTTACATTTGTGCCTCCGGTTGGCGTCGAAGGTGGACCGCCTTGTGCCTTTGTCCTCGCTCCTGGACTTGAGGTGCGCGCGCATGGGCCCCGCGTCGACGAGCTCCTCCTGCAACGCTGCGTGTTGTGCAGAGAGGCGAGCAAGGCGCTGTAGCCCGGCAACCCATAGCCTTGCGAGGTGGCTGGCTTGCCGCCCGCGGCCGCTCCAGCGGCCGCCACCGCCGCCGCTGTCGCTGCTGCTGACAGACTGTGATGAAGATTACTTACGCCGAGTTAAGACTGGTCGCGAGGTTGACAGCAAGCTAGAGAGTTACCCAACGCCCACTTCGATGCCGAGTGGGGCTGCAGGGAGCACAGGCTGCCACCGGTATAAACCGAGGTCTTGCGCATGTGCCACCGCTGGTGGGGCGAGCGGCTCCTGGGTCGCCAGGAGCGCGCGCATGTCATCAAGCACTGCTGTTTTTTCCCCAGGGCAGCTTTTTCCCTCGTGCTGTCGTTGTGAATGTTGTGAAGTCCTAGGATCCCTTGGAACCGAGGGTCAGGAAAAAATCACAAGAGTCCCAGGATCCCTTGCAATCGAGGGTGAAGTGGGCTGCGTTCCAGAAATCTTTCCGCGGCGGCAGCAGCAGGCACAAAACCATGGCGAGGAAGCGCAAGAAGGACGACGATGAAGGCCGGCCGCCGCTCGCAGAGCGCGTTCGGGACAGCACGCTCTGTGTGCCCGCGAACGAGGCCAAGTGCAGCAAGGACTTCCCAGGCCTGCTGGCCAACCTGCGCCTGGTCGTCAAAGAGAACAACGAGATGATGTACTGCGGCGGGCTGCTCGCCTTGGGCTACGTGACCTCGAGACTGGCTCATGGAGACTCATTGCCCCCGCAGGACAAAGACTTCTACATGGCCTGCTACAAGACTGTGTCGAGTAATGCGAGGCCGTCACAGAAGGCTACGGACAAGTACCCGGACCTGGCTGAGGTCTGTCAGCAAATCTTCGGTGCCATTAACTTTGTCGATGTGCAGTCGAACAAGAACATCGTGGTAACCTCCGCGACGGCAATGCAAACGGCGGTGAGCAACTACAACACGGTCGCACTCAAGGCTCATCTCGCCACCTACTTGCAGGCGAAGTACCGCATTCCTCGAAAAGGGCACGCCAACTTTCTCCGGGACCGCATCATGGCTCAAGACCCCTTCGCGTTTGGCGAAGAGTCCAAGGTGGCCGAGAACCTCGTGCGCGAGCTGGACTGGACTCTGGACACCTTGAACCTGGTCATCCATATCGAGAACGAGCTTTACCGCGAAATGACTTCGTGGGGCCGCTTCACCGAGTACCGCTTCCTCATGCTCAAGGAAATCGCGGCAGCCTCCACCGACGAGCGGACCTACAAGAGCTTCGAGCTCCTACCTCTTCCCTCCGTTGGTGTCAAGTTCATCGACCTGGACCTGAGCACGCTCAAGAACTACATCATCCCGCGCTTCTACCGGCCCGTGAAGAGGGCAAGAAAGGCCAACAACCAGTCGCAGCCCGACCTCGCCGACTATGAGGAGAAGGAAGCGATCAAGTCGCTTGACGACTTGTTTCGTCGCCCAAAGCGCAAGGGTTGGGTCAAGGGCTTGACCATGCGCACGAACGGCTACGAGTTCCACTTTGTCTACGAGCGCAACAAGCCGCGCGTGGAGCAGCCCGGGCGCGGCTTCGGCCGGGCCCGGAAGGTTGCGGACCGGAAGAAGCAGGAAGAAGCCGACTGGCAGCCCGAGTACAAGTTCGTCGACACGTTTGAGAAGTTCGACCGGCAGAACGCGAGCCACTTTGCGGCCTCTGACGTTGGCAACACCAACGTGTTCACGGTGGTCAGCCCCGACCCGGCTAAACCGGCTGTCAACGGCAAGGACTTCATGGAGAAGCGCAACTTCAGTAAGGTACGGTATTGCCACGACGCCAGGCGCGACAAGAAGATGAAATGGACGCAGCGCCTGAGCGAGCAGGCCGGTGTGAAGGAGGCGGAGACCCTGCTGGCCACTCACAGCCTCAAGACGGTGGACTTTTCAAGGCTCTGCGAGGCGATTCGCGTCCGCACGCGGGTGGCGTTCTCGGCGGTGACGCCAGATAAAAGTGAGCCGCTGATCAAGAAGCCGGAGGCATCGCAGCGAAAGAACACGAACAAGGGCGCGACCATGCCAAAGACGCGCAAGGACTTCCGCAACATCTGGTGGTTCCTCTACAACGTCTACGGCAACCACCAGTACATGAAGTTCACCGCGGCCGCGCGGCGCTTGGAGTTCAGGACGCGGGACACGTGGCTCAACGAGATGACGTGGGGGCACCAAGGCCCTCGGCGTGGGCGACTGCTCGCGGCACAGCGGCATCAAGGGCACGAGCGTCGGCGGCCCGGTCAAGAAGATCCTGCGCCACGGCATCAAGAAGGGCTTCAACATCACCATGGTCAACGAGGCGTACACGAGCAAGCGCAGCTGCTGCTGTCTGGACGAGGACATGCGACCCGTCAGAAGGTCAATCTGGTGGGCGTCGAGAAAGACACAGGAGTTGATGTGGGACGAGGAGATAGGCGACTTCAAGTGCAAAGAGGTCGAGATCTACGGATTGCGAGTCTGCAACGGCTGCGGCAAGACGTGGGACCGGGACTTTGTCGGCGCCTGCAACATCTTCACCATCTTCCACACCACAACCGTGCTCGGCGGCCCCCGTCCTGCGCACTTTACAAAGCATGGCGTTCCCAGGCCCGTCCCCGACGGGCACATGGGTGACGTCTCCTAGGGGCAATCCCTAGGATACCGTAGCCAGAACCGGACTCGAGTCCTGTTCTGGACTACGGTACGTCTACGCCGTCCAGTGCCTCCTCAAGCGACGCAAACAGACAAAGGCATGAAGGTGAATTGTGTGCTTCTGACTGATGTTGGGGTCGTCGTGAGGTCGGTCAGCGCAGCAGGTCCTCCAGCACGTCGTCGCCGATGCTGCTCAGGCCGTCGCCAGGGCTCGTCAAGCCGTCGTCCGAACCGAGCAGCTCTTGGATCTCCGAGTCCAAGTCGGAAGTGCTTTGCCGCGTCAACTTGTTGGCCGGCCCCACGCTGACGAGGGCGCGCTGGAAGCCGCGCCTTCTTGCTCCTGCAAGCCCGCGACCAGGTCGGCTTGCTCTTGCGAGCCCGCGTCTCGGTCACCCTGCGGCGAGCTTGAGCCAGAGTGCGGCTTCGTGTCGGCGTCTGTGGCGAAGCGAACGTGGTGTGAGTCGGTCGGGCTGGCGCTAGTCCCGGGCTCCCCAGTGTTGAGGATGCCCACCAACCCCGCGTCGCCGTCGTCGTCGCCAGACGCAAGCGTTGTCAAAGGCCGAGGAGCGGCGGCGGCGGCGGCGGCGGCGGCGGCATCTTCTTCTGCCTTGTTGTCGGGCGGCCCGGTTGCGACGACGGCCTCGTCGTCTCTCTCAGCACCAGCGTCATCGAAGAACTGGGCCGCGCCACCTTGAGCTTGCTGGTTTGTATTCAGCGCAGACTTGGACGCCTCGCCGTCATCCTCGAGCGGATCCGCGTCACGCTGCTGCGCGGGCAACGACGGAGCCGGCGCTTGTTGGTTTCAGCTCAGGCTCCTCCACTGCGGGCTCGGGCGGGCCGACCTCCAGCCCAGTGTCGAGATGGTTGTGCACGATGACGAAGAAGCGATCCGGAAAGGTGAGCGCCGCGCCGCTGCTCTCTGCGGGCAGGATGCGCATCGTGTTGAGGTTGAACTCACCCGAGCCCAAAAACACCGCCGTGAGCGGAAGGGAAAACTCCTCGCCTGGCGCCAGAGGCGGCACACGCAGCCGCGTCCGGCCTAGCCACACAAAGCCGTCCCCCCGCGCAGCTTCCATGACGACCTCCTCGGTCGGGGCGTGCGAAACGTTGAAGACACGGACCGTGACTTGCGTGTGCGCCGACACAACGAGCTTGGGTGGTCCATGGCCAACGCAAAGGGGTGCGGAGGCTCAACACGCACATTGAGCATCTCGCTCTGCCCGATCGCCTGCCCGCCGTCCTCGCGCCACTGGAGCACGAGGTGCAGGCTGCGCTCGCGCGAGCCCCACACTAGAGAGGCCGGCGCGCAAGGCTCCGGCTCGCCCGGCGTCCGCCTTGCTCTTGGCCTCGAGAACCGCGAGGAACCGAAGTTCAGGGTCGCCCTCCGAGCCGTCATCCAGAGCGCGGTTTAGGACGAATCTCTTGGATAGACACCGGAAGCTTGCCCTCCTCCTGCAAGCTGTCCTTGTAGCGCAGGTGCTTGTCCCGCGCCCGGCCGCGCGCCTCCAGGACGCGCTGCGCGTTCTCAAGGCACACAAAGTGGCACCGGCACGCTTCTGTGATCTCCTCGGTCCCGGCGGGTTGGGGCTCTACCACGACCTCCGAGACGGCCATGGCCTTCTCGCCCGTCGGAGCCGCGGCCGCTGAGGTGACCTGGAACAACATCGTAATCGTTTCACCAGGCGGGACGACCGGCGACGCGTCCTCGTCGGGTACCTCTGCGATGCGCCAGGCGGCGCTCAGCCCCGACAGCACGGCCAGGCGGAAGGTTCGCCCCTCGTTGGAAATGTTCTTGACCGAGACAGAGAGCAGGTGCTCCCCGAGCCGCAAGGGTGACGGGAAACATACGCCGCGGACCTTTAGCGAGGCGCGAATGCGCAACCGCAAGCTCAGACGCAGCTCGCGCGTGACGCGGCCATCGTTGTACTTTAGCAGCACGCGCAGGAAGCAGAGGCCGGCGCTGCGCGGCACGCGCACGCACACCGGCAGCGCCACGGGCGAGCCCGTCTCGAGGTTTCGAATCGGCAGCTCGAACGCGCGGCCCGCCTCATCGAGCGTCCGTGCGGTGTTCTGCACAACGCATTGCACGTCGGCACTCTCTGCGCCGACGCAGAGGCAAGGCAGGTTGCACGCGGCCACAACGGGGCCCTTGACGGGCGTGCGGCCCAGGTTGATCAAGTCGATCTCGGTCTGCAGGAGCTCGCCCTCGACGGCCTGCTCGGGCAGCTGGATCTCGGCACCGAGCCAGGCCGAGCTGGGCTCCACTGCCTTTTGCAGACGCAGGTCCGGCGCTCGCGCCCCAGCCACGCGGTGCTCCATCGTGTCATTCAAACGCGGGCCCTCGACGTGGAACTCCCTAAAGACCGGGGCGCTGCCGAACAACTTCCAGCGGGCGCCGTGGATCCGCAAGCTGCCGGCCTGGAGCGGAGTGAGGCTGAGGCGCACCATGCGCTGCTCTTTGGGAGCGAGCGTGAGCACGGGGACCACCGGCAGAGACAGCGCTTCGTCCACAGGCACGACCGTGCCGTCTGCCCGCACCAGCTCGGCGACGAGCTGCAGCTCGGTCGCTTGCAGGTCTCCGCGCAGGGGTTCTCCATGGGCACGTCCACAAAGAGCGGCTCGTCGATGAAGCACGTCTCGGGTTGCTCCTGCGTGGCGCCACGGCCGCGCCGCCGCGGCCGCGCGGCGACTGCGTCGCCGTCCATCGGTGCGCACTTGTCCAGGTCTGCGCGGAGCGCCTTCCACGCGCGTTCCTCCTCGAGGCGAGCGGCGCTCGGCGTTATCTTTTGGGCTTCCCTGAGCGGCGTGGACGATTCCTCCTCGTGCTGCCGCTGCTGCTGCACCGTCTCGGCTGTGATGGCCTGCTCAACGAGGTCTGCGCTTGGACAGTGCGAGAGGGGCGGCTCAGCGGAGGCATTGCGCTGCACAAGGACGCGGATGCCCTGGTCCTGGACGGCAGGAGGCCAAAAGTCCACTCGGCCGGTTCGGCGCTGGCCAAGTTTGCGCGAAAGTCCGCGAGCAGCTTGGCTTCGCGCGGGGACGGCGACTGGCCCCGCTCGAGCACTCGAGACCAGAACGGGAGCGCCCCCGCGGCATCCCGTTGCGCAAAGCGTGCTCGCCAATGTTCAAGTCAATGTGGTTGGCGATGCTCGTCCAGCGGCCCCCGTAGATGTTGCGCACGTGCGCCAGGCAGCGCATGGCGTGCTGGCCGTTGCCACAGTCACCGTAAAGCCGGCTGGCCATGACCAGGTGAAAGCCAAACTTGCGGAGGCGCTGCGTGATGGTACCGCGTGCCTCAGGGGAAGGCATTGCCCGGCTGCGCGCGCTCTGAAAGGTCCAGGCCCGAGGAAGCCAGCTCTTGGTACAGGAGGAACATGCCAGTCTCTCGAGGAAACCGCAGCTGCCAAGGGCGTCTCGTCCAGAGAGGCCCGCGCGAGCATCTCCGTGCCTTCGCGGTATAGCCGCGTGTTGCCGCTGCCGGATGCAAGCACCATATCGACAAAGTGCATGGTGGCATTGGTGAGAAAGCGCGCCCGCACGGCGATCTGCAGCCCGCGCTCGGCCTCGCTTGGGATCTGGCGCGCGGCGTCCAGGTGCTCTTTAAACGAGCGCTGCGCCGAGCGAAGGTACTCCAGCACCTTGTCGTTGCTGCCCTTCTTCATGAAGGTGCTCAGCGCCATCATCTCAGGGCCGCGCCGTGGTGCAGCAGCGCGCGGTCCGAAGCAAAGTCCTCGCGCGCGATGCGGTAATTGCTGAGCGCCATGTCATAGTCTTGCATCATAAAAGCCAGGTCGGCGAGGAATCGAATCGTGGCCTCGATCGAGTCAACCTGTACCTTGCCCTCTGCAGCCCGCCTGGGTTGCCGGCCCCGGTGTCGGCAGCTGCGCTGTCGCGTCCCGGCGATCGCGCATTGGGGCGCCAGAACCGGCGCACCTGGTTGCGCAGGCCCTTGCGCTTCTCGGTCACGAGCGTCTAGCTTGAGGAGCTGGACTCGAGCTCGCCCACGACCCGCTGCATGAGCGCCGCGCCAAACTGCCTGAGCGCAGCAATGTCGACTTCTGTCAAGTTGTGTCCCCGAGCGGCGGCGGCGGGCCCTCGGTTTCCTGCGCAGGGTCAAAGAACGACTTGCCGCAGTGCTTGTCCCATTGCGCCGAACGGGTGCGCTGCAGCTCGGCCTTGTCGGGCACTCCCTCGCGCGCATCCAGGTCGTTTTCCAGCTCCAACACGAAGAATGCGTTGGGCGGCAGTGTTGCGCTGAGCTGCTGGCGAAGCGCCGCCAGGTCCACGCTCGCGCACCGCGGATCGCTCTTGTCGTGCAGCAAGAGGTAAAAGCGCGGCATGCTGGGATTGTAGTGGCAGCGCTCATTGCTAAACGCGCTCGGCAAAAAGTGGCCTGTCACGAACTGCTCAAAGCACGCCGCGGGGTCTTCGTCGGCGGTGGAGATGACGCAGAGAAAGCTGGTCGGGTGACCAAACATGCGCGTCTCGTGGTGCTGGAACGTGCGCACCATGGCCATCCGGTACGCGCGGTACCACGGCGCGTCGCACGTGTCGCGTGCAAAGTGCGCCATGTCCGCGTTCTCGCGCGGGCCCTGCCGCAGCAGCTCGTCCAGTTTGTCCGCGTGTCCCGTGCCTTGCACCGCCTTCTGCAAGGCGGCTTCAGCGCGCTCAGCCGGTACCGGCTCCAGGTCCTTGGCGGACACAAACTCTACGCGAAAGTCCTCGAGCCCGTACGGCTGCGTGGAGGTGCGAAAGTGCACCTTGCCCTCCGCCCTCCCGAACGGTCCGAGCAGCTCGGCCAGGTTCATCTCGTTGCGCTGCGCGGCGTCATTGGCGCGCTCCGAGTTGAGCACCAGCACGCCCGGCGCAAAGCTCTCGTGCAGCCAGGCGCGCAGCTCGTCCGCGTCCATCGCCGCACGCCGCCGCTGCCGCCGCAGCCGCCGTCGATGATGGATCTTTAGTCGCAACCAACGTGACAGCGGCCCCGGACGTCACGTCTGACGAGACTTGGCGATCATCCGAGTGGACGGGACAGTGACGAGGACGATGCTGGCACGCTGCGCGACCACCTGGCGTGCTGCGGCGGCGGCGCGCTCGGCAATCGGCGGCGCCGCGCTGCTGCGGCCGCCCGCGTCCACCGTCGTCGCGAGCGCGGCCTGGCCTGTTGCACCGCTGGCAGGCGCAAGGCCGCAAATGGCAGGCGCGACGCGCCTCCTGGCTATGAAGCGCAAGGGCGCGCCCAGGCTGGCTATGAATGACAGGATCAGGGTCCCGTCAGGTAAGATCCGCTTGATCAACCACGAGGGCGAGAACTGTGGCATCGTGCCGCTCGAGAAGGGTCTCGAGGTGGCGCGCGAGCACAAGCTGGACCTGGTGCAGATCCAGGAGCTCCCGGCCGGCGAGGCCGAAGCGCGCGAGTTCTCGCCCGTGTGCAAAGTCATCGATTACAAGAAGCACGAGTACGACCAAAAGCGCAAGGAGCAGGAGCGCAGGATGGCCTCGAAACACGCAGAAAAGTCGGCCGTGCTCAAGGAAATAAAGATGGGACGAGCATCGGGGAGAACGACCTCGCCTTCAAGGTCACCAAGATGCGCAATTTTAAAGGGCCATCGCGTGCCAGCTGACTGTGTTCCGGCGGCGCGAACGCTGCTGCATGCCGAGCGGGCACCACGGGCGCACGCCATCATCGACCAGACTGCAGCAGACCTAGAGGACTGTGCGAAGGAGCTAGGAGGTAAGCAAGGCGGGGCAAGGCGGGGCAAGGCGGGGCCGGGTTTCTGACCGCGGTGGCTCGCAGACCAGCGCAAGCACATGGGGGGCATCATCAAGACCATGTTTGTGCCAGTGAAAGGGAAAAAGCCGTAGAAATCAGTCATCATACATCGCGCTTGAACACGTGGATGGGCTTGACCGTGCTGATGCCCTTCACGCGCGGCAGCTTGAAAAAGTCCGAGCCGTGCACCTCGCGCGCCTTCTTGCTGGCCTGCGTGGCCTCGAGGTCTTCCCGCGCTCGCTTGCTCAAAAGGTTTTGCATGCGCTCCAGCTCCGAGCCGGCCTCTTCCGCGGCGGCGGCTTTGATAGCCTCGGTCGGCGCAATCTCGGTCTTTGCCTGCTCGCGCTCGGCCTTGGTGCCGGGCTCGTCTTTAACTGTGGCCGCGGCCGTGGTCGCGGCATCGCTCGCCTCGGCGTCGGTGGCGGCGTCGGCGCCCTCTCTTTTTGGCGACCTTGGAGGGCTGGTCCTCGCCAGCCTTGCTCTCCACCTTGACCTTCCCGCCCGCCGCTTCCGCCGCCGCCGCCGCCTCTTCCTCGCCCTCCTTTTTCTTCTTCTTCTTTGGCGTCTTGCGGACGACCTCCATGCCGTTCTCCTCGCGCAAGCGGTCGTTCTGCCGCTTGACCTCGCGCATGACTGCCTTGTGCCGGTCTCGTACGGCCGCCTTGCCGTCTGGAAACAGCTCCGGGTCGTCCGGCAGCTGCGACCACTTGGCCATCATCACGTCCACGTCCATGCCGTCGGTGCGCTCTGGCCAGCTCTTGATGCTCAGGGTCCATTGGGCCACCGCCCTGGAAATGTCGATGTTGTGGCTCTTGCGGACCGAGTTGATCGGGTGCGGACGGACCCCAAGGTACCAGTAGCACGTGAACGAGGATTTCGCGGTGCCCTCCTCGCCAGAAGCCTTGTTGCTCGGCTCCGCCTGCGCCTTGGCCTCGGTCATTGCGGCGTCGCCGTCTGCGCCGGTCTCGGACTTTTCCGTGTCCTTGCTCTTGTCCTCCTCGGCCTTGCCTTGTCCTTGTCCTTGCTCTCCTCGGCCTTGTTCTCCTCCTCCTCCTCCTCCTCCTTGGGCTTGTTCGCCTTGGCTTCGAAAGGCAGCTCCACGCCGTCGTGCGAAAACTTCTTGGGGAACGGGTAGATGTCGTCCATGGAAAAGTTGTCCAGCTCGTCCAAGAGGCGGCGGATGCGCGCCTCGACCCAACCGCTCCAGCGGTTGAGCATGTCGTCGGTGGGACACTCCGCCTTGACGACCAAGTACGTGCTGTAGCGCACAAAGAAATCGCACGGCGAGAACAGTGGCGCCCAGGTGTCCTTGCCGCCTGCTTCGGCAATGACACGCTTGCAGATCTCCTCGCCGCGAAAGAACTCGCGGGTCATGATGCGCAAGGTGTAGCGCGACACAGTGAAGGACGAGTTCATGCACGGGTAGGCCGGGGTGATGATGGGCATAACCTCCATGGGCCGCGGCTCCCATTGCTTTTCTTCCAGCCCCTCGACCTCGTAAGGGTGGCAGAGGCGCACCTCGGTGGGCCACTTCCACACCAAGTAGAGGTGGAAGAACCAGCGCAAGAGCAGCGCAGGCTTGGCCATGGGATAGAGCTGGCAGACAAAGGCCGCCAGGATGGCCCAATTGACGCCCCCGAGGAACCCGATCTTGTTCGAGTACAGCCCGCGCCGCTTGGCCAGTAGCGAACGCAGCGCAACACCAGCTTGTAGTTTTCCTGGTCGGGCACCAGACGGATCATAAGCTCGGTCACGCGCGGCCCGTTGAGCGTGATCTGGCTCGCCTCGTCCATGCCTACCAGGATAGAGTCGTCCAGCAGCTCTTGCGGCCGCTGCGGGCGCGGCTTTTGGATGATGGCGCACAGCACATCGAGCTCAATGTCGTTCCACACCACCTCGATGATGGGCACGCGCGCACCGGTGATCGGATTGACGTACGTAACCTCGCTGTGCTTGCGGAGCAGCGCCACCATGCCGCTCTCCTCGGAGAAGAACTCCTCGCGGCTGAGCGGCGTGGGGATGGTGCAGATCGTGTCGATATCCGACCCGCGCGTGTTGACGCCCAGCCGGTAAGAGCCAGACACAAACACCTTGCCCGCAAGCTCGTTCTCCTCGCCCTCGAATATCACGTGCTTCTCCTCCAGCTTGCGCAGCACCCAGTCGTTGAGCATGTCGCGCAGTTCTTCCAGCAGCGAGATGCGGGTGTTCTGCTCCTCGCTGGTCTCCAGCGGGGCGACCGAGTCCATGTACTCGCGCAGCGACACGCTCAGCGCCTCGTCGTTGGGCCCGGGCGGGTTGTGGTCCAGCGCCGTGTACCACGGCGTGAACCTGTCCATGTCCGCCATCGCGCCCTCCTCCGCAGAACCGCCAGATCCAGCAGAGCAAGGCAGCAAGTCTGCAGGGCGGAGGGCGATGCTGCGGCGGCTCCAGGGCGGCGCCCGGCGCGAGGCCGGGGACGAGGAGGCGCGCGACGCGGATGCGCGGCGCGGCGCGGCGCGCAAAGCGCCGGCGGGCCGGCCTTGGCGGCTCAGGCGGCGACTTGGCGCGGTAATGTGCTGTTTTGGCCTCCTCGTCTTGGACGTGCCCTACGTGCTCTGGCGGCTTGCGGTCACGCTGACGCGGCCCATGTGGGACGGCGACGCCAAGGAGCTGGAGTACGACGTGGTGCGGCACGTTGGGTGGAGCGGGAACGCCGCGACTTCGTGCGGGTTTATGGGCCTCGAGCCCTTGGAGGCGCCGGCGCGCGTGGTGAGCGTGATTGCGCTGTCTGACGAGTACGAGCTGCTGGAAGTGCGCATGGCGGAGCTGGACGACGTGGTGGACATATTCTACATCTTTGAGGCGCCCTGCTACTTTAGCGGGATCCCAAAGCCGACCGGCGTGCTGGAGAAGCCGCGGTTCGCCCGCTTTGCGCATAAGATCGTGCACATCATGGTGCCTCTGCAGAGCCGCTGCGAGGAGGCAAAGACCAGCAAAAACATGATGCACCTGGAACACCCCTTCAGGCAGCACCTGGCCATGCCGGAGCACTACGACCTCTCGCCCGGCGACGTGGTGCTCTTGAGCGATCTGGACGAGATTCCGCGCGCCGAGACGGTAGAGCTGCTGCGCAATTGCCGCTGGAAGGCGCGTCAGGTGCAGCTCGAGCTGACAGACTACATGTACAGCTTTGAATTCCCTACCGGCGGGCTCAACGTGCGCTCCTTCGCGTACATGTACCAGGAGCCGCGTGACGTGCGGAATTTCGTGCACGGGCGCGGCCACCCTCGTGCTTGGCAACGCAGGCTGGCACTGCTCGTGGTGCATGAGCTCTTTGAGCGCCATCAAGGCAAAGATGTTCGGTTACGGGCATCGCGACCGCCTTCGCTGGCCCGAGTATGCCAAGTTTGAACGCATCCGCGCAAGCTCGTGCTCGGGAGCCGACCCCTTTGGCTACGACCTGGAGGCCTACACCTTCAGCGACCTGCTGTGCCGCTTCTGGGGCGTGCGCCCGCTGACGGTAAACCAGGACTTGCCGCGCCTGCTCAAAGCGGAGCCCGAGCGCTTCCTGTTCCTGCTTCCGGGGCATTGCATGGACCGGCCGGTCGAGCCGCCAGCCGACCCTGGGCTGGGCTGAGGCTGTGGGCTAGGCGCCGAGGCCCAACTTGATGATCGAGCCTGCGCCGGCCGCCGGCATGGCCTCCTCGCGCTCGCGCGCCGAATCGGAGAGGCCAAACTCCTCGTTGGCGGCTGCTGACACGGCTTGGAGCCAGCTCACAGCCTTGCCCGCTGCCGGTGACACCTTGAGCACCCGCGCCCGCGCCTGCGCGTTGGGCGCATGGAAGCGCATCCACGAGTCCAGGGCTTGCGCTGCGGGCCGCGTGATGACGACCTGCGTCATGCGCGCCTTGAGCTCGGCAGCCCGAAAGAGCGGGCGCAAGTTCCACCAGCTGGTGTCCTGCACGCCCAGCAGCATGCCGACTTGCGCAAACGTGCCGGCCACGAGCGCGTGGGGCTTGTTGATCACGCGCAGCTCGTGCACTTCCTCGCTGGAGAACACTGGCGGTCGCGTGACCACACGAAGGCTGGGCTCCCCGCGGCGACGCGCGGCCCCAGCGGCAAGCCGCCGAGCTTGTCGGTGCTCCTGCTGTTCCTGCCTCTGCCCGGGTCGCAGCGGGCGCGTGTCCCGGCCAAACATAAAGTGCCCGCGCGGCACTGGCTTCATGGAGAGCGGCGGCTGGGGCCCGCCGCTGCGGCTGCCTTGGCCTTGCGGCGCGGTGTCGACGTCCGGGGCCAGCACGGCGGATCCGATGGGCAGCGGCTTGCGGCGCGAGTTTGCAGCTTTGCCAGGAGCGCTGCCCTGCCCGGCCTTTTTGCCGCGTCCTCGGGCACGTACATCTGCACAAAGGACGACGAGGACGCCAGCATGTCGTGCGGCGTGTCCACAGAATGGCTTGTGCGCCGCTCTGACAAGAGGGAGCCCAGCGCTGGGAGCGCGGCAAGCTCCTCGGGCGCAACGCCGACTGCGGTAGAGTTCTCCTCGAGCAACCTGAGCACGGAGCCCTTGCTTGCATGTTGCATCTGCTCCTCTAGCAGGCCTAGGAAACAGCTTTCCAACGCCTCCTTGGCACATCCACCACGGCCTTGTACAGCGCGCCGGCAGGCCCGCGCGTGGCCTTGGAGCACCCGTCCTCCCAGATCGTGACGACAATTCCCACATTCCGCACGCTCCAGCGCTGCAAGAGGTGCAGCAGCTTGTCGCCAACGCCGAGACAGTTGCCATCGTTCGCGTCCTCCTCCACTTCCGTGCCCAGCGCGGCCTGCGCCTCGTGGTTGGGCGGCTCGGGCCCGGGTCCGGGCCCGTCCAATAGGCCGTCCACGGACGCCTCGGGCCCGACGCTCGCGTCTGTCGGCCTCGCCGCCGCAGCGATGCTCACTCGCAGCGCGCAGGGCCACCCGCTCACGTCCGCCCACGCGGGCTGCTTTTGCAGCGCCTCGATCACGCCCAGCATGTCCCCCGGGTCCGTCATGACCGCCACATGCGCCTGCATGCGCCGCCCGCCCGCGGCCAAGCGCACCTCGCCGTGCGAGATGGCCACCTCGCGGCCCACGCCGGCCTCGCTGAGCTCGCTTCGCACGGCGAGGTCCATGGCCCCCACCTCCTCCTCCTCCTCCGCCTGCTCGACCTGCGCCATATCCCAGCGGCCGGGTCGCATCACCTCACCGGATAAAAATGCAAAGGCGGCTCCCGCGGCCGAGTCCGATCTGTGCTACAGGGTTAGGGCAATGAACCTAACGAAAGCAACCTGCGCAACGCAAAGGGGCGTAGCGGGTGCCTAGCGGGGTCCTAGCGCGGTTTTGGGTGGATGGCCTTGAGAGGAGGAGCGGCAGACCCTTCGGGCTGAGTCAGGTAAGGCGAGGCTGGCGGCGCGGGCGGGCGCGGGCGGGCGCGCGGGCCGCGCGCGGGCCGCGGCGAGGGCGCGCTTGCCGCGGGCCGCGAGACACCGTGCGCGGCGCGCGGGCGCGGGCGCGGAGGGGTTGATTGGGCGAATGGCTCGCTGACGATGGGATGATGGGATGTACAGGCAAGATGGCGCACAAGAACAACCCCTGGAAGAAGTCGCGCGCGAAGATGCGCTGGAAGTGGCGCAAGAAGCGCACGCGCCGCCTCCAACGCAAGCGCCGCAAGATGCGCCAGCGCGCCAAGTAGACAACGCGGCGGGACCAGAGCGCGACGCATTGACGCGTGGCCGCGGAGCTATTGCCAGGCACGTGTGCCCGACACCGCATCACTTAATGGTTTGGGAGCACTGTCTACTTTTGTTTCCGCGTTGCCAGGCGCTTTCTTCCACGCAGCGCTTGCCTCCTTCGTCTCGGAGTCGTGTCGTAGGTGTGGGCCGACCTCCAGGCCCGCGGCGGCGGCGGCAGTAGCGGCGACGAAGGTGGCGGCGGCAGAGGAGGTGGAGGCAGGAGAACAAAGAGTGGTTGTGGTGGTGGTGGGATGTGTTTTTCGCAAATAAAAAGGGGAAGGTCCACGCGAGGTGGATGGGTCTCGCGTGACGGTCAGAATGCCCCGCCGCCGGCGGGTCTTGTTGTTGTTGTTGTTGATGGTGGGGGCTGCGACGAGATGGCAAGCCCCCAAGGTTGCTGCCGCTGCTGCTGCTGCTATGCACTTTAGATCTCCGGGCGGCGCTCGCCCTCCTCCGCCTCGATCCGCTTGCGCTCGTCGATAGCGTTGGCAACCGCGGTCTGTGCGCGTTCGTAGTCGCGGTCGACAAAGAAGAAGATGATGCCGATGATGCACGAGCAGATGATCCAGCCCAGCAGGAAGGCCCACTGGATGCCTTGCGCCCGCGCGGTCTTGCCGGGCTTGTCCTCAAAGGCGTCGAAGAAGCGCGACAGGTAGAAGACGCCAAGGCCGCGGCCAAGGTCGTCAAAGAGGTTGAGGACGCTAAAGGCCGTGCCGCGCGTTTCCGGCGTGGTGACGTTGACGAGCAACATCTTGAGCGAGTTGCCCGCAAAGCCGAGGCAGAAGCCGGAGGGAACCATGTACACGGTGGTCCAGGCGAAGCCCATGGGCGGCACGTCGACGTAGATAGCGAGCGGGATGGCGCCAGCGATGGTGATGAAGAGCAGCACGATGGGGATCCAGCGCTTGTAGTTGGTGAACATCTTGTCGCACATGATCCCGGCCGCGACGTTGCCGACGGTGATGCCGACGCCAAAGATGATGACCACGATACCGGTGAGGCGGATGTCGATGTTCTTCTCCTCGGCCAGAAAGTCGGAAATGAAGCCGCCAAACGCGCCCCAGGGCAGCGAGCCAGGGATACCCTGAATAAAGATGAGCAGTACAGTGGGCGTGCTGAGGAGGGTGCGGACCTTCTTGAAGGTGAGCTTCTCCGAGTAGTCGAGCGTGCTGTCGCCGGTGACGCGATCCAAGTAGGCCTCCTCCTTGTGCCCGCGCGGGGGCTCCTCGACGGTAAGCAGGAGCAGGATGCAGAGCGCGTAGGCCGGGACGGCGACGGCCACAAAGGAAGCGCGCCAGTTGGTACCTTCAGTGCCGGCGATGGGCCCCGCGAGGGTCTGGCCCACGCCACCCCCGGCGCCGATGGCCATCCCGGCTGCAGCGATGGCCTTGCCTCGATGCGCGACGGAGAATAGGTCACCAAAGAGCGAGTACACGAGCGGGATGGCGCCGCCGATGGAGACACCGGTTAGCGCGCGCGTGACAAACAAGCCCCAGTAATCTGTGGTCCAGTACGTGGCCAGGCAGGACGTCTCGCCAAGGATGACCACGGCTGCGAGGCAGTTGCGGCGGTTGACCGTGTCGGCAAGGTAGCCCACGATGAGGGACACCGAGCCGCCGATAAGGTAGAAGGCGATCGTGATGTCGCCGCCCAGCTTCTTGTCGCGCATGCTCGTGTCCACCTGCTCGACCATCTTCTTAAGCCGGTCGTCGAAGACCATGACCGGATCGCCGTTCTCGTCGCGCACCACAAAGCCAAACTCGCGCGCGATCGGGGTCAGCACGGGCGCCAGCAGGTTGGTGTCCGCGAACAGCACAATGTTGATCACAATGAGCACCGTGTAGTACACATAGGCCCTGACCTTGAACGGGCCCCAGCCCATGACCCGCTCGTCGCGCGGCACCTCCGCATTCTCGTCGCCGACCTTGCTCATCGTTGCTGCTGCTGCGCTTGGCTTCGCTGCACTCGCTGCTGCTGCTCGGAGGAGCGTTCGGGTTCTGCCAGTCCGGGTGCGACAGTGCCTGCCGGCGTACGTCTTCTGATACAGCCAAGCAGGGGAGGGTTGGATCCGGCCCGGCGCAAGCGGCCCTCCGCCCTCTGTCGCTTGCTCCTGAGCGCCGCCCCCGCGTGTCACCCAGCAAGCAGGAGAGGATTGCACCGACCTGCTAACTTTTACCTGCAGAGACCGTGCGCCTCTGCTCAACCCTCCGCTTTCCTCTGCACGCGCACGTACGCCGCTGACGGTGCACATTTCGCGTTTTCGCAGTCAAGCTCAACAGGAGAAAGAAAGATCCACGCATGCATGGTGATCAAGCCGGTCGGGGCCACTTTGGCTCGCGCACCTCTGCCCCATCGGCCACTCCATCCCCAGCCAGCCGGCCTGTCTGCCAGCCGGCCAGCCAGCCTGTGCCGAGGCTGCTCCGACTCTCCGCCGACGTTTGCAGCCAAACCTCTCATGTCGTCGTTCCCTTGCACTGGTCTTGCTGGCAGGCAGGCAGGCAGGCAGGCAGGCAGGCAGGCAGGCCAGCGGCGAGGGGAGAAACGCCAGCGTGTCGCGCCCACCACGCAGCGCAAGTCCCCGCCCGCGCTCGCTCGAACTCGGCCGGCAGGGAGGCTGAACGAGTGCGGAAGTCGATCCTGGCAGGCACAAATGCGCTCCACGGGTCGAACTTGTGCCTTGCAGGTGGGCGCCACGGCACCAAAAGCCAACTTGGTCGTGTGTTCGCATAGGCCCCAACGAGCGTCGCATACGTGGCACACGCGCGTCGCATACGCTACGGATTCCTCCTGCTTGTTTCCCGGCCTCGGCTCTCTGCTCTGCGCATGGCCTGGCGAACGAGCATGCACGCAGAACAGCCACCGCAGGACGACTGGCCGTGCCCAGCCAGCCAGCCAGCCAGCCAGCCAGTTCTGGCCCAGCAGCTAGCTGCCTGCCAGCCGCTTGGCTCTCTCTCTCTCGCTCTCCCGTTTCGGGGCATCGATCGCCTCGACGTCGATGGAGCTGGTGGTGGCGGCGGTGGTGGCGGCGGGGCATGGAGGACCGGTCGGCCTGCTGGCGGTGCCACGGGCAGGGCTGGTTTGAGAAGAGCAACAGGCCGGGCGTCCGGGTTGACTGCAAGAGGTGCAAGGAGGCGACGCAGCGCGCGGCGGCCGCGGCGGCGGAGAATGAAAGGCTGCGCAAAGGCCGAGCGGCGGTCAGGGTGGGCGTGGTCGGCGCGGGCATTGGCGGCTGCGCGGCGGCGCTCGCGCTCGCGCGGATGGGGTTCCGCGTGCTGCTGGAGCGAGACCGCGACTTTGGGCAGCGCAAGCAGGGGTACGGGCTGACGCTGCAGCAAGGCTTTCACGCCATGCGGTTCCTGCAGCTGAGCATCCCGCAGGACACCCCCTCGACGTCGCACTTTGCCTTCGACGAGCGCGGCAAGATCCTGGGCTACTTTGGCTCGCACTTCTCGCGCTTCTTCGCGGAGGGGTCAGAGTACAGCCGAAAGACCAAGGGCAAGTTCTCCGGCTCGGGGCGCTTCAATATGCACATTCCGCGGCAGCACCTCCGCTACATGCTGTGGAAGGCCATCCAGGACGAGGCGCTACCCGTCGAGGTGCGCTGGGACGCGCGCGTGGCGGCGGTTTGCGCCTCGGGCAGCGGCGTGGAGGTGCAGCTCGAGGCCGGGGCAAGGGAGCAGACGGACTTTGTGGTTGCAGCGGATGGCATCTACTCTACGTTGCGGCAGACTGTGCTGGGCGACCCGCTCTGCTATCTGGGCTGCGTCGTCGTGCTCGGCATCGCGCCGCTGAGCCACCCGCTCACCCACGAGCGAGTCTGCGAGACGATGGACGGCGAGACGCGCATCTACAGCATGCCATTTACCAGCGCCAACCCCGAGGGGCACATCGAGACGGACCCAGCGCTGCGCGGGAAAGAGTCGGTGATGTGGCAGCTATCCTTTCCCATTGCCTCAGAGGCGGAGGCGCGTCGCATCTCGGCGTCGCCCGGTCGCTAAAAGCGGAGGCCTTGCGCCGCTGCGGGGCTTGGCACGCGCCGATCCCTGAGCTGCTGCAGAGCACGGACCTTGGCCTCCTATCAGGGCATCCTGTGTTACGACCGCGCCGAGCTTGATCCTGCCGGGCTTGAGGCGCGACTGGAAGCTCTGGGCCTGGCTGGCCGTGTGCTCCTCGTGGGCGACGCGGCGCATCCCATGAGCCCGTTCAAGGGCCAGGGCGCCAACCAGGCCTTGCTGGACGCCACCGACCTTGCCAAGGCGGCCGCGAGCCCGGCCTTCCTGGACGCCGCGGCGCGCCCAGGCCTGCTCACCGCTGTCCAGCGGACGGTTGCCGAGCGCTCCGCGACAAAGGTGCGCGGCTCGCGCGAGGCGGCCCGGCTATTGCACACGCCGCTGGCCAAAGAGGAGGCCCCTGAGCAAGACCGCGCGCTGGAGGAGGCCGGCGTGAGCGCCGCCACGCCAGACAACCTGAATGAGCGTGTGGTCGCCGCGTGCGGCTATGGGCACAGGCCACACTTGCTCCACCAAGTCAAGGTGGACCGCTCGCGCAATGCAGACTAGCGGTTGCCCGGCGGCGCAGGCGGTGGCAGCATCCAGGCCATGCGCTGGGGACTGCGGGTCTCGGGCGCAGGGGCGGCCGTGGCGCTCGCCGCCTCTTGCGGCTGCCCCTGCGACGCTGCTTGCAGGGACGACTCGCCGTGGATCGCTGCGACCTGGAACGCGTTCTCCTCGGCGTCGCGGCGCGCGGCCAGCTGAGCCAGCGTGCCGCCGCCAAAGCGCTCGCTAACCGTGTCGCTTAGGCTCTTTACAGCCGCACGCAACCGCGACCCGGCGTCTAGGTCTGCGGCGGGATCGAGGAGAGCCGCGAGCGCCTCGACAAGAAAGTTGTCTTGCAGCAGCTCGCTGCGAAAGAGCTCGGGCGGCAGCATCTGCAGCTGCGGCTGCAAGACGTCCAGGAAGGCAATCAGGAAGGCGGTGTGCGAGCGGCGCAGCGCCTCGCCCGAGCACACCAGGTGCACGGCCGTCTTCCAGAACTCGAGTGCGGGGAGCTGCGCCAGGTAGAGAAAGCATAGAAACGCGAGCTGCACCTCCCGAGAAACGCCTCAGAGTTGCCGCCATAATCTTGGTCCAACAGCCTGTGGACAAGCGGGCTGGGGTCCATTTGCAGCGCGGTGATCTCAGCCGTCCCAAGCGGCGCGCCGTCCGCACCACGGAGCCACCGGCTCCCCGCGCCTTCGCCGCGGCGACTCGCGCGCGCAAGCGCCACGATCGCCGGGAGGACTCTAAAGCGAGGCGTGACGTAGCGCACGCCCTCACCATCGGGCGCGCCGTCGAGGTCCATCCCGGTCACAACAGCGTCCAGCTCGACCCCGCACGCAAGTGTGCGTTCGCTCACCCGCCCTGCCAGCGCGCGCCACTGCGCAAGCGAGGCCTCCTCGTAGGGCCCGAGGCCCGAGGCTAGCTCGCCGCGGCGCACAGCTTCCCGCAAATTGCTCGCGTCGTTCGGGCCCATGGGGCGATAGTCTTCAGCGCGCGGGTCCCAGCGAAAGGCGGTCACGTCCTGCACGCGCGTGAATATGCCGTGTGTCATGCTGCCATCCTGCTGCCGATAGTGCAAGAAGCAAAGGCCGGGTGGTACGCCGCGCACGCCCTTGAACCTAGGGCCCAGGGTCCACGAGAGGAGGTCCAGGCCGAGCTCGCTCTCCGCGGGCGCGTCCAGCAGCACGAGCGTGGCGCTGTCCCTGTCCTGCTCCATCCGCGGAAGCGAGTGTCAAGGAGCCTGGGCGCGACGGGAGGGAGGTGGAGGCGGAGGAGAGGGTGGACGTGCAGCGTGCAGGGCGGCGCGATGGCGGGGGAGGCGGCGATGGCGCCCGAGGGGGACGCGGCGCGCGGCAAGCGACGGCTTTCAGATGCGAGCGCGGGCGACCGGCAGGGGCTGAAGCGCAAGGGTTCGAAGAAGAAGCGCCGGCTGGAGGACGGCCTCGACGGGACGGCGAGAGGGAGAACAGCCCCTGAAGGGCAAGGCGAAGGCGAAGGGCAAGGACGACGAAGCCGAGCACGAGCGGCAGCGGCTCAGCGCGCTGCTCTCGACCTTCTCGGAGGAGCAGATGCGCCGGTACGAGAGCTTTCGGAGGTCACACTTTGACAAGGAGAAGGTGAAGCGACTGGTGGCGCGCGTGTCTGGGTGCAAGGTGAGCAACCAACTTGCTGTCGCCATGGGTGGCATCGCCAAGATCTTTGCAGGCGAGCTGATTGAACTGGCTCGGGAGGAGAAGCGGGACTTTGATGGACCCATTCATCCGCTGCACATTCGCAGTGCCTACCGCCGGCTGCGCCGGGCCGGAAAGATGCCCTACCTGGCAACACCGGTGCGTGGCCTCCTCGAGTGACAGAGCAGCAGCTTGGGGCGAGATTACATGATGCTACACGCTTTGCTGCCGTCCTTCGCAGCACCCGTCGGCTGGCGCGTAGTGGACGGGGCCGGCGGCTTGGCCTTGGCGGGCTTGGCAGTCGGAGGCGCCTGGGCCTTGGCAGCTGGGGTTGCTCTGGCTTTGCCGTCCTCAGGGAGACCGGGTGACACCTCTTCGAGCAGGCGCTTCTGGCACTCGTGCCAGTGGTCCCACAACTCGTTGGGCCGCGCGACGGCGAGGTTAAAAGTGGGCGTACCGGCCGGTGCGCTGATGCTTGTATGTCTGGCAGAGACTCGTAGGTCAGCGGCTCGCACTCGGCGCAGGCCTTGAACAAGATGCGGTCCGTCCAGGCTGGTGGGCACTTGGCGCTGAACGAGCTCGTGCCGGGCTCGTACTTGAAGGTGGGCGGAAACGATATGTCCTGCTCCGCGTAGTCCAGGAACGCCGCCTTGTTTTTGCCGAGCATGTCTTGGCGCAGGCAGGCCTGCCATTGCTGCTCGCGAACGAGTTCGAGCACTTGGTCGTGCGCAGCTGGGTCAAGCCGGTAGTTGAGATCGCCCATCCAGAACGCAAAGTCGAAGCGCTTGTGCACAGCCTCAGTCGTTTGTAGCTTGCCGTGCGGGAGCTTGAGGCGCACATCTCGTGGTAGTTGGCGTTGCGCAGTGCGGCGCCATCCTGCCGCCCCTTGAGGTGGCTGTTGACGAAAACAAACGACCGCGTGGACAGCCGAAAGCTCACGGCTACCGCACCCTTTTTCCGCTTGTCCGATGCGTCGTTTACCGCGACCCAGGCAAACCTTGTCGCTCGCCACGTCGCCGATCAACGGAAGCAGCACTTGGTGAAGTAGCACCACAAGGTGAAGCCCGTGCATCGAGCACGCGCGTACCGGCAGAAAGAAATCGCCCAAAGCCTCGCATATGCGGGAGACAAGCTCGCCCTGGTCGACCACGAGATCCTGAAACCCGATCGCGTACAGGTTGTGCTTGGGCTGGCCCAGCAGTGCCCGGAGACCTTCCGCGGTGGGAGTCCAGCCTTTGGCGTTGTACGTCGCACAGAAAGCGTGTACGCAGCCCGACTCCCGATTTTCTCGGCGACATCCTCGGGCAGCAAGCTCATACGCTGTGCGTGTGCCGCAGGCGGGTGGGTCATGACCGTGTTGCGAACATGAACGGCCTCCGTGTCGGACGAGCTGATGCTGTCGCTGTCGCTGTCGCTGTCGCTGCTGCTGCTGCTGCTGCTACTGCTGCTGCTGCTGCTGCTGCTACTGCTACTGCTGCTACTGCTGCTGCCGCTGCGGCTGCTGCGCCGGCTGCTTCCGAGCCGCCGTGGGCTGGGCTCGTGCTGGTGCTGGTGGTGCTGGTGGTGTGGTGATCGGGCTGCTGGTGCTGGTGATGGTGATGATGGACATTTGCGATGGCCTCGCCCCCTGCTTTGCCTTCCTCTTCGCGCGCGCTCACTTTCTCTTCTTCGTCGTCGCCCTCGTCGTCGCCCTCGTCGTCGGCCAAGCTGCCATCACCAGCGACGAGGCGGTCTAGGTGGCGCGCACCGCCAATCTGGTCCACCGTCTTGAAGACGGCCACAGCGTGGCCGTCGTCATGGCCTGCCGGGGCCGAATGCGGCGCTGCAGCTTGCGGCGGTAGAGGCGACGCGGCACCCTGGCCTGGGAAGTTGTCGTGGGAAGATGCCCGCGGCCTCGCGCCGGTGTCCACGGAGAGATTCGCGAAGGCCTGGTGGTCAGGCTGATCGTCCTTGGCAGGCTTAGGGGAGGTCTTGCCCTTCCTGCTCAGGTCTGGTCGGCCTTGGCGGACCCAATTCGGCCTTGATGGCCAGGTGCCTCCGGAATCCTGACTGAATCGAGTCGCCGCGTGCTCCATCGAGACGCGCATGGCACCGAGCCGAGCCCCGATGTGCGCATGGTGTTTGTCAGTTGAGTGTGCGCTGGCACCTCCGTTGATGCCCAGACTAGCGATGGAATGGGCCGCGCCGGGAGAGCCAAGAGCTTCCGGCGACAGCGGCGAACGAAGGTCCGAGGCCTGCTTGTCGTATTGCCCGGGCCGAAAGCGCCCAAGGACCTGCAGGCGAGAGCGGTCCACCCTGCGCAGTCGCGTGCCGTCCACAAGGTGCACATTAGCCGACTCGTCTCCGTGAGTCCGGGAAACCTTGCCCAGCAGGAACACGCCGTCGCAGAGCACGCGCACCTTGACGCCGCGGCGCAGCTGCACGGGCGGCGCAAGGCGCTTGTCGGCGGCAGAGATCTGCATCAAAGGCTTGCTGGACGTCTCCACAAACGTGAGGCACCAGGCGAGGTCCTTCGCCCGTTTGGCCAGCATGCGCTCATCGGTCTCGCTCGTCGCCAAGCTCTCTGCGAACCAGGTCCTGAGCTGGAACACGTGCGAGGGTCTGTCAAGCAGCTCCATCTCGGCCACGAACAGCAGCTCCCCGACAAACGCCGGGTCCCACACGACCTGCACGTGCGCGTTCGAGTCGCGGCATGCCGGCGCGGACAGCGCGCCCGAGAAGAGTGTCTTGCTCATCGCGCCCGCCTCTCCGCTCTGCTCTGGCCCCTGCTTCTGGTGCTCGGCGAGGGCGTCGCGCCCACCGTGCTCGCTCGCGCGTCGAGGGCCTTCCGCCGCGGTCCGAGTCGGAGTCCGAGTCGCGGTCGATGGTCGTCGCAGAGCGCAACGGACACATGTAAGGCACGAGCCGTTGCAGGGCCGGCCGGACTTGGACGTGGCGCGCAGGCTGCCGCGGAAGCGCCTCGCCGCGCCGCGCAGCGCCGCGCTGCGTTCGAGCGCCTGCTGACTGACCGCGCGCGGCGCTGATCGACCGCGCGTTCCCTTGCAAGCAAGTTGGTGTTGAAGGATGGGGAATGAAAACGAAGGAATGAACGAAGGAATGCTACACGTCGGGGCCCAGCGCTGCGCTCCGCGGCGGGAGGCTGGGCGGAAGACGAACATCACCGACGAGCGCAGGGTGTGCAGCCTGCCCTGGACCGAGCTCGGGCGCAGCGCGGCCGCCTCTTGACTCTGCTCGCCGAACGAGTCCGCCGGGCCGTGAGCGTACTCAGCTTGGGCCGAACGGTCTTGCTCGACGACGAGGCCATGCCGGACTCGCTAGCCTCGACCTCGCGGTCGACCCTATGCCAGAGCAAGCCTGTGAATGTTGCGGCTGACACGAAGAGCAAGGCCGCAATGCTGATCGTCGCAATCAAAGTTGGGCCAAGCCCGTTCGTGTTGCCGGCACCGTCAGGAACACCATCGCCGATGCCATCGCCAACACCGTCGCCAGTGTTCAGCTCTGTCACCGTTGGTGCTGGAGTTTGACCTGGCCCTGGCCCTGGCCCTGGCACGGGCGCTCCCAACGGCGGGCCGGCCACAGGAATCTCGTCGTCTGCAGGCAGAAGATCTGCCACTGGTCGACTGGCCTCCCACAACAAATCGGGCAGGCTGGGCCCGTCGACCATGTGGAAGACCGCACTGCACGCATCACGCGTGCAGCTGATCGCCACGCCGCCCTGCTCGCGGCCATCGGCAACCGGCGTGCTCTCGAGTTCCCGCGGAGACACGGCGAGAGCAGTTGCATTCTCAGCCACGCCGATGGAGGCCGCGCGTAGTACACGTTGCGCGACACTAGCCAGGCAAACATACACGAACGCGAGTTCGGGACGCACGAAACGTCCGGATACCTCGCATTGCTCCCGGAGTCGAGCATCTGGGGCTGCTCGAACGACACTCCGCCGTCTGTGGAGAACGCCATCTCGATCGTCACGCGGGACAGGCTTCCTTGCGATTCCACCCGCATTTCGCTGACGAGCGCGCAAAAGGTCACATCAGGGCAGGCGATGCGCAGCGCTCGCGTGCGGCTGAACCCCGGCGAAGTAGAGAGAAGGCTTTGCTGTCGGTCCGAGAAGGGCACCGCCGTGGCTTTGGACCAGGTCAGGCCGCCGTCCGTGGTGACGGTGGTGAAGACGAGTTCGTGCGCGTTGCCGTCGATGTCGTCCGTCTCTTCGCTGAGGCCTACCAAAGCGGCTGCGCACCGCGCGCCTGACGGCGTGCAAGCCAGCGAGATGTACGTGACCGATTGCCAATCGCCGCGCAGCTTTTGTGGTCCGGTCCATGACCCCCCGCTATCAAGCGTCAGCCAGATTAGGTGCTCCTCGGCACTGTCACTTTGGGCGGCTACCAAGCAGGCTTGCTCGTGGCATGCGACGCTCCATGCGCCATGTACCGGAGAGTTGGCGTTCGTGAACAGCACCGTGGTATTCCAGGTCAGGCCCAGGTCGGTGGACACGGAGGCGCGAAAGACCGTCTCAAATAGCGAAAGCGCCACGCAGCGGCGGCCGCTGCAGGCCACGCTCGGCATGATCCCAGGGTGGGAAAGGATCGGCTCTAGCGGCGTCCAGTCCCCGCCGTCCGCCTTGCGCCCCGCTCGACATGCCCTGCCGACCTCGTTGGCAGCCACAACGCAGCCCTGGCCTTGCACGCAAGCTACCGCTGGCGCCCGAATTCTTCCAGGCGCCTCGCCCTCCACCTCGAAGCTAGTCGGCTCACCGAACTGCTCTGCCGCCGCCAGCCCGCGGCTCGCCAACGCGAGCGCCACCGCCAGCGCGCCGCCCCACATCCTGCACGTCCGAGACTGTCCGCAAGCGGCCGCCGCCCCCGCCGCCCCACCGCGGTTGCGACCGAGCGAGGGAGGGCTTTCTCGCCCTCGGCCTTGGCTTGCACGTAGTGGTAGTGCACGGTCATCTCGTCTTGGAGAATGTTGGACCGCAGGTGTGTGCGAGTGAGTGCACAAAAGCGCCACTGTGTGGGCCACACAGTGCGGGCCAGATGGCCGTTCACTCTGCGCAACCGGTCCGTCGAGGTTGCGAATCGGGGCTCTGCTGCTGCACGGCCCGACAGACCGTGTCGGTCGCTGTCGGTCGCTGTCGGTGGGCGGGTCGAGCGACGACACGTCGACGAGGTCGGCAGAGTTCACATAGGTTTTCCTTTTGGTTGTTCGATTGATGGGGCTGGCTGTGCAGAGAAGGGGTTGAGCTCGACGGCGCACAGCAACTGGGCACACGGTCGCAAAGGGGGACGCTTGATTGATTGTCCGGGAAGAATGCGGGATGCGTCAAAATGTCTGCTTGTGGGTGGTGTTGCCGCGCGCGGATCGTCCGGCGGCGCCTACACGTCCGGGCCAAGGGCCAACGTTCCGGGACGGGGACGAGAGCTTGGACGGAAGGCGAACATCACCGACGAACGCAGGCTCCAAGGCACCAGGCTGCGCGGTTGTACCTCGGCTGCTTCAGCCGAGCACTCCTCCGGTTTGAGCACGACCACCCCGGACAAGCAGCGGGCTTCGCCCTCGACGTCAGCCCTGCGCGATCGCCAGAGCGCAAACAGTGCAGCCGACGCGAGCAGGATGGCAGTGACGCTCGACGCCGACACCAGAGCTACATTGGGCCCCGCGTCGTCTTGGTCGCTGCCAGTACCACCGTCGACACCGCTGCCGGTCCCCGGATCCGTCATCGGCAGCACTTGCGAAGGTGCATGCGTTGGTACTTGCGTCGGTTGTTGCGTCGGCGCTTGTGAGGGTTCGTTCCCGTCTGCAGGCAGCAGGTCTGCCACTGGTCGGCTGGACTCCCAGATGAGCTCAGGCAGGCCGGGCCCGTCGACCATGTGGAAGACCGCGCTGCATGCATCACGCGTGCAGCTGATCGCCACGCCGCCCTGCTCGCGGCCGTCGGCGGGCGGCGTGCTCTCAAGTGCCCGCGGAGACACGGCGAGAGCAGTTGTATTCTCAGCCACGCCGATGGAGGCCGCGTAGTACACGACGTTCGACATTTGCCAAGCAAACATACACGAGCGTGAGCTCGGGATGCACGAAACGTCCGGAGACCCCGCGGCGGTCCCGGATTCGAGCGTCTGAGGCTGCTTGAACGACGCTCCGCCGTCCGTGGAGAACGCCATCTCGATTGTCACGTTGGATAGGTTGCCTTGCGCCTCCACGCGCATTGCGCTGACGAGCGCGCAAAAGGTCACATCAGGGCAGGCGATGCGCAGCTCTCGCGTGCGGCTGAACCCGACGTTGCAGTGAGAAGGCCTTGCTGTTGGTCCGAGAAGGGCACCGCCGTGGCTCTGGACCAGGTCAGGCCGCCGTCCGTGGTTACGGTGGTGAAGATGAGCTCGTGCGCGTTGCCGCCGATGCCGTCCGTCTCTTCGCTGAGGCCTACCAAGGCGGCTGTGCATTGCTCGCCGGATGGCGCGCAAGTCAGCGAGATGTCACCGACTTGTTGCCAATCGCCGCGGAGGTCTTGCGGTCTGGTCCACGACTCCCCGTTGTCCAGCGTCAGCCAAACCTTGTGACGCTCAGCGTTGTCGTCGTCGTCTTGGGCGGCCACCAAGCAGGCTTGCTCGTGGCAGGCGGCGCTCCAGGTGCCTGGCTGCGCTGGGTCGCGGCTGTCCTGCAATACCGCCGTCGTCCAGTCCAACCCAAGGTCGGTGGACAGAGATGCGCTCCAATCCCTGCCGCCCATCCAAACAGCCGCGCAGCGGCCGCCGGAACAGGCCACACTCGGCCGGATACACGGGCCAAGGTGGAAGACCTCCAGCGGCGTCCACGCCGTGCCGTTCACCTTGCGCGCCGTCCGGCACGCCTGGTCGACTTGGCTGGCAATCACGACGCAGCCCTGGCCTTGCACACACGCCACCGCGGGCGCCCGGACCTCGCCGAGCGGCCCCCCTGCCACGTCTAGGCTCGTAGGCGCGCCAAACTGCTCTGCAGCCGCCGGCTCGCTGCTCGCCAACGCGAGCGCCATTGCCAGCGTGCCGCCCCGCATCGCGCGCGGCCTCAAGAAGATTTCACTGCTGCCTCTGCTTGCCCGCCCGCCCGCCAGACCTTGTTCGCTCAGGGCAGAGGTGGGCGCGTGCTTGCGCGCATCCATCGACTTCCGGTCCGAGTTTGGGACAACACCACCTCCTCTCCACACCTTGATCGAGAATCAAACTGGTCGAGACTACTCTGGCAAGAAGTGCGATCAATTCTTTGAGGTGAATGCTGACTCGCATGTTTCAGACCCCGTTGACGTCGGGGCTCGTGATGGAGACGGCGCGAAAGCCCATGAAGGGCGGCGTGCGGCCGGCTGGAGCGCGGCCTGCCGGCGCCCGGTTTGCTGAAGTGGTTGCACGCGGCAGTGTGGTTTCGAAGCCGGTGCCGACGAGAAGCAGGCCAGAATCGCGCCAACGCGGCGCCAGACGTGTCCTCGGTGGGATGCGTGGGGCCGCGGTCTCGGTGCGTTCTGTGCCGCGGGAAGAGAGCGGGTTGCTGGAAGTGACGCTGACCGAGGCAGTGTGCAGCGAACCTGAGGAGTGCCGCTTGGGAACGACCGACAGGGTCTCCGGTGGCGCAGTCCGGGGCTTGCGACACCGTCTGACCAGACAGATCGTGCCAACCCCGCACAAGCTCAGGACCACCGCGCCGCCAACGACTGCGGGCGCGAACCATGGTTGCCTGACGAGCTTCAGCAAGTCTGCTCGCGGGCTTGCTGCCGAGTCGCTGGCGCGCATCTCTCTGATGCCTTGCGGGTCCAGGAACGTAAGCACGGCGTCTGGTCTGGTAAACTGCACGCGCGGGCCCGCGACCGCCGTGAGCCTTTTCATTTCCGGCGGCTGCGAGATGTCGACCGGCGCTTGCCATCCTGTTGATGGGGCCCAAAACGAGTAGGCGGCCTGCGCTACGTTTGCCCGCCAGACCGCGACGCACTTCGTGCCGTCCACGCTGCACGCGATCGCTGGCTTCTGCCCGGCCTGCAGGGTCTGCAGCGGAGAAAAGCTGAGGCCACCGTCTGTGGAAGTGCTCACTTCCACCGAGGCGACCGCGCTGCCGTTTGCAGATGCCGTCGTCAGCACGTGGCACACAGTGCTACTTGGGCATGCGACGGCCACGTCGTTGAAGCGCCTGCTTGTCGCGGCGATGGCTGCGCTTTGCTTGGAAAGCGCGAGCGGCGCGGGCTGGCTCCAGGATAGGCCGAGATCGGCCGAGCGCTGGGTGTAAACGAGCTGCTTCGGCGCGGTGCCCACGGTTGTGGCCACAAAGGCCCGCGCACAGGTCGTGCCGCTGGGCGAACAGGCCGAATCTACCTGCAAAGGTCTCATCTCGTTCTGGACTCCGTGCTGCGGGCCCTGCCACGAGTTGCTCGAGTCCATCGAGCGCCATTGCACCGTGCGGTTGCCTGGCTCGACAAGAGCCGAAATAACGCAGTGGTCTTGCAGCGAGCACGCAATGTCCCAGTCGAGGTTGGGGCCGCTGTTCAGGTCTTCTTGCGGATCAAGGCGGATCGCGTTACTCCATGCGAGGCCGCCATCGGTGCTGCGGGCGACGCTGACGCCACCCTGCCCAGTCTCCGCAAAGACTAGGACGCAGGTTCGCGCTCCATTGGGCTCGGAGCACGCCAGCTTGGGTCGCGAGCAGCGCTTGCCTTCGCCGAGCTTCCTGATGCTCGTCCAGCCGCCAGCCGCCGTCGTGCGTCGCAACACCGCACGAGTCCGTGCCCTCCACGACTGCGACGCAGGCGCCGTCGGCAAAGCACGCGAGGTCGTGCGAACCGGGCATTGCCGCTTCAGCCCGGGCGCATAGGAGCACGGCAGTCGCGAGCGCGAGCAAGGCCACGGATGGCTGGTGGAGCTGCCGCCGCGGCATCGCGATCACGCTTTGTTCGGCGGACTCTTGGAGTTGTGGGCGTTGATTGACAGTGGTGGCCGACGTAAAGTGTGATGAGGCCGGGTGTCAAATGGGCTTGTGGCGTTGCGTTGCGTTCCGACCAAACTGTGTGCCCCACGGCACGCCGTTCTTGGCCACGTGACCTTCGATCGAGCCTTGACGCGCCAAGTGATCCGAGATTGTGCGCCGAGTCGAGGTGCTCGCTTGCCCCGCCTGGCTGGTGAAAGTCTGGCTGGTGTGAGCAAGCTCGTGGAAATTGACAAGATCATCTCTTCTTCATCATCATTCTTCATCGTCATGGCGTTGGCTGGAATCAAACCTCCTGGACGGGCGTGGTCGAGATCGATACCGGCCGGAAGCCAAAAAAAAGCGGCGTGCGAGCGATAAAGGCCCGCGTCCGCGGCATACGCTCGGCCGTTTGCCGAGATCGGAACGCCGCTGCCCGCTCGTACGAGTCGTTGGCGAGGAACCCGCGCTTTGATCCGGCGCGAGTGGGTTGCCAGTGGTCGCCGATGCCGCAGGAGCTGAGACGACCGAGCCAGTCTGCACCGAGAAGGATGACACCTCGGAGCCCGTTGACCGCCTCTTGTCCACGACCACCCGTGCAAGCGGCGTGCGCGGCCCTTCGTCCGGCCCCGAGGAGCCAACAGTGCTGCTGCTCTTGTGTCGCGTAATCGCGAACAGGACGGTGGCTGCGCACATGCCAAAGGTCGCGCTGGCGCCGACGACTGTGGGGGTAAACCACGATTGCCGACTCGCCCATTTGATACCTTTCTCCTTGCGGGCCCCGGGCCGGGGCCCTTGCCCGGGCCCGTGTCTACGGATGGAGGGGTCTGGCCGAGATCTGGATCGCTGGGGCTGCCACCGCCTCCGGGCGAAGGCTCCGGCGGTCCATCTGGCCCCGAAGGGGATGGCGGCGCGGGCGGTTCAGCAGGGGCCGGCGGTTCCGTTGGGTCGTCGATGATCGGCGGCGGGTCGACCACATTCGACGCTGTTGGGCTCGATGTGCGGCCCCGCGTGTAGACGACCACAACGCCTGGCCCACCGGCCTGCTCTGCCACGAATGAAAGCAGAGCGTCTGGCCCTGCGAACCGGACACGGGGGCCCGTAATACCCACTAGCCCCTCCTGCGGCGGCGGGAGGTCAGTTGGCGTCGACCACCCCGATGCCAAGGTCCAGAATGAGTACGCCGCCGTTGCGGCCCTGATTGCCAGGTTGCGACGCATTCCGCGCCGGTCGCGCTGCGCGGTCGCTGGCTCTTGCCCTCCCTCGATGGCCTGCGGCTGGGTAAAGCCAATGCCACCATCTGTGGATGTGCTCACCTCCACCGTGCAACCGTGCTGTCTGTCGCCGTCGCCGCGTCGCACATGGCACAGCGTGCTGGTGGGGCATGCCACGGCCACGTTTTCGAAGCGCCTGTTGTTTGCGTCGATGGTTGCGGTTTGCTCGGAGAGCGCGAGAGGCGCGGGCTCGCTCCAGGATTGGCCAATGTCCTCCGAGCGCTGGCTATACACGAGGTGGCCCGGCGAGTCCATGAAGGCGACAAAGACTCGAAGGCAGGTCTCGCCTCGGGCGAGCAGGCGGTATCCATCTGCACTGAGTTGAGGTCGCCCGGGAGACGCGTTCCAAGTCCCGCCACGAGCCGCTCGTTGCTCGGAGCGCCACTGCAGCCCTCGGTTGCCGTCTCCGTTGATCGCAGAGACGAAGCAGCGGTCCTGTGGCGAGCACGTGATGTCCCAATCGAGCTTCAGGCCGTTGTCCAAGTTCGTGTTGCTGCGCAAGCGGTCCGCGTCGCCCCATGTCAGGCCGCCATCGTGCTGCGGAAGACTCTGACATTGTCCCCGCCAGGCTGCACGAAGACCACCCCACAGACTCGCGCCCCGTCCGGCTCAGAGCAGGCGATCTTTGGTCGGGAGCAGGGCCTCTCCTCGTCGAAGCTTCCGATGCTCGTCCACTCGCCGGCGGCCGCTTCGCGTCGCGACTCTGCACGCGTTGACGTCCTCGAGCACTGCGACGCAGGCCCGTCTGAAAAGCAGGCCAGGTCGTGTCGCGCCGTGGCCGGCGCGGTGCCGGGCGAGCAGCTCCGGTGGGGTAGGGAAGCTCGTCGCGCAGTCGCACAGTAGCACGGCCGTTCGCGATCCCGAGGAGGGCCGCAGGGCGTTGGCGGCGACGTCGCGGCACACGTTGAATCGGCGCCATTCGGCTTTTGGTTCCTGAGACTGGGCGTGGGCGGCTTTCGTTGTGCGAGCCACCCACAAGTGCGACTGGCGCCCATTGAAAGTGTGTTGCTCACCGTGCAGAGGCCTGCCGTCGCACCCTGTCGGCCAGTGGGCCTGTGTCAACATTTTCTTCGGCCCCCGGCAGCAACCTTGTCCCGTGCTTGTCAAACCTAGCACTGCAAGTCCCCATTTCGCCTTGCAAGAGCAAGATCCAAGGCCCTCTGAGCCGCTCCTGATGATTCCATTCTTGGGCTCGTGGCACGCGGGCGCAGGCCGCCACCAGCGCACCGGCCGGTCTGGAAAGTGTGAAGCCAGAGCCTGCAAGTCACAGCAAGTCCGCGGACCAGGCTGGCGTCGCTCCGAGCAGGGGCAGTTCCTTCCCAAACTTGGTTTCGTACTTTGGCAGGTGCCGGGACTCCGTGTGCCTTTGGGCCTGTGCCACTCTCGAGAATGGCACAAGCCACAAATGCCGGCGGTCGAGTCGCGATGGCGTTTCTCGCGGTCGAGTCGCAATGTGAGTGTTCTGCGGTCGAGTCGCGACGACGAGGAGAACGCTTTTGGTTGGACACAGCCTCCGACCGCAGACACGAGAGGAGGGCGACGCGCGATGGGCAAGCGGGCGCGCAGCGAGGAGGCCTCGGTGGTTGTCCAGGAGGCGGGCAAGGCCGAGCGCAAGGCCAAGAAGGCCAAGAAGGAGAAGAAGAGCAAGAAGAGCAAGTCGAAGAAGGTCGAGGAGGAGGTCGAGGTCGAGGTGAACGTGCGCAAACCCAACAAGTCGGCAGCCGAGGAGGAGGCGAAGAAGAGCAACAAGAAGAAGAAGAGCAAGGAGGAGGGCAAGGAGGAAGTGAAAGAGGAGGAGCAGCAGGAGGATGCCAAGATGAGCGCTGCCGAGGAGGAGGAGGAGGAGGAGAAGGGCGCAGCGGAGGAACCGGAGGCGCAGGCCGTTGAGGAGATCGAGGAATGCGCCCCCGAGCCGGCCAAAGAGACCAAGGAGACCAAGGGTGACTCGAGCAGCGTGTTTATCGGCAACCTGAGCTTCAAGATCGACGAGGAGACGGTGCGCGAGACGTTCAAGGATTGCGGCGTGGCCGGCGCTGAGTCCATCGTGGCGGTGCGCTTTGGCGTAGACGAGCAGGGCGAGTTCAAGCGGTACGGCCACGTGGACTTTGACTGCGCCGAGAGCGCGCGCAACGCGCTTGCCATCGAAGGCACGCGCGTGTTTGGCAAGGAGATGCGCGTCCAGCTGGCTGAGGGCAAGGGCGCTGCGCGGAAGGACGCGGGTGACTCGTTTGTGAAGCCGGACGCGCCGGCGGAGAACCCTGATTATGTCAATCGCTGCTGCGTGAAGAACCTGGCGTACGACATTGATGAGGAGGTTCTGTTTGCTGCGTTTGAGGAGCAGGGCATCGACGCCAAGCACGTGACGTGGCTGAACGACCGCGAGACGGGCGAGTTTTACGGGACGAGCTTTGTGACGTTCGCGAGCCCGAGGACGCGGCCTGGGCGCTGGCCTGCTCCGAGGCCGGCTTTACCGTGATGGGGCGCCACGTCCGGGTGGAGTACTGCCCGCACCGCAACGACAAGCGCAAGGCCAAGGAGGCGGCGGCCCAGGGCGGGTCGGACGGCAAGAATGGCAACGGCGGCGGGCAGGGCGTCCATGGCAAGCGGACCGACCAGGCGCGGCCGCCGTCGGCGCGGCCGCAGAACGGCACGCTGACGGCGTTTTTTCGGCAACCTGCCGTACGAGATCACGGACGAGAACCTGCGCGACTTTGTGAAGGACGCCGGTGAGATCGTGACGATCCGCTGGCTGGAGAACAAGGACACGGGCGAGTTCCGTGGCGCCGGGTTTGCGGACTTTGCGGACCCCGAGACGGTGGACCGCGTGGTCAAGTACAAGAACGGCCGCAAGCTGCTGGGCCGCATCGTGCGCGTGGACTATGCGCCGCCGAGCAACCGCGCTAAGAAGCAGCTGGGTGCGAAATAAATACTTAAAACTTAGAATAAATAGGTTGTTGAGTGCAGCAGCAGCAGCAGCAGCAGCAGCAGCAGCAGCAGCAGCGCCTGGAAGCGCTAGGCGCTGCAGAAGCGCCGGCGCGCCGCGACCTTGTCTTGCGCGCCTAGGTGCAGGCGCCGCGGCACGTGCGCCTCCCCCGGGCCCACGATGGTGGCCCGGCCGGAGAGAGGGGGTCGCCGAACGAGTAAAGGGACCCGCCAACGTCCACGGTGCAGGTGTGGCGGTCGCCGCACACCACCAGCGCCGTGTCCGCGGTGTTGCCAGCGAGGTCGCCGAGGCAGATGTCCTGCGGGGCGTTGGTGGCCCAAAAGCGGCTCGCCTTGCCATCCTGGCGATACACGCCGTTGCCGCAGGTGAGGATGCGCCCGCACGTCGTGAGCACGGCCGTGTGCGACTTGCCGCAAGCCACGTGGAGCGCGTACGGGCTTTGCGCGGGGAGAGGCACCCGCGTAGGACGCGGCACGGCGCGCGTGTAGCGCCCGATGCCCAGCTCGCCGCTAGCGCACGAGCCCCAGGTGTACACCTGGCCGTCCCCGGTCACGTAGGCCGAGTGGTTGCCGCCGGCGGCGATCTGCATGATGCGCGCCTCCGGATCGTGCACGGCCACGAGCGCCGGCTGGCTCGCGCCGGCGTTGAGGCGCATGCTCTCCACCAGGCGTCGTTCCGCCTCGGGGAGGGCCTCCTCGGCCGGCGAAGGCTCGAGGTTGCGAGCAATCCCGAGCTTGCCCTGGCGGCCGTGGCCCACCGCGAACAGGCGGTTCTGGTCCGTCAGCATGAGCAGGTGCTCGTGGCCAGTGGACATCATCACCACGCGCTCGTCGGGGCGCATCTCGCCGCGCACGAGCAGCAGGCCGTTCGGCTCGCGCTCCGCGGCCAGGCCATCGCCGAAAATGGCCACACGGCCCGTGGAGAGCAGCGCCGCGGTGAAGGCGCGCCCGGAAACCACCTGGGTGAAGACAAGCCGCGGGCCGCCCTTGCAAAGCCGATCGCGGACCAGCTTTGGCTCGTGGCGCTTCTCGCGCGGCCCCACGCCGAGCTGGCCGGCGTTGTTCTCGCCAAACACGACGAGGCGGCCGTCCTCGGTGAGCAGGCACGTGTGCCGCGCGCCGCACGACACGGCAATCACCTCGCGCGAGCCGAGAAGCTTGCTAAGTTCGACGCGGACCGGCGTCGGCGCCTCGCTTTGCGCGCACCCGAGCTGCCCGTGGCGGCCGTCGCCAAAGGTGAACACCTCGCCGCGGCCGTTCGGCCCGGCCTTGAGCGCGCAAGAGTGGGCCTCGCCGCACGCCACGGTGGGCCGCTCAAGCTGCGAGCGGCAGTGCGTCACCATGTGCAGCAAGCGCGGCAGACCGGTGCATTTCGTCTCCAGAAAGTGGCGCACCATCGGCGCTCTCCAGCTCCTCGTCGCCGGCCGGCCTGCCGACGAGCACCTTGAGCCGCTCCCTGCACGCGAGCGTGCTGAGCTCGCGAAAGGCGCGGCTCACCATGTTGAGCTTGGCCAGGTCCCGCGCGCAGAACAGCTCGAGCAGTGGCAGCTCAAGATCGCCCACCAGATTGCCGAGCAGGCCGTCCGCGGGCCGGAGCGGGCTGCGCTCCCAGCGCGCGACCACGTGTCGCAGGCTCTCGCAGCTGCTTCGCCTCTCCATGCGCGCCATGATCGCTCGCCGCTCGCTCGCAAGCTGTCGTTGCAGGGGTGGGTGGGCTTTGCGGGTGGGTGAGTTGGGGCCGCGGGGGTCTATCTCTCTGGAAGCTCCCGCGTTCACTCTCTGCTCAGCGCAGAAGAGAGCCACGGCGGCTTTGGCTCTGGAGTCGCCGACTGTGGAGCGAAAGAAGAGAATTCCTGGGCGGCTGATTGGACCGGGACGCGTGCGCAGAGGGTCGTTCGCGTGCTTGGACCCGAAAGGGGTCTGCCCTCTGTCTCCTGTCGTTGGACGCGCAAGGCGCCGGAACGGCACTGGCTGGCTGGCTTGGAGGAGGTGGTGCTGCTTTGTCTCTTTTTCTGTCCTTCTTCTCACGGCTGGGCCCGTTCCGCGGCGAGGCGGGGCCACTTGTTGTTCGATGGGCCGAGGTGAGCGCCGAGCTCGAGCAAACTGCGCAGATGCAGAACAGTTTCGTTCAGGTCGGGACCGGGGGTCGCTAGCCGAGGGACGGCGTTGGGGCTGAACGAGAGCCGGAGGGAAAGAAAGAGGAAGGAGGGGTTGGAGGACACTGGCCATGATGGTTGGTTTGTGCCTGAGCCCCCTGTTGGCGTTTGTGCCGCGCCCTCCTTCCCGATTCTTTGGCGCCGCTGCACTCGTTTCCAGCCTCGCCGGTTTGGAAGATGCGTGCCTCCTTTCGACACAGTCTCGACCACAAAAAAACGCCAGCATGGCGTGCGCAGCAAAGAAAAACGCCAGCAGGTCGCGCAACTACCGATTTCTTAGGAGGTCCTAGCGGAACTCCGTCGGGCTTTGCGACGCCGCGAGCCGCGCTCCGTGGCGTCGAGAGCCAGCTTTCGAAGTCCCGGCAAAGGAGGCCGTTGCCGCGGCCACAGCCCTCTGTCGAGGGTCTGGAAGGCCGGCCGTTCAGATTCCGATCCCAGATTCTCCAAACGACAGGCAGCAACGCGCTTGTCAGCGCCAACTGGTTGCACGGCAATGGGTTTGCAGCGCGAGCTTGGCGAGGCGGCCTGCTGACGAAAAGACAAGTCAAGATCACGGGGCGGAGGGCCACATCAAGATTCCGCCCCATGGGCCTGGGTGCGAGCGTTCGGAAGGTCGGCGGCTCACCCGCCCGCTCACGCACCTCGCCCAGCCAGTGCTGGCGATGCAGAGCAGATGGATGGCCGGCCGACCGACCACCTCGCACCGATTTGTGCCAAGGAAGGCGAGAACCGGATCAGAGAAGGGGCGGAGGGCGAACTGAAGTCGGAACAGACGGCACAGACAGACGACAGCGGGTGAAAATCTTTCATTGCAGGCGGCGCGCAATGCGGTGGAGCAACTTGCGAATCGAGCCGTACATGACCTCTTCTTCGCCGACGTGCGTCAAGTCGAGCACGTCCTCGTCCCGCGTGTCCTGGAAGGCAGCAAGGAACTCCCGCTCCAAGCCGCCCGGTCGAGCAGCGACGGGTCCAGCACAACCGCAGCATCATCTGCCGCTCCTTGGTTGCCGCCGCATGGCGGAAGGCCGTGCGCTCCCGACACGGTGCGTCCCCGTTGACGGCCGCTTGGTACCCCTCCGTCGCAAAGCAGAGGAAGAGCGACGCCTGCTCAACGCTCCGCTCAAGCGCCGCCGCCGAGGCACCTCCCGTGAGGAGGTGCTCCTCGTCCATGAAAACCCGGTAGCCGCAGCGCCTCAGCGCGGTGGCCACGCGCTTGACGCAGGCGTGCGTGTCGCGCCCGCACGCCAGCTGGCCCCAGTCGTCGCTCAGGAACAGGTCGGGCCCCTTTGTCAGGCGGCCAGGGAAGCCCGACACCAGCGAGCGCAGGCCGTCCGAGAAAAGACGGCCAGGTCCTGCCGCGGCACCTCCGCCTCACAATCCTTGTCCACGTTGATGCCGACATACGAATCTGTCGTGGCGTCGAGCGGAGAGTCCAGCACCCGGCTGTGCGGCACGCACAGCGAAGGGTCGGCGGCCGAGATAAGCAAGAGTTCCCAGGACAGCCCGCCGCCGAGAAAGGTGGCCTGGATGTGCTTGAGCAGGCTGACGCGAGCGCAACAGCATGCGAGATGCCCTGCGTCCCCGGCGCAAAGCTAAACATGATCTGGTTGCCGCACGACTCGAGCACCATCTCGGTCTTGCCCAGCGCCACCGTGGCGCTTGAGCGCCACACGCGAGGCGGAATCGCGGCGTTGCGATACTCGTTCGAGTAGAGGACCAGCGCACACACGAGCCGCTGGAAGACGCCGTCCGGCAGGAGCTCAAAGTCGAGCCAGCACTGCACTGGCTCCTCCAAGCGCTGCGCGAGCGTGCGGCCCGTGAGCTCGGGCGCCATGCTAGGCACGAGCATGTCGGGCGACCCGCGGCCCGCCGGGCACATGAGCAGGGTGTTGACACGAAATCGGAGAGGTAATCAAAGTCGCGAGACCCAAAGGCGGCGAGGAGCAGGGCCTCGCTGGCCAGACCCGACTCGGCGAGGTCGTGCACGTCCTCCTCGGGCCAGCCCTCGGGCGTCAAAAAGTTGTTTTGCACGCGCGAGTCCCGGATGACGCCGGTGACGCGGTCTAGCAGCCACTGTGGGTTGGTAATCACGCGCTTGGCGAGCGCCTCCGTGCTGTTTACGTACACGAGCATGCCGAGCTGGTGGTAGAAGCGCAGCAGCCTCCAGCTCGGGCTCGGCGATGCCCAGCTTGGTGGCCATCGGCACGACCTGCTCCTTGACCAGCAAGTACGGCTTGTGGCGTCGCGCGAGCAGCTCGTCAATCATCTTGGCCCACGCTGGGGACACCTCGAGGTTGACGTAGTCCTCATTGGAGACGCTGGCCTCTATCGCGGCGCGAATGTGAAGCGCGCGGTCGCGGCTGTGGCTCATATTGTCAATCGGGAAAAAGTTGAGCCCCAGCTCGGTATTGTGCACCAAGTTGAGCGCGTCGAGGTCGAGCTGGTTTTGCAGCGTGAGGTCCACCTCGCGGTGCAAGTCCGAGTCGCGCACGCGGTCCATGAAGGTGCCCACGAGGAGCGTCGGCGCGCCAGGGGCGTGGAGGTGGATGGCGCTCACCAAAAGTCCAGCTCCTCGATGCTGTTCTCCCGCGACCGTCTGTCCAGCACGCCATTCATGTCAAACACGATCAGGTACACGCCATAGCTTGTCAGGAACAGGTGGTGCAGCGTGTAAAACACCTCTTGGCCGCCGTAGTCCCAAATGGTCAGCATCACCGGCGCCTCGTCGAGCTGCATCTCCTCCTCGATCAACTCCACGTCAAGCGCGGGCACTTCGCCGGGCTCTAAAAGTGCGGCGGGCTTGGCCACCTTGCCGTTGTTTAGGTAGGACCGCAGCGTGGAAAGAATCTTCAGCGACTTTCGCGCGTGCCGCGTGACGACGCTGCTGCCGCCGCTGCCAGCGCTGCCTCTGCGGGAGGAGGCGGCGCCCCCGCCACCGACGCCGACGACGCCGCTCCCGCCGCTAGATCCGCCCAGGCTCTTCCCGGCCGCTCTGCGCTGCCCCAGCTGCCCCGCGCGCTTCTTCTCCCCGCCCGGGCGGAGCGTGTACGCGGCCGCGCGCGCTAGAAAGAGCGTAAAGATGCTCTCCCCCAGCTCCCGCTTGCGCCAGTCGGCTGTGCTGGTCATGCTCAGCTCCACGCCCGCCGTGGAGAGCCAGATCGCTTCGGGCTCGAGGCCCAAGAGCGAGCGCACGGTGGAGGACTTGCCGGCCGCCCCGCCGCCCACCACCATGGCCTTGGCGCGCCCCCAGCGCTGCAAGTCCGTGCGCTCCAGCGAGTCCTCAAGCGCGGCGCGAAACACCGACTCGTCCAGCGCGGCGCTCCCGTGCGACCCGGCCTCGCTGCCTCGCTCCAGCAGGTCGTCCTCGTCCAGGCAAAAGCTGCCGTTCCGCCGCCAAAAGTCGTGCCCCTTGCCGTGCTCGCGCTTCTCCCCGCGCGTGGCCGCGCCGGTCATCTCGTCCAGCGCGCGCCGCCCTGCCACGAAGGACCCGTCCGCGCGAAACTTGACGCCATACTTCCGCTCGATCGCGCGCAGCATGTCCGCCTCGCGCCCGCGAAAGTGCCGCAGCACGCGGTGCACGTCGCCGATCTTCTCGGGCGCGTACTTGAGGTAAAAGTCGATCAGCACCACCTCGTACTCCATCGCGCCCGCCGCCCTGCCGCGACGCCGACGTCCAGAGCGCCGCCTCCTGCACGTGCGCGCCCGCGTCGCTCGCGTCACCGCGCCGCTAGCACTGCGCTAGGCCGCGCCCACGGAATGACGTCATCGGGACGCTTGCGGATGGGAACGGGCCGCTCGTTGCAACTTCGGATTTTTTTGGAGCCAACTGGAAGCGTTGCAGAGAGGCAGGTAGGTGGTGGTGGTGTGCGCGGATTGAGAATGATCGCTACCGCGCGCCTCGGCGGCGAGCCCGCCTCCGGTTCCTCTTCGGAGTGCCACGTGACAAGTCACGTGACCACCAACCTCCGAGGCACTCTCGTACTCATTCCACCAGAGGCGTATTGGTCCTGTATGCGGCCCTGGTGCCAGCGCGCCCGTGGGACAAGCGGCGCTGCACGGCTTGTGCCGCCGCGGCGGAGTGGACGTCGCGCCGGTGGAGCCACACGTGGTCGAGCTCGGCGCCGTCCGAGCTGCGCCAGAAGCGGAGGCGCGCGGCGGTGCGGTTGACGAGGTCGAGTTGCGACACGCCCCAGGTGGTGTTGCTCAGGAAAGCAAAGTCCTCGTTGGGGCCAGGCGCGAGCTGCGAGAGGCCAAAGCCGCCAGTGCCGACCACGATGTGCTGCACGCCGTCGAGCAGCTTGGTGCGCTGGTAAGAGTGGTGGTGGCCCAGAACGCGACGTCGACTGCGAATCGCGACAGCAGCGGGGCCGACGTGCTCTTGCAGCGTCGTGGCCAGCTTGTCGTGGTCGCCCTTCCAAGGCGAGCTGACGTACATGGGCCGGTGGCCCATAAAGAGGAGCCAGGGCGTGAGCTTGCGGTCAACCGCGGCGAGGTCGCGCTGGATCCAGGCGTACTGAGGCGAGGCCGGGTCAAAGGCGTGCTCCGTGCTCATCACAGTCACATGCGCGCTGCCGTGGTCGAACGAGTAGTACGGCTCCCGCCAAATGTCTGCGCGCTCCGGGGCGAGGGCCGCGGAGCGCACGCCCGGCAGCGGCAAATCGTATGTCTGCCCGGCGAAAGGAAAGTAGGTCGCGTAGGGGCGGCCGCACTCGCCCTGCGAGTCACTGCCGACCACCTCGGAGGCGCTGTAGTCCATCTCGTGGTTGCCGATCGCGACCATATACGGCACGCGCGAGGTGATGGGCTCCACTTGCGCCATAAAGACGTCCCAAAGAGCAAGCGCGCCCGTGGCATACGAGATGTCGCCAATATGGTTGACGAGCGATATGGCTTCCGGCGCCTGCTCCAGGAGGCGCGCCACGAGCCGGGTTGTGTTGGGCGCTGCGATCTCGCCGCGCCCGCCGTTGTCCCACGAGTGCTGCTTGGCGCCGTCCTCCACGTTCATGCTCTGGCCCATGTCGCCAAAGACGATCATGCTTGTCGGCTGGCCGAGCCGCGGCGCCGTCACAAAGGTGCCCGTCGCGCTTGCGCCGCCCTTGAGGCCGGGGATCTCGTACGCGTAGCGCGTGCCGGGCTCGAGGCCACTCACGATGGCCTCGGCCTGCAAGCCGCAGCGCACCCAGCCCACCGTGGCGGCCGGCTGCGTGTCGCGGTCGCACAGGTCCTCGCGCGCCATGTCGTACACGCGCGCGACGCGTCCCTCGTGCGTCCAGACGCCGGCGGTTGTGCCGACGCGCACGCGCTGCTTTGCCAGCTCGCCGTCGCTCACTTCCGAGTAAGCGAGCGCCCACACGAACCGCATCTTGCTGAAAGAGGCGTCCGCTTCCGAGGCCGATACCTTGGACAGCCGCACAAACATGGGCCGCCGCATCAGCTCAGGCGGGACGCGCATCAAGCTCGTCACCGCCTGCACCTCCGGGTACGGCAGCGTGGCCGGGCTCACGTACGCGAATCGGTAGCCCGCCACGCCGGGCCGCACGAGGACCTCAAACCGCACGGACCGCGGCGCACTCTTGTCCGGTACCTCGACAAATTGCGTCGGGTAGTGGTACAAGGGCGTGCAGTCCTCCTCGCCCATAGGTCCCGCGCTCTCATCGCACGGGAACACGCCCACCCAGTCACGCGGCGACGAGAACTTGATCTCGTCCCAGATCACCTCCACCTCCAGCGCGCGCCGCCGCGCACCACCACCGGCTCGCGCGCAAGCCTCATGCCGGGCATGCCCGCAACGTCGCGGTAGCTCCGCGGTCCATGCCAGCTCGCTGCGCGCCCGTCCCACGCGCTGGACCCGGCCATGCCGCGCGGCACCCGTTCTTCGCCAAACCCGTGCGCGTTGCCCGCCGTCCCGGTCGCCGTCGCCGCCACCGCCGCGGCCACCGCCGCGGCGGCCACCAGCGCCCGCCCCCGCCCATCGCGCGCCCGCTCCTCCTGCCAAGCCGGGCTCGATCTCCAGCTCCGACGCGTCCGCCCGCCCGCCCTGCTCGTTCCTTTGCTCAGCAGGTCGCGGAACTGATCCGGAACTGATCCGGAATATTCTTATCTCGGAACAATTCGGAACCGATTCGGAACGCTCCCGTTTTCGGAACCGTTTTGGAACGTTCCCCGCGCACACGCAAGGTCGAATGGCAAGTCGAGGTGGGCTGCGAGATGGACACGGGGGCAGCGGAGGGCAGCTCGCAGCAGCAGGCAGCCGGATGAGCACGGCAAGCGTGACTCGCCCCGCTCGAGGCGCAAGCAGTCGTACTCGAGCAAGAGCCGCGCCGAGAAGGCCCGGGTGACTAATGAGGGCGCCAAGGCGCTCGAGGCGGCGGCCGAGCCCCCGAGGGCGGCGGCAAGAAGGCGAGCTGAACCTGGTGCCGCCGCGCAAGACCAGCATCGCGCGGCGCCTCAGCCGCCGCATGCGAAAGTTTGGCCTCGGGGAGCGCAGCAACGCGCCGCAGCGGCCCGTTGTGGGCGAGCGGCGGCAAGTGCGAGGGCCCGCGCTGGAAGCGCTGGTGGCGCTCGTGCGCTCGGAAGACGCGTTTAGCCAGCTCGATGGGGCCAAGGGCATCCGCATGCTTTTGAGCCAGGAGATCAACCCGCCCATTGACCAGGTGGTGGCCAGCGACGTCGTGCGCGATCTCATCGCCTTCCTGGGACGCTACGACCTGCCCGAGCTGCAGGTGGAGGCCACGTGGTGCCTCACCAATATTACGTGCGGCACCACGAGCCAGTGCCACGCCGTGATCGAGCAGGGCGCGTTGCCGCCGCTCATCGAGTTGCTGCGCACCGCGGAGGCCGAGGTGCGCTACCAGGCGATCTGGTGCCTCGGCAACATCGCGGGCGACTCGGCCTCGGCGCGCGACAAGGTGCTGGCTATGGACGCGCTTGACGCGCTCCTCGCCAACCTGCCGCCCAGCTCGCCCGTGAGCACGCTCGAGAACGGCGTCTGGACGCTTTGTAACCTTTGCCGCGGGCGCCCGCCCGCCCGCTCTGGGGCTGGTCTCGCCAGCACTGCCCTTCCTCTCCGAGGTGATCCACACTGCGCAAGAGGAGGTGCTTATCGACGCGAGCTGCGCTCGCGCAGCTAAGCGACGGCGACGCGCGCGCATCCAGGCCGTGGTTGACGCCGGCGTCCGTGCCGCGCGTCGTCGAGCTTCTCGCGCACAAGAACGACCGGTCGTGACGCCCGTGGTGCGGACCGTCGGCAACGTGGTGTCCGGGTCGGACCTGCAGACCCAGGTCGTCGTGCAGGCAGGGGCCTTGCCCGTGCTCAAGACTCTCACCTCGCACAAGCGCAAGTCCATCCGCAAGGAGGCGTGCTGGGCCATCTCCAACGTGGCCGCAGGCACGGTGTCGCAGATCCAGGCCATGATCGACACCGGGTCGTGGAGCAGCTGTGTGCCAAGGTCATCTCGATCAGCCGAGCCGGGAGATCCGCAAGGAGATCTGCTGGGTCATCCCAACGCCGCAAGCGCGGCTCGCCAGAACAGGTGCGCACCCTCGTCGACAAGGACTGCATGGAAGGCGCTGGCCATGTCGATTGACTTTAGCATCGATTTGGCGGGCAGCGACAACAGCGTCTCCATCGAGGGTCTGCAGTGCATGCTCTTGTCAGGGGAGGCCTCGCTCTGGCAGTCAGGGGGGCGCAACCCCTACGTGGACCGTTTCCTGGCACTCGGCGTCTTTGACTCCATTCGCGACGCCCTCGACAGCGCGCCGCACAACACGCTCTTGCAGAACATCGCCGACGTTGTCGAGCGCCACAAGACCCCCGCACAGCACGGCAAATCCCCGGAAGGCTGCCGTCGCCGTCGCCGCCGCCGTCGCCACCGTCGCCGCGTCGCCCCGTCCCGCCGGGCATGTAACACTTTATGATGATTGATGATTGACTTGTAGCTAAAGCTTCCACCATGCGCGCCTTGAACTCGGCCGCCCGTTCCCATTCTCTTGGATCACGCCCATCAGGTAGTCCTGCTCGCGGTCGCCCACCATTGTTTCGCGCTTTCGCACGATCGACTCGACGACCGCCGCCGCAGAACCCCCGAACTGGCTGGTCAGGTTGCGCAAAGCCCGTGGCGCAGGCTGCGTGCGCATCTTCCCACCGATCCTCGGAGGAGTGCAGCCGCACCGCCTCGTCAACGATCTCCTCGGCCGTCACGCAGTGCTTGACCCAGCCCAGCGGCCCTCGCCGCACACGTCCTCGAGCTCTCTGCGCCGATCGGAGTCGTCACGACCGGCGTCCCAAAGCGCCACGCGTCGACCACCTTGCCCTTGATGCCCGCGCCGAACCGCAGAGGCGCCAGCATGGCGCGGTACTTCCAAACGTGCCAAGTCATCGAGACGGCCCCGCATCAGAAACCCGCTACCAGGGTCCTCGAGCTCCGAGGACGCCTTGTCCATATAAGTGCCAAAGCAGTGCATACGGGCCCTGGCTAGCCGCTCGCGCAAAAGCGGCCAGACCTCATGGCGCAACCAGGCGACGCTGTCCCGGTTCGGTAGGTGCCTAAAATTGCCAATCGTCACAAAGTTGGCCCGCTCGCCAAAGCTACGCGCCGCTTGTGGCGCCTGCCCGTGATCAAGCCCCATCAGCGGCGCGAGTAGCAGCTTGTTTGGACCCGTGACCCCAAACCGGCCGCGCAGGAGCTCTATTTCGGCGCTGCCGCACACCAGCGTCAAGTCCGACCGAAGCACGGCGGCCAGCTCGCGGGCCAACGTCGGGTCGTGCGCACCCGGGACATGTCTGGATGCCGCCGCTATGCTGCCGCCTTCCTCCAAAACAAGGCGCTGCCGCGCTAGCCGCAGGCTGTGCACGTCTTGCATATCCAATACGCGGAGGCAGTCGGGCTGCTGGTCGCGCACGTGGTGCCCGAAGAACTCCTCGCTGTAGAACGAGTCGAAGACCACAACATCAGGCGCAGCCTCCTGCATCACCGCGGCGCTGGCGGTCGCGTCGTTCACGGGACACCGGTGGTGCTTTCGCAAGCCGTCTTCGTACATGCCTTGCACAACGTCATCGCGAAGCCGTGCAGGGCTTGCAAAGTGCACCTCGACGCCCATGCCCGCGGCGGCGCGGATGAGGTGCCGTGTGCGCACGCCAGCCGCGGTGGCGTGCACGTCTGGCAGCCGCATGGAGTGCAAGAGCCATCGCATCGCCGCGCCCAGGTCCAACGAAAACGCCCACACCACAACAAGGAGCCTGTTTAGGTTATGGCCTCATCGTCGTCGCCGTCGTCGCCCAAGTCGTTGTCGGCGAGCCCGTCACTCGACGCGCCGGCTGTATGCCAGTCGAAAGAGAGCGACCCTTCGCTTGGCGAGCTGTCGCCGCCGTCCTCCTGGCGATGGTCGTCGTCGTCGTCGTCGTCGTCGCCGTCGTCGTCGCCGTCGTCGTCTGTGGCGCCAGTCCTCGGAACCGTACGGGGCCGTCTCATCGTCTCCGGCGGCACGGGTGGGCGCCAATGGCACAGGAAAGTCCTCTTGCGCTCTGCTCGTTGGCATCGGGTCCTCCAGGTCAAACCCCAGCGCTGGCGGCAGCCTCGTCGCCGCAAAGTCAATCTTACGGCGCGTGAGCCCGTTGCAGAGGCTCCTCGGGCGGTCGACCGTGCGCGATCTGACGGGCGGAAACGCCTCCGGCGGCGCGGCATCTTTGCGCAGCAGTCTCAGCGTCGCCGGTCTCGCTGCCTCCCGGACAGCATCGCACCGCCTTTCCAGCAGGACACAGTGGGCGTCGAGCTCACGCAGGCACAGTGCCTCTCCGCCACGCAGTTCCAGCTGCGCCGCCGCCGCCGCAATGCCCTCCGCGACGGCTAGCGTGACGTCCCGCAGGTACGTCTCGGTCTCAGCCGACACGCGCGCCTTGTCGTCCCGAAAGGCCCCTTGCGCGTACTCGACCAGTGACGCCACGTACGCCTCGAGGCCGGCCAGGTCGCCCGGACCGCCCGCGTCCATAGCGCCAGCGCCAGCCAAGGCCCAAGGCGGTGGGTGTCTGTCAGCTGCTGCCTCTGCATCCAGCGTCGGACAAACGGTCGAGTCTCAACCTGCTTTTGCGGAACGCTTTTGACACGACGACGAGGACGAACAAGTCGCGATGGCGACGATGGCGACGGCGGCCACGGCCGAGGCGGCGGGCTCGCCGTCGGGGAGGCGGCGGCGGCGGCGGAAGCGGCAGCGGAAGGGCGAAAGCCCAAGGCTGGGGACGCGCGGCTAGCCGAGGTGGTGGTGGTGCGCGTGAAGCGCAAACGCACCGACGCGGCGAATGACACGCTGCTGCTCCCGCAGAAGCGCGCGCGGCCGACGCTCGAGGACGCCATGGCCGGCCTTGGCATCGCGAAGAGCGAGGCGGCGCCCTCGACGAGTAAGAAGCGGGGCAGGGTGATGCTCGTTTGCAAGCGCGTGGAACGCTCCGACCCCGAGACTAGCGAGGGCGCGGCTGCGGCGGAGAAGCAAGGCCTCGAAGGCGCAGAGCCTGGATCGAGTGCCAAGCGGCGGCGGTTTGTGGACCTGGAGGTCAGCGAGGGGGCCTCCGGCAGCGCATGGTAACCGCCGGCAACGAGGCGGAGCTGGACTTTGCGGTCTACCACGCGAGCACCACCGGCGCGATGGCCATGCTGCGCGCGCTCTTGGAGAAGCCTGGCAGCGACGTCAACTTTCAGCGACGCGCGGACGGCGCCACCGCGCTGATGGCGGCCTGCTCGTACTGCGACCTGGACTTTGTCCGCTTCCTTCTAGAGCGCGGGGCGGACGTCAGCGCGCAGGACCAGAGCGGCTTTGACGCGCGGGCTCGCATCGGGTTTTGCCTTGCAAAGCCCGAGAGCCAGCTCCTGAGCAGCACCATGGCCTTGCTGGACAAGTACGAGTTTGTCTACGACACGTACACGATTCAGCAGAGCGTGGAGCTGGGCGATGACCAGGGCTTTTACCAGCCTGGCGCAACGCCTGGTGCGGTCTGGAGCAACGCGGGTCTCTCAACCGCATGGCAGGACGCCCCGATCGCGCAGTTTGAGCTCGACCTCGACCGCATCGTGGGCGCCGGCGATGACGAGATCGCCTTGGCGGGCGAGAGGCCTCGGTGCACTCTTCCGACCTGGACAACGAGGACGACGAGAATTACCGCTTCAACGACTATCCGGACGAGGAGGGCGAGGGCGGCGATAGCAGCCACCACGCAGGCAGCGAGAGCGACGCCAGCGGCGGCAGCGAGGGTGGCGGCGACAGCGACGGCCTCCGACGACGACGACGACGACGACGACGAGGAGGGCGGGTGGTGACGGGAAGTCGATCTGCCTGGTGATGAATGATCCCACCGCCCAGTCCGACATGTGAATGCAACCTTCAACTTTCGCATCGTCGGAAGACTTCCGCCTGCGGGTTGGATGGCCCCGCTTCCGTTATTCGCAACATAAAACACCACTGTTGACTTACCGGATGCAGCCCGGGGGCGCAGGAGTGCTAGCGCGCGTCTACCGCTTGGCCCGGGCCGCAAGCGCGGCCAGCATCTCGCGAGCTGGCGCACAAGTCGCAGGGCGGCAGCGGCGGCAGCCACAGCAGAAGCGCAAGCAGCGGCAGCAGAGCAGCGATGTCGGCGCCCTGGGAAGACGATGCCGCCAAGCGCGACAACCGCGCCGCCGGCATGCTCGGGTTCGGGATTGTGTGCGTGGCCTCAGGCGCCACGGCGCTCGGCGTGGGCATCGGCGTGGTGAACGCGAAGAGCAACCTCGAACTACTCACGGACGCCTGGCTGGCCGGCGGCGGCAGCGGCGGCGACTTTGGCGTCAAGTCGCTCCTTGGCAGCGTGCTCGCAGGCGCGGTCGTCATCGTGTTTGGCCTGCTGAGCCTCGTTGCGTTCTGGCGCAGGTCGCGCGTGGCCTCGGTCATCTGCCTCACCTTTGTTCTCGGGCTCTCCGTGATCCAGATTGGCGGCCCGCTGCTGTTCAACAACACGCTGGCCAAGGCCAAGCGCGCCGTGGAGACCAAGCCCGCGGAGACCACCTACGACGCGGACGAGCTTGCCATGATCAACTTTGGCCTTGTCGTGCACCGGCGATGCTGCCACGAAGTACGCCAACGATCCGAACATCCCGGCGAGCTTTCGCAGCGACGTGCAAAAGCCCGTGCCCGAGTGCCCGGACTCGAACGAGGTCTGCATCAACGAGCTGCCAGGCGTGGCGCAGAGCATCCCTGGCAACTCGATTCTCTGCCAGTGCTTCACCTCGGACGTGTTCAGCCCTATCGACAACCACGTCAACAAGACGGGCCTGTGCGAAAAGCTGACGAGCATCAACGTGCCCGTGGGGCCAAAACTGGAGGTGCCAGTCATCGGCGTGGGGCTCTTCACCACGATCAGTGCGGCGACGGACAAGTACGATGACTACTTTCCCATCAACGACTTTAGCATGACCGGCCAAGTGGCGCCCCGCGACCCGCCGTCCATCGAGGTTAACGGCGAGCGTGTGCCGACGCCGCCTGACCAGGGCGTCGAGGGGTTCAACTGCGGCCTAGGCTATGCCAAGGGCCCGAGCTGGATCCAGTACCTGTACCTGCAAAACGTGGGCGGGACGCCGGCGGTCGTGTGCATCGCCGCCGGCGGGGTGCAGGCCTTGGGCGTGCTTCTTGTGCTCGCGTTTTGGATGCTGGGCGGCGGCTCGCAAGGCGACGACTGGATCGATTACGACCGCCACGTCGCGCCCAAGGCGCCCGAGGTCTAGGTCCTTTCACTCATACTATGTTTTCCTGTCCGAGTCGGCCTACTTGCCTCGCCCGGCGTTGCTCGTCACGTCCAGGACCAGCTGGCGCACGTCCCTCTCGCGGCCCGGCGGGGCAAACCGCCCGCCCTGCTCGCCGGTGACGCGCTCAAAGTACTGCTTGTACGCCGACATACGGTCCACGTCATTGTCCTCCTTCTTCAGGTCGTACTCGCCCACCGCGCGGCACCGCGCGATGAAGGCTTCAGAGGCCAGCAGCCGCGCGAGCTTGGCCGTCTGCTTCCCGGCGTGGCGCGTCAGCTCAAAGCCCGCCACCGCCACGAAGGCCTGCACCAAGTAGGGCGTCCAGCGGAAGGCTGGCCGGTTCACCGTCAGGGCGAGCCCGCCAGGCCTCCACGAGGCCGCCAAAGGGGCTCGGGTGCTTGCTGCCCACTGGGACCATCGTAAAGGGATCTTTTGCGAGAATGTCCACGGACGTTTGGTACACGCCCGCCTGGAATCCCACGCACGCCTGCATCCGCGCAATGTAGTCGGCGGCCTTCTCGTCCGCCTGGTAGCCCAGCGCCGCGCGCATGGCGTCGCGGTCTCCCGCCGGCGCCTCCGCGACCACAGCCTCGCGCAGCCCGGGCACGCTGTAAGGGCACATCGAAAGAGCACCTCCTCGTAGACCTGGTAAAAGCCCGGGAAATTTACGCTGAGGATCACCATCAGGTAGACCAGGGCAAACTTTGTCTCCCCCGACTTGATGCAATCCGGCGCCGTGCCGGTCGTGCCCTGCTTGAGAATGCTCTCCGCCACGACGTGCATGCCGAGCGGCATGGCCTCCGGGAGCTTCTTTTGCAGCTCGACAAGGAAGAGGCCCGCGCCAAGGTTCTTGCCGTTGCCGTTGTAGCCGAGCTTGACGGCCTTGACTGTCTCGCCGGTCATCTGAATCATCATGCGGCACGCGTTCACCATCTTCTTTTTTGCTAAACTTGGCCACCTCGGCCTTGCGCGCCGCACAGGCGCGCCGCCGCTCCATGGCCTCGGCGACGGGTCCTTCGCGTCGCGACGATTCGCGGCCTCCTCGGCTTGCTTCGCCTCCTCCACGGCGGCTTCCCGCGCCTCCTGCTCGCGCTTCGCCTGCAAGGCGGCGCGCGCAGCCTCCTCCTGCGCGGCCCGCGCGGCTTCCTCTCTCTCCTTGGCAACTCTGCGCAGCTCGGCCTGCCGTCTGCGCTCCGCCTCGGCTTCCTTGCGCGCCTTCTCGGCCTCCTTCTCCAGGTGGCTCTGCCGCAGCAGCTCCACCTTGATCTCCTCAATGCGCGCCGATATCAGCGCGCTCTCCTCGCGGTAGGCCAGCTCGTGGCCGTTGCTCTCCCACGCCCTGGCCTCGAGCGCCGCCCGCGGCACCAGCAGGCGCTTGGCGTCTCCCAGCAGCCCATCCCACTTGCGCTTGCCCCGCACCAGCCTCTCCTCGCGCTCGCGCGCAGCGCGCACCACCGCGTCGGCGAGCCCCTCCATCCGCGACGCCGCCGCCTCGGGGGGCATCAACGGGGTGCACGCGGGGCGTCCTCCGGCGCTCAAGCTCGCGTTCGGCGTTCAGCGCGGTTTTTTGTCTTGTTTTGTTTTCACTTTTTTTGCGGAGCGGCGATTCCGCGTTCAGAGCGGTTCTTTTCTGGGAGCCATCATTATCATCTTCGGAAACAAGTCGACGAGGAGTCGCCAGAGAGCCGGGCAGAGAGGAAGGGGGGGCGAGCCGAGGGCAGGTCGAGGCGCGGGGGAGCGAGAGCGGCAGAGCGACATGGTGCATGCCAAGGCGGGCGCCGCGGCGCTGCTTGGCGCGATGGCGGGCGGCGCGCAACTCCAGGCCAGCTACAACGTCGTGCTGATGGTCGTGGACGATCTCAAGCCCACGCTGGGCGTGTACGGGGACGAGGTGGCCTACACGCCGCACATGGACGAGCTGCTGGGCCGCGGGATGCGCTTTGAGAACATGCACTCGCAAAAGCCCGAGTGCGCGCCCTCGCGCGCCTCGATGGTGACCGGGCGCATGCCGGACGGCGTGGGCGTGCTGGGGTTCAACGAGGACTTTCGCAGGTCGATCAGCGACAAAACACGGTGACCATGACGTGGCCCGAGGCGCTGCAGGACCAGCACGGGTACCTCTCCGAGGCGATGGGCAAGATCGTCGACAACCGCAACTTTCCGAACAGCCACGCGGACATGTGCAAGAACGGCGATACCAGCGGCTGCTCGTGGCAGTACATCAAGATCCCCAAGGATCTTTACGACGAGGACCTGTGCGAGGGCTCCAAGCCGGCGCTGCGGTGGCCGACCCGCGAGAACGACGTGGGCCAGGACAAGGAGAACAAGCAGGATTACCTCGTGTGGGAGTTTGACGACGAGCTCTCGCCGAGCCACATTGACCACTGCGTGGCCCACAATGGCATCAGCATGCTGCGGAGGATGGCGGACGGCGCCAAAAACGGCGGCCAGCCCTTCTTTCTCGGCCTTGGCTTCGCCAAGCCGCACATGCCGTTCACGGCGTCGACCGTCGAGTTCGACATGTACCGCCAGGTGCCCGACCACGCCGTTGAGCCGCCCTCCGTGACACACGCACAGCAACAACGTGGGCGATGTCGACTTTTGGAGCGACAACAACGCCGAGGCGCAAGTCCCCGCCAGCGACGAGATGAAGTCGTACGGCGAGGGGAACAACAACAACCTCGACCACATCAGCGTGTCTGACCGCACGCGAGCCTACTACGCGTCCACGTCCTTTGTGGACCGCCAGATTGGCGCCTTCATGGAGGTCTTCGACAACGAGATCGACCCCGTCGTCCGCGACAACACCATGATCGTCCTGTGGGGCGACCATGGATTCCACCTCGGCGAGTACAACGTGTGGGGCAAAAAGACAGTCTTGGAGCATGCTACTCGCGTGCCGTGCGGAATCGTGCTGCCCAAGGCCTTCGTGGATCTGCCGGAGAACCAGCAGATCAAGGACAACCTGGCCAGCGGTGACCTGAACACGCTGGCCCGGCCCAGTCCACAGACATTTTAGCACGGTCTTTGACGTGCTCGGCTTCAACCCGAACACGCACACGTCGGGCACGAGCCTCCTCCCGCTCTTCCGCGACCCCGAGTCCTCCGTGCGCCTCGCCTCCGTGTCGCAGTACGAGTCCTACGGCAGGGGCAGGCCCATGGGCTACAGCGTGCGGACCAAGTACCATCGCCTTGTCGTGTACATGGACAGGAAGAATGGCAAAATCGAGAACCTGAATGGGCTTGACGGCAACGTCCAGATCTATCGCTATGTGACGCCCGGCAACTACGAGCTCATCGATCTTGGCGACAGCGACGCAGTGGACGCGGCCCAGTACGCGGAGATCAAGGAGCAGCTCCTGGATCTGGTCCGCCCTGGCCAAACGCCTGACGCGGACTGGACCCACCTCATCACGGCAGCCGACCTGCGGCCCTTCGATCATGACTTTTTCTCCACCGATTAGTGGCGCTAGCTCTACTAGGCTATGGCTTTTGCAAGATACTCCACTGCACTGCTTCCAGCTTGACGGCGCCCGCGCCTTCCTTGTCCAGGTCGCGAAATAGCAGGCTCGCGTCCCCGCCGCCGCAGTTGAGCGGCGCAAGAGCCGACTTGAGTTCGGCTTCCGATATGGCCGCGCGCCCGCGCGCCGCGGGAGAGCATGCGCCACAGCTCGGCTGCTGTTTGCGCTCGTCGAAATGCGACCGCACCTCCAGCTTGCTACGCAACGCGTTGGCGAGGCTCTGGCCCTGGCTGGACAGCTTTGGCTGCGCGACACTGCGGCCGGTCGGAGCTGCGGCTCGTGCCGGTCTGCATCACGTCCACCTGAGCCAGTGGTAGAGTAGGGCGCGGCTCCGAGTTGTGCACGGTCCTGGCAAGTGGTGGACTCGCTGGCCGAGCGAGCCCTGGATAGACTTGCTCTACAACGCTGGCAATGGGCACGAGTCCGGCCTTGTCCGCGTGCCGCTCAAAGACGAGCTCTGCGTCCGCGCCAAAGCACGAAAACCCTGCCATGGCGCGAAAAAAGCCGTCCTGCTCCAGCGCGTCCTCGTGCACAAAGTCCGGCTGCTCCCGCGCGCATCGCCGCCGCCGCCGCGCCGCCGCCCCCGCCGAGCTGGGCGTCGGTCAGGCGGAAGCGCTTTAGGTAAGCGTCGAGCATGCGCGCTTGGCTACCCAACGTTGCAAAGTGCGACCTCTGCTCGAGCGTCGCGCGGATGGCGTGGACGATTTGGTCGTACTTTTGTGCGCCTGCGTCCTGGTACCCGCTGCGTGGGTCCTGGCCTCCGGCTCCGTGCTGCTCCCACGGAAGACGGCGGTTTCGGACCCAGGCTCGGGCAGACGACGCCGGCTCGGGTGCGTCGGGGCTTGTTCTCCCTTCCAGCTGTTCTCCACTGCCGCCGCCGCAGTCTCCTGGCTTGCGACCCGCCCAAAGCGGGGCTTATGCTGTTCCTGCTGCTGCTTGGCCGGCTCTTCGTCCTCAAAACCCGCCACGCCGAGATGCTGATAATAGTGCCGCGTGAAGGCGTCGCAAGACACTAGTTGCATGTCGCGCCCGTAAACGCGGAGGGCGCCGCCCAGGCGCAGGTCGCCGGGACGTACGGGGCGTGCGTGGAGGGATTCATGAGTTGGCCGCGATGCAAGTTGAAGCGAGACCGAACGTCGCGGCCCGAGTTGCGCGCGAGCAGCTCCCGCAGCTCGATTGTGTCGTCGCCAAGGTAGTAGTAGAGGGTGAAGAAGCGCTGCTGCGCCGGCGGCCCAGGGTCCTTCCAGGCGCAGCCAAACTGCAGGACCTTGCCTGCCTCGGCGATGAACTTTTGCGAGTGGTCGCGCGCCACTCGGCCCGCTCGCTCTCGGCGCCTTGCGGCCGAAGGATTCGCGCGCCTTGGGCTTGGGCTTGCTTCGCTCCAGCGCGGCAGCGGCAACGGGCCGGCTGGGTTCCGGATGGACGGAAAGTTCTCCTTGAAGTATCGCCGCGCCTTGTTATCTGCGTCAAAGACCTGCATGGGGAGGCCCTGCAGCTTCACCGTGCCCCCGACGCGGAGGTCCGCGAGGCTGACGCCGTCAAGTGCGCTGCGTTTCAGAAACATCTTGGGCCAAGGCGGGCCGGTGCTCTCCGTGACGGTCGCCGAACCGTCCTCGAGAAAGTACTTTAGCACGAACGTGCGCACCATCTTGCATGCGCCCTCGGGGTTGTCGAACGTGCGCATGTTGGGATCGAGCTGCTCCTCGCGGAATAGCGAAAAGCACAGGTGCTCCGTCGAACCGGATCCAGGGGGGACGGCTCGCTTCGTTGGCAGCTCGGCATTTTGCTGCGCCATCGCGGCTGTGCTCACGTACATGGACCTCTGGTCGTCCAACCCGACAGTCGGGAACGCAACGCCTTCGTGCTCGGGCCTGCCCCCCTGCGCGGCCTCGATGGCTGGGTTGGTGGTCACCGGGTCCGCCGCTGCGGGTCCGGGGAATGTGGCTCGTCGCGCGGCATGCGCCAAGTCCCTCGCACAAGGTCCTCAAACCCCGCGTCCGACGCGAAGGCCACGCCGGCGTCTTGTGGTACTCGAGGAACTGCTCAAGCTGACCTCATCCGTGGGCTCTCCCGCGTCCCACTGCTTGACAAAGTCCCGCAGTGCCTCTGCCGCAGACATGCGGCCTGCGAGCACCTCCGGGTGATGTTCCGGGTCGTAGCTTGTCTCGAGGTCCTCCAGCGTGACGCAGCCGCTGAAGGTTTTGTCGAGTTTGTCAAGGCCTCGCGCACGAGCCGCTGGCGTGCCGCTGACATCGGCCCACGAATGCCACGCAGAAACTCGTCCTGCGTCACGGCCCGCTCTTGTCCTTGTCGAGGTACTCGAAAACCTCGTCCACCTCCACCCGGTTGACTTTGACCTCAAAGTCTTCGAGCCCGAAGCGCAGCTCGTCCTTGGTGACCACGCCGTCGCCATTCAGGTCCATGATGCGCAGCAGGCGCAGCAAGCCGTGCACCCATGCACGCCCTTGGCGGCCACCTTCTCTCGCAGCCTGCGCACGGCCAGAGGCTCCATGGGCCGCGCCCGCGATGGCGCTGCGCAGTTGGCGCGCGACGGCGGCGGCGGCGCGGCGCGTGCCGCGGGGATGCTCCCATGCCCATGAGGGCCGCGTTGGCCTGCTCGCGCCTGCGCAGCCGCTCGGCTTGCGCGTACCTCGAGGTCATCGCGTCCCGAAACTGCCGTCACTGCTGCCTTCCGCGCACCTGTCCGTTACGATAGGACCTGAACGCAGACTCTTCAAAAGTCGACAATGGCGACAGTCTCGGCAGTCGGAACGGCCTCTGCGCGTGCCGCCGATGGCTCAGACCTGACTGGGGACGATATAGATTCGGTCCTTCACTCGGCTTACCACTCGTCGTCGTCGCCTTTTCTTTTCTTTTTTTTCTTTTGTACTAGTACGCGGTGTGCCGTAGTGACGCCAATGGCGCCACCATGAACGGATCTTGCTTGGTGCTGGCGTCGACGCGCGACAAAGCTGCACGAGGCGCGCGAGACGCGGGGATGGTCAGGCCTGAAGGACACTGCGCTGTGGCTCGGAGGCATGGAGAGCGGCGGCGGCGGCGGCGGTGGAGCCGCCGCACGGGCCTCCAGTAGACGTGCTGACCTGAAAGCGGAGGGCAGCGAAAGCTCCACCGCGACAGAGGGGCGTCGCCGGCTTCGCTCTCGCCGGACGATGGAGCGGCCCGCGCTGAGTGCACGGCAGCCGAGCACGCGGGTCGGGCTGTCGTCGTCGCAAATGGCAAGGAGTGGCACCGAGATGGCAGCCAATGGCGCGGAAGCGCTCTGAATCGAGAGCAAAGTCGCAAGACAATAAGCGGGGGCTCTGGCTCGACGAGGGACCCGGAGCGCTTCTTCGCTGGGCGGCCGGCGACGGGAAAGGCGGCGTGCGTCGCGACCTGACGTCGGCAGAGCATCACCTCCGCAAACGACGAGTGGCCGCGGCAACTAAGGACAGTCCAGAGCTTGTGGCGCGCTTAAAGCGCGACCTCAAAGTCATCATGGAGGGTCCGCACGTGACAAAATACCGCGAGAACGCGCACCGCAGCATGTCGGCGACGATAATCCGGAGCATCTTGCTGCGTTTCCTGCATCGCAAGGTCTCCGAAGCATTCTACCGCTGGTGCTGCGTTGCAATGGACAAGCCGACGCTCCAAGAGTACTTGCGCACCGCAACGCGCGCACGAGAACAGGCCGTCGTCATAGACGAGCTCACGCAGGAGGTCGAGCGAACGTGCCAGGAGAAGAGCGAATTGGCTGCCACTCTGTTCGAGACCCGGCGCGATGCAGAGTTTGCCGCGCAAAAGTTGCAGGAGGTGGAGGTCTCCCTTATGGACGCGGAGAGCAAGCTCAAGTTCAAAGTACTGCGCCGTCTCTACCAAGCGCTGGTGCGAGCAGGCTTCGTACACTGGAAGCGATTCACTTTGGAAGAGCGCGAGCGCGAGCAAGCGCTCCGCCGCGTGATCCAGTTTTGGACGAACGGCGCGCTCGTGCGCACGTTCCGCGCATGGCGTGACGACGCGCGCTATGAGCGGCGCCGGCGGCTTGCAGCGAGCCGCGCGGAACGAATGTATCTCAAGGTGGAGGGCCGCCTCGTGTCGCGAGTGTTTCGGCTATGGCGAGCTATGGCGCGCGAGGAGGTGGCTCTGAGACGCCGAGCGCAACGCGCAGTCCAAATGTGGACTGCGGGTGCCCTCACCCGCGCCTTTGCGGCCTGGGTGCGCCTGAGACAGGAAGCCATTCGGCACCGCTGGCTGACGCGCCAAGTTGTGGGGCGCATGACGCACCGCGTCAGTAGCAAGGCTTTCAGCGCCTGGCGAGCGTTCGTCGCGGACCGTCAATGGGCCCGTCACGTGGCGGGCCGCGCGGTTCGGCACTGGACAAATCGCAAGCGCGCCGCTGTGTTTCGAGCTTGGAATGACTTCGTGCAGGCCAAGCTGCGGACACGCATCGTCATGCTGCAGGTTCTGGGACGTTTGAGGAACGGGCTCATCGCCGCGGGCTTCACCTCGTGGAAAGCAAAGCTAGAGATGTACCGCGCCCGGCGCGACGCGCTCGCACCCTCCTCGCGGGTCGCCACGCGGGCCTGCTGCGCGGGGGCTGAGCGCGTTGCAAGACAATGCGGAACGGGTCAAACGGGCTGCTGCCAACTTGGACTGCGCGCTTTCCTTCTGGGGCGGCAGAGCGACCCGATATTACTTTGGCCAGTGGCGCCACGCCGTGACACGTATAAAAGCAGCCCGTCGCGCCGTCGCCGCGCTAGGCCTTAAGCACGCGTCTGCACGGCAGTCCGCGGCTTTCCTGGACTGGGCAGCGAAGGCCCGCAAGCGACGTCGCGCCCGCTGCCTGGTGCGCGTGCTTCAGCGACGCTTCAAGGACCGCGGGCAGCGACTGGGGTGGTTCCAGTGGCGCTTGTACGCGGTAGCCTCGGCGATGGCCGATCAGGCTCAAACTCAAGCAGACGCCGCAGACGCCGCGCGCAAGGTCAAGGAGAACGCGACGCGGCTCCGCAGGCTTTCCAGGCTCGCCGCCCACAGCGCGCTGGGGGAGTTGCGGGACCGCTTCACTCGCTGGAGGGAGCTGGCACAAACAAGTCGCCGACAGAGGCATGTAGTGAAGATGTGCCTCCGCCGGGTGCGCGGCCGCGCCTTGGACGAGGCCTTCCGGTGCCTCGTGGACTTTCGAGACACACGCCAAGGCTTGCGCAGGCTGTTTGGCCGCCTCGCGGCCGCTTGGCGGACCTCGCACCTTCAAGGCGCCCTGGCGCGTTGGAGGGAGGTCGCCGGCTGCGCGCTCCGCGCTGCTCAGGAGGCGGCGCGAAAAGAGCAGCTAGCCAGGAATATGATGATGCGAATCGCGGCTCGCGACAAGCACCTAGCCTTTCAGTCGTGGCGGGCCGGCGTTGCTGAGATGCAACGACTACGAAGGCTGCTCGCCCGGGCAGCAGCACGGATCCGCAATCGCGGCCTGGCGCTGGTCTTTGAGCAATGGGCCGCCTACTGCGATGAGCGGGTCGTTGCGCGTGGCCTGCTCGCGCGTGTGCTTGGTAGGAAGGCTCGCGCGCTTGCCCGAGACGCCCTCGAGCGGTGGCAAAGCTGGTGCCGCGCCCTCGAGGCGCAAGCCGTGAGGCTCGCCAAGAATGAGCTCGTCGTTGAACGAGCCCTCACGCGGATGCGCTGCCGCACGGCGCGCGCGCGCCTTTATGGCGTGGCAAGAGGCAATCTTTGTTCAACAGAGGCAACGCGAGCTGATTCGACGCCTAGCTTGGCGAAGGGAGCGCTCGGAGCTCACCGTGGCCTGGGCGGTCTGGAACCGCTTTGTGCTCGTGGCGCGCGCTGAGGCGGCGGAGGAAATCCGCAAGGCGCGGTTACTCGCCTCCATCGCTCTACGCATGCGCAACCAGCTTGCTGTGCGAAGCTTGAATGCCTGGATCGACTATGCGCATGCAAAGCGGCGCAACCGCGCCATGGTTTACCGCGCAGCGCAGCGCTGGCGCCTCCGCGCCATCGGCCAGTGCCTCGAGTCCTGGATCGCGCTTGTTGAGCGCCGGAGGCTGCTTCGACGCGTGATTCGGACCTGTGCGGCCAGAGCCTACGTCCTGGCTACGCGACGCAGTCTTGGAGTGTGGCGCGCATTCGCGCTACTCGCCCGCGCGGAGGAGGTGCAACGCAAGCGCAACGAACATCTGACGCGCCGCGCGGTGGCACGACTCCAGAGCCGCAGCCTGGCCCGCTCGTGGGCTCGCTGGCAGGAATATGTCTGGCAACGTGCACTTGTGGCTCGTGCAGCGCGCAAATGGGCGCGCCGAGCCGCCGCGAGGTCTTTCGCGTCATGGCAGGATATGGCGGAGCGCCGTGTTTGGTTGCGCCGATTCTTGCGCGCCCGCGCCGCGCAGTGCGAGGCCACAGCGCTCTCGCGCGCGCTGGCCCAGTTTCGCGCCTTTTGCCGCATGTCCGATTTGCAGGACCAGCGGGCGCGCGAGGCCCTCATCGAGCTCGAAACGCTTCGCGCAACGGGGCTGCGCACCGAGATGCCCAAGTGGCCAACGCAGTCGCGCGCATGCGCAATCGCGAGATCGCCGGCAGCTTTGCCGCATGGGTTGACTTCCTTGCCGAGGCGAAACGCCGCAAAGCGCTGCTCCGCCGCAGCGCGTTGCGCATGCGCCAGCTCGCGCTTGCACGGAGCTTTGCGAGCTGGAACGCGCTCCGAATGGAGCGCGCGCTGGCGCGGCGCGTCATGCGCAAGGTGCTCGGGAGGTACGAGCGCAGAGGCCTGGCAAAGGGATGGAATGCCTGGCAGGGCTTTCTGCGCCTTGAGGGTCCCACCGCGCGCAGCAGGCGCAACATCGGGTCCTCGTAAAACGCCGTCCAGCGCATGCGACACCGCACCAAGGCGCAGGCATTCGAGGCTTGGGTGTCGCGCCTACAGACCGCCAAGGCCCACCGTGTGCTTATTGGCCGGACCTTGGCACGGATGCAGCAGCGGCAAGTCGTGCGATGCTTCAACTCGTGGTGCGGCTTTGTGGACGCACGCATCCTTGCGCGTCGCGTACTGCGCAAGCTCATCGCGCGACATGCCAACGAGAGCCTCGGCAAGGGCTTTCGGGCTTGGTTCTTGTGGACGCTCGCGGCACGCCCGGCTGTTGTAGAAAAGGACCGGGCGGAGGTGGACGCGCTCGAGGTGAAGCTGCATGACCTCGAGCTGAGCCGTGATGCCTACGCACGCAAGCTTGAAGGGCTGCGAGGGGCCCGCGAAGCGGAGAAGTCGCGACGCGTCGCGCGAGCCGTGTCGCGGTGGCTGGCCCTGCGGCAGTCATCGGCCTTCGACGCGTGGGTCCAGTTTTTGCGAGGTGCGCCGTGCGCATCGCCGCCTCTTACAGCGCAGTCTGGGCGCATGGCGCCACCGTGCCGCTGCGCGAGCCTTTGAGTCTTGGAAGTGCCTTCGAGAGGACCGGGTGTTCCTGCGCCGCATGATGCGCAGCATGATACGGCGACATGCTTGTGGCCAACTAGCTGCAGCGTGGCGGTCATGGGCTGAATTCGTGCAGCGCTCGAACGCGGCAGATCGTGCGCACCGGTCGTTTGTGCTTGAGCGCGCGCGTCTGGAGTCCTTGCGCGCACAGCACCAAGAGCAGCTCTTGCGCAACGTAGTGCGCCGCATGCAGCTCAGGCGCTATGCAGTTGCCATCGACACGTGGCGGGCTCGCGTCGCGGAGGTCCAACGGCAGCGGCGGGTGCTCGCGCAGGCTGCGCTGCGCATGAAGAACCGCAGGGCCGCCTCGGCCTTTGACGCCTGGGTCAAGCTGCGACACGAGCGGCAGCTCGCTCGTCGTGTGATGCGGCAGCTCATTCGAAGGCACGAGAACCGGGAGCTGTCGCGGGGCTTGAGTGCCTGGCGCGCGTTTCACGCGCAAGAAAAGGCAGCAAGCAAGGCCAAGTCGCAGTTCGAGGCGCGGTTAGGAGCGCTTGAAGCTGCCGAGGAGCGTCGCAAGGCGCTCTTGCGCGAGAGCATCGCACGCAGGATCCGGAATCGGGCCGCGGCGCTGGCCTTTGACGCATGGCGCGCCGAGGCCCTCCGGCGCGTGTCTCGCCGCGCTTTGGTGGCCCGGGCAGCGTGTCGGTGGCGCAACCGAGCGCTGGGGAAGGTATTTGAGGCCTGGACCGCCTTCGCTCTGCGCCGCGCCGAGGAGCGTGTCGTCGTTCGGCGGGCACTCAACCGCATGATGCACCGCCGGCAGGCCCTGGTGTTCGAGGCGTGGAGCGTGTACACGCAGCGCTTGAGCGAGGGTCGTGCGCGCATGGGGAGGGCGCTAGCCATGTGTGCCAAAGCCATGCAGCGCCAAGCGCTGCGACGGCTTCGCGAGCACGCCGCTGCTTGCCTGAAGCGAAAGTACAGCCCGGCGCGTGAGTGGGAGCGCTCCACGGCAGGGCTGTTGAGCGCCTACAAGGCCCAGGTGCGAGAGCTGCACTCGTCCTTCGAGCAGCATGCCGCGGAGATTGCCGTGGGCCCCCAGCGCGCTGGCTTTGAGCTTGCCGAATCGCTCTGCTCGCCACGCGTCAAGCTCGAGGTGGAAAACGCTCGCGTGCGGCGACAAAACCAGGCGCTTAAGGCCCGCGTACTCGAGCTCGAGCGGCTGGTAGGGCTTGCACCGCCACCCCAGGGCAGCACGAATGGCAGCCCGCTGCTGTCCAGCAGCGAGACTGTGGCCGGTGTGGCGCTTGGTGTTGCGTGCGTGCAAGAATCCGAGCCCAGGTCAGACCTGGGGCCCGAGCGAGCCCGAGCCCGAGTCCGAGTCTAAGCCAAGCCAAGCGTGGGTGGAGGATGCCGGCGCGAAAAAGCAGGAAGGCAGCCACGACGCGAAAGACGAAAAGCAGGGCACTGGCGCTGACGCAGCAGACCTCGGGCCAAAGGCAGTCCCGGCGGAGCGTTTGGTGTCACTTTACGGCAGTAGTTTTCAAGTTGTGATTATGTTAATGTGCAAGCGTCAGGGGTGCTCGTTGCCCATGAGACGAGTCGATGTCTGAGGCCAGGTGGCCACGCTGCGAAGCTATGCTGCGATCCATGAGCTCCACACCCTCCGTCCGGCCCATCGCAAACCGCCTCAAGAGCTCGCGCTCTCGCTGGTGCCGTGCGTCCATGCACTGATACACGGACGCAATGAGCCCGCAGCAAAGCGCCACAGCGACGACGACCAGCGCGAACGTGATGCGCGACTTGTGTGCATGGATACCCCGAAAGCGGCGGTCGGCTGTCTTGAAGCGCGCGATGTCTTGCATGCAGTCGCCTTGGCTCGGGGGGCCAGACCCTTGGAGGACGCGGCGGCCGCCAAGGCGACCTTTCGGAGGGCGAGGGTCGGCCCCAATGGGGCCTTTGGGCGGCGCCAGGCCACCAGTAGCGGGTCCACCTCCCGGTAGAATCGCTCGCATCCCGGTCTGAGCGGGGCGGGTGCCACGGGCTGTGGCGAACCAAGCATGCTTGCTCCGAGCGCGATGAGTAGGAACGCCATGAAGATGGAAAAGTACACACATCGCGTCTTCCGCCAAGCTCTGCGCATCGCAACCTTGACGTGCTCCACCGTCGACTCGTCTTCGTTCACGTGCACAACATGTGCTACCGGGTGGTCGTAGGGCAGCTCGTCGTGGCGGTCGTCGTCCCCGCCTCCGCTCGACATGCTGTTCGAGAGCGAGCTGACGGCGAGCACGACCGGCCTCTCTGCGGCATCGCTTCGGCTGTCGTAAGAGGCGCTCTTGCGACTCAGCGACGGCGCCCGCCGCGGCGACGGCTCCGCGGTCGGACCACGCTGCGCCTGCAAGCCTGCGGGCGGCGCGGAGGCTGGCGGTTGCTGACGCTCGCACCTCGCGCTCTTGATGACCGACTTGATGACGGCGATTGGATCGCTGGCTTCCGAAGCGCCGGCCCCGCCGTCCTCGCCTTCGCCGTCGTCGTCTGATCGTCCAGAACCGGGACGGGCTTGAGCTTGGATTGTGGAGAGATTTGCGGGGCCGTCGCCTTGCTCTCAAACACAGGGTCGGTGTGAACCGTCTCGCGCATGAGCGCGGCGTGGTGGTTGTGGGCGTAAGGGTCATACATCTCGTCCTGGTGCGCAGCGAGCGCCTCGTGGGTTGCCCGACCATACGCTGGAGTGCCGCTGCCAAGCAGCGATCTCGAGGAACCGTTGCCGGCAAACGGGTCCGGCGCGACGAGAAGCGCCATGTCCTCTGATGCGATCGAGTGCAGGCTCTGGTTGGAAGCGACCTTTGGGATGCTGCCAGCCCCGCCGCAGCGCCGGCACCGCTCCCGTAGAGCCCAGCCGCGCTGGCGTCGACCAAGTCGCGGTCCGAGTCGCCGGAGGCGAACAGCGCGAGGCCCTCCATGAGCACCGTGTCGCCCTCAGCGCGATCAGCCGACACGTGAAAGCCCGTGGCGCAGTTCTGTGCTGGCGCCGGGGCATACCCTTGGCTAGCATGGATCGCGTTCGGCTCATCCGCGCCGGCGTGCGCCGCCGGCTGATCCGATTGATGCCCACCAGCCGCGGAGAAATCAAAGTACTGGTCCAGGCCCTCGAGGGTGCTGAGGTCCGCCAGAGAGGACGAGGACTCCTGCTTGGCCAGATTCCTTGTGCCGCCCTCGGCGACGTCGGTCGCTGGCGAGCCCATAGAAGTCGCGGGCAAGTCGTGGAACAGTGAGGCCACGCTGAAGAGCGCCGCGCCGGGATCTGCCCGCTTGCCCTCGAACGCCAGAGGCGGCGTGCTGAAATCAGGGCTGTAGGCGTTTGCTGGTGGCAGAAAGTTTGTGGCACCAGACATCCGGCGGCGTTTGCCCCCCATGCCTTGGCCGACCCCAAACGCGTACGGGTCAGAGGACACCTGCTGCATGTTAGAGCGGCTGCGAGGCTCGGCGGGTGCACCGTGGCAGACCCGACGATGTCGGTGATCTCTTCCACGGCCAGTTCCTTGCGCTTGTTGGACGTCTTGGGCGGCGCGCCCGTTTTCGATGGCGCGCTGCGGCTGGTATACCGTGAAGGGCGGCGAGGAGATCCGCGCGACGCAGGTCACCGAATCCTTAGTGGAAGCCGCGAGGTGGCCGTTCTTGATGAGCGTCTCTCCGCCGCGCATGATGTACACGCGCAGTACGTGCTTTGTGTGCTGCTTGTAGCGGCCGCCCACCAGCTGTAGTGAAAGGCTTTCTCGCGAAACTCGAACAGCAGCGAGCAGGGCAGTTCAAGTGATGTGCCGCGCGCCCGGTACAGCGGCAAGAACGGGTTCTCCGCGCTGCGCTCAAAGGCGGAGAGTTGCGCGGAGGTCATTTCCTGGTTCAACGCGATGTCCCCGAGCTTGTCCGTCACGTCGTCGTCGCACACGGTGCCGTCCTCGTGCAGCGGCAGGAACCGGGCGAGCGCCACAAACTTTTCGCGGTCGCCATCGTGCAGCGGCTCCTCCGCGGCAAACCGCACCCTCAGCGGCACCTCGCACGCGTGCGAGCTCTTGTGGTTGGGCCCGCAGCACGGGAAGCACCGCAGGTGCTTCTTGCCGCCTTCTTATTGTTCCTCTGGTACGCCCCCTTGAACCTGGCGCCCGCGTCGAACCCCACCTCGCGGGCGCCCTTGCCGGCCTCCGCCAGCGCTCCCTCGGCGCTCTCCGCGCCGTCCATCCCGCCGCGCGCCGGCCGCTCTGGCCGCCTCGCAAGCGCCGCCGCCCGCACCCACCGCCTCCGCCGCCGCTCTGCTCCTCCTCCGTTTGCACAACAATCCCAAGTGAACGCCCTGCCGCTGCGCCACCGAACCCGGCGCGCGCCCCGTCCGCAGGCTCTGTCACACGCCTGGTTCGGTAACGTTCGCGTCTCCGGCCCAGATGCAGGCACCAACGATCGATAAGGCTCTGCATTTGGGCTGAAAGCGCGGCCCACCGCGCTGGCTGCCTGCTGCCGAAAACGCGGGCGGCCGGCGGAAGGCAGCGGCCACGGCGGGAGCGGCGCGCTCGGGGCGGAGCGACTCTCTGCCGGCGCTGGACTCTGCGGCCGGCCTGCGCGCGCTGGCCCTGCCGCTCCTACCTCGAGGAGTTCGCGTTCTGTTCTGCACGGACCGAGATTGCGGTGGAGGGTCGTGCCACACCGCTGGGGCACACAGCTGGTTAATGTGGAAATGGATAGTGTTGTTTGATGGGACTGTGGGTTGGAGGCGAGCAGGGCGCGGCAAGTGCTGGGCCAGCTGCAACGGCAGCGAGGGCGCGGCGGCGATGCTGGGCGTGGGGAGGCGGGCGGCGGGCGCGCTGCGCGCTGCGGGTCGCGCGCGAGACGCGGCCGCGGCGCGCGGCGCGGTGCTGGCGCGACGTGGGTGCGTTGGCCCGACGCACCGCGGCATGGCGAAGGAAGAACCCTGGCAGGTGAGACGCACGCTGGTGACGATGGGTGACGGCGGCGGCGGCGGGGCGGCGGCGGCGGCGATGACGAGGTGCGGGTTCCGCGCGAGGAGATGGAAAGGCTCGTGCGGGCAGAGGCGGAACTGCAGGCGCTGAAGGCGCAGGGCGTGCGAAGGACGGAGCCACCGCATCCGAACTGGAAGCCCGAGAGAGGCTGCCAAAGCCCTTTGCGGGCGAGCACACCGCGCTGGACCCCGACGATATGGAGAGCTGCTACCACCTGCTCATCTCAATGGCGGTCCCAAGGCCCGTGGCGTTCGTATCAACGATCGGCAGCGACGGCGTTGCCAACCTGTCGCCGTTCAGCTATTTTGCGCCTATGGGCCACGCCCCGCCGATCATCGCGATCGGGTTCTCCCATAAGGCGGGCGTGCACAAGGACTCGCTGGTCAACGCGCTGGACTCTGGCGAGCTTTGCGTCAACATAATCAGCGAGTGGATGGCCGAGGCGGCCAACTAACGTGCGGCATGTTCCCGGCCTTTGTGGACGAGTTTGACGTGGGTCTCACCAAGGCGCCCTGCAAGAAGATCGCTGCGCCGCGCGTGGCCGAGTCAGCTTGCTCTATGGAGTGCCGCGTCCGGGAGCATTCCACCTTGGGCACCTCCACGGTGGTGCTAGCGGAGGTGGTGTGCTTTCACGTCCAGAGCGAGCTGCTGGACACGTCGCGCTCCAACGCGACTGTGTCCTTCAGCGGTTACGACCGCTGTGCCGTCTGGGCGGCAACACGTATGGGCGCGTCACGTCCGTTTTCGACCTCCAGCGCCCCAGTCCCGAGGCGTTCACCGGCTGGGCAAAGGGCGCAGAGGCCAACAAGAAAGCGAGGAAGGGCTGACATGTCAGCAGCTGGCTTCGGCCTCTGCTCGCTGCAACCAAACAACCAAGCCAAGCCCGCAGCGGGCTCATCCGCGCCTGCAAGTGCGTGCTCAGCGTCGGCGCTCATGAGGCCGCAAGCCGCAAAAAGGTTCCGATCCGGGCGCAAACTCGCCTGAAACGAAACGATTGGGATTCGACCGCTCAAAACCAGGGTTAGGGCTTGATTGGTTGGCTCAGCAGACCATTCGTCACGGAGGTCAGGTGCCTGAGAAGTGACGAGCGCAAGCAACACCTAGCACGATGGCTCCTCGCAGCGTAAGTGGACGGCGGCGGTGGTGCGGCGGGTGAGGCGCGGCGCGCGGCGCGTCCACGGTGCCGAGCGGCCCGCGCGCGGAGACGGCTCCGCGAGCCCACGGCCGCACATTGGCATTTGGCTGGCTGCGATTGCACCTGGTCGATTGTGGCCGTGCGGGGCGCCGCGGGCGCGCTAGGGCTGGCAAGTAGCGAAGGTTGAGGAGGGCCGTGCTGACAACCGCCGCAGAAGAAGAAGTCGGGTGACAACATCAACTCGCGCCTGACGCTGGTGATGAAGAGCGGCAAGTACTCGCTTGGGTACAAGTCGACCCTGAAGACCCTGCGCTCCGGCAAGGCCAAGCTCGTGATCATCTCGAGCAACTGCCCGCCCCTGCGCAAGTCGGAGATCGAGTACTACGCCATGCTCGCCAAGGTCGAGGTGCACCACTACGCCGGCGCCAACGCCGACCTGGGCACCGCCTGCGGTCGCCACTTCCGCGTGTCGATGCTCAGCATCACCGACCCGGGCGACTCGGATATCGTGTCTGCCAAGTAGACGCGGCAGCGCACAAAACATATTCCGTTCTCGCGACGACGCTCCTTGTCTTGCCTCAACAGTGGCTTCGCTTCCTGCGGTGAAAGTTCTCGCCGGGCATCGTCGGGCCTGTCGCCCGGTTACCGTACGGTATCAGCCAGCGAGTCAGGCGCTCGAAGGGCGGCCTGGTCGCGCTCGCATGCTGCGGCAAAGTCCCACCTTCCTGCGACGGAGTCTGCGGTCGGTTCCACTATCGGAGTTCACGTTCACGATGTTGCGCGATTTTGAAAAAATCATGGCGGTTGGGGTGCGTTTTTTTCTTCCCATCGCAGTCATTGGCAGACGTGAAACGACGTCTCTCATAGACGTTCCAGGTCATTGGGATCACTGGGCGTGAAACGCAACACTGGGGCAGAGGGCGAGAGACACTGGAGGGGGGTGAGGAGAGGGGGAGGAGCAGCAGGAACGGGCGGTGGCGAGAGCGGTGCGACCAGCGGTCGGTCGACAAGTCGCTCGGAAGACTGGCCCAGAGGCGCGCGCCTGCGTCTGACGCCGCGCCCCGAGACTCCACCTGCCCCCCGCCCGCCCTTGGTGGCGACGAGAAGGAGGACTTTCGCCCACCATGTCGTCCGGCGACGTCGACCGCACGCCCAAGCGAGCACGCGTGACAAACTGGCCCGGGCACACGCACGCCACCGAGATGCTGGACATGGGACGAAGCCAACGCCTCGCAGCCCGCACCTGAGCCAGGGAGCCGCAAGCGGCCGCTGACGGCACGGGAGCCGCGCAAGCGCGAGGGCTTCTGCGCGCTGCTGGCGACCTGCCGCAGGGCGGCGCCTTTTCGCGCCTGTGCCGCGAAGACGTCGAGGAGAGCAGCAAGCGGCCTGTGTACGTCCCGCGCCTGCAGCCGACGTACGACACCGTCGGCCCGCGTTGCCGCCGGGTGAAGAGCGACGAGACCAACATCCTCGTCCGGGCCATGCGCGTCAAGAAGCGCAAGGAGCGCGAGCGCAGGCGCTTACTAAAGGCCGATAAGCGGGCGCTGGAGCAGGACAAGCGGGGACGCCGAGCGAAAGCAAGTCGGCCGCAAGGGCACCAAGCGCGGGTTGGAAGCGGACGAGGCCGACGAGCACGCGCTGGCCACGCCTGTGAGCAAGCGCCGAGGAAGGTCCTCGGCTTCGACGTCGCCCGGTATTGTGGCCGATACGCCTGTGCCGCGGGCGGCGGGCGGCGCGGCGGCGGCGGCGGCGGACGGCGAGTCGCGTGAGACCGTTCCAGAGACTCCTGGGCTGGCAGTGCCGAAAGAAGCGGACGCGGGCGGCGTGATGGCGGTCGCGATGGCTCGTGCAGCTGCTCGCCGCGACCAGGCAGCTCCAGGGTGCGCACACCGCCGCCGCCGCCAGGGTCGCGCCAGTCGTCGCCCGAAGTACCCACGCTCAGCAGCCCGCCCCACCCTAGCGACGCAAGACGGTAGCGCGACGGCGCAAGACAGGAGCCGAGAGCGCAGCATGAGCAGAGCGAGAGCGAGAGAGCGCGCGCGCGCGGATGGGATGTTAAACGATGCCTTGTCAATGCCAATTATCAACAACACCTTGTGTCGTGGTCGTCATCGTCAAGCCTGCCGTGCTTCGGGGGCGCTGAGATCCCTGGCGGCAAGGATCTTTTCCAGCAACTGGTCGGCCTGGTCGGCCCGCGGAAGCTTGAAGAGGTAGGTGGCGAGGCGGTCAGGCTCGGGATCCTCGCTCGACTTGCAAATGAAGCGTAGCGCCTTGTCGGGCCTTCTCGATAGGCATGGCCCCCAGATCACCGCGTTTAACAACAGCTTGAGCACGCCCTCGCGCCGCATGACCATCCGCGACTTGTTCACCGTGGCGCCTCGGCCGCGGCTGATCTGCTCGGCACGTTTACGTTTAGGAGACCTGCGCCCAGCTCGCGATAGCTGCTCTTGACGCCTTCGGCCGTCTCTTCCGTAAAAAGCCTGAACAGCTTGACCCGGATCTTGAAGAGGCACTCCTCGTCTTCCTCCCCGGTGCGCGTCTCTTGCTCCACTTCCGGCTGCTCGCCTCCCTTCTCCGCGCAAACACGGACTGTTCCCCGGCCCCGAACAGGCCGGCCGACTTCTCGCCTGCCGCGTCCTCGCCGTCCTTGGCCTCGTCTCCTGCCTTGCCGTCGCCGCCAAAGGCGCCCTCACCAAAGCCCGAGCTCGTGGTCCCAAAGGCCGAGCCCGAGCCAGCAAACGCCGCGAACGCCGAAGGCGCCGCTGCGGCAGTCGCAAAGGGGCTCGCGCCCGTCGCAAAGGGCGACGCATCACCCGCGAACGCGCTAAACACGGACGCCCCGCCACTTTCCTTCCCTGCCTCGCTCTTCTCGCCGCCCTCAGTCCCTTCCGCAGCTGCCGCTGTCGCCGTTGTGTCCCCTGCCGCAGTGCCGGGCGCCTCCGCCGCGGCAGGCGCCTTGCGTCGCTCAGTCGCGCCCTGCAGTTCCGCCTCGGCCTTTCGCTTGGCGCCCTCGTTCTCCGCGGCCTGCTCGGCCTCGCCTTCGGCCTCACCAGCGTCGTCAGCGGCCTCGTCCTTGCCCTCATCGGGCTCCTTTGGCGCCTCGGGCGCGCCCTCGGCTTTCTCGAGACCGTCCGCGGGCGCCTCCGCGGGCGCCTCCGCAGGCGCCTCGGCGGGCGCCTCGGCGGGCGCCTCCGGGCTCGCCTTGGCCGCGGCCTCGTCCTCCGCCATCCCCCTGCCCTCCCCAGTGATCTATCTTCTGTGGCCCAACCACAAGAGACACCAGAGAAAAGGTGGTTTCCGCCCTTCCGCCACAACGTCGCTCCCTGCAGCGGCTCGAGCAGTGGCAGAGTCCGTGCGGCACCTGCGGCGCCAGGCTGCCGGCCACCCGGTCACGCTCGCAGAGTCGGCAGGATCGGACTCTCACGTCGTCGGCGCCTCTGGAGCTACAACTTGCGAACGAACGGGTGGCACAAGAGTGGCAGAGTGGCAGGTGGCCGTTGCGAGCGCGAGGGTCGTCGAGAGTGACAGACTGGCGTGCGAGAGCGACGGAGGGGAGGGTCAGGCTGCTCGCGCCTCCGACCTTTTTTGGTGGTTTTTTTCAGGTCGTTTCGTTGTGCACGTAAAAATCACAACAATCGACAACACGCCAGACAGGTCACAGCCAAGCAGCAGAGGGAGGTGCGACCGGCGGTACGGCAGAGGGCGAGCTGGTGGCCGGGGAAGAGCAGGCGGAGCGACGCGGAGGGAAGCGCGAAGGAGCAAGGCCGCCCGGTGACGAAGAGACGCGCATCATGCACACGGAGGTCGGCGCGAATGGCACCAATGTGGTCATCTCGGTGACCGAACTGCGCGAGGCGGAAGCGATCGTCTGGGTGCTGTCGTTCATCTGCGTGTCGGTGATCGGCCTTTTGCGCGGTACCTGGACGAGCTCGAGGAGCAACGCCTGGGCAAGCTCAAGCTGCGCACCAACCTGTTCTGCGCCACCTTCACGTCGGCGATGGCTGTGTTCTACGTCTCGGTGGCTGTACTGCAGGGCGGCTCCGGCTCGATGGAGGGCTTTCGCGAACTGCTTGTGGGTAAGCGCGTGCTCAGCCCGCTCCAGGAGTTCCAGGCCTGCATCATCCACGCGCTTATGCTGGGCTACATGACGCAGGACCTCGTGGGCCGGCTGCTCTGGGCCAACTTTAAGTGGCAGTACATCCTGCACCACGTGGCCTGCATCGTCGGGCTCGTGCTGTGCCTCGGCTTTGAGCAGCGGCCATGTTTGGGAGCGCCGTTGGTATCAGCGAGAGCACCACGCCGATCGTCGCCATGCTGGATCGCCCGCGCGGACGACATGAAGACCGCCGTGCTGTTTTTCGGCCTGCTGCTCAACGTGGTCTTCCCCTTCCGCGTGGCGCTCTTCACGTACATCACCTACCTGTGGGCCGTCGAGCACGTTGAGACCCCGTTCGGCGACTCGCTCATCAACTGGGAGGTTAACATGATGGGCCTCGTGGCCGTGGCCGTGCTCACCATGCTTAACTGGATCTGGTGGAAGGACTTGGTGACCACCACGGTCAGCGTGCTGCTCACACCCAAGCCCAAGACCGCGTAACCGCACGTCATAAACCCTACTTTATAAAATACGATAGAGGCGCGACCTCTCTTCCCTCCAGCCTTGGCCTTGGTCGCCTCCGTCCTGGCCGCGCAGTCGGCGGTCGCTTGCGCAGGGTCATCCGCAGCGCTCTTGCTGCGTCTTCCATCACCTCCTCTCTTGGTCCCACCACGGCACTCTCCACGCGGTTGTCCAAGAACGGCGCAGCGGAGCAGGGAGGAGGAGGCATGGCGAGCCTGCCGAACGGCGGCGCGACCGGCGGCGCGGCCAGCGGCGGACGGCGAGGGCCAAGACCAGTACTACCGCGAACTGCTGGCGCGAGTGGACAACGCGATCGTTGAGACGCGCGAGCCTGCAAACGGGCTGGAGAACTGCTGCAAGACCTGCGCGCAGCGCGCTGTAGCAGGCGGGCTGCTTGTGGCCGCCGTGGCCATCGAGTGCTGCGTATCGCTCAAGATCATGCTCATGCCCTCTGCCGAGCGACCGCCGAGCGCAGCAACAGACGCGCCCATCGGCACGCACGAGATCTGAACAGGCTCAGCCAACCCAAGTCTTGCTTTTGACCCTTCGCTTACCCTTCCTCCGCCGCGCGACGCTGCGGCGCGACGCTGCGCTGCGCTGCGCGCTCGCTGTGTCTACTGGTCGACCTCGTGCCGCACCACCTCGGGGCCGCTCGCGGAGAACACGGTCGCGCGCGGCCCGAGCGCCGCCAACCCGCGCACCGAGCCAACGTGGGACTGCGCCACGTGGGTCTGCGAGGCGTCCTGAGCGCTGATGGCCAAGATGGCCCCGCTGGCGGTGCCGCAATAGTCGCCGGCGAGGCAGGTCACCTCTTCGCCCACGGGCAAGGCACTGGCGGCCACAACCTGGCCGTCCTCGATTTGCACCCGCACCAGGCTAGAGCCGCACGCGCAGACCACCTGGTCAGGGAGGTCACTGAACGCCATGAGGTGCACGTGCATGCGGTCCAGCACGAGCATCTGCGCGATCTTGCTGGCGAAAACTACACCCACCGCGCCGCCGCTCGGCCACACGATGCCCACAAGTTCCGACATGGCGCTTGCTGCGCAGAGCCGCGCAGCGCCGTCTGCCACGGTCGCGTCGGTCGGGCGCGTCCAGGTCCACCACCTGCCCGTCGCCAAATCTACCGGTATGCTCGTCAATGCGCGCTGCGCGCACGCGGCCGGAGGCGGCCCGCGCAGACCACCCAGCCCCCGGACACGACCAACGACTCGACCGCATCCCCGGGCTCGAAAAGGACGAGCCTGGCAATGTCCGCTGACGTGCGGACGGACACGCTGCGCAGCGCGCCGTCCGCGCAACCGACCACGCAATGGTGTCCGCACGCCGAGGCCGATCCGCTCAGACCTGCCGCGCGAATCGCAGCTGTGGAGCCCTCCACATCCATGACTAACTCGAGGGTGTCCACGTCCCATACGCGAGCGCGGCTCTCCTCGCTGCTGACCGAGAGCAACAGCGCGCCGTCCTCGCTGCAGGATAGCGCATCGACCTCGCCGCGGTGGCCCCGCACGATAGGGATCGTCTCGTCGTCTTGCCCGTTCTCCAGCCCGAGGTACCACGTGGTGGCGTCAGCGGTGGCAACCAGGCCGTCCTGGCCCATCTTTTGCCATGCCATGCCCAGCACGGCATTGTCCAGCTGCACGAGCTTGCTGGGCTCCGCGCCAGCCTTGGGGTAGGCATGCGCCACCTCCCAGATGGCCACCTCGCCGATCACGTTGCCAACTACCATGGTGTGCTCGCACCACGCCAGCGCCGCGATCTCCGCCTCTGATGCCTGCCAGTGGGCGAGCACCGCGCCGTCCGGGAGGGCGACCACGGTTGCGCGCCCGCTCTGCCCGCCCACTGCGAGCACGGTGGCACCGCCGTGCGCGTCGTGGAGCCACTTGGGCCCCGCCGCAAGACATGTAAGCGCTTGGCCGGGCTTGGCCTCTTCAAGCCCGTGCCGCGTGCCAAGGAACGCTGGGCGCTCGTCGGCGTTGGCGCGCCAGATCTGAAGCTGGCCATGCGTGCCTGCCGTCGCAAAATGGCCTCGTGCACCCAGAGCGCCGCGTGCGCGAGACCGGCATACGCTCGCCTCGTCCACACAAGCGACAGGTGCTCCAGACTCCAGACGGAGACCATGCCGTCGGAGAGCGTGCCGATGGACACCAGGTGCGCGTTATCGGGCGCGAAGCTGAGCGCCTGGACGCCGCCGTGGGCGTGCCCGACAAGTGCGCCCTTGCGCCGGAGCGCCGGGCTGGGCTGGGTGACGCCTGGGCCGATCGTGTCGCTCGCTGCGACCTGCCATATGAGGATGCGGGCACCCGGTTGCGGAAACTCGGGGTCCTCCCCCATGTCGGGCCCACTGGGCTCGCTGCTTCCAGACGCGAGCAACTCGCCGCGAGCACCGAGCGCAAGTGCGGAGATTGGTGCGTAGTGGTCCGCAAACACCTCCTGCTCGCGCGAGGCGAGGTCTTCGAGCACCAGGTTGGCGCCCTGCGCGTAGGCGAAAAGCCCAGACGTCGGGTGCCACACCAGACTCGCCACGAAGCGCGGCGACCCGCCCAAAACGCGCGTGCCCGCGCTTGAAGGCGCGGAGCCCCGAGGTCGCTCGCCCGTTGTGGCGACGCGGCACCCCTGCGCTCGACGTGGCAGGCCGGCAGTGAGTTGATAGCCGAGTGGCGCACCGCGCGCTCATCCTCGCCGACGGCATCTGCGCCGAAGCTGATGCGCTGGTCACCGTCGCCGCCCTCTTCCTCTGCAGTTTCGGCGGCGGCCGCAGGTTCTTGGGCCGCAGGCCCGGGGTCAGTCGCGCCTAGCGACTCTGTGGAGGCTTCGAGGCGAACAGAGTCGCCAAAGCCGCGCATGCCGGAAGCGTGCTCCTCTTCGTCGCCGTGAAAGGCCCACACGAGCATGGTCTGGCCAGCGCCGACCGAGCAGAGGTACTTGCCGCTCGGGGAAAGGCGAGGTCGGAGATGGGCCGCGAGTGCCCGACAAAGCGCTGGATGCAAGGCGCCCCGCCTGGCCGCGCATCTTGCCATCCCAGACTTGAATCATGTTGTCACTGCCGGCGGTGGCGAGGAATGCGCCACGGCCCGGGCTGATGGCGAGCGCCGAAACGTGCTCGGGGTGATGCGAGTGCACGTCGCGCACCAAGGTGGCCTCCCAGCCGTGCTGCTCGCTGAAGAGGATCCGATAGCGGCACACGCGGTTGTCCGTCGTAGACGCGAACAGCTCCTTGCAGTCGGGCGTGAACGCGACAGACACAAAAGCAGACGCGCGCCCGAGGCCCCGCTGCTGCCGGCGAATGCGCAGAGCCACGACGACGGCCTCCGCGTCGTGCACCCGGTCGACCAGCACGACCGGTCGGATCAGCGCATGGCACCGCGGCAACAAGGGACCCGCTCTGCGCCATCGCCAGCGGCCGCCCGCCTGGCGCTCGCGGCACGATGCGCGGCCCGCCCTTGCGCGGCTCTGGCAGCGCACTGGACTGGAGGGCGACCATCTTGACCGGCTCAAAGTCGCGGTGGGCGTTGTAGAGGCAAAGTTGGTCGTCCACGCCGGTGGAGAGTACCATTGCGCCCGATTCGGCGAAGCATAGTCCCACGAGGGAGCCCACATGCTGGCGGTACTCGCAGAGAAGCTCCACCGAGTCTACCTGGAAGACGCGGAGAAAACCAGACTGAAAGCCGCATAGCAGGAGGTGGTGCCCGGGGTGGAATGCCACGGAAGTGCAGGCGTCGCCCTTGTTGTCAAACTCGTACAGCTGCTCGCAGCTTGGCACGGCCCAGACGCGCACCATGCCGTCCGAGGCACCAGTAGCGACCTCGCCGCCGACGCTGCCATCACACGGCTCGCTGGGACGGAACGCGATGCAGGAGATGTCGCCGCTGTGGGCGCGAAGCTTAACCTCGTGCGAGTGCGAACCGATGTCAACGATGCCAAGCATGCCCTTGTCCGTGCCAACGAGGATCTCCACCCCGCTGGCGAGACGGCCGCGGACGTGACGGCCGACTCGTGCTGTGCCTCCATGATGAAGTCGTCAAAGTCGAGCGGCCACACGCGCACGTAGCCGTCGTCAGAGCCGGTGACGCAAAAGCCCTCGTTCACGGCGAGGCTGCGGATGGGCCCGTCGTGCAGGCGGTAAACGCACAGCAGTGCGCGCCGCTCGTATTGCACGGTCACCACGACGCCGGACAAGGTCGCGAAGAAAACCCGGCTGTCGAACGCGGCGGCGGCAAGCGCGCCCGCCCCGCCGCCCACGCCCAACGAGCTCTCAAAGGCGACCGCTGTGAAGGTCTCGTTGCGCGCGTACTCGTTGAGGATCACGGGGCTGCCGGGCAGGTTGTGGTTGCGCACGCGCCAAAACCGGATGTTTTCGCGCCCGCAGGACACAAGCTGGCACGAGTCGAACGGCGCAAAGCGCACCGCGCCAACATCAAACTCGCTCGCTGCCGTGCGACGAGCCGCACCTTGTGCGCGGCGACCGCCCGGCCCTGTGCGATGGCACTGCTAATGTCCCACACGTAAAGCTGCGTGCGGTTCATCTCGTCGCGGCCCGCGGCGCATAGGAAGGCGCTGTCCGAGCTGATGTCGAGCGAGTGCAGCTGGCCGTTTGTGCTCGCCGCGAGGACCGCAATGCACTTGCCCGAGTCTGCTTCCCAGAGCCGAACCACCGCGCTCTTGCCCGCCTGGCAGGAGGCCAGGAGGACGCCGTCGCGGTCGGTCGCCAGGCAGTTCACGTCGTCGGTGTGCCCGAAGAGAATCTGCTGCTCGAGCAACATGGAGGCAGGGGACGCAATCACGACGTTGCAGGCGCTGGCGTAGACGACGCTGCGGCCGTCGGCGGCCCAGATGGGCTTTGCGGCGCCTTTATTGCCAGAAAACCCCATGTAGGTGCTGAGGTCCATGATTGGGTCTGGCCGAAGCTGCACACCGGGCGCAGCAGCAGCAGCAGCAGTTGTAGTAGTAGATTTCATGGTGCGCGTGCTGGCTCGCAGCGTCGATCGCGCAAGGTTGCTGCTCATCAGGCCCTCGTTCTCCTGCTCGTGTCGGGCTGGGGCGCCTTTGCCAGACGGCCCGGAGGGGCTGCTATCACGGCGCTCGTGCTCGCCAGAACTGCCCCGCGGCGGCGCCTGGCGGCGCCGGAGGCCGAGTTTCCAGCAAGCGTGTTCCCAGCGAGCGTGCCGGGAAACCCGGGGATCCACACCGTAGTGTCCACTCGCGTCTGGTTCGGGCGGCTGAGACGCATAGGCCGTGGCATGGGCTCCAGGCCAGGCTCGTCGTCCTGGCCATAGGCCGTCTCCGACGTGAAGACGTTGCGCACAAGCACGCTCGGCCCCACCACGATGCCTCGGACGCAGGCAAACTTGTCGCTGTGCACCGTGTCTTTGTAGCGCCGCAACAGGTCGGGAACGTCCAGTACGAGGGTGTGCCACGTGGCACCCAGGTCGACCGGCACCTGGATCACGTTGCCCTTGCGCTTGTAGACGCGAAACATGTTGCTCACGGTCAGACGCGTGACAAAGGTGTCCGCGGTAGCCACCTCGACGTGGACAGTGAACACTTTGGGGGCCAGTGGCCGGATCTGCAGGTACACGAAACCGCCCACGAGGCCGAGCGAGGCGCGGTCTCTGCGCCGAAAGGGTCAGCTCCGCCCTCCCGCCCGCACCCGCGCGCTCACTTACCCTGGCACCTCGAGCGAATGTTGCGCGGCCGTCGCGCCCGTCACGCGCACGACATTCTTCCCGATCTCCTTGTCCTGCGCGCGCCCCACTGAGCATCAGTCGCGGCGCCGCGGCCCTCCCTTCCTGCGCGCGCCTACCTACCAGCATTTGCCTGACATGCCCTTGCGGCCGCGCCCGGCCCCAAGCGCCGCCCTGCAGCTCGACTAGGCGGAAGACGTCCACATACGGCCGCTGCCACACCACTGCCGCGCGCGTCAGCACCCTGCGCGCGCGCGCCGCGCGCCCGCCCGCACTCACCGCCAGCGTCCATCCCAGCAACCGTCTCGTCTCGTCAGCCGGCTCACTTTGAACTCGGTTCCGCCTCGGTTCCGCCTCGGTTCCTCGGCGATGGGACCAGGCCGCGACGAGTTCCGCACGAGTTCCGGATTGGGTCCTGTGGGGTGATGGGACCGGGCCGCGGCGGCAATGCGATCGGCTCCGGCGAGGCGACCTCGGCGAGCAGGCGGAGGACGGGAGGCGAGATGAAGGTCGGCAAGATGGACGTGTGTTCCTGCTGCTGGTCGGCGGGCTGCTGGCCACGTGGGACTTTGGCGGGAACGCCAAGGTGTACTATGAGCTGCACGGCAAGCTGCGCAAGCAGCGCGAGATGGTGCCCGAGGTCTTGCTTAACCCGCTCGGAGTGGTGTCGAGCGTGCAGCCGCGCCGCAAGGAGAACAAGGGCGCGGAGGGCGCCGAGGATGGCGAGGCGGGAGACGACGGCGACGACGGCGACGAGGAGGCCATCCCGGAGGATCAGGAGGAGGGCGGCGCGGAGCGTGGCGTGAGCGCCGAGGACGAACTGGACGGGCAGGATGAGGGCAAGCGCAAGGCGCAAGAGGAGGCGCGCAAGATGATCCTTGAGGACACGCTGCTGACCATCAAACTGGACATGCGCAAGTCCATGGAGAAGGGTCTCCTGCCGGCCGAGACGCGGTTCTCGTTCGAAGTGGCCATGGCCCCCGCCGCGCTGACCAGCACGGAGAGCATGGACGACGAGGAGCGCGAGTTCGCGGAGAAGCTGCAGAGCAAGATGGACGAGTGGTCGGCCACTCTGGACCGCATCGACCGCGCCGTGAATGACAAGTCGCTACCGGAGGACGGCCCCGTCGACTCGGATGAGTGGAAAGCAAACGTGGAGGAGCAGGTGCAGTGGCAGGACGCGGAGCTGGCGCGCCTGCGCGACGCGATCCGCGTCGACGAGAAGAGCACGCTGTCCGGGCGCGAGGTCAAAGACGCGGACTTTTACGACGTCGAGGTAAACCAGCCGCTTGAGGACGGGTACGACGAGGAGGCCGCGGCAGGCGGCGGGGGCGAGGCGGGCGCGGACGCGGGCAAGGCCATCAAAACGGTCAAGGCCAAGCGGAAGAGCGCCGGCAGCGACGATTCGGCGCCGACCGTGTCCTTGGAGGGCGACGTTGCGGACTACGCCGACATGGTGCGGCAGACAGAGCGCGAAATCTCGTTCTGGGCGCACACATCGCAAAAGTCGATCCTGGTTTTCGGCAACCCGGCGTACGTGCACCGCGACGTGGACACCTACTCGCGCGCGTTCACCAAGGTGGGCTTCGCGGTGGAGCGCCGCAAGAAGGAAGGCCCCATGCCGGGTAAGACGCTGCAGATGAACGAGCACCCGGTGCTTATCTGCCTGGCGCTCAAGAACGACGACTGCTTTTCCTCGTCTGGGCACAGCAAGATCAAGCGGTACCAGCGCATCAACCGCATCACCGGTCTGCGGGCCGTGCTGTGGAGCAAGGACAGCTTTTGCAAGACGATCTCGAGCGGCACCAAGGGCGAGGCCATGTTTACTGACTACACGTTCCACTGCTGGATCTTTCCCAACGAATGGACCTCGGCGCGCGAGTACGCGCAGGCGCACGAGGACGCCTCGTTCATCGTGAAGCCGCTCACGATGGGCGGCGGTAAGGGCATCACGGTCGTGGACGGCGAGAAGGGCCTGTCCAAGATCCGGTTTAAGACGCACATCGTGCAAAACTATCTGGGCAACCCGCACCTGATCCACATGCACAAGTGGGACATCCGCACGTATGTGCTGGTGACCTCGACGGTGCCCATGCGCGCCTACGTGTACTCGCGCGGCCTGATCCGCTTCGCCTCGAGCGCGTACGACCCGAACGCGAAGAAGGGCGGCAAGCGCTCGCAGTTTCTCACCAACACCTCGGTGAACAAAAAGTACGTCAAGCAGAACGTCACGGACATCACGTGGTCCTTTAACGATCTCAAGAGCCACTTTGACAAGACCACGCCCGGCGCTTACGAGGCGCTCATCAGCAAGATGCAGAGCGCTATCTCGATCGTCTTCCTGAGCGCCGAGCAGGAGTGGCGTCGCTACTACAGCAGCAAGGGCGAGTCGTGCCACACGTGCTTCCAGATCACGTGGACCTCATCGTAGACAGCGACATGAACCCGCGCGTGATCGAGGTGAACGGCCAGCCCAACATGAAGCTGTCCAAGGACAAGAGGGACCACTACTCGATCACCAAGATGAGCATGATGGAGGACATGGTGCACATGATCTTCAAGGAGGAGTCCGTCGCGGACGAGCTGCTCGTGGCGCTCCAGGGCGTGGACGACACCGTGCTGCGCACGCTCACCGACTCGGACTGGGAGTACCTCCTCGAGTACATGAAGGAGCGCAAGCACCGTGGCAAGTGGATGAAGGTCTACCCCAACAGGGAGGACGCCCAGCTGCACTCAGCCTTCCTCGAGCAGCAAAAGCGCAACCCGCCGCGCCTGGCGCTGCACGACGTGCTCATGCACCTGGAAGAGGTCACGAACGACATGGTCGCCACCTGATTGACAATGTGATGTGTTGGTTTCCCGCCACTCTACCTGTTGTATCAAAACCGATTTTCCGAGTGACGCGGCCGAGTCGCGACCCTCCGCAATGACTGGTTGCCTCACCAACGAGTCTCGCAGCAGAGCGAAGGGAGGCAAGAGCAGCGGGAGGGAGGAGGAGGACCGCCAGTCGCCATGGCGCGCAAGACTCGCCGTTCAGCAAAGGAGGACCCCCAGCGAGCCTGAAAAGGAGGAGGTCGTAGAGAACGAGGAGGAAGAGGAGGAAGAGGTTGCCGAGGAGGACCAGCAGGAGGAGAAGGACGAGGACGAGGAGGAGGGCGAGGACGAGGAGGACGAGGAGGACGAGGACGAGGAGGACGAGGAGGACGAGGACGAGGAGGGCGAGGGCGAGGGCGAGGGCGACGACGACGATGACGAGGACGACGACGACCAGGACGACGAGGATGACGAGGACGACAGTGACAGTGACAGCGACGAGGACGAGGCCGCCGAGCACAAGGAGGCCAAGCCCGACTTCAAGTCGGACCTCGGACACCTCGCCGCGTTCAACGTGGCTCCCGTGAACCCGAAAAAGGTGAGCTCGGGCGCGTGCGCGCACCTTCGCGAGCTCGCGACCGAGAACGTCAAGCTCATGTTCCGTGACCTGCTGGCCCTACCCGGCGTGGACGGCAGCGTGTCCATCAAGGAGCTGCCCGAGCCGGTGTTTCGGCTGCCGCGGCACAAGCCGGCGCCCAAGCCCAAGGCGGAGACGCGCTGGGACAAGTACGCGCACGAACAGGGCATCCAGAAGCGGAAGCGCGACCGCATGGTGTGGGACGAGTCTACGCAGACATGGGCGCCCCGCTGGGGCTACAAGCGCGCCAACGACGAGATGAAGGACTGGGTCATCGAGTACAACGACCAGGACGGCGACACGACCGACAAGTTCATGGACCGCCGCAAGGCGAAGAAGATGCGGGTTCTCAAGAACCGCCAAAAGTACCTGCGCAACCTGGAGAACGCCAAAGGCGGCGACGTCGGCGCGCGGCACGCCGTGGAGAACCTCAATGTGGATGGTGCTCGCGCTGGGGCGTCCAAGCGCGGCAAGGCCAAGGTTGTCGACTCGCTCAAGGTTGCGCAAGTTTCGACGGCGTCGCTGGGCCGGTTTGACCCCATATGCAGGGCGAGGGAGAGCGCAAGCTGACCACCAGCAAGAAGCGCAAGTTCCTCCCTTCGCAGAGCACCTCGGACCTGGACCGGGACAAGAAGATCCTGGGTCGCCTGTTGGGCAAGCACCTAGGCGGCTCGTCGGCAGACACCGACGCTGCTCCTGCCAAGGGCAAGGGCAAGGGCAAGAAGCGCAGGGGCAAGCGCTAGCTATCGTACGCGTAGAGGAAAGCACAAAACAACCAAAAAAGCGCAAGCACTCTGATGATCACCTGACGACGGGAGCTCGCCCTGATGTTGTGCATGGCCGTGCACGCAAGGCGTGAGGTTTACGTGGTCGCCAGCGCCGCCTGGCGAGGCTCGAACGAACATCATCTCGCCGGCCGTAGTCGCGACGCCTGTCGCGGTGGTTCCAACTTGGTTTCAATTCTCACCAGCACCCGAGAACTTTGCCAAACTAGGCGCGTGGACACGGACGCGAGGCCCAACTGGTTGCATTTGCACACAACCTGGGCGCTCTGGCCGAGCAGCGCGTGCACAGCCGAGAAGCAGCAGCAGCAGGGCACCCAGGGCTGGCAAAATCGCGCTGCGACCTGGCCTCCGACAGCAGCGGCGAGCAAACCCGAATCGGCATCGACGTCGTCGGCGCGAGGGCAAAGACCCGAAAAAAAAGATCCAAGCATGCACCTCTTCAAGGCTCTGAGCAGGAAGCCAAGGAACAAAGAGGTGACGAGCACGCGGACGCGACAGCCAAGGTACGTGGCGCAGACCCGACTGGAGGAGGAGGCGCAGGCAGGGACGGCGCGCTGACGGATTGGACGGCTGCAGCGACGCGCCTTGGCAAGTGCGTGACCCCGCGCGACTGGTGGTTGAGCCGCCGAACGGAATCCCGCAGAGACAGAGTGTAGTGTTGGACGCGCCGCCGCGCAGCCGCAACCGCCGCAACCGCCGCAAGAGCAGCAGGAGCAGCAGGAGCAGCAGCCGCAAGCTCGCGAGCACAGGCCGCGACAGACGGACGGGAAGCCGCGCAGGAGAAGAGAAAAGGGCAAGAGCCGCAGCGCCGCAGGGGAAGAGCGGAAGAGCCGCGCCGCAGGAGAGCAGCAGCAGCAGCAGCAGCAGCAGCAGCGCAGGCGTGTCAAGTCGCGCAACCCTTCGCGGAAAAAGCGTGGTACTAGAAAGGGCCAAGCAGGGCACGGGAAACGAGCACCAGACAACATGTCGCGCAAGCAATCGTCGGTGCTGGACCCGAGCAAGAGCCGTGGATTGACGAGCCGCTTACCGTCGTGGTGTGCGGCGCGTCGGGCGACCTCGCGAAGAAGAAGACCTACCCGGCGCTCTTCGACCTTTTCCAGGATGACGCCCTGGGCAACAAGACCCTGGTAATGGGCTACGCGCGGTCCAAGATGAACGACGTGGACTTTCGCGACAAGCTCAAGCCGTGGCTGCTCAAGCATGGTCCCGAGGAGGCCGTGGAGCAGTTCCTGGACCTCTGCTATTACCGCAGCGGCCAGTACCACAGTGCCGAGGACATGACCGCCGTGAGCAAGGAGGCGAGCAAGATGCACGAGAACCCTAGCAAGGAGAACCGCGTGTTCTATTTTGCACTTCCGCCATCCACCTTTTTGGACATGGCTCACCGTGCACGACGGCGGCATGAGCGAGAGCGGGTTTAACCGCCTCATCGTGGAGAAGCCCTTCGGGCACGACACCGAGTCCGCCAAGAAGCTCGGCAAGGACCTGGGCGAGATCTTCACCGAGGACTTTCTCTACCGCATCGACCATACCTGGGCAAGGAGATGGTGCAAAACCTCATCACCCTGCGCTTCGGCAACGCCTTCCTCGAGCCCATCTGGAACCGCGACACGATCGCAAGCGTGATCATTTCCTTCAAGGAGGATATCGGCACCCAGGGTCGCGGCGGGTACTTTGACTCGTACGGCATCATCCGCGATGTGATGCAAAACCATCTCATGCAGGTGCTGTCTGTGATCGCCATGGAGCCGCCCGTGCGCGTCTCTGGCAAGGACTACAGCAACTACGTCCGCGACGAGAAGGTCAAGGTCCTGCGCTGCATCGAACCCTGGTCGCTGGATAACTGCGTCCTGGGCCAGTACGTGGCCGGTAACGGCGAGCCGGGCTACCTGGACGACGACAGCGTCCCGAAGGGCTCGCGCCAGCCGACGTACGCCGCGGTGGGCTTCAAGATCCACAACAAGCGCTGGGAGGGCGTCCCGTTTATCATGAAGGCGGGCAAGGCGCTCGACCAGCGCCGCGTCGAGGTGCGCATCCAGCTCAAGAACCCGCCCGGCTCGTGCGCCATGTTTGACGGCCAGCCCATGCCGCGCAACGAGCTCGTGATCCGTCTGCAGCCGGAGGAGGCCATCTACATGAAGACCAACGTGAAGGCGCCAGGCCTGCGCACCGCCGTGACGCAGACCGAGCTCGACCTTTCCTACAAGGAGAGCTTCCAGGACGTCAAGATCTACGACGCGTACACGCGCCTGGTGCTTGACGTGTTGCGCGGCAAGCAGGCCACCTTTGTCCGCGACGACGAGCTCATCGCTGCCTGGGAGATCGTCACGCCGCTGCTCGATCAGATCGAGAAGGGCGATACCAAGCCGATCCCGTACAAGTTTGGCTCGCGCGGCCGGCCGAGGCGGACGAGCTCGTCAAGCAGTTTGGCTACGTCCACAACCCATCCTACGGCGCCAACTGGAAGGGGAACAGAAAGTAACCACCATGCTCGCATTCACTTGGCGTCTTACCTATCCAGAGCTGACGCGCCGCGCGGCGGCCTCGAGGCGCGAGCGCTGCCGCAAGGCCGCCGGCCTGTCGCGCAGCTGGCGGTGTTGGCCTCTGCACCTGTCGCAACGGCCATCTGTCCCAAGTGGCATTTCACCGCGCGCCAGGCCACGGGTCGCGGAGGCGGGGCGGCCGAGCGCGCGAGCCCGCAAGGGGCCTGTGCATCATGGCACATCGCGTACACCCTAGCAGCGAGGCTGGGGCCCGCAAGGGCGGCGGGGACCTCGGCCTCGCGTACTCCATGGCGATTGTGATGAAGCTGCGCGACCCGCTTGCGGACAAGACGACCGTGGAGACCCAGGCGGGGGGCGGCGAGCACCCTGACACGCTTGCGTGGCACCGGAGGCTGGTGCGCGGCCTGCTAGCGGCGCACCTCAACGTCGGCATCCTTGCCGCGACGGAGAGACCCCGGACAAGATCGTGCTCGTGGTCGACGCGACCGGGGTGACGCTGCACGGGGAAACGCACCACGACGCAGAGGAGCTGATGCTGCGGCCCCCACCCCCCTACGCGTGCATAAGCGCTCGTTCAAGGGCACTCTCACATAGGAGCGGCATCGCGCGAGGGTCGACGCGATTATGCGGTGGCCTCTAGCGGGGTGACTCTGGACCCAGCGCAGGTGGAGCACCTGACGCCCGCGGAAGAGATCGTCCTCACAAACCGCATCATCCTCCGCGTGCTTAACCGCCTTAACGTGGACGATCGCGGCGTGTTGTGCGAGTTTGACATCCTCAACGGCGGGGCGCGGAGTACGCCGCTCGAGCGCATCATCGACAACGTCTTCCCGCTGCAGGACGAGGAGTGGAACAAGAGGTTTCTTGATTCGCTTCACCTCTTGGGGCGCGACGGCGGCCACAACGGCCTGACCAGCGCGGTGCGCCACTTTTGGCGCGCATGGGTCACCCAGACGCCCGAAGACATGCTCACCGAGGATCTGCGCGCCCGGTATGGGGACCGCGTGTCCACGTACATCAACTTTGCTGTATTATCGCTCGTGGCTCGGCGTCGTGACCATAATTGCCACGGTAAACTACGCAATCGTCCGCTTCTCTAGCTGGAGCGCATACCATCACGTCGAGCATGGTGGGCGTCTTCATCTGCACGGTTTGGGGCCCACGGTTTACGCACGGCTGGACGGTGCGATTCAAGGAGCTTTCTGTTCTATGGAATCGGCATCATGTGCTCCCGCCCGAGGCCCAAGTCCCAAACCCGCTCAACACGCGCAAGATGCTGGAGATGGCACCCGAGGACCGCGCGCGCCGTCGCACGCTCGTCAAAATTGCCACTATTATCGTCGTGATCATCAACCTGCTCGTGCTGTGCCCGGTCAGCTTGTTTTTCACCCAGTGGTACGTCTATGGCAAGATGAGCCCAACGTGCGAGTGCTGCCGCTTCCTGATGGACTCTGGCATAGGCAACGGCACGCGCGCCATGTGCAAGTGCTGGAGAGCCAGTGGCCGGAAGAGTGTTACGAAGAGTACATCGAGCAGGCCCGTGCGTTCCCGCTCGACTTGCGCAACCAGCCCGAGACATGCAGCCTTTGGGTGACCTGCTTTGCGCAGTCTGCCGCCACGGTGGGCACGGACCGATGGCTGTACATTCTTATTCAGGGCATTGCGATGGGTCTGATCCTCGACGTCGTTCAGACGGCCGTGTTTCGCGTTCTTACGCGCCGGCTCACCATCATGGAGAGCCACGAGTTTGGAGGACTTTACCAAGTTTCTCATCCGCAAGCAGTTCTTCTTCGTATGGGTCAACATGTTCTGCTGGTACCTCACCCTCACCTTCGTGTACGTGCCCTTTGGTGCCGAGGTGCAGGACTGGCTCTCGGGCACGAGCCTCAGCATCCTGGTGCCACCGTGGGGCTTTCGGCCAAACAAAATCCTCCTCGACGAGGCCTTCCTGGCCCCGATGGTGGCCACTGCCTTCATCAACCTCTTCATCGAGACCTTTGTGCCGTCGCTTGTGGCCAAGCTTGGGCTCAAAGCCAAGACCAATCGCCGCAAGGTGATCTCCAAGGCGTCCCTGTCGCGCGTCGCGCTGGCCATGTCTGCGGCCAAGAATGTCGCGAGTTTAGCTAACGCAGCGCATGCGGGAGGGACGCTTAACCCACTTTCTCCTCGGTCGTCGAGCCCCAGACGCAACGAGTCTCCGCCGCTGGATCCGGCGAGCGCGAACAAGGACAGGGGGCGGGGCACGGAGCTGCGCTCCTTCCCGCTGGTGGCGGCTAGCGTGAAGCAGGCTATTGGCAACGACTCGCCGCCAATGCAGCTCTTCACGATGATGGAGAACGCGGTGTGCATGTTGCCGGACGTGGCCGGCATGCTGCACTATTACAGCGTGACACCGGACGAGAACGAGTTTGACGCCAAGGAGGTCGTCGTGCAGTCGGTTCTGCCGGCATATGACGAGAACGACGACTACCTCAACCTCGTGCTGCAGATCGGGTACCTGTGCATGTTTACCAGTGCTTGGGGCCTCTTGCCGCTCGCGGCGTACCTGCGGACCATGTTCTCATACCGCGGCACTTGCTACCGGCTCTTGTTTGCCTGCAGGCGCGGGGTGCCCCTGGCAGCGCTAAAGCAGCCAAGCGAGTGGCACAGCACCGTCTTCCTCACCTTCCTGCTCGGCATCCCCGTCGTGTGCGCACAGATCACGCTCTCCACAGGAAGCTACGACACCTTTCTGCGCCTAGCGGGCTTTGATAGCGACTGCGGGCTGCACCGCGAGTATGACCCCAACCACGATTCGCACGACGCCGAGCCCGACGACCTCGACGATATTGTTGAGGCCATGATGCCCGACTTTTACGGCTGCGAGGGCGTCACGGTCGTTGTGCGCCTGATGGTCGCCTTCATACTCGAACACGCTTGCTTTGGCCTCTTCACAGCAGTGTACATGCACTCGGAGCAGCAGGCTGCCGTGCATCGCGGGCGCCCGGCCCTCTGCAGTGCCGTGCGCCGTCGCCGTCCCCGCCACAGAGTCCTTGAGCGGAAGGACTACGCCCCGCGGTCACTTGGGCAAGCGCGGCGCGGTGGTGGCGCCAGCAAGTGCGGACCGTAGCGACAAGCCGGGCAGCCACGAGCTGGACACTGAGTCGCTAAACGCCCTGTTCGACACCCTGGACACCGACAAGGATGGCAAGCTGTCCTTTGAGGAGGTGCGCGCGCTCATGCGCGAGCTAGTCGAGCACCCGCGCGGCGCCGAGGTCCCCGCAAGGCTCTTGGACGACATGATCTTCACCCTCGTCCGCCACACGCAGGACCAGGGGGCACCCCCACCTTCTCCTCCGAGACGCTGGTGAGCGCCTACGAGCGCTGCGTGGCCGACCCATTAATGCGGCCCTTCCTTGGCCGCTGCCTGGCCACGCGGGCCGGCCCTGCAAGCTGACCGGCGCGGCCACACCAACCCTTTGTCCCGAGTCGAACAAGGACCTTCATCCCTCACATGTCACATGTCAATCGACAGCTGTCTGTCCATCCGCCCCTCAACAAACTTGCAACGCTGTTCATCAGAGTGAAGGAAGTTGGTAAAAGCGTTCCGCGGGCCAGGGTTGTTCGCACTGGCCAGTAAAAGCGTTACGCAGGTTAGGCACGATCCTTGCTATTTTCGGGCACTGCAGGAGAAGGAGGAGGTGAGGACAAAGGGTCGGGCGCGAGCGTGGGGCGAGCTGCGCGCGGGGCAGGATGTCCAACCAGGGCAAGATCGATGGCGTGTTCGCCACGCGTATGTAGTTGGGAGCGGGCGGGCGGGCGAGCGGGCGGGCGGCGGGCGGGACGAGGCTGACGAAGGCGAATGCGCGCAGGAACCAGCAGACGTACAAGAACAAGAGCAAGGGCGCGAAGAAGGGGTACGAACTCCTGAAGAAAAAGTCGGACGCGCTCAAGACCCGGTTCCGCGCGCTGCTGGCCGAGATCAAGAGGAGCAAGGAGGAGGTGGCCTCGCTCATGCCCAAGTCCTACATCTCGCTCGCGTCGGCCTACTACACGGCCGGCGAGTTCCGCGAAGACGTGATCTGCGACGTCAAAGAGGCCAGCATCCGCGTGTTTGCCTCCGAGGACAACGTGGCGGGCATTAAGCTGCCGTGTTCAACGAGAACTTTATCGAGGACAACAACGGCGACACCATCGGGCTGACCAAGGGCGGCAAGTCGGTGGAGGAGGCGCGCAAGAACTTTCAGGGCCTCATCCTCAAGCTGGTTAAGCTTGCGTCGCTGCAGACCTCGTTCATCACCCTGGACGAGGCGCTCAAGGTGACCAACCGGCGCGTGAACGCGCTCGAGCACGTCGTCATCCCACGCATGGAGGCCACGGTGGCGTATATCGGCAAGGAGCTGGATGAGATGGAGCGCGAGGAATTCTTCCGGCTCAAGAAGGTCGTGGCCATGACGGACGACGCGCCGCCGCCGTCGGACGACGCGCCGCTGCCCAGCGACTCTGCCGATATGCTCGCGGGCTACAGCGACGCGCAGGACGGCGATGTGATTTTTTGATTCTCTCCACAAAAACACTGTCAACACGAGAGAGCGCGACAGATAGGCCTGCCTGCATGCCACTAGTTTCGCTTGCGCTTGTCCCCTCGCACGCGCGCGTTCTCGAACTCTTGCCGCCAAAAGTGGCCCAGGCGGTCAGCGCCTCGCTTCGCTTGCCCTTCTTCACGAGCGCGGCGCAGGGCCCGTACGCCGCAGCTCGTGCTCGAGCTGGCGCTCGGCAACGTCGAGCTTGTCGAGCAGCGCGGCGTCGGCCGGCACGCCCGGTGGCAGCGCCCAGGCCACCAGCTGCTCCTTGGTGACGCTGCCAGCGTCCCCGAGGCGACCGTGGGCCGCCGTCAGGCAGGCCAGGGCCAGTCGCGACGGGCTCTGCAGGAAGACCAGGTCGGTGGTGAGTAGCGCCTTGTCCAGCAGGGCGCCAGCTTTCTCGCGCAGAGCGCTCCACACGGCCCCGTGGTCCTTGCGCTCCGCCTCGAGCTTGTCCAGGAAGCCCGCGAGCGCGCGGGTCGGGTGGAAGCACACCATCTGAAGTCGATGCCGCCCAGGAAATTGATCTCATTATCCACGATGAGCGCAGGGTCCAGCTGCGCGCGCTCGGCCAGCTTGTTGACCTTGATGCCGCGCAAGCCGGCGGTGAGTGGGATCTCTTCTGCCTTGCCCGCCACGTAGATCGCCACGGTGGACATAAGGGCCGGGTTGTACTCCATGACCGAGTGCCGAAGGAAGAAGCGCTTGAAGAGCGTCGCCGCGGTCCAGAACAGCCGGTCCGAGTACTTGGCGTGGCTCAACAACGGGTTGAGCTCTTCGCGCTGGCAGAGCTTGCGGATGGTCCCCAGATACGCGCCGAGAAAGCCGCGCTCGGCATCCTCGCTCAGTGGCTCGAGCTTGCGCTTGGCCGCCGTCTCGCTCGCCTTGGCGCGGACCTCCGCGCGCAGCGTCGCTGCGCCGACTCGTCAGTCCTCGCTCCTCCTCTCCTCTCTCTCCTTTTCGTTTTCCGCGCTCGACGGCGCCGCCGCGCCTCGCGCGCAGACCTACCGAGGTCATCCAGGGACGCAAACGTCCAGCACCGCAGCTGCGTCGACTCCAGATAGTTGGCCATGCCGCGGGCGCCCGCCTCGATCGCGGCCTCGGCAAGCCCGACCCTGCTGGGCGAGATCTCGCGCGGCCGAGTCGCGACACAATGCGTTCGGAAGGTCGCGGTGGGTTAGGGTCGAGAGAAGCGTTCCGAGGGTCGGCGCAGGGTTAGGGCGGCCAACGGATAGCGGCCTTCGGGTGGCCGCACTACACGTTGGATCCTCCGTGCAGCGGCAAGTGCAGCACCGCGACTCACAGACGCGTCGGAGGAGGTCACAGCGCGTTGTCGGCCGGGGCGGGGGGGAAGGGGATGAAGCTGTCGGTGAAGCAGCTCGCGGTCCTGGTGGCGTGCTTGAGTGCGCTGCCTGGTGGCGCGAAAGGAAGCAACCAGAAGCCCAAGGCGCCGCACCTGGTGTACAGAGTCGGGGCCAGCGAGGAGGTCGAGCTAGATCTGCGCGGCTACGACAAGGACGGGGATAAGCTCGTCACGACCATCACCAAGCTGCCCGCGGCAGGCGAGCTATTTGACCTCTCGCAGGTCTACGCCACGCACGGGCGCCCGCCGAAGGCGGTTGCGTCGGGTAAAATCGCAGGCGGCAGCCACGTGATCCCGCAACGCTCCAAGGCGCGCGTGGTCTTCCGGGCGCCGGCGAACTTTCAGCTCGGCGCCTGGGGTACGCTCAAGTACGTGGTCTCGGACGGGCAGCAGACCTCCGCGGAAGGCGTCGTCACGCTCGTGTCCTCCGAGCTGCCCGATCACGTAGTGCAGGCCAGCGACTTTAGGGACGGTAGCGAAGGATGGCAAGTGGTGCAGAACGGGGCGACCGCGACTGCGCCCATCCACGAAGCGTCCTCGCACCAGGTGCTCAACCACTTTGTGTACGGCTCGGACAACCGCCTGGACATCGACCCGGCAGGGCACGACCGGAGCCTGTGGTACTTTTCCGCACCGGCAAAGTTTCTCGGCTTCCAAGCACCAGCGTACGGCGGCTCGCTCAAGTTCAGTCTTGGCGCGTTCTCAGGCGACTACGCGCCCGCGAAGCGCAACCCGAACCTCGACCTTGTCGTGCTCGAGTGCAGCGCGTGCGCCATGGGCAGGGGCATGCGCTTCGCCTACCGCTTTAGCCAGGTCACCTTTGACGGCGCACCCAAGGCGTTCTCGCTCTTGCTTTCCGAGCGCGGGGGTTGGCTCAAAGACCCAAAGAACACGCTCACAGACTGGGCGCCACCCACAGACTGCGAGTTCGTCGAGATGCTCGACAACCTCTCCGCCTTGCGAATCCTGGGGACCACACCAGCTGGTACGAGAGCGTTGGCTTGGACGACGTGCTGCTGACATCGGCAGTCCAGGGCAGCAAGCACTCTGTCCCCATCAAATGCCTGTGTGCCAACCCTGGCACGCAGTGCTCTGCGTAGTTTTAACAAGACACCAACACACCGTGTACCAGTACCCTTTCCCTGCATTACGACAACAAGTCGAACGGGTCGCCACCGCTCTCCGTAGGCGCTTGCACAGGCGTCTGCGCTCGTGTTGGTTGCAGGGGCTGCAGCTGGGGCTGTAGCGGTGCTGTGCTCATGGATAGCGACCCGAACGCGTCGAGGGAACCAAGCCCGTGCGCGAGGTCGCTGCCTGCTGCCAAGGTTTGGGCGCCTGCGAGAAGGGCGTCGTTGTCGTCGAAGAAGACGAAGAAGACGAAGAAGACGAAGAAGACGAAGCGCCGCCCCCAAGCGGCACAGAGGCGAAGGTGGCGGCCGCCGCCGACGACGATGGCACAGTTCCAATCTGCGTCACGTGCGGCAGCGCAACGTCGTCTACTACCGTGGCTCCGGGCCCCGAGCCCCCCTCGACGCGGTCGAACTCGGCCGTCCTGTACTTTACGACCATGGCCAGCATCTCGTGCATGCGCGCCACAAAGGTGTCAAACTGGGCGCGGTTGAGGCCCGACTCGCACCCGAGCGCGATGGTCATCGGCAGGATGGTCTTTCCCAGCTGGGCCGGCGATGCAATGTGCGCGCAAGCCTCTAGCACCCCAAGCATGCTCATCAGCGAGGCCGGCGTGGTGCTCACTTTGGCACACTCGCGGAGCGCCGGGAACACGGCCGTGTCGAGGACATCCTTGCTCACAAAGCCCGTCGACACAAGCTTGCTGGTCGCCACCAAGCAGTGCACGCGCGTCGACTCGTGCGGCGTCCCGATAAGCGCTTTGTGAAGCCGCGGCAGGAGCGACGAGCCCACGAAAGACGCGGCGCGCTGCGGGCCCAGGACGCGCTGCAGCTCCTTCGTTGCCGGCACCAGCTCCTTGAGCGCCGCGTTGCTGATCTGGGGCACTTGCGAGTCCATGCTCCGCGTCAGCATTGGAAGCACGTGGTTCTCCGCGAAGGCGCTGTCGCACACGCGCAAGAGCGCAGACGTGTGGCGCGCGAGCTGCAGGCTCAGTTGCTGCGTGGTTGCAGTCGGCGCCAAGATGCGGGCCAGGCCCGGCGCCAGTGCGGTGGAGAACTCGTCTTCGTTGAGCCTGCCGGCAATAGTGAGCAGTAGTGGCACGCAAAACGGCGCCAGCTTGGGCTGCTCGCTAGCTGCAGTACAGTGGGCAAGACCATGTCGCGCTGCACGCGCTTGGGCAGCGTCTCCACGCTCGCAGGCAGCTCGGTCAGCACCCGCGTTTGCTCCTTGGGGTCTGAAAGCTCGACCACGCCCTCGACACGTCGCAAGGTGCCCACGGGGCCATCGCCGTGGAAGAGCGGGCATTGCAAGAACTCGCGCACGGACGGGCGCATCTGCGCCTCAGGCTGCAGCAGACGAAGCAATAGCGGCCGCAGCTTGTCCGGCACCTTGTGCGCGGCGGTGTGCAGCGCGCCCTGGGCCCACCGCATCGAGCATGAGGTTGTGCCAGTCGGCGAGCGTGCGGCGCTCGCGCGCGCCCGAGCCCCCCGCCTGCAGCAAGGGGCTGTCCGCGTAAAGCTCGAAAATTAGCGCGGCAAGCGCCCACAGGTCGGCCTTGTCGTTGTAAACGTGGGGTTGGTGGGTCATCTCGGGCGCACAGTGATACAGCGAGGGCGCTGGCGGGTACACGGGGACGGGCTGCGAAGGCATGATCTCGTGCAGGGGCTCGCACGTGAACTGCGGGGCACTTCCCGGCGTGAGCTTTTGCAGCATGCTCAGGCCGCCGAGCTTCCAGGCGCCTGACGGAGTGATGAACACGGTTTGCGGGCAGACGTTGCCATGCACCATGCCGTTCGTGTGCAGGAAGGATAGCGCGCTCGCTATGTTGAGCGCGCCGTTGGCAATGTCGAACGGGGTCAGGGCAAAATTGCGCATCTCGGCGGTAATGTCCTCGTTGTCCAGCCCCACAAACTCCTTTTGCGCGTTGGCGAGGGACAAGAAGATGGGCTCGGCGATGAACTGCGCGCGCACAAGAATTAGCTGGGACTATGTTCCCCTCCCCACCCACCGTGGCCCACCCGCCAACCTCCGCAGCACACTTACCGCCAGCGCCGCGCGCGACTCTGGGATGAGCTCTTTGATGCGCAGCACGTTGGGGTGGCGAATGCCGGCAAGGCGCTTGAGCTCCTCGCGGAGGCTCTGCAGCGTTGCCTCGCGCGCGCTGGCAGGCACGCGCTTGGCCAGCGCAGCCTTGTCGCAGACCACAAGCGCGCATTTTGCCAGCTGCTTGTTCTCGGCCTGCGAGTCCTCAGCGCTGAAGACGCGCCACACAAACTCGGGCCCGCCGCTCGCGCACGGCCTCTGCTCCACGCGGTACCGCTTGGGCGCCACCGACCCCTTGAACAGCCACATCTCGCCCGCCCCCTGCAATCGCACTCTGCGCCCCAGTTGACCTAGCCAGGTCGCGCGATTCACCTCTGCGCGTCATCTGCCGGGTCACCCACTCACCTCGCCAGGTCATCACCAGGTCTGTGTCGATGACCTGCGACGTCGTTCGATTGGGATTTGCCAGGATGAGTTCGCGTTCAGGGTTTAGAATCGAACGGCTCCTTCCCCAGCGGTGGTGTGGGGCGGCGGCGGCGGTGGCCGAGCTCGCGGGAGAGCCATGGACGCGCTCGAGCTGCCCGAGACGGGGCCGCTTACCTATGGCCAGCACGCGCGTGGTCGCCCCGATCTGAGCCTGCAAGTGGTTGTTCGCTCCCGGAGGCGCTGGCCAGCGACGCGTCCACGGAAACCGAGCCAAGACCACCTCTCAAGGCGACTGGTGCAGCCCACGGGCATGACGCAGTGCGTTGTCATGCGGAGCCGCAACGTTGCGCAGCGGTTCCAGGGCAAGGACAGCTTTTTTATGTACGTCCAGTCCAACACGCGAGCATGCCGCCTCCTGCAGCGCGAAAGGCCAAAGCACGAGCTGGTGTTGGTCGCCAAGCGCGACCGCAAGAGCCGGGAGATTAGGATTTTGAGCCCGCGGCGACTGCGAAGCGAGCCATTCTCGCCGACGAGGCGCCCAAGGGCAAGGACGAGGGCTGCGGAGAGCACGTCGCGACGATCGAGGCCGCGGGTGGCGGGCGGTTCATGTTCTACCACGCAAGTGACGGCCTTGGGGTAGCGGCGTTCAACGTTCGCTCGCTCCTGCACCGCCTGGAAGGCCCGGCGCCGCGCTCAGTCACTGTTGGCGTGCGCGGGCCAGCTGTTGCCGCGCGACAGCCGCAAGACAATCAGAGCGAGAAGGGCGACAACGGGGACCTTGGCGGCCACCCGTATGGCCCGATGTCCGATTTGGCTGGGCGCGAAAACGCATTGGTACGGGCCAGTACGCCCTGCTGGCACAACGTCGCACAGCGAAGGCACTCCTTGGCCAGTTCAAGGCCCACATGCGGCGGATTCGCCGGGCGCAAGAGTTAGAAGCCAACGGCGTGAGGCTACTAGACCCAGGCACGTGCGCGATTGAGGGCGGCGGCATGCCTTGTTGTAGCACTCTGTTGACGAGCAAGCGCCCTGTATATGCAAACGGGAGCTATCGCCTGGACTTTCGCGGCCGCGTGCACATGGCCTCAGTCAAGAACTTTCAGCTCGTGGCCCATCCAGAGCCCTTCGCGCCCGCCGTCACGGCGGCGACTTCGGCAGCGATGGATACCGGCCGGCGAGGACAATTTCCAGAAAGCACGTCCCGCAGCGAGGGACAGGGCAGCCGGAAGCGGGCGTGGATGGCGTCGAGGAGAAGGACGAGGAGGAAGGAGAGGAGGAGGTACTGATCCAATTTGGCAAGGTCGGGCCCAACCGTTTCACGCTCGACTTTGCGCCCTCGTTCAGCGCCAGCCAAGCGTTGTGTATCGCCTTGACTCAGTTTCTTCTGTAGTACCGCACGTACCATGGCCAGGAGGTACACGTTCGGTGCCAGTATGGTACGGTACGTACGTACCTGCTACCATGCTGTCCCCGGTACCGCACTGACCGGTACGTACAGGTACGTAGGCAAGTCATAATAACCACAACTGCCACAACTGTCTTTGTCTATCATCCTTTGCGCCAGTCGTCCGGGAGGCCCTCAATCTGCGCAAGCGGGTAGCACCACGGGTCCTTGTCGGGCTTGCACCGATGATCGCGGGTCTTGCGCTGCAACTGGCGCACCAGCTTGCGGTCCTCAAACCCGTTGGGGCAGAACTTTGCCTTGTAGTCGTGGGCCACCTTGTTGAGGCGCGACATGATGTTGCACATGATCCAGGCGTTTTGCTTTGCCTCCTTCGTTGGGGTCTTTTCCCACAGGTCCTCGGCGGGACGATGAGCGCCGGAGACCAGCACTGCCGCCGCCGCTCGCTTCGTTAGCCAGCTTGCCCGTTGCCGCGGTCAAGCTGCTCGACTTACCTCCAAGATGTCGGGCGGCACGTGGCCCTTGTGGAACATCCAGGCCCCTTTTTGCGGTCCGGCGCCTTGAAGTTGGATGCCATATGGATGAACACAGGCACCTTTTGACCGGCAGGCACAGACATGTCCGAGCAAGAAAAGCTCGTCCAATTGTCGATCCAGGCTGCGGCCTCGCCGGTTCGGCTGTGCCGGGAAATCATGTAGTTGTCCAGAGTCGTGTGCTTGAGGCCGCTGGGTTGCAGGTCCTCGTCAGCGTCCCCAGCCTTCTTCCCTCCCTCCAGCTCCCCCGCGGCCCGGCCGCCCGGCTACCCCAACGGGAGAAACAAGAAACTTACAGGTGCGCGGACCCGATCGAGTAGGCCCACATGTCTGCAAGGATGTCGCGGTCGCGCTTCAGCACGCGCGGCATGTATTCTTGCCATAGTTCTGCGAGTTCGGTCAGGTCGTCAACGTGCAACATGAGTGGTGGGCCCACGGACGTGTGCCGGCGTGCCATTTCTGGCGTCCAATCCTTGGCCGGCGAATGCGGGTCGTTGGTTATCTCGGTCACGTCAAACCTATCGATCCAGCCGCTTTCGAGGCCGTAGCGCTGCGCGACGGGCCGGCCCTTCATGACGTGGTCGATCGGGTCGTTGATGCCCTCCATCTCTGCCTGGTGCCGGGTGGCGATGATCTCGGTAGGATCCGAGCCGCTCTGCGTGAGCGGCTTGAGGAAGACAAAGTCCGGGTCCAGAATGGCCACGACGGTCTCCCCGAGACGGTCCAGCTCGTCGCGCGCGTGCTTCATAAAGTAGTTGATCGAGTTGGGCTTGTTGATCCAGGAAAGTCGCGGGCCCCTCGAAGCTCGGGGTGATGAAGAGCCCAAAGTCGTCGTTGAGCGACTGGTTGAGCTTTGGCAGCGGGACAAGGATGTCACCAGGTCCCTTGGGAAAGGTCTGGTGCTTATGCTCGACCTGCTCGGCAGACCTGTCGTGGCAGCCCGACACGATTCGAGTGATGCGGCCGCGCTGGCCGACCCATTTGGCGGTGGCAAGGAGCTGCTCGCTCTGCCAATGCTGGAAGAAATTGCAGCCACTCGAGAAGATGATGTGCAGCTTGCCGTCGTCGCCATTGCGCGGGCCGTCCGGTATGCGCGGCACCCGCACAAAGCCAGACTCTGGGTACGGCACGTCGCGGCCGTCCATGAGGTTTTGCAGGTCGCCGAAGCGCCTAGAGCGCGCCAGCTCCGACTCACTGCCGTCTCTCTGCACTGGTGGCGCGGCGCCCTCGCCTTCATCCGACAACTGCGTCTGCGCCGCGGCTCCACGAGAATACTGCTCTTGCTGGCTCGTCAGCTCCGCCCGCTCCACCTGGACCGCGGCCACACGAGCACGGCGATGCCGGCCATAGCCGCAAGCGCCAATCGCAGGCGCCTGCCCTTGAGCCCGCTCTTGCTCGCGCCGCCGTCGCCGCCCCACCGACCCTCCATCGCCGCAGCGCTGCGGTGCTGCTCGTGGGAGCGTTGCCACGCCACCTCGACGGTTCCGCCACGGTGCCGCTCCGTTCCCTTTCGGTGCGCAGAACGGTCCGCATACCTCCAAGCACGATGAATCTTCAAGATTCGCCGCCACGGCACACAGAAACACAGATGCGTTCCGGAACCTAAGAGACCATAGAGTGTGCTAAAGCAAATGCGTTCGATAGACGGAGAAACCGCAGTCCAGCAATTCCGCCGTTGTGCCGCGGCGCTTCCGGCGCGATTCTTACGCTCAAGTCGACGGGCGGCGGACACACTGCAGATCACTCACTGGGAGAAGGTGAGTTGCACGTCTTTGTAATGACGTCGTTCTCATTCACATTTCACTTGCTGAAATCTCAAGTGTCTACTACAAATCCCTACCAGGAGGAGACACAACCGGCCGACGTCAACCTCGACGCCGGCACCAACCTCGACGCCGGCATCCACCCCTTCCCCTCCCTCCCCTTCTCCCTCCCCGCTGTGTGAGCGCCGAGCGGGCGGCACCGCGAGCGCACCTACCGAGGGACGCGAGACGGACAGGCGGCAAGCAGCTCGCCATGGGATGCGTCAACGCGAAGCAGGCTGTGCCCGAGAAGCAGCGGCCGGAGACGCTGCAGACGCAGCTCGTGCGCCATCAAGACACCGAGAGGTATGATTCGCTGTACAAGGAGGGCGAGCTGCTCGGCAAGGGCATCACTGGCACCGTGCACGTCGTCGAGCACGTCAAGACCGGAAAGAAGTACGCCATGAAGACCATCAACCTGGACCGCGTCGACAACGCGCAGCTGAAGGAGCTCCGCACGGAGATTGAGATTCTGCGGCAGCTTGACCACCCCAACGTGGTGCGTCTGCACGAGGTGTACGAGGACAAGGGCAAGAACACGATCAAGCTGGTGATGGAGCTCTTGGCGGTGGCGACCTGGCCCGCGCGCATGTCCGAAGGTCGGCTGAGCAAGGAGAGCGATGTGCGGCGCGATGTGCACCAGATCGTGAGCGCCTGCCGGTACTTTCATGGACGCGGCGTGGTTCACCGCGACCTAAAGCTGGAAAACGTCATGTTCTCCAACTCGAGCAACACATCGGACATCAAGGTGATCGACTTTGGGCTCGGGCGCAGTTCTTTAGCGAGGAAATGCTCGAGCAGACAGAGCGCATCCGTGACGGGCGGCTGCGCTCCAGGTCGGTGGACGACGCGTCTCTCGCAGGCGACGACGACGACGACGACGACGACAGAAAGTCACAGGCCTCGTCGCATGCCTCGTCGCAGCCCACGTCGCCGCGGCGCGTGCTAGGCCCATCTCGCTGGGCACGCCGCGCAAGCGGTCGAGCGGCTCTGATTCGGGGCGGCGGCGGCGCTCGCACGGCACCCGGGTCCGTCTCAGCAGCGGCGCCACCCCGAGCAAGAAGCAGGTGTTCAAGTCGCGGCTGTTTCAGACGACGTGCGGCACGGCGTACTACATGGCGCCCGAGATGATGAGCGACCGGCACAACGATGTCACGGAGCAAAAGAACGGCAAGGCGCGCGGGGCTACCTGGGCGACAAAGTGGACATCTGGGCCATTGGAGTGATCACTTTATCCTCATAGCGGGCCGCCCGCCCTACACGGGCAAGACGGACAAGGCCGTGTTCCAAAAGGTGCAGTCCTGTGTGCCCAACTACGACGGAGGCCTGGGAGAAGGTGAGCCCGCACTGCCTGCGCTTCGTGCAGGGCTGCCTCGTGCACAAGCCCTCCCTGCGGTTCTCGGCGGAGGCGGCCCTCAAATCAAAGTGGCTGTGTCCCTCGAGTGACCCCTCGCCGCGGCACGTGGGCTCCACGCTCGACTTTGAAAAGTCGGTGATCCAGGCGATGTGCCGGTTCGCGGACTACCCCATCCTCAAAAAGGCGGGGCTCATGGTCATCGCGCACAAGCACTCGGACTTTCAGAACCAGGGGTTCAACCACTGCTTCTCAAGATCGACCAACAACCAAGGGTTCATCACGCTCGAGGAGCTGCGCAGCTTTATGCGCGAGCGCGAGCCCGCTCTCACCAACGACGAAATTAAGCGGGTCTTCCTCGCCGTGGACCAGGACCGCACCGAGGTCATCCGGTACCTCGAGTTCCTGGCGGCCTCGCTCGAGCACAAACGGGCCGGTTTCGCGCAACCTCGCGCTCTCGGCCTTTGACCACCTCGACTACAACCGCGACGGCGTGCTGACGCGCAAGTCGATGCACAAAATCCTTGGCTGGGGCTACAGCCGCGACGAGGTCGTGCTCTCGGATGCCGAGGGCAGCATCGGGACAAGCAAAGCGTATCGCGCCGGGAGTTTCTGCGCATCATGACCGGCGAGAGCGACGACGACCTTGACGACCTTGACGACGCGGCGACCGTCAACTCGGATTGCACGATGCTCGAGGAGGAGGAGTTGGAGGACGGCGGCGGCGAGCTGAGCTCCCTTTTGCACCGGGTCCCCTCCACGGCCTCCGCCGGGTCTGTCAGCACCCTGAGCTCGCTTGGCTCATTCACCGGGTCGCGGTCCACTCTGTGGAGTCGCGCCAGTCCCTCGACACGGCACCCGTCCGGACAAACAAGCAGCCGGCGCTTTCGTTGGACATCGAGGCCCTGTCCGAGGCGCCAGCAGGGCCGCGCTCTGACGAGGTAAAGCCCACGCCCCTCGGAGCCTCGAGCCGGGACGAATCGCCAAGCCCAACAAGCCCATCGTCCCAAACTAGTTACTTTAGCGTCGGTGGCAGCGAGCCAGCACAGCACGGCCGCGGTGACAGCGGGGAGGGCAAAGCATCAGGGGACGACAACACGGCCGAGAGCCCGGAGGAGCCCCACGCTGCTGGCCTTGGCGCAGTCAAAGAGACACGCATCGTCGCAGAGGCAGCGGCGCCCGAGGTCACGTGGGCGCGGTCGCACCCCGCCGGGGCCTCCGCCTCACGCTCAAGCTGGTCAATGACGTCGAACAGGGACGTCTCAAAGGTGCTGTTCTCGAACATGTCCGGGTTGAGCACGCCGTCCGCGCCGCCGTCAAATATGTCAGAGTCCGGGTAATCGGCCGTCCACGCACTGAGGCTCGCTGCCCCGCCCACGGCGCGGCGCTCGGCCTGTTGGCGACGGTCGCCCTCGCGCGCTTGTAATTCATCATCATCATCATCGTCATCATCTTCTTCTTCAAGCTGCTGTCGCCGCTGCTGTCGTTGCTGCTGGTACTGTTGCTGGGTCGGCTGTTGGGTCGGTTGCTGCTGCTGCTGCTGCTGCTGCTGGCGCCTCTTTCGCTGGTCGAGGAGAAAGTCTTCCAGCACCGAGTCCTCCTCTGCGTTGCTGTTGTCGAGCTCGGCTCGAGGCCGCTGCTGCTCGCCAGTGCCGCCACTGTTACTGCCGTTCGCTGGCGGCCGGCGGGTGTCCTCCTTTGCCGCAGGACCGAGGAGGCGTGAGAGCTTGGACCTGGGCGTCATTTGCCGATTCGGCGACGGCGTTTCAGCCGCCTCGTCGCCATTCACGCTCTCCGCCCCCCGCGTCAGCGCCGCCTCGGCGCGCAAGAGTTCCTCGCGGAGCTGCGGGCGGGTGTTCTTGCCAAGGACAGCGTCTTCGAGCATAAAGTCGCTCGGCGGTCGGACCGCTTGCGGGGCGGTCGCGACGCGCTGCTCCACCAAGGTCCGAAGGCGCTCTACCTGCGCGTTTAGACGGCGGATCTCCTCGGCGGCCTCGTGCTCGTCCGCTTCCGCCCGCGCCTTGCTCTCGGTGGCAGAGGCGCTTAGTGCGCGCTGGGTTTCCGCGAGCTTGTCCTGGTATGTTGAGCATGACGAGGCTCTGGCCGTACTTGTTGCGCATGTCCTCGTACTTTGCTTTCCACGCCGCGCTCTCTTGTTGCCGCTCTTCGGCCGCCGCCTTGCGCGCTGCCTCGGCGGTGGCCGCCTCAGCGCGCAACTTTTCGTTCTCTTGGCCCATCCGCACGAGCTGCTGGATAAGCTTGGCAATCTTGGCCTTGTCCTTGTCACGCAAATCGACGATGCGCGCCTTGCTGCCATCCTCGTACCAGGGTGGCTGCTGCGGCAGATCCGCCGCCAGCGGCGGCAGCTGGGGCGGCGGCGGCGGCGGCGGCGGGCCCCCAGAATCGCCGAGCTGAGCGCTCTTGAGCCACTCAAGGGGCTCCTCGGGCAACTCGTGCCTCGTAGCGCTATCCCGCACGTCGCCATTGATCGAGTGCAGGTTAGAGTCGCTCTCGCGCAACAGCTTCTGCACCGACTCCTCCATCTCGCGCAGCGTCCGGCCGGATGGCCCTCGCCTCCGGGCCTGCTTGCCGCCCTTGCGGCCTGCGCCCGCCGCACCCTTGTCGTCCGCGCGCAGCTGCGCGGCCCAGCGGCCTCGCCGCAGTCTGGCGAGCTGCTGCTGCGCCTCCGGGTCGCCGTCGCTGCTGCCGCCATCGCGAGCGCAACTGTCATCAAAACATTATGGTGATGGGGCGACCTGATGCGGTCTCCTCCGCTTCGCGCGCCTCGAGCAGCGAGCAGAGGCCCGTGCCGCAGAACTCGCAGGCGGGCACGGCCTCGGCGTCCATTGCCGCCGCGACGACGCGCATCCCGCCGCAGCAGGCGGTACCCGCAAAGGCTGCACAGGCCGCACAGGACGGCACCGACACCAGCCCACGGCACGGCACGCGGCGCGACGAGGCTGCCGGTGGCGGCGGCCCTGCGTCGCCGTCTTGGTCCTGGTCTTCGCCTGCGTCCATGTCACCCGGCGGCACGGCCAGGTGCCAGATGTGCCCCGTCGCGCACGACTTTGGCCGCAGAGAGGCAGGCGCGTTCACGCAGCTCACAAGCACGCGCCCAGCGCGGGCGCCGTCTGGGAGGCATTCGTGGCATACGCGGCGCTCGCACACGATGCAGGCCGCTGCGCTGCTCAACTTGAGCCAGTCGCCGCCGCGCGAGGCACCAATGACGGTGCACGAGGTGCACTGCGACCAAGAGGTCACGCAGCTCACGCAGACCAGGCGCGCGCGTGCCTGCTCGCCAAAGCCGATCCGTTCCGTGCCAGTGTACTCGCGGCAGCCCACGCAGCAGCGTGCGCCGCAGTCCCAGCAGCGGCGCAGGGCGCGGGCGTCGGGAAACTCGGTGTGACACGCGCCGCACGCCTCGCGCTGTGCGTCGCGGCAGAAGCGGCACACGTACTCGTTGCGGCGCAGGTCATTCAGGTTGAAGGCCAGGCAGCCCGGCTCCCCGGGCTGCTGCGCTGGCTTGGTGCAAACGATGCGATTGCACCAGTCACAGGAGTGGCTCTCTGCGCGCGCGATCCGCTGGCCGCAGACTGAGCAGCCCAGGCACGGGCATTGCTCGCCCACAATCAGGGCCTTGCCGCAGTCACCGCAGGGCCGCTGGAAGAAGGCCAGAATAGTGTTTTGCGCCAGCGCATCCAGCTGCCTAATGCGCCAGGTCACCTCGTCCGGCTCGGGCCCGTTCGCGGAGGTTCGCGGCAGCCCGCACGGCGCCACGCGCAGGGTGGCGCAGAAGCCGTCCGGGGCCATGGCCGCGGCCGCGGCGCGCCGTCGCCACGCCGGGGCGAAGCGCGGCCGCTCGTTCATTGCCAAGCGTGTTCTTGGCACTTTTGCGGCCAACGCTTGCGGCGACAGCGACAGCGACGGCATTGCAAGCCGGCGGACGGCGCAGGGCCGAGCGCCAGGCCGCCCGCTCGCGTCGCCGCGCCGCACCGAAGCCGTCGCGGCGCGCGAGCGCCATGGCGGCCAACGGGGTGCACGTACCATACGTGCTTGGTCTCTGCCGTACTTTGTTCTTGCGAGCGTACGACGCGTCGCCTACTCTTCCCGGCCTTCCGTTTTGGGGGCGCGGCTTGCTGGGCTGGACTGCCGGCTCGAGTCCATTGGCATGGCCTGGGAACGGCCCGTCGTGCATGACCGCCGTGGGGCTTTGCGAGTTGTCCGGCTGCGTCTAAGATCGGTCGGTTCCCAGAGTGCCCGACTCGAACCATGGCCATCCACAGTGGCGGCCTACGGTATGGTACGTACCGGCAGCTTGCTGCGCGGTCGCCGCAGGGATCATCAGCGACCAAGCGTCGAATGCCGGCGGCAGACGCTTCCGCTCTTCGCTTCGTACCGCGGTACTGATCGTCGGTACCGGTACGGTACGTACAGTCGGCGTCGCTGACCCACGGCATTTTGGGGCCCTCCAGGTTAGGGTGAGCGTTCAAACGCGGCGCCCGAGTCAGCGTCCGGAGCGAACATGCCCCTCACTTTTTTTCGGTTTCGGCGGCGCCATTTTCAAATTGCCTCAATTCCGCTGGATCGGATCGCCGACAGAGCGGCAGACGAGAAGGCGCAGGCAGACGAGCGACGAGCAGGCAGAGATGGCGGAGGCAGCAGCTGACGGCGTGCGCGCCCTGCGCGTGGACGACGAGGCCAACCCGGCGGACGTCGCGGGCAGCCCCGTGCCGAACGAGCCGAGCGAGTTTAAGCTCATGGAGCTGCGCGGCGAGCTCAAGGAGGAGCCCTTGCTCAAGGAGAACGCCAACCGTTTCGTGCTGTTCCCGATCAAGCACCACGAGTGTGGAAGATGTACAAGAAGGCCGAGTCGTGCTTCTGGACGGCCGAGGAGCTCGACCTCGCCGCCGACCTCAAGGACTGGGAGAACCTGACGGACAACGACAGGCACTTTATCAAGCACGTGCTGGCCTTCTTCGCCGCGAGCGACGGCATCGTGAACGAGAACCTGGCCATGAACTTTGCCAACGAGGTGCAGATCTCGGAGGCGCGCTGCTTTTACGGCTTCCAGATCGCCATCGAGAACATCCACTCGGAGGTTTACTCGCTGCTCATCGATACTTACATCAAGGACCGCGAGGAGAAGGACCAGCTGTTCCGCGCGCTGGAGACCATCCCGTGCGTGCAGCGCAAGGCCAGCTGGGCGTTCAAATACACCGACCCGGCCGTCTCGACCTTTGCCGAGCGCGTGGTGGCCTTTGCGGCCGTGGAGGGCATCTTCTTCTCGGGATCCTTTTGCGCGATCTTTTGGCTCAAGAAGCGCGGGCTCATGCCCGGGCTGACGTTCTCGAACGAGCTCATCTCGCGCGACGAGGGCCTGCACTGCGACTTTGCCTGCCTGCTGTACAAGAAGCTGGTCAACCAGCTGCCCGAATCGCGCGTGCACCAAATCGGGGAGGCGGTGACCATCGAGAGCGAGTTCGTCAGCGAGGCGCTGCCCGTGGAGCTGATTGGCATGAACTCGGGCATGATGATTGAGTACATCAAGTTTTGCGCCGACCGCCTCGTCAAGGCGCTTGGCTGCCAGCCCATCTACGGGGCCAAGAACCCCTTTGACTGGATGGTCATGATCTCGCTGCAGGGCAAGGCCAACTTTTTCGAAGCGCGTGGGCGAGTACTCCAAGGCCGGCGTGGGCAACTCGAGCACCGAGCAAAAGTTCTCCCTCGACGAGGAGTTCTAATGCGGCTGGCCGCTGGCGCGTCCGTGGCGCGCCGCAAGGGTGCAGCGACAGAATAGAAAATAAGAAAAACCTTTTAAAATCGTGACCGATTGCTCGCGGCGTGTCGGCTGCTCGTTGCGGCTCGTTGTGCGTCGGCCTCACAGCGCTGCCTTGCGCGTGGCGCCGCTCTTCGGGAAAGCGCACACGAAGCGCAGCTCGATGCTCTTGCGCGGCGGTACGTTCTGTGGCGCCGTGGTGTCGAAGAAGGACGTGTGGTAGCAGCGCGTGGCAAAGTTGTCCCGCGGGTCCAGCTGCGTGAAGAGCAGCGCCTCGGTGGGCTTCATGCGCGGAAAGTAAAACCAGCGATGCTCCTCCGCGTGCTCGGCGGACAGCAGCGTGACCTCGGGCTTCTCAAAGTCGCCCGACGGTGCTCTTGGTGACGTGGTACCCGAGCGGCGTGTTGATCACATCCTCCGGGTCGTGCGCGGCAAGGGTCTGCCAGTCCAGCAGCGCGAGTGGGTTTTGCTGCACGACGTTCTCAACGGGCTGCCAGACGTTGTAAAAGGCGATGTCGTGCGATTCAACCTCGTCGAGGCCAAAACCACGCTTGCTCAACAGCTTGAGCTTCTTGTCCAGGAATCGCTCCGAGTAGTCGCAGTGCGCAAGGTGGCGTACGAGGTCAGGTACCGGTTGCCCTCAAGCGTGTCGGGCTGGCCGTACCGCGTCGCGTAGGACAGGCAGAAGCAGTGCTCGGCGCCAGTCATCTCGCGCCCATCTCGGTCACCTCGGCAAAGTACACGCCGCGAATGCGCTTGGACTCCTCCGACTCTTGACCGGCTTGCGGGTCGGGCGAGTAATTGCTCATGTTGTCGATCTTGAGCAGCTGGTCCGCCACGCTCGACTTGAGGTTGGTCAGGCAGAACGCGCGCTTCTTCAGCGACTCGCGCGGGCTCTCGCCCGACTCGAGGACCTCGGCGCGCCCGTCCTGGGGCTCGAACACCTTGCGAATGAACAGGTCCTTGCGCGTGTCCTTGTGGAACTCGAGCTGCCGCGCGGCGGCATCGCCGCGTGGTACCGGATGTACGGCTCGTCGGGCCGCGCCACGCCCTCCTCCACGATCCCGCTGGTCGCCATCGCCTCGTTCTCGAGCGTTGGAGCTTTGCACTGCTCACAAGTGGTCCCAGAAGAGCTGGTCCGCTTCATTCCGCCCTTTCCCGCATGCAGCGCCAAAGCGCCAAGAGATCCATCCTGTTGGGCCAAGAGATCTGGCTCGCCAAGAGATCCTGGCTCGCCAAGAGATCCTGGGCGATCGCTTGCTCTGGAGCGGGCAGCGCTCGGTCCTGCATGGCCCGCGTGGGACGCGCGACGCCAGAACGGGGGCCCGGGGCGCCGCGAGGATGGTCGGGACACGGCAAGCGGGCAAAGGCAAGTTGGCGCGAGCCGTGGCGCTGCTGCTGCTGCTGCTGCTTGTTTGCGAACGATTCGGTACGGTACCGGTGGTGGCTTGATGATTGATTGCCTGGCCCAGGGCTTGTTTCTTCCGTGCTGGCCCACAACGCCGTGGTCTGCCAAAGGACTTTCCTCTCGCTTGTTGGCCGACAAGGCCACACGGCGCGACGATGATCGGAAGGGGGAGACTCCGTCGTCGTCGCTCGGCGTCGTCGCCGTTGCTCGTTGCTCGTCGTTGTCGTCACTCTTCGTCAGCGAACAGTCGGGATCATGTTCGCGGCGAGTTACTGGCGAAAGTGCGAGCGCTTGCCGATCTGCAAGTGGTCGGCCTCCGCCAGCGCGAGGCACTGCTCCTTGGACTGCACGTCGTTGACCTCGACCACGCTCTGGTTGTGCTTCGACTCGGGAATGGCGCGATCGCATCCAGCGCGCGCAGCGCGCTGCGGATCACATCGTCCGCGGTGTTGACCGACTGCTTGGCCTGGCTGGCCTGGTTGCGGTTGATCGTCACCGTGATGGGGTCCAGCACGGAGCGGATGTCGCTGAGCAGCACGTGCGGCGACCAGGCCGCGATCTGCGCGACGATCTGATGGCCCAGCATGGCAATGTCGTCGACATCCTTGAGGCCCTTGTTGAGGTGCGGGAGGAGGTCAATGATGGGCATGACGTCCGGCATGGTCTCGAGCATGGTGAGGATGCAAGAAAACGAGGCCTTGCGCAGCGGGCAAGCCGTCATCCACGGTGTGCTTGAACGGCCCGAGGTTGACGGTCCGCTTGAGGGCGTCGTTGACCGCGGTCTCCTTGAAGAGCGTCGGGACGATCTCCTCGCGCGCGCGAGCGAATGATGCTGGGCCGGTGGTGCGCGATCGAGTTGAAGGCGATGATGGCCGCGCGGCGCACTGCGAGATCGTCGTCCCCGAGCAGGGCGATAAAGGGCTCGATGTTGCTGACAAGCGCCTCGGCGCGCGGCTCGCGCTGGCGTACTTTAGGCTGGTGACGAGCGTCCAGCGCACGAGGGGCAAGTCGCTCGTGGAGGCGATCTTGGCAATGTAGGGCACGATCTTGGCCGGCTCGATGACGGCGAGCTTCCCGAGGCACTCGGCCACCATGTTGCGCACGCCCTCCTCTTCGCTCTTGCAGTGCCGGTCCAGCACGGGAAGGATGCTGTCCGTCTGCAGCTCGCCCCTCTTGACCGCGCTGTGCTGCACGATGACCTCGCGGAGCGAGCTGAGAAGCAGGTACTGCTGCGCCTGCTCGGTGCGCTCCTCCAGCGTGCGCATGAGGTCGGGCAGATAGCCTGCCATGTTGCCAACGGTGATGTTCCCCAGGGTGCAAGCCGCGGCAGACTTGATGTCCTCGCTCAACTCCTTGCTGTCCAGGCAGGCCAGCACGACGCGGTGCGCCTCGGGCACGACCGTGGAGAGGTCGATCGTGCGGCCACTTCGCCCACGCAGAGCACCGCCAGCTGCACGGGCAACGGGTCGCTCTGGCCGCTCAAGCCGTTCTGCACGTCGGTGAGCAGCTTCTTGAGAGTGGCATCGCGTTTGGCCGGGTCCGGACAGGCCACGACTGCCGCCGCGACGCACTTGGACGTGGCCTCCACGGCGGCCTTGGAAAGCTTGGCCCCCGGCGCCTGGATCGGCTGCGCGAGCAGCGCGAGAACCTGGTCAAAGTCGAGCGGCGGCGCGTTAAGGCACACGAGCGCGCGGAAGAGGCGCGCAGCGCCACGAGCGCGCTACCCTCGTTGAGCGACGACGTAATGAGCTTCATCACACGCGGCACAACCGTCTCCTGGATCGCGCTCACGGCCTGGCCGCCCGAGGCCTCGAGCACCGACACGCTGAGGTCCACCGACATGCGGCTCAGGTACAGGTCGCTGCCGTCGATGAGCTTGGCCGAGCTGTCCACGATGCTGGCAAAGAGCTCGGCGTCCATGGCCGAGCCGCCCGACTTTACAAGCTCGTCCAAGGTGACCAGCGTGTGCTGTTTGAGCGTGCGGCTTGCTGGCGCAGGAACTGCACCAGGTCGCGCACGACGCGCACCACGACGCGCGTCGATCTTGAGCGGGGAGCCCGCGATCTGCTCAATGCATTTGAGCGCCGAGAGGCGGGTGATCTCGTTGCCGAGGCGCTCCTGCAGCAGCTCGAGCACCTGGTCGAGCTCGTTAGTGAGGTGGTCGCCCAGCACGGCCAGGATGGCACCCATGGCGTCAATCGCGCTTTCCTTGATCTCCATGTCGATGTCGTGCGTCTGGAGGCGCGGCAGCACGGCCTGAAAGCAGGGCTGAACAAAGGGCGCAAAGTCAAAGTCGCCAGTCGGCATCAACCATGTCGACGTCGCGCCGGCGGTGCCTGCGGCCGTGGCAGGCCGCAGCACGGTCACGATGACGGTGACGACGCGGAGCGCCTCTGCCACGATCTTGTACCAGTCCGCGCTGACGCAGACCAGCACGGCGGGGGAGAGCTGGGGCACGTGCGCCTGGCCTTGCGCGGCCGGGTGCCGCGTGAGCATGGTGCGGATGAAGCGCAGCGCCTCGAGTACGAGGGACGAATCCCGGTCCAGCTTGCACGCGTCGAGCACAAAGGGCGTCAGGGCGTCCAGGTGCTCGCCCAGTCCCCCGTCCAGCACGCGCATGACCTCCTGCAAGAGCTTGAACACGCCCGTCTTGGGCTTGACGGCCTTTTTGTCGCGCAGAATGCGGCACGAGACGCGCACGATCGTGGGCACATCCGACTTGAGCTGCTCGAGCGCGGCGGCGGCCGACTCGGAGCCGGCGAGCGCGGAGCCGAGCTTGTTGTCGCCGGCGCCACGCGCCGCGTCCTGCGCGGCGCTGGCTCCACCGCCGATGCACCGCACGAGCTCCGAATAGCAGTCGATATGTCCAACTTTACGTTGTCGTCGCGCTCCTTGAAGCGGTCGAGCAGCGAGGCGCAGCTCTTGTACATCTCGCCCAGCATCTCGGGGCGCGACACGATAGTGGCGCGGAGCACTTGATGGAGGCGCGGCGCACCTTCCAGCTGGTGTCGTCCTCGTCAGAGTACTCGCCGTCCTCAAAGTCGTCAAAGTCCTCGTCCTCCTCGTCCTCCTCCATGTCGTCCCCGTCGCAGTAGTTGTAGTTGGGGTCGAATTGCAGAAAGGCCAGCATCGCGGTCGTGATGGCCTCGACGTGCGCCGTGGCCTCGTGCGGACAGCGCATCACGAACGACTCGAGCGCGTGCAGGATGTTCTCGCGCAGCTCGTCCGCGCCCTCGTTGTGCATGGCGTCGTCCTCGGGCTTGCCCAGCGAGGTCAAAAAGAGCGGGATGATCCGGCCCAGGTGCGAGCCGAGCCGAAAGCCAACCATGCGGCTGATCGACCCGATCGTCTGGATCACCGTGCGTTTGTCCGTGCCCTCCCACGGCTTTTCGATCTGCTCCAGCAGCGTCTTCACGATGCGGTCCAGCAGCTCGTCCGACACCACTGTGGCCAGCCGCCCGAGGCAGGCCGTCGCGCGCTTGCGGATCACTGGCTTGGGGTACGAGAGCTGCTGCAGCGCCGTGGGTCGAGATGTTGCCGTGCTCCACGCTCATCGACTGCCCGTAAAACTTGATCAAGTCGGTCAGGATGTCCAGCGTCTCCAGTTTGATGTTCTCGTCGCCGTCCGCCTTGATGCCGCCGAGCAGCCGCGGGGTCAGCTGCGTCGCGATGGCCGGGCCCATCTTCTCGGGAAGGTCCTCCAGAGCCGTCTTGAGCCCGATCGAGTAGATGTCGCGCAGCTCCGTCTTGCCCGTCAGGATCAGGTTGCACAGCTTTGAGCAGATGTCGCTCACCTGGGCTTCCTCCACCTTCTTGCCAGGATGGACAGGCACTTGACGGCCACGGCCTGGACGTCGTTCGACGTGTCGTCCAGCTGCTTGAGCACCGCCGTGCAGATGCGCCGCTCGAGGTTGGTGTCCATCTTGACGTCGTTCTGCAGCGCCGTGCACAGGTCGCTCGTGGCCATGTACCGTTCGTCCTTGTCATAGTTGCTCGTCTACGCGCGGTCAGTGCCACTCCGGCCACAGTCCCGCCACCGAGCTGGCCGCCCTCGCCCTCCGCAGCCTACCTTCTCCAGCAGCACCTGGATCTGCTTGGAGCTCGACATCGTGCCGTCGTTCTCCTGCTCCTCCGCCTGTTCCGAAGATCTTTTGGAGTTTGCGGCCGGATCTGGCGGCACGACAGAGCGACTAGAGGCTGGAAGGCAGGCTGTGCTCGCTTGCCCTGGCAGAAGCAAGTTTGGAGCGATCGACAGCAGCTTCAAGACTGACAGGAGCATGAGCAAACAAAGTATAAGATGCGTTGGGTGGATTATCATGGCCATGGATGGTTTTCTGCTGCGAGAGGTTGTTAGCGTTGCGATCACCACCAGACACGCCTCCCTCCTCCCTCTCCCTCCCTCCCGGTCGTTGGCTGGCTGGCTGGCGCGCGAAGCATGTGTCAGGGCTTTAGAGGTTATTAGGTGTCTCGACACGTGTTGTTCAGGGGATTGACAGATATATACTTCTTCATCATCCACAGCCGCGGCGCGCCAGCCCTCCCACCTCCCCGCCTCCCGTCCGGCATGAATATGCCGGCGATGTTAGCGACGCGTCGAGCGCTCGTCGACCCCTGCGCGTCGGGCCATCGCCGCCCTTGGTCTCTCCCAGCATTTCTTGAGCATCCACTCTCCTAGGCCGAAGCCATCAAGCGCTCAATGGGTGATGCTGGTGCCTCCCGCCCGCGCCTCCCTCCGCCGCGGCCATCTTACCAGCTCGTCGCCGTGGGTCGTCGTCCGCCGTCGAGTTTGCGCGTCTGCTAGACCAAGATCGATCGTCCTCGTGGGCACCACAATTTCCTCACGCCGCAGGGTTTTCCGGGGAGCATCACCCTAGACTCTGCCGCTGACACAGCAAACCGGACCTGGCCGCGAATTCGGAAAGCGCGAACCTGAACGCAGACTGCCGAGCCGTTTTGGTTTGGCTTTCCACCGGACGCTGGCGCAGGGTGCGGCGACGACGTCGACGTGGGTCGCGCGAGGCGCGGCATGGAGGAGCTGCTGCTGTGCCTCGAGGCGGCGGGCGCTGTGCTGGGGGGCAAGGGCGTGCTGCATGCCAGGACCCTGCAGGAGCTGCGTGTCGGGGACGAGCTGCGGCGTCATGCGGGCACAAAGCGGCGGTTGGAGGCGGCCGCTGTGCCGCACGTGCTGGAGCGCGAGCCGCGACTGGGACAGGTTATGCGCCTGGTCAAGACACGGGCGGTGCGCGGCGAGGATGCAGCGCTTGAGACACTGTACAAGTTTACGGGCACTCGCTACGAGAAGCTCTTGCCCGTCACCGTCGTCTTCGCCACGGGGGACCGCGCGCTGGCAGTGTACCTGCCGTCAGAGCACCCCAAGACCCGGAAGGCCATCTTGGTCGAGCCGCGGGAGGGCCCGGGGGGTAAGAACGTGGTGACCCGCTTTGCGAGTGTGCGCGCCCTGAGCGCGCAGATCGCCGACTGCCTTGCGCTCGAGGGAGACTCCGAGGGGCTTGCGTTCATCCTGAAGAAAAGAAGCTCAGAGGCTAGGAAAAAGATGCGCGAGCGCGGGGGTGTAGGTCTCAAGCCGGAGGTGCCAGGGTCGAAGACCACGCCTTGCTCGTGCTCGACGAGCGCGAGCGGCTTCGGGCGACGCAGGCCGCGCCGTATGCTGCCAGCGCTCGCAGCGCTGTGCCAGTGTCAGCTGCACCAGTGCCGGATAAACTGGCTCCGCATGCGCCTCGCGGGGGCGAGGAAGGCAAGGAGAATGTGGGCAACGCCAGCCCAAGCAGCGCGAGCGAAGAGGACGGCAAGCGCGGCGATCAAGAGTCCAGGCCATTTTCGGCTCGGCGTGAAGCGCTCATGGCCGCCGAAAGGCACGACGAGGATTGCCAAGATGTCGAAGACCCGGACAACGACGCTATCTTCGAAGACCAGAAACACGAATTGCCAACGGCGACGCCCAACGAGCCGAGCCCGGTCGCGCGACGGCGGTCACCGGAGCCGAGCCCGGTCGCGCGACGGCGGTCACCTGAGCCGAGCCCGGTCGCGCGACGGCGGTCACCTGAGCCGAGCGCCTCCTCTTCGCTGAGGCCTAGGTCGCCATCGCCACGCGAAACAAAGCTGAAAGAGGAGAATGAGGCAGCGTTCAGAGCCCCGCTGTCTCCCGCGTCGCCGATGGCTGTGCAGCGCGAGGACACGCCTTCACTTTCGCTCTCCGGGATTGCGCAGCTGTTTTGGCAGCCGCGCAAAAGGAGAAGTGGGGGATCGGCCTCCCACGGCCTCGACTCGGCGCACCTTAATGGCCTGGGCGAGATGTTCCACTCGCCCTCCCGCCCGTCGGGTTGGCGGCACCGACCTACCTCGGCACGCCAAGGCAGCAAGCCGCGGAAGGAATCTGAAGTGGGCTTGGACTCAGCGCACTTTGCTGGCGTGGGAGAGATGTTTCGCTCGCCGGTTCAGCAAGAAAGGGCTGCTCAGACCGCGCTGCGCCGCGCAAATCCGCTGCCACAGGGGTTGGACTCGGCTCGTCAAGTAAGCTCGGACGCAACGGCGGGTCGCTCGCCGCCGCGTCAAGGCCTTGACTCGGCGCACTTGGACGGCATGGTCGAGATGTTTCGCTCCTCGACACCCGCGGCGTCCCCGCCTGCTCCATCGCCTCGGGCCACCCTCGAGCGGCAGTGGCCTGAGAGGGAGCAGACCCGGTCCCCTATGGCATCCGGCCCGGCCCGGCCTGCATCTCGCGGGAGGCCAAGCGAAGCCAAAGTGGACCCCGGCGCTGACCAAGGGGAGCACAAATCGGGTGAGGCTGGGCTGGAGGAGCATAAATCGGGCGACCTCAGTCCGCTCGCCAATCTGGGGCCGCGCAAGCGGCCACCTGCGAGGCGGTACGAGTCTCCGGTTATTGCACCGCGACCCGGAAAGGGTGCTGCTGTGCCGCCGAGCCCGGTTCTGAACCCAAGCCCGCCAGCCGCGAGCCCGCAAGATGCAACTAGTCCGCCAACGGGTTCGCCGGTCGGTCTGCCTGTGGGCGAGGCCGAGGCAGTCCTCGCTCGCCTGCGCGAGAAGCGGAAGGCTGTGCTGGAACAGCGCAGGTGCCGCGAGCAGGAGGTGCTTGAGCGGCGGCGAGCGGTGGCGCGCTCAGTCCTCCGAGATATTCGCGACGAGAGGAGGAGTAGCGCTGCCGACAGCCCCGCCGCAGCGCCAGTACCCTCGGCCGACTCTGGGAACGAGTCGTTCGAGGCGCTGGAGGCGCGCCTTGTTGCCGAGCAAGTCGCAAGCGAGGCGGAAGCGGAAGACGCGGCCGAGGCCGAGGGCAAAGAGGAAGGCGGCGCCGCGGCCGCGCTCGCCGACGCCGCGCTCTATGAGGATGACCAGGAGCCGTCCCCCTCGCCAGTGTCGCAGATGGGCACGCACGACGCAGAGCGGCTCAGCTTGTCCGACTTGGACAACCGGTCGCACTTTGTCAGCGATGAAAAACTCGCCTCACCCGAGGAGCACCGCCAAGACGCGGGCCATGTCCCAGAAGCCATGCCGCAAGAGCCGCCTGCGCAGCCGTCAAACACGCGCAAGCCTGTGAGCATCACCATCTCCGTAGAAGACGACGCCGAGGCGCTCGCGCGGCGGCACAGAAAGCTGGAGAAACTGCGTGCCAAGAAGCTGTCGGAGGCGGTGCGGCGGCGCGAGCGCCTCTCGGCGGAGGCCGAGAGGGGCTCGCCGGCCCTCGCGAGCGCCACGGAGAATCGCCCGTCGGACATGGCGCCGCTGCTCCCGTCGAACGGTCCACGCAGCGCCAAAACAGCCGGCAGAAAGGCACCGCCGCTCCAGTGGCCGCGTGCGGGCTCCGAAAACCAGCTGCCTGGGCCCTGTTCGGCCCGCGGCGCGCGGCGCGACGAGCAACAGCAGGCGTCCTCGCGACGGCTGTCGCAAGGGGGGCGGGGAGAAGGCAAGACGGCTGTGGAGATGACGCCGCCCGAGATCGAGCCCACGATCCAGATCACGACCAAGAGCAACCTCAAGGTGGTGGTGAACGCCATTACGCACGTGTGCCTTGCGGGCGCGCACCACCTCCAGCGGCGCGAGGGCGTGTTGCACGGCTTGCAGGAGCGCGCCGCCAGCGGGCAGGCCGAGTTCCAGTTCGGGCAGTATGTAATCCTCTTCCGCAACGAGGTCGCGCTAAAGTTTCGGGGCGTGTACCTGGTCGTGCCAGGCACTGGCCAGCTGCGTCGCCTGCAAGGGAGCAAGCAGCTTCCCGCGGTTGTGGACGCGTCCATGGTGGACCAGTTCTTCAAGTACAACACAGGGCAGAAGCGCTTCCAGCTTCTGAGCACCAAGAGCCTAACCAAGACGACGGACGCGGTGGCGCTCAACCCGCGGTTCTTCCAGCAGCAGCAGCAGCAGCAGCAGCAGCAGCAGCAGCAGCACTAAAGGTTATGGTTTCACTCACTCTTTGTTGGGCGCGGGCGCCAGGTTGCCCTTGTACTCCTCGTCCGAGAATTCCACCGGGTCGAACGAGGACACGTACGCGCCGTAGGCCAGCGCCGCGATCGTGGCGGACTGCGCCACGATGCGAGCCCGCATCATCTTTTGGGACAGCTTGGGCTTGCCGGCCTTGAAGCTGGCGATGCCGCCGGCTAGCACGACAGCGGTTGCCACGCACCCGATGGGCACCAGCGGCTCCGCCGACACCTTGCGTTTCAGCTTGTCCATGGCCGACTCCATCGCGCCTGTGCGAAGCTCTGCCTCCACTCGAGCCTTCTTCTTCTGCCTCCGGACAAGTCTGGTTTTTTTTCTGCGTTCTGCAGTCTGCGTTCGGTTCGAACTGCGGCTGGAGTACGGTACCGGTACCGTGGTACGTACCGTACCATACCTGGTACCGGTACCGGTACCTGGTAAGTAAGTCAGGGTACGTCCAGACCCAGCAGCTCAGGTTTTTTCCCAGTGCAGCACTTTTTCGGCTTGTCGTTGACGGTACCGTACGGTATTCGAGACGCGTCATTGCTTGTGCTTGTCTGCCTTGCTTGTTCCACCCAGATCGGCGTTGCAACTGCGTTGCAGTGCCATCATCAAGGGCGCTGAAGGCAGAGGCTGCACTGCATTGGTCTTTTGTGGTGACGACCGGTCCAACTGCGCGGATCCGGTCCAGAAGTCTCGGAGATCCAATGTCCTTCGCCCCAGTTCAAAGCTCAGCTTGAAGAGGAGGCAGTCTGGTCAAGTCCTGGACTCGCCGCCCTCAATTTCCGCCCTCCATCGCGACTGCCTCGTCGGAGCATTGGGCGTCCTTTCTTCTGACGAAAACCCACTCACGTATTTTGTCACCCCTTTTTCAAATGGGGGTAGAGGGGGGGTCTGCGCGAGTCAGAAGGGGAAAATCTCCATGGGCACGGCCTCTGGAGTGGCTAGAGCACAAGGAGGCGCGGGCGCGTCGCGGCCTGCCTGTGAGACCTGGACGGCGAACTGGACCGGAGGGAAGGCGCGCGAGTGCCCCCAGGATGGCGCAGCGACGGAAGAAGGAGCGCTACTGCGCGTGCAAGCTCAAATGGTGCAAGGATGCGGCCGAGCGCGACGATACCCTTGGCATGCGGTACCTGCTCGTCGGCACCGTGAGTGCCAGCAAGCTCGCGACGAGGAGAAGTGGCAGCGCGTTCGCAGGGAGGTCGTGCACAAGCTGCGGGCAGAGGAGCACAAGGTCGTAGGTGAGCTTCAGGGGCCGAAAACAGCATGGCCCCCAGTACACGTTGTTGTGCGGCACGAGGTTGTGCAAGACAGGCTCCTCCGTCTTGCACGAGCCGCACTGGCTGCGGTTACAGCGCAGACCGACTGCGAGCTCGAAGGCCTCGCGCGCGCTCCAGGCTGCGGTGCCCACGACGCTGTCGTCGCCGTCACGTCCGTCGAGGCTGAGCACAACCCGTTCGGTCGGCTCGCGGGCCAGCCAGTACACGCGGCCGCGGGAGAAGCCCGTGTTACAGGACTCAAAGTGCGAGAGCAAGGCCGCCTTGTCCTTCAGGTGCTCCTTGAGCTTGTCCGCATGTAGGCCCTTGAGCTTGTCCGCATGTAGGTCTAGCGCGGCGATCTCTCGCATTGCGGCAACCAGGCGCTTCGGGTCCGTCACCTTCCATGGGTCCTCGCTCGGCTCGAGCGAGGTGAGGAGTTTGGTGATCACATTTAACGCCGTCTTCGGGCCAATGCCGACCAGCTTGCCGTAGTCGTTGCCGACCAGGAGGGCGAAGGCGCGGCACACGGCGGCACCAACCTCCGCGTTCGAGCTGTTGCTCAGCAAGGCCTGCGCGTGGCGCACGATCTTGCCGAGCTCACCAAGCTCGCAGGTAGCCTCACCAGTGTCGGCTGGCACCTTGTCCATGTCAAAGAGCCTGACGTGGCCCTTGTCGAAGCCCGTTCCGGCGCGCAGCACGAGCAGACGCACGCCTGCGTGGCACAGAAAGTCAGAGTCGACGGAGAGCACAAAGTCGATGATGCTGCGCTGCGACATGTGCACGAGCTGGTGGTCAGCCTCGTAGGGCGCAACGAGGTAGGCCATGCCCTGAGACCGGAGCGCGTTGATGACAGCGTCCACGAGGGCTGGGGTGATCTGCACGGGCGGGAGGTCCTTCGGGGTCTGCTTCACCTCCCTCAGCACCTTCTCCTGGTCCACCTCATCTGCCTCCTGCGCGGCCACGAGCTGCCGCAAGGCCGTCTCCTGTGACTCGTAGGCTGACTGGTGGGTCCGCCTGCGCAGGCGCGCCTCGGCGGTGCGAGCCTTGCACGGCGGACTGCCGCCGTCAAAGACGGGGAACACGGTCAGCCCACGGCCGACCATGACCTCAATGCGCCGGACAAAAGCCTGGACGACTTCGCCGAAGTCGCCCTTCGCAACCTGCTCCCGGTGCGTCGCCGCCAAAACATGCAGCCAGACCATGCCATCCACGCCCACGGTCCTGCCCGCCAGGTGCGCGAGCCAGTCGTCCAGCCGCGTCCCCCATCCATCGCCGAGTTCCCTGAGCAAGCCTGGCACCCCCATCGCCGCCGCGCGCTGCCCGTGACCGCCGCGACCGCCGTGTTCAAAAGCGATCCTTGCTGCACGTTCCCATGAAGAAAAAAACTCGACCCAGCGGTAGGGGAAAACACGACAGAAACGCGGACTTCCTGTTAGGACTCATCTACCGGAAACCCCTAGTAATTCGCCCTCGCACCACTTCTACCCCCCCCGCAGCCCTGTTGAGAAAGCAGTTCGGGACCTACCTTTCGTCAGGGTACGTCCAGACCCAGCAGCTCAGGTTTTTTCCCAGTGCAGCACTTTTTCGGCTTGTCGTTGACAGTACGGTACCGGTACGGTATTCGAGACGCGTCATTGCTTGTGCTTGTCTGCCTTGCTTGTTCCACCCAGATCGGTCGTTGCAACTGCATTGCAGTGCCATCATCAAGGGCGCTGAAGGCAGAGGCTGCACTGCATTGGCCTTTTGTGGTGACGACCGGTCCAACTGCGCGGATCCGGTCCAGAAGTCTCGGAGATCCAATGTCCTTCGCCCCAGTTCAAAGCTCGCATATACGAGGAGGCGTGTCTTTTATTATGCCGCACTGCAGCTCAGGTTTTTTCCCAGTGCAGCACTTTTTCGGCTTGTCGTTGACGGTACGGTACCGTACCGGTACGGTATTCGAGACGCGTCATTGCTTGTGCTTGTCTGCCTTGCTTGTTCCACCCAGATCGGTCGTTGCAACTGCATTGCAGTGCCATCATCAAGGGCGCTGAAGGCAGAGGCTGCACTGCATTGGCCTTTTGTGGTGACGACCGGTCCAACTGCGCGGATCCGGTCCAGAAGTCTCGGAGATCCAATGTCCTTCGCCCCAGTTCAAAGCTCAGCTTGAAGAGGAGGCAGTCTGGTCAAGTCCTGGAATCGGTCACGGTCGGGCAGAACCGAAACAGAAACAGGCAAGGCAAAACCGAAACCCGGATCGGAAGAAATGGGGAAGTTTATTTTGCTGGTGGCGACCGTGGTGGTTTATTTCGCCAAAGTCACAGGACAATCCGTTTGCGGGACCAACACGTGCGATGTCGGGCAAGTATGCTGTGGGAGCCCAAGCTTTGCATGTGTCACCTTTGCCAGTACCTGTCCGCAACCAGAGGAACAACCGAACTGTGGGACCAACACGTGCGATCGCGGGCAAGTATGCTGTGGGAGCCCAAGCTTTGCATGTGTCAACTTTGCCAGTGACTGTCCGGAACCAGAGGAACAACCGAACTGTGGGACCAACACGTGCGATCTCGGGCGACAATGCTGTGGGAGCCCAAGCTTTGCATGTGTCAGATTTGCCAGTGACTGTCCGCAACCAGAGGAACAGCCGAACTGTGGGACCAACACGTGCGATTTCGGGCAACAATGCTGTGGGAGCCCAAGCTTTGCATGTGTCAGATTTGCCAGTGACTGTCCGGACCTAGGGTCTGATATGTCATTGGGTCCCATCTCACTTGAAGGGTGGATTGGGATTGTTCTAGGCATCCTCGGCCTCTGTTGTGGATCTGCCTGTTGCCGTCGTTACTACTTTGTAAACGAAGAAGATGACAAGGTGTATCAAATAAATCCAGCCTATTAGTTTTGAAGCAAAGCAACTTCGGTGCCACCCAGGTGTCAGTCAGATCCCTCTCGATTGGGCTGTCGGTGTCTCGTTCGGCCGTCTCGGCTCGAGCGGATTCGGAATCCGGATAAATTAGGGCGACTCCGAGGTACAGTTCGGTACCGGTACCGATACCAGTACCGTAGTTTTAGTCAAGTGCTGGTGGTTGTCGCGCCCACCCACGAGAGCATCAAGCTCTTGATTGAGCTTGGGCCGGAGGCTGCTACGTGTCTTCGTCGACGACGCCGCATGCCGAGATCACGACTTTGGCCGTCGGTCGGCCGCTGGGAGTGCCGCAGGCCTCGATCTTGCGCAGCACTTCCATGCCTTCTGCCACGAAGCCGAAGGCGACGTGCTGTTGTGGCGGTTAGAGCCAGGCCGTCAGCCAGCACGCGGGGCGATCACCTACAGAACCGTCTAGCGAGGGCATTTTCGAGAACGTGATGAAGAACTGCGAGCGGTTTGTGTCCGGCCCGGCGTTGACCATGGACAGAACACCGGGGCCAACGTGCTGCGCGGCGGTTAGCACCATGAGCAACGCTTGCATGACGCACCCGCGCATCTCACCTTGAGCGCGAACGACTCGTCCTCAAAGCCGGCCGGCCCGGCAGCGCTCTCGCCGCCGGTCCCATCGCCCTTGGTGATGTCGCCGCCTTGGCACAGCTGGTTGGGCAGAATGCGATGGATCTCGCTATCGCCCACTCGCACGCCGTTAGCACCCGCCCTGTAGCTGCCCCGCCCCTACCCAGCCCCTCACCTTTCGCGATAGCACAGCTCGAACCCGGACGCGCTGAGGCCGGCCTCGCCCGAGCAGAGCTTGAGAAAGTTCTCGCAGGTCTTGGCCGCCATGTCGCGGCGCAGCTCGAACGTGATCTGCCCCGCGGGCTTGTCATCGATGCGCACCTCAAAGTACGCGCGCGGGTTGCCGTCCATCGCGCCGCGCTCCCGCGCGCTCGATCGCTCAGGAAATGACCGTTGCGGGGTTCGCGCCCAGGTCGCTTTTTCATCACCGAAAACAAATCTTTTTCGCGACGGTAGGACTTGCGGCATTCCGGTATTATTGTCTTCCAGTAATTACAAAGTGTAGTTGAAAGCAGACACCGTTGTGTCGTGCGTTGCCAGGATCACTCTCCTTGTCCGCGAGAGAACAGGGCGCACGGGCCTCTGACGTCATTGCGTAGATAATGATGAAGCATGGAGCGAATCCACGATGACGCCATCTGGATCCGACGTTACGCGGAAAGCAGTCCCAAGAGGACGCGGGAAAGGGAATCCCGAGGGAAGAGCAGCAGATCCTGAACGAGCAGCAGCACAGAGCAGCAGCAGGAGCAGAGCAAAAGCAGCAGCATGAAGGGAGCCATCATCGTGGCGCTCACCGGCGCCGTCGCGGTCCAGGCCGCGCCCGCGCACCGCATCGCGCTGTCGCAGATGCCGCGCAAGTGGGCCCATCAGCAGGAGGAAGGCGAGCGCGAGGCGTTCTACGGCAGCCTGGTGCGCAAGTTTGGCGACAAGAAGGAGGGCGACATCGTGATCAACGACTACATGAACGCTCAGTACACTGGCTTCATCGAGGCGGGCTCGCCTGGCCAGAAGATCAGCGTCGTGTTCGACACGGGCTCGAGCAACTTGTGGGTGCCCACCAAGAACCGCTTCCTGCAGCACCACAACCTGTACAAGAAGGAGCGCTCTTCCACCTACAAGCCGAACGGCACGCACTTTGAGATCCAGTACGGCAGCGGGTCGGTCGTGGGCGAGTTCGTGAACGACAAGTTTACCATGGGTCCGTTCGAGATCGACGGGTACAACTTTGCCGCCGTCGGCGACACCTCCGGCATGGGCATCGCGTACTGGCTGGCCAAGTTTGACGGCATCCTCGGCATGGGCTTTGACGCTCTGGTGCAGGGTGGCGGCCCTGCCCCGTTCACGGCGCTCGTCAACTCTGGCCAGCTGGAGGAGCCCGTGTTCGCGTTCTACCTGACCGGCAAGCAGGGCTCGCCCGGCGAGCTGGTGCTCGGCGGCGTGGACAAGGACCACTACGAGGGCGACTTCCACACGGTGCCGCTGAGCGCCCAGACGTACTGGGAGGTCGCTCTGGACGCGGTGCACATCGGCGGCAACAAGATGACCGGCACCAAGAAGGCCATTATCGACTCGGGCACCTCGCTGCTGGCGGGCCCCTCGAACGAGGTCAAGCGCATCGCCGAGTTTGTCGGCGCCAAGCCGCTCCTCGCCGGCGAGTACTCGATCGACTGCAACGCGCAGAACGCGCCGGACGTCGAGTTTGAGCTCAACGGCAAGAAGTTTACCCTCACCTTTGACGACTATGTCATCAAGGAGCAGGGCACCTGCCTGTTCGGCATGATGGGCATCGACATCCCGGCGCCCAACGGCCCGCTCTGGATCCTCGGCGACGTCTTCATGCGCAAGTACTACGTCAAGTTCGACTACGGCAACAAGAACGTGGGCATCGCGGTCGCCAAGCAGGGCGGCAACAAGGCCGCTCCTTGCGATGAGGACCTCGCTGCCGTCCAGAAGCTCGCCGAGCGCCCGCCGCACCACCCGCACGGCCACCACCGCCACCACCACCACCACACCATGTGCGCGGCCGCCGCCGGCGCCCTGCTCGGCTTCGTGGCGCACGCCGTGGTCAAGCGCGTGCTGGCCTACCGCACCGCCTCCTCCAAGGTGGATGCGCCCAGCGCGGTCCTGGACGGCGACTACAAGGGCGTGCCCCTGGTCGGCCAGGAGCTCTAAGCCCTCCGCGCGTACCCTATACAAGATCCAGCAATGATTAAGGCGCAAGCGCAGCGCGACAGATGAAAGCATTTTCTTTTCCTCTCTATCTCTCGCTCAGTTCTCTCAGCCCTCGCGAGCTCGTGCCGGCGCATGTGCTCTCTCGCTCGTCACCGCCGGGCGCGCCCAGCGCCGGCGGGCGCCACCTCGCAGCGGCGGGCGCGGCAGGAGCTGCTTACACCGCGAACTTGTCGCCGAACTGGTAGATGCACGCGCTGGCGCCCAGAAAGGAGGACACGTTCATGGCCAGCTTGATGTTGGTCGCGCGCTCCTTGTCGCTGGTGCCAAGGTACTTGGCCTTGAGGCGCTCCACGTTGTACGCCACCAGCTCGAGGAGCGGCGCGTCCGGCGCCGGGGGCTGCGGCCCCTTGTTCGTCTGGCCCTCGCCCTGCAGAATGAACATGGCTCCTGCTCCTCCCGCGTCTCGCTCTGCGCCACTCGCTCTCGATCGATCTTGACAAAAAGAACGACCTGAACGACAACTCCCTCTGAGCGGTCAGGGCGGACAGAGCGACAGACTCGCGGAAAATGACGATTGACGTCGCAACTTGAGTTGAGCAGTCCGGGCCTGGGCCTGCTCGCTCGTCGCGATCGATCGGGACTCACGCTGACGATCGCGAGGTCGCGTCGGCCGAGCTGCCGGAGGCTTGCGCCGCTGGGAGGACGCTGCGCACCGCGTCGCGGACGTCGATGCCCGAGCGCCACGCGCGCACCTCGGCGCGCAGCGGGTGCTCCTCGCGAAACTTGGCGATGCGCTTGACGAGGCCGCGAGCGCGCGGGTAGGCCTCGTCGTCGCGCACGAGCAGTAGGTCGTGCGCGCGGAGGCGGGTCGCGGCGCAAAAGTCTCCCGAGCCGTCGCCCACGTACACCACGCGCGTGGAATCGTTCAGCAGGGCCATGTCCTCGGCGAGCGCTTTGCCCTTGCAGAGGTTGGGCGGGCACAGCGCGCAGCGATGCGGCTCACCGAGGTGGTATGGTCGCAACCGCAGGTGGCCGGCTTCGCTCGTGTAGTTGCCGTTCGTGCGCACCGAGGCCACGAGCGGCGTCAGGCCGTGGTGCGCCAGGAAGGCGCCGATGAACTCCTCGCTCGCGTCTGAGAGCAGGTGCACCTCGGCGCCGGCAGCATGCGCTTCTTTCACGGCGTCGAGCATACCGTCCAAAACGGGCATTGCCGCGAGGGCCTCGCGAATGCGTTCCAGGCCGACCCCGTGCTCATGCTGCAGCTTGAACAGCGCCTCGTCGATGATCTTGTTCCACTCACCGCGGCGCTGGCCAGCTTGCTCGTGGATAAAGTCCAGCACGGGAGGCGCCAGCTGCTGGAAGAGCATCTCGTCGCTATTCGCGTTAATGAGCGACCAGTCGTAGTCGAACACGAGGACCACGCGGCGCGGCGGGGCCGCCACCGTCGCCTCGGCGTCCGCCTCGCCGATCGTCGCGGCGGTGGCTTCCGCCTCCGCCGCCATCGCCGCCTCAGCCGCCATCGTCGTCGCCCCTGCCGTCGTCGAGGGTGCACAAGGCGTTGGAGGAGGTGGAGGAGGGCGAGCGAGAGGGCGGCGCGACGACAGGCGCCGCCTCGGCAGCGGCGGCGGCGGCGACGGCGGCGGCGGCGGCGGCAAGAGGGACGCGCGCAATGGAGGGCGGCACGAGGGTGTACTGCATGAAGGTGGCCGTGCTTGGCGATCAGGCGGTTGGTAAGTGGGATGGGCTTGGGTCATCTGGGTGAAGGGTTGGCGGGCGACGGACACGGGCGAGGCGGCTGACACGGCGCGGCGCAGGCAAGACGGCGGCCGTGCGCGCCTTCAGCGGGCTCACCTTTGAGCAAGAGTATGCGGAGAGCCGCGAGACCAAGATCTGGGACTGCCTGCTGCCAACCGCCGGCGGGGCGGACGCGGCGGGCGAGGCCAAGATCCGCGCCCAGTTTTGGGACTGTGGCACGCGCGCGCTGGACGACACCCGGCTGCGGCGCATGCTGGACGGCGCGCTGTGCTGCATGGTCATGTACGACGTGACGGACTTGCAGAGCTTTCGTGACGCGACGGACAAGTGGTTCAAGTGCGCGCGGAGCCTCGCGCCGGACTCGTTTGTCGTCCTCGTTGGTTGCAAGGTGGACCAGATCAAGTGTCGTGCTATAAGCGTGCAAGACGTGGAGGCCTTTGCGAGCGAGAACGGTGTGTTTTTCATGGAGATGTCGGCGCGCGCGGGCACCAATGTCCTGCTGACGCTGTCCATTCTGCGCATCCGCGCCAAGCATACGATGAACGCCCGGGTCGCGGCGCGATTCTTTGACGAGGACGGGGACGACCAGAGTGACGACTATGGGGTGGGTGACACCCAAGTGTTCTCGCTGCGCGACTATAGCCGCAAGGAGCAGGAGGCGCTCGCCGCGAACAGTTACGGCCACGGCAGTGAGCTCATCAGTACTTCTCATGAGACGGTGCCGCCACGGCCCATCCCTATCGCGTCCATCTCGCTCAACGAGTTCCTGGAGGAGGGCGAGGGCGCCACGGCCACGGGCGGCTCCACCACCAGGCGGAGCCACGGCGGCGGCGGCGGCGGCGCAAGGGCACAGCGACCGGCGCCCGTCTCGGTCCCCACGGCGCGTGCCCGTGCAAGTAGCAGTCCGGCCAGCTACGCAGCCCCGACGCGCTCGTGGCGCCAACGGGCCCGCCGCGACCGCGCGCACAGCAGCGCCAGCCAGATGCCGCGGCGGGGCCCGCACACACCAAAGGGCTCCCTCGCCGGCAGGCGTTCGGCCTCGCCGGTACGGCGGCCCGCCTCGAGCGGAGTGACCATTAGCACCATCCTCGGCCGGCCCAACCGGCCCAAGCAGGTTTCTGCATTCGGAGACGAGTCGACGGAGCGGCGCCAGCAGTCCCCAACAAGCGGACGCGGGCCCATCCCGGTGACCATCCCGCCCGAGCAACTGGCGGACGTGCGCTCGCTCAATGTGAACGCTGACTTGGGGCCTTCGGGGCTCGCTTCCGAGCCCGGCTCGGCCACTTCGGCCGCGTCTGCGGACTGGCGCATGGCGTGGCGCGAACAGGCCTCAGAGGGCAGCGCAAGTGTGTCGGGGCCTCGCCTGGCGGCCCGCGGGGGCCCTGGCCCGGCTGCCGCGAGTGTGCACAGCGCAAAGACCGCCCCGGCACCGCTTGCGGGGGGCGAGCGGTCCAGCGCTAGCGTGCGCAGCGCCCCTATTGGTGCCCTCGGGGGAGAGGGGGGTGGTAGCGGCCGGGACCACGTGACCGAGTCCTCAAATGGCTACAGGAAAACGCAAGCACAAGCTCCGGCACCAGCCCCGGCACCGGCACCGGCAGACACGCCGCGCCGCGCTGCCTCGCAAAAGGAGTACGAACATCTGACGCGCATCATTCGCGATGCGCTGGAAGAGCCTGGGGCCAAGTCCAGCCCGCCGAGGCGCGAGGCGGTCCGTCCTGGATCCGAGGACGAAGATGCGGCGGGCGAGCTGTTTGGCAGCGCGGGAGGCGGTCCGGCCGCCTCACACCTGAACGGCGGGGCGACCAGCGCGATTGTGCACCAGGAACCTCCTGATGCGTATGCTCGCGAGCTGGCCGCGGCCGATGCGCGCTTGGGGGCGATGCAGAACGGTCGCGGGCATTCACGGGCAGGGCGGGAAATCCGAGTGCCGCGCGAAAACGGCGTGACGCAACTCCGCGTGCACCGCTCCGGGAGCGTGACGGTTTACACTGGTGCGCCGGGCGGCGGCGGCGGCAGCGGCGGCGGCAGTAGCGCGGCGGTTCCAGGCGACGGCGGCGAGGCGAGCGCGACATCGTCGCTTCGCAGCGAGTCGCTGGACCTGACGTGGCGTGGGCAGAAGGGCGATGGACAAGACTCACTTGGAAGCCAGGAAGCCTCGTCAGCTGGAGGCAGCCAATCGCGCAAGCTGCGGCCGCACGAGATGACGCTGCACAACCGGCCAACGCGGTCGTTTGCTCGCAAGGTCGAGGAAGATCGGCTCCGAGCGGCGCAAGGCGGCGGCGGCGGCGGCGGCAAGGGGCCGACCCGCGCAGACGATTTCTCGAGTAGCCAAGGCGCGGGCGGGCGCGGCCGGACGCGCAGCAGCGCGACGGCGCCCGACCTGTTCGTGGACATCAACCTCGAAGGCCGCCAGATCGGCACAGTCGCCGTGCGCGACGGGGACAACCCGGCGCACCTCGCAAGCGAATTTGTCCGCAAGCACCACCTGCCGGCCTCCACAACCGAGCGCCTCACGCGCCTGCTCACGGCCAAGGTGGCGAGCTTTCATCAGGAGGAGAAGGACCGCAAGCGCGCGGAGAGCCGCAGCGAGCAGCGGAGCCGGGCGAACCGAGCCTCGTTGACGGGCAAGGAGCCGGACTTTCGGACGGCCGCGCGTTCGCGTCGCCCGACGTCGTCGGCCGCTCTGGCCGAGCGGCCGCTTGTGGGTACGCTTCACGTCAAGGTCGGCAAGGGCCGGATCGGGAAGCTCGTGGTTCGAGAGGGCGACGAACCACGCGAGCTCGTCTCGAGCTTTGCGCGCACCTATGGACTCAAGAAAGCCCAGGCGGCGCAGATCGAGCAGCGCGTGCGCACGCAGCTCCAGCTGGAGCAGCAGCGTCGCCTTGAGCGGCTGGACGAGCAGCGCGAGCGCTCAGACCTTGACGCGGGGGCGCGTGGCGGTGCGACAGAACGCCGGCCCGCGCTGGCCCCCGTAGACACGAGCCCGCCAGCTTGGCTGGGCGCAAGGCCGCCAACCACCACGGTGGACGGCAGCGAGCAGTTACCATCCCCGGTCCGCTATCCGAGCGTCTTGACACAGACCCAGCGCGAGCTGCTGCACGCCACGCTGGGGTGGTCCCAGGAGGCGGGCTCTTCGGGCGCGTCGCGAGGGCCAGACTCTCTCGTGAGCAAAGAGGTGCTGGAGCCCGTTTTCGGCGGCCTAATGGCCGCGGCCGCGGCGGGACACGAAGCGGCCGCCGGGCACGGGGGTTTCCCGTCGCACTCGCATCCGGGTGCGCCGCCGCCGCCGCCGCCGCCGCCGCTTCCAACGGCGGGGGACGCCGTCCCGGCGAACGCGCTGCCGCTCCAGAGCAGCGGCGGCATGGTGCCAACCAGCACATCAAGCATGAGGAGGAGGCGGCGGAGGCGGGGAAGAGCGGGACGAGGACGTCCACCTGTTTAACTTGGACGTCAACCTGGGGGGGGGCGGTGCGAGCGCATTGCGGTGCGGCTGAACGACGACTTGGCCGAGCTAGCCCAAGACTTCTGCGCCAAGCACCGGCTGCCAGCCGCCAAGGTGTCGCGCGTGCAGTTTCTACTGGAGGAGAAGCTCATGGTGCACGCCCGCGCACAAGAAAGCTAGCAACGCTAGCTAGGTAGAGAGAATCGAACAAAAGATGGTAACAGCTCACGGTTCGTACGTGAGGTTGTTGCTGAGAAAGTGCAACGCCCAGATCCAAGGCGCGTTGATTGCCAGGGCCGTGAGCAGAATCAAGTAGCCCCAGCGCTCCCATCGCTTGAGGCGCAGCTTGACGGCCTCGCGAATGGCCACCTGCATGGAATCGCCCTTCTCGACGACCCGCTCCGGGTAAACAATCTTGCCCGTGTCCGTGCAGCTGCCCAGAAAGCTAAAGGGGCCTGACACGAGGTGGCGCCAGCCGAGGCGCACGACGGCGCGCATGAAGAAGAGGCGCGAGATGTTCATGAGAATAAAGGTGGCCGTCACCAGGAAGCTGCCAAAGACGTTGGCGTGGAACCAGTTCTCCGTGGTGCAGGCGGCGACGTGGGCGTCGTTGCGGAGCACGACGCGCTTGGGGCCCGTGCACGTCTTGCCGTCCGAGGTCTCATTGTTGGTGCGGATGGCCGGGCAGGCCGTGACGGCGTTGCAGTCGTAGACGGCCTCGACATCGGGCTCTTCGTGCTTGTTGCTAAAGACGTCGTCAGTGGCCCAGGTGTGGACCGGGCTGGACGGGTACTGCTCCTCGACGCGTGGCAGGTTGAGGCATTCACTGAGCGCTGCGTTTTGCGCAATGGCGCTAAAGAGGCGCTCCATGTTGGCATTGTAGACGTCGATCTGGTCGTTGAAGATCACGGTGTCGGCGAAGGCGTTCTGGTTGCAGGTGACATCGCGACCCACGTTGAGCTCGTCGACCTTTTCGAGCGCGAGCTTGTCGCCCTCGGAGGCAGAGTACTGGTAAAGCACCGAGTAGCCATTGCGGTACAGCATGGTGCCGTTGGCCTTGCCGTCCACGATGTCATTCTCGTTGTTCAGGACGCAGCTGTTCATGTACTCGTAGTAGAGCGGGCTGTACATGTACCAGATGATGTAGAGCAGGACGACCACGGTGGCCGTGAGCACGAGCGCGATGACTAGCGGGTTGGTGATGATGTCGGCGATTCTCTGCAGCGGCGTGCGCTTGGGGCCCCAGCCGTTGCCCGCGGAGGCTTTGACGCGCGCGTCGCCCGGTGGGGTCGAGAGCGAGGACATGATCCAGTACTTGCGGATGATGTAGAGCGTGTGCAGCGCCCGAAACACAAAGTCAAAAGTGATCAGCAGGCTGGTGATGTCCGAGAACCCGACCTGGACTTGCTTGAGGATGGACTCGTCGTAGGCGTAAAAGTCCCAGACGCTGTGGTCAGTGACGTTGTTGAAGATGTCCTGGGCGTTGCCCTCGAGCCGCGCCGTGGTGTTGCCGACCGAGTCAATCGGGATCGGGTCCTCCGCGGAGGCCACCTGCACGCTTTGGAGCCGCGTGTTGAGCCCGGGCATGAGGGCGGCGGACTGCTCCCAGTACGCATCGCGCGTCCTGTTGGTCTGCTCGTCAAAGACCGGGGGCGGGTCGTAGTCGCTATCCCAGCCGACGTGGTAGTCGTCCGTGGCCTGGCGGATGTCCTCGACCTTGACTTCCTGCGCGGTCTTGCTGATCCCGAGCTTGTCGTCCACCCGGCCGACGAGCGGGGCGGCGGCTTCGAAGATGGCCCCCGCGGCTTTCTCGGCCTGCGCAGCGGTGCCCATCGAGTAGCTTTCGATTTCGTCGAGGTAGCGCGGCTCACCCGTCTCATCGTCGCGCGGGATCCTTAGGTTCGCGATCTTGCCGAGAAAGTAGGAGCCCACCGAGCCGCCCTCACGCAGCTCGTCGCAGAGATCGCTGTACTTTTGCAGCTCCCCCTGTGCGCCCTCCTTGAATTTGATGGCCTCCTGCTTCATCGAGTCGAAGGTGGCGATGATCTCGCCGAGCGCGTCGGCCAGGGTCTGCACAGCGGGCGGGCCGCTGCAGGCAGAGGTGCCGTCCATGCAGCCCTTGATGCCTGCCAGGGAGAGTCCGAGCTTGTCGAAGGCCGCGTCGGGGTCCTGGACGAACTCCTTGAGGTCCTGGCCGCGCGCCTTGAGCAGCTCAGTCTGCGCCTCGATGTACCACCGGTCGTATTCGCGCCGCGCCGCGAGCTGCTCCTCCAGGGTGCGCACGCGCTTGTCGGCCTGGTCCTTGAACTCGTTGGCCGCGTTGAGCGCGTTGATGGCGGCGTCCTCGCCCTTGACTAGGCCCTCCACATAGCCGCACTTGTCGTTGTTGGGCGGGTTGAGCGCGATGTCGCCGATATTGGTGGGGTACCGCAGGTTGATCTGCTCGATCGTGCGGTTTACCAGCTGCTCGGCCAGCGTGCGGTTGGCCACGAGCCAGCGGATGCGGTTGTCGTTGAGGTCCTTGAGCCGTTTCACGCGGCCCAGCTCCACTTTCAGTTCGCGGTCGTACCGCTCCTGGCACTCGCCCACCACCTCGTTGATGCAAAAATGTAGTCGGACGACTCGGCGAGGGCCGAGTCGTAGGCGCGCTGATTGACGTTCCGCACCTCGTCCCACTCGGGCACGTCGATGAAGCTATTCACCAGAGCGCGCGACAGCGCGTAGCTCGTCACCCACAGGATCGATACGGCCAGCATCGCGATGAAGATGCGCTCGCAGATGTGCCGGTTGCGCCGGTATCGCAGCTTCTTGGCCTTGGCGCCCTTGATGGCGCCCTTGACGTGCTCCACAGGCACGGCGGACCGCCCGCCGGTCTCCTCGCTAAAGGCGCTCTGTGAGTCGCCCGACTCGGGGTCTGTGCCGCCAGCCTTGTTGTACTCGAACTCGCTATCGCTCTCATCCGATTCGCTGCTAACGTTGTCAGGGTGCTCGAAGGCGTACTCGTCCTCATGGCTGTGCTTGCTAAACAGGCTGTGCGGTCGCCAGCTCGGCGGCCGTGGGAAGTGCAGGTGCTCGCCCAGGTGCAGGTGATGGCTGTGGTGCTTCTCGCGGTGCACCCGCCGGTACTGCTGCTGCTGCTGCTTTCTCGCGCCGTCCTCGCCCATCTCATCAATCGCGGTCGGGCTGGGGGGCGGCAGCGGCGGCATGGGTCCCTTCCTGAGCCTCCCGAGCGACGCCCGCAATGAAGAGAACCCAGACCGTCCGTGCGGCTGCTGCTGCTGCTCCTGCTCCTGCAAGCGCCGCTCGGCGTCAAACTGAGCTCGTGCTCCAGATCGCTCTCGTCGCCCTCGATCTCCAGCGCCCTCGGCGTCCGCGGCGCAGACCCCATCCCTGGCGGCGGCGGCGGCGGCGCGCCCTGCCCTTGCCCTTGCCCTTGCCCTGGACGGGCCTCGGCGGCTCACCCATGGCCACCTCCCTCCTCCTCCGCCTCCTCCTCCGCCTCTCCTCTTGCTCGCTCTTGCTCTCCAAAACCCCAAAAGGCGCACACTCCCTTCCCACTGCTGGGTGCGGGTTTCTAAATATTTGCTTCACGCTTCACGCTGGAAATTTGGGCTTGGAGCCGCGATCGATCGATCGAGAAGTGGGCGCTGGTCGTCGCATGAGAGGCGGAGGGCGAATGCGCTGGCTGGTTGGCCCTGATCGACGTCATGTGCGCGGACACCTGCTGGCGCTGGCTTTTCGTTGTCCGACCGATCGATCTCTTTGTTTGTTCATTCCTCGTCTTTCTTTCAGTCAGTCAGTCAGTCCCCGCTGTTCCTTGTCTTTCTTTTGTCGTCGTTGTTTCCTCCTTTCCTTCCCAGAGTGCTTTTTCGCACGTGTCCGCATTTTCGCGACTTCACTGTTGGTGGTGTCCATTCGCCCCGCAAAAAACCAACCTGCCCACGCGCCAACCCCCATTCGCGAATTGCGGGTCGACCCGGACGGCTTGCGCCCTGCTCCTGCCATCGGAGTGTCGCACTCTCCCTGCTTGGGAGAGAGGACCGCGCACCACTGCTGCTTGGGACGAGGATCCGCGCTGGTCCATTTGCTGGTGTGCGCCGGCAAGTGCTGGCCGGGAGAGCTGATCGAGGGAGAGCAAGCTGCTCGAGGGAGAGAGCTAGCGGCTCGAGGGAGGGCTAGCTGCGCGAGGGGCCGCGCAGAGCGAGGGAGCGATGGAGGCCGACCCGCCGCGGCGGCGCGGACCGAGGCCGCCCTCACTGCCCTTCGGCGCGCGCAGCCGCAGCGGCAGCGGCTCGCAGGCGCCTGTGGCTCGGCGAGGGCCGAGACCGCCCTCCACGCCGTTTAGGAGAGGCCCGCGACCGCCCTCCACGCCGTTCAGGACGCGGCGAGGGCCGCGGCCGCCCTCGACAGAGTTCACTGGCGCCATGACGCCCTATGCCGGCGAAGAGGAGGAGCCCGAGAGCCAGGCAAGCGGGGAGAACGGGAAGAAGGCCGGCATCGCGGCCAAGGCCGGGCGCGTGGGCGCCAAGGCCGCGGGCAAGGTGCACAAGCAGATCCGGAAAAAGCACGCGTGCGAGCGCGCCTGCATCTGTGCCTTCGCCGTGAGCCTGCTGTGGGTGACCTCGCTGGCCATGTCGCAGGCGCTGGTAAAGTACTTTATCCGCACGCCCAGCGTCGACGGCGTGCTCAATATTGGCGAGCGGTTCCTGAACGAGACCAAGAATCAGCGCCGCCGGTACGAGACTTGCGCGATCGAGACCTCCAAGACGTGCCGGCGCGAGTACAACCGCGAGCTGGAGGAGGAGGACAAGCGCGTGGTGCGCTCGCAGGAGATCCTGCAGCGCAGATCGACGAGTACCGGAACGAGCTGGTGGTGTGCCAGGACACTTACTCAGACGCGGTCAAGATCCTCGAGCTGCTCGAGACCGAGATCGACCTTACCCAGGACACGTACCGCAAGACGGAGAACAGGGACAACCCGCTCTGCAAGGGGCGCAACTTTGGCGACTACGCCTCGCAGGAGGCCATCTCGGCCGCGGCGCTCTCGGACGTCGAGTCCTTCAAGGGCACCGCCGACGGCACGGTCAACACGCTTGAAGGCCGTCTCCAGGCGCGGGCAGACTACGACATCGACTATTTTGGCAACAAGGTGGACGAAAAACTTCCCGGCTTCAAGGCCTACCTGGACGAAAAGCTGCAGGACCCAGAAAGCCTGCGCGAGGAGCTTGAGCGCGACTTCAAGGCCTCAATGGCCTGCATCCAAGAGTCGGGCGTGTACGATGGTGTGGCCTGCGAAGAGGGCATCCCCATCTTTGCGCGCGTGCGCAACAAGGTGCTCGACACCCGCGAGCAGTACATTGCCGTGCGCACGCGCGTGGAGCGGTACCGCAACGAGGTGTACGAGAAGCTCAACGAGTTTGAGGAGCTGTATAACATCATCTACGACGTGTACAAGGCGCTCTCGGACGCCGATCTGGTGCTCCTCTTTGGCGACTGGCGACTGGTGGGCCCTGGCTTTTTTGACGGACTGGGCGTTTGGTTGGGCATCAACATTGACGACCTGCTGCCCGACACGGAGGCGATGAAGCGCCAAGTCGAGGCCGAGATGCAAAAGCACGCGGACGAGATCCTGGCCCAGGTTCAGAAGATCGAGAACCTCAACGGCGATTTCAAGGCTGCCACGGACGACCTCGTGGCCACTGTGGTGGTGGACTATGACCCCCCGCCTGTGGACGACGACGGCTCGTACGACAAGTCGTCCGACTCGATCATCTCCAAGATGACTTCCGAGCTCGGCGCTGTGTCGCCCTCGGACAAGGACGTACCCGCCCTTGTGGAGCGATTCGAGGACCCGCAGCTGAACGCGACCGAGGCGAGCAGCGAGCTCCTGGAGAAGGCCGACCCACGCACGTGGGACTTTTACCAGTACGAGGACACGATCTTTGCGCGGTTCCAGGACGGCTTTCAGAGCCTGAACGACTATGCGCTGGCCTTTGACTACGCCTTTCGCATCCTCAAGAGCCTCTTCCTCATCCGCAAGTATTGGAACATCAGCGCAGTCAGCACGCCGCCAGCCGACGTGCGCACCAAAGCGGGCATCAACGCGGGCCTTTTCACTGCCAAGCGCAACATCATCCAGACCATCGGCCATCTGCTCACCCACCCGGCGGTCAACCTGGTACTGATCTGCGTCTTTCTCGGCTTTTTCTCCTCCGCGTTTTACGTCGCCTACCAGCCGCTGTACTCGGAGTACACTGCGGGCTGCGTGAACAGCTGCTGGACCGACATCAAGAACAACGTGCGCGAGCGCAACGGTGAGCTGCGCTTCCCCAGCACGGCAACGGCACCATGCTGTACCGCAACGCCTTCGCGGTCAGCGAGCAGTACGCTTTCACGGACGGCGACTACGTGGCCTCTACCGAGATCGACGCCCTCAACGTCGAGCGCGAGCTCACCTGCAAGGACGAGGTCGTCTCCTCGCTCGACGTGCAGCTGCGACAGGACGACTATTTTGACTTTTACGCCAGCCGCCAGGTGTACGTCAGGGACAAGCTGGAGGTCATCCGCACGTGCATCGACACGGACAAGATCAAGGCGGAGCCGCTTTTCCAGGCCAGGCTCCGGTCCTGGGCGCAGCCTCCGAGCAACCTCACGCTGCAGTCCCCGCTTGAGGAGAGCTCCCCGCTGTGCCGCGACGAGTTCCAGCCCCTCGACGATCTCATCGAAGAGCTGAACAAGGCCAACCCGGAGGACACGTACGACCGCAACTTTCAGTGCAGCCGCATCGAGCCCTGCGCCTTTGACTGCAACGGCCCGTCCGAGGAGGTGCTGCGGGGCATCTCGCACGACAGCATGTGCACGGCCGAGTGGTTCGGGCACGCCTCTTCGCTGGGCTTTGTGCTGACCATCCTGGTCTTCTTCCTCATCAACCTCTCCCGCTACATCTTCATGCGCGGCATCGTCAAATCTTCTGGCGCCACCTCGTCACCAACCGCTTCTCCTACCTGGCCTCGTGCACAGAGGCCGGCCACGTGCTCTACCCGGAGGCGGTGACAGAAAAGGGCGAGAGCTTCCGCCACCTCATCCGCAAGCAGCTGCGCGTCGCGCTGCGCCGCTTCGAGCGCGAGGGCTACCTCGAGGTCTTCTTTTCGCTCGTCTTCAACGCGCCCTGGATCGTGGCGCTGGTCGTGCTGGGCAACACGCTCGAGTTCAGCATCTCCAAGACGTGCGAGTAGTTCGCTCACCGTTTGTCTCTTTTGTCTCCACCATCCCTCCTTGCCACAACCGCGCGCCACACTGCGAGCGACCTCCACTTCAAGATTGACAATCCGCATTTGTCGCCACTCCCTCCGCGAACCGAGTTCGCGTTCAACGCGCATCTTTTTCGAGCGAAATGGAAAAAGATTTCACGCCAAGTTCGTGGATGGAGCCACAAGCAACGACAGACGCGGCTGCTCGTCATCGTTGACGGGGGAAGCGAGGAGGTCGATCGATCGCGATGCTGTCGAACACTGTGGCACAGGCTGCGCGCAGCGCCGCGGGCGCGCGGCAGCGCGTCATGCTCATGTCGTCCGCCGCTGGCGGGTCGCTACACGCTCGAAAAGGTGGGCGAGGTGGGCGTCATCACGATGGACGAGCCCGGCAAGAAGGTCAACACCATCTCGACGGCCATGCAGAAGGACTTTTCGGCCATGCTGGACACCATCGAGAACGACAACTCGATCAAGGCCGCCGTGCTCATCTCGGGCAAGAAGGACGTCTTCATCGCCGGCGCGGACATCAACGAGCTTGCCGCCATGACCTCGGCCGAGGACGGCGCGCAGGCCTCCAAGATGGGCCAGGACCTGCTCGGCCGCATGCTGCACTCCAAGAAGCCCTTCATCGCCGCCATTAACGGCGCCTGCATGGGCGGCGGCCTCGAGGTAGCCATGCACTGCCACTACCGCATCGCGACCTCGCACAAGAAGACTTCTCTGGGCTTGCCTGAGGTGCAGCTGGGCCTGCTCCCCGGCGCCGGCGGCACCCAGCGCCTGCCCCGCTCGTGGGCCTGCAGGAGGCAATCAAGATGATCACCACCGGCGCCCCGTGCGGCCGGACAAGGCCAAGAAGATCGGCCTCGTGAACGAGGTGGTCGACCCCTTCGCCCTGCGGCACGCGGCGGTCTCGGCCGCGCGCGAGATCGTGGAGGGCACGCTCAAGCCCAAACCCAAGAAGAAGAGCCTCATGGCCCGCCTGCTTGAGGACAACCCGGTCGGCCGCTCGGTCCTGTTCGACCAGGCCGGCAAGATGGTGGCCAAGGCCGCCCGCGGCAACTACCCGTCGCCGCCCAAGATCCTCGAGGTGCTCAAGGTGCACGCCGAGAAGGGCGTCGAGGAGGGCCTCAAGGCCGAGTCCAAGGCGTTCGGGGAGCTCACGCAGTCCTCCGAGTGCAAGGCGCTGCAGGGCCTCTTCTTTGGCCAGCAGGAGCTGTCCAAGAACCGCTTTGGCGCTCCCAAGCACCCCGTGACCACCATCGGCATCCTCGGTGCGGGCCTCATGGGCGCTGGCGTGGCCCAGGTCAGCGCCCAGAAGGGCTTCCGCGTTCTGCTCAAGGACCTCAACCACGCCGGCCTCAGCCGCGGGCTCAACCAGATCAAGGGCAACCTCGACCACGCGTCAAGCGCCGCAAGATGCTGCCCTACGACCGCGACGCCACCATGAGCCGCATTGTGGGCCTCACGGACGAGGACAACTGGAAGCAGCACTTTGCCAAGTGCGACCTCGTGATTGAGGCCGTGCTCGAGGACATCAACGTCAAGCACAAGGTGATCCAGCAGATGGAGGAGGTGCTCCCGAGCACGCCGTCATCGCCACCAACACCTCGGCCATCCCTATCCGCGACATTGCCGCGGGCGCCAAGCGCCCGGAGCGCGTCATCGGCATGCACTACTTTTCCCCCGTCGACAAGATGCCGCTGCTCGAGGTTATCCGCGCCGAGGGCATCACTCGGACGACACCGCCGCGGCCGTGGTCGCCACGGGCATCAAGCAGGGCAAGAAGGTGGTCCCCGTCGGCGACCGCCCCGGCTTTTACGTCAACCGCAGCCTCGGCCCCATGCTGTCCTCGTGCGTCGGCCTCGTGCAGGACGGCGTGGACATGAAGGAGATTGACAAGTACATGCTCGACTACGGCTTCCCGTGGGCCCCATCACCCTCTGCGACGAGGTTGGCATCGACGTGGCATACCACGTGCAGGCGACCCTGGGCGCGGACTTGGGCGCGCGCATGCAGGGCGGTGACGCCAACGTGCTCAAGGACTTGATGGACAACGGCATCCTGGGCAAGAAGAACGGCAAGGGCTTCTTCACGTACGGCAAGGGCAAGAAGGGCAAGAAAGAGCTCAACCCGGAGGCGCAAAAGATCATCCAAAAGTACATGCGCACGCCGGTCAAGTACGACAAGGAGACCATCCAGCAGCGCATCGCCTTTTCTTTCATCAACGAGGCGGCCTTTTGCCTGCAGGACGGCATCATTGCCTCGCCGGTTGACGGCGACATGGGCGCCGTCTTTGGTATTGGCTACCCGCCCTTCCGCGGCGGCCCCTTCCACCAGCTGGACGCCATGGGCGCGCAAAAGTTTGTGGACATCATGAACGAGTACACCGCCAAGTACGGCCCGCAGTACAAGCCGGCGCAGATCATTGTGGACCACGCCAAGGCCGGCACCAAGTTCCACAAGTGTGACAAGTGTGCTCGCGCGTCTTTTGATTGACTGTGCTTGTCCTGTTCCTCCTCTGTATCCCGCAGCCAGCGCCAGCCAGCCTCAAGCTCAAGCTACTCTCTCTCTCTAGCTAGCTAGTTGCCGGTCCCCAGCACCGTGCGCACGTTGCGCACGTACTCGGCGCCCACTTGCCCCGCCGGAAACGGCCGCCGCCGTGGGCTCGCCACGTACGCCGCCACGCCCGGAGCGCCAGCACCTTGTCGTGGACCTTGAGACACCCGCTACTCGGCCAGCCGCTCTTCCGGCACGATCTCGCCGCGCAGTTCGTGGATCGTCTCGGCCAGATCACGTCCGCGGCGCTCGGCCCGCTCGCCAGCAGGCTCTCCCCGCCGGCCCGCGCGATGATCTCTTCCAGCGGCGACAGCACCTTGCTAGCCTTCTCGATGGCTTGCTCGCGGATCGCCTCCTGATCCTCCACCGCAAACGGCCAGCGCGTCACAAACCCGCGCAGGTCGCGCACCGTCTCGCAAACCATGTCCACCAGCGCCGCCTCAGCGGCATCCTTGCCGCCAAGCCCATGCCGCCGCGCCAAGTAGCGCACGATCGCCTGCGACTGCACCAGCCGCAGGCCGTCCACCTCCAGCAGCGGGAGCTGTCCGAACAGCAGCGCCCCGCTCTTGCGCAGCGCGTCAAACTGCTCAAACCGCTCCAGCTCCACGTTCTCCCATTCGTCAAGCCGCGCGTGCGTGGCGCGCGAGCAGCCACCGCGCGGGCTCACCGAGGCCCCACCCGCAAAAGTACGTCAGGCGCGGCCGCGCGCGCCACCCGGCCGCCGCCTCGCTCGTCGCGCTCGTCGCCATCGTCGCCTCCGTCTCCCTCAACCAACAGTTGCAGCACCAAGGAGCCTGGGAGCGATGGCGGCGCCGATCGACTTGGCGTGGCCGCTTTGCGCCAGGCCACCAGCCCCGTGAGCTGGCTGGGCGGCGGCGGCGGCATGTGCGGCCGCGAGCGTTGGCGGCGGCCATGGCCTGCGTGAGACCCGATGATTCCCTCACCTCGGGCAGCCCGGTTTTTTGTGCTGACATGAGTTGGCTTGTTCGCTCGAGGTGGATCTTTTGGGTCACCGTCGGACGGGCGATGAGGGGCGGCGGTATGGCGCGGCGGCTGCTGGCGGGCTGGCCGCGCGGCGGCGGCGGCGGCATGGGGTTGCAGCGGCGGGCGTACCGCGCCTCTGTGGACTCGTATACGCAGATGGTGAAGAACGCTGGCGGCAAGGAGCGCGAGGCCTTTTGGCGCACCAGAGCAAGGGCCTCGACTGGGTGCAGGCACCGCAGGAAGGCCTGGACGCTCACGGGGGCCGATGCCCAGATGGTTCTCCGACGGCGTGCTCAACGTGTGCTACAACGCCGTGGACGCTGGGTGGAGCGCGGGAGCGGCGACAGGATTGCCGTGCAGTACGACTCGCCAGCCGCCGGGTGCGCAGATCATCACCTTTCGCGACCTCCAGGACCGGGTCGCGCGCGGTTTTCCGGCGCGCTGGCCGACAGTGGCATTGGCAAGGGCGATCGCGTCGTCATCTACATGCCGATGATCCCCGAAGCTGTCGTCGCGATGCTTGCCTGCGCTCGTCTTGGCGCAGTGCACTCGGTGGTGTTTGGCGGTTTTGCCTCCAAGGAGCTTGCGGCGCGCTTGACGACGCCAAGCCGAAAGCCGTGATCTCGGCCACGTGCGGGATCGAGCCGTCGCGCATCGTGCCATACGAGCCACTGCTGGAGGGCGCCGTAGACATTGCGCGGCACAAGCCCGAACTGGTTGTGGTCAAGCACCGGCGCGAGGTAATCGACGAGGCGAACCGGCCACCAAAGATGGCTACGTGGAGTGGGACACCTTTCTGGCCGGCGCAGCCCCGCACGATTGTGTTCCAGTCCAGTCCACGGACCCGTTGTACCTCATTTACACAAGCGGTACCACTGCGCAGCCCAAGGGCGTGCTACGCGACTCGGGGGGGTACGCCACGGCGATGCGGTGGTCCATGGAACATTACATGGGCCTTGCGGAAGGCGAGTGCTACTGGGCGGCGTCCGACATCGGTTGGACTGTCGGACACTCGTACGTCGTGTACGGCCCGCTCCTGCACGGCTGCACGACGGTCATGTTTGAAGGCAAGCCCATCCTCCCCGATGGAGGCGTGTTCTGGCGCGTGGCAAGCGAGCACAAGGTGAACGCCCTTTTCATGGCACCCACTGCGGCCCGCGCGATCCGCAAGGTGGACCCGGACCTGGCCCTGGCCAAGCAGTACGACCTCGAGGCGCTGCGCACCGTCTTTCTGGCGGGCGAACGCGCCGACCCGGACACCGTGGACTTCTTCGCGCGGGAGCTGGGCAAGCCCATTGTCGACAATTACTGGCAAACCGAGCTGGGCTGGCCGGCCTTGGGCATGCAATTCGACAATGTCGGGGCGCGCCCGGGGAGCGCGGGCCTTCCCGTGCCGGGCTACGACATGCACGTCCTCTGCGAGAGCACCCAACAGGAGCTGGGCCCCGGCGAGCTCGGTGAGGTGTGCATCAAGCTGCCTCTGCCACCGGGCGGGCTCTTGACGCTCTTCAACGCCGAGGAGCGCTGCAAGGAGGTCTACTTCTCCAAGCATCCCGGGTATTACACGACCGGCGACACGGGCTTTCGCGACGAGCTCGGCTACTTTCACGTCATGGCGCGCACGGACGACGTGATCAACTGTGCTGGCCACCGCCTGTCCTCTGGAGGCATGGAAGAGGCCTTGATCGGCCACCCGGACGTCGTAGAGTGCGCCGTCATTGCAGCAGCCCACCCGGAAAAGCACCAGGTGCCCCTTGGTTTGGTCGTGCTACGCAACGACGCCGCAGGCAGGGAGGCCGAGGTCGAGCGCGAGTTGGTCCAAAAGGTTCGCGAGGACATCGGCCCCGTGGCATTCTTCAAGACCGCCATTGTGGTCCCAGCCCTGCCCAAGACGCGAAGTGGCAAGATTCTTCGCAATATTATGTCCAAGATGGCGGACGGCCTGCCGTTCGCGGTGCCGGGGACGATCGAGGACCTGCCGTCGTGCAGGCCGTGCAAAGCTGCATTGAGAGCGCTGGACGCGCCAGCAGGGCGACGGCCCGTGACGGGGAACAGGCACTTTTAAAACATAACAAAGAGAGACGAACCTACATACCGTATGGTACCAACCACACCAAGTACCAGGAAGAGGAGCTTGCTAGAGTCATAGCAGCGCGCATGTGCCGCTCTTCTCACCCTTGCGCCGCTCCTTTTGGACCTCGGCCAACACGTGGACCAAGTCGACATATACCATGGACTTGGTGAAGCTCGGCCAGTTCTGCTGCTTGATCTGACCGCGCAGCTTCGTCTCGAGCCTGTCGAAAAGCTCTCTGGGGGGGCGGGTTCTCGGCGAGGTGCGCACCGACATAGTGCCGCTCGTGCGACTCGATGGAAACCTCCATCTCGGTGCCCGGCTGCAGGAACTGGAAATAGATGGCGAACGCGCGGTCTTTGGCCTCTGTCTCGCGGATATCCTTGCACCCGTGGCGTGACTTGTACAGCCGGATGGCCATCACGCACTGCAGGTTCTCCCCGCAGTGCATAGCCTTCAGCGTCTCCAGGAACGCGTTGGACAAATAGTGGTCCTCGAGAACATCCTCGAAGCTGAAGCGCAAAGTCGGGTCGCGGACGTCCGGGGGCTCGCTGCGGTCCAGGATGCTCACCGCGGGCGGCTGAAAGTCTAGCAGGTACTGCTTGATGGGCGTCTCGACATACGCCCGCATCTCCTGAAAGTAGCTGCTCTTCCGAAATCGTGGGAAGATATCGCGCTCCACGGTTAGCTTGGGATTGGCGGTCACGGCACTGAACATGTCCGCGCTAAACTGCTTGCCATCGACCGTTGCCTTCACCTTGGCGTACTCGTCGCTGGTGAGGCAGATCTGCGACTCGGAGCACTCGTTGTCCAGGTAGGCCCTCCACATCTTGAGGACTTCGTCCTCCACCGTTCCTAGGCGCTCGTAGACGTGGTAGTTGTCGCGAAAGTCCTGCTCCGCCTGGATGAACACCATGTTCTCTGCGCTGTATTGTGACTCTGCGTACTGCCTCAGAAACCCAGTCAGAACGCGCGACTGCAGGATTTCTGCAAGCCGGACGTTCTGGTGTCCCATATCTGCGCGCTGTCAGCCGCCGTCCCTCTGCCCGCGCCGCCGGCCTCCCGCTCAACTTACTCTTCAGGTTGGGAAGGATGAGCGAGCCCATCTCGGAGTCGGACGCTGACTTGTTCACGCGCTTCTCAAAGGAGCCGTGCGACATGGTTGCCGCCTGCCCGTCGCGCCTGCCCCACCACGCGCGGCCGTCCCCCCTCTCCCGTCGCCCCCACGCAAGCCACCACCAACTCGCGCCGCGCGCCGTGACTGATTGCGGATGTCGGCCGGCTGGCTAACGGAACTACGGCAGACTACGGCAAACTACGGTACCGTAGTACGGTACGGTACCGGTACTGGTACGCGGTGAGCACGGTAAGGTACTGGTACAGTGCCGGCACTGGGACGTACTTGTTTTTCTCGGTTCTGATTTTTAAGTTAGGCGGTCATGCGCTCCGTCACGAAAGCGCCGTCGCTCTGGCGGGCGCGGATGTCGATGTGCTTGACGGACGGAAAGCCCAGCTCGTGGTGGTCTCCACGAAAATGCTCATCAGCTCGCGCTGCTCGCCGTCCACGGAAGCGGTGGCGTGCAAGGCCCCGGCCTCGTCTTGCCACACCTTGATCGCGCGGGAGCGCAGCGCGGAGAGGGTGACCGTAAACCCGGGCCCGCCTCGGGGTCGGGCTGGGTGGTGCTGCCGTAGGCCGTGTTGCGCTCGATCATGTTGAGCTCCTCCTCGTGCACCGGGTCGCCGAGTACATGATCCAGTACACGCGCACGGGGTCGGTCTCGTTCAGCTTGCCGTCCACCATGTTGGCCTCGTATACGACCGTGTTGTTGTTGTTGCTGCGCTCGATGTAAAACAGCACGTTCTTGCCATTAAACTGCTCCACGAGCTCAGGGGTGGAGGCGCCCGCCGGGAGCGCATTCGCAAAGCGCCCAGCGGTGGCCCCAGCGGTGGCCGCAGGCGCGGTAGCCGCAGCGGCGTCCGGGGCCGGCGAGCTGGCAACCGGCGCCGCGGGGGCGGCCGGTGCCGCGGGCTCCGAGGGCTGCGCCGCCTGTGGCTGCGGCGAGGCGGCCTCCTCCGCCTTGGCGACCTTGGCGGCGTCATCGTCGTCCGAGTAAAAGTACTGCAAGTTCTTCTCGTCGCTGAAGTGCTCGTCGGCAGTGGCGGCCACGAAGCCGAAAAAGTTGGAGAAGAAGTCCTGCTCGGAGACCAGGCGCGGCACCAGGTTGGGCTTCCAGCGCGAGACGCCACCGACGCGCCGCGTGAGCTCCATGGCGGCGTCCAGGTCGCACGCCTGGCTGAAGTCGATGCGCAGGTCCCCGTGCTCGGGGTGCGGCTTGGTGAAGCAGCCTGCGTCGCGGTTAGCGTCCCCCGAACCCTGCTCCCGCCGCCACTTTCGCGCACTTACACGGCGTCTCCGCCAGCAGGCACAGCTTGCGCTGGAACACCAGCAGCTGCTCTTCAGCCTGTGCGGTCACCGGCTTCTTGGTCAGCCCCTGACCAAAGCCGAGGATCTTCTTGATGCTCTCCAGGCCCCATGGCGTGGGCGAGGCCTCCCCCGCCGCCTTGCTCTCCTCCGCGCGGGCCATGTCGCCCTTCGCCGCCGTTCCCTCGCGCCGCGCCCCGTCCAAGTGCCCGTCGTGCACTGCCGCCTTCTCAGCAAGAATCCTCGTTTCGCTGCAGTCCGCGCCCAGGTCCTTTCCTCGTCGCCCCGTCCACGTTCAGGTCCGAGCTTCTTGAAGTCGTTCGAGTCGCAATCCTCGCGAGTGCTCAGGGGGGCATGCGAGAGAAACTCGCGAGCGAAGAGTGCGCCGCTTTGCTTGCGTGCTCTTGCACTTTTCCGCACTTTGCTGTGTGGGTTCCGCGAGAGCCCCCTGCGTGACGCGCGACTTAATCGCTGAAGGATCTTTTCTTTGGCGTCAGAGTGTTTTAGGAGGGGCCAGCGGCGGGACTCTGACGAACCGCGGGGCAGGCAGCAGAGGATCGCAGAAACGGTTCAAGGAGGTCAGCGAGAGAGAGGGAGCGAGAGAGCGAGCGGCGCCGAGCGAGATGGAGACCGAGTCCGAGACGCCCACGGCCGCGCCCTCGATGGGCGCGACGCCACCAAGCGCGCCCTCCGCGGCCGACCTGCAAAACGCGGCGGCGGCCGGCGCCAAGGCGTTCAAGGAGGCCGTGCCGAGCGGCGGCACGTTCGGCGGCAAGGGGCATAGCGAGCTCAAGGAGGCCCTCGTGGAGCTCCAGGCGTGGGACATGCCGTTCAACAGCGCCATGGTCGTCGCCGGCGTGTCCGCGCTGTACTACCTGACCACCGGGCCGGAGGCATACCAGGTGCTGACGCTGCTGTGCTTGGCCATTCTGGTGCGCCTCGGGGTCGTCAAGCTCACGCGCAAGGCTCTCGCTGGCCTGGAGGGCAACGAGAAGGCCGTAGCGGTCCGCAACCTCGTGGAGGGCTTCGCCCTGCGCGTGGAGAGCGTGCTGCCCGTCCCCTCGCCCCCGCAAGTCAACAAGCTCGTGGTCGGCTTTGCCGAGCTGGTGGAGTCGCGCAGCAACAAGGTGTGCAAGCTTCTGGTGCAAGCCAGCGAGCCCACGCCCGAGGGCGAGAAGGCCTTCAAGGTGGCCATCGGCCACGTTGTGCCTATCCTCATCTCGCTGCGGTTCATGTCCACGTGGACGCTGCTGTACGTCTACGTCATGTACCAGATGACGTGGCCGCCCGTCTACCAGCGCAACAAGGCCAAGGTCGACGAGATCTTTGCCAAGGGGCGCCGAGAAGGCGCGACCTTACGCCGAGAAGGCCCGCGTCAAGGCCAGCGAGCTTGGCGCCAAGGCAGGCGAGGCCGGCCACAAGATCGGCGCCGCAGCCTTTGCCAAAATCAACGTCGGGCTCGAGAAGGCCGCCGAGGCGTACCAGAAGCGCTTTCCGGCAAAGGACGCCAAGCCGGCCGAGAAGACCGAGTAAGCGATCACGTCATTCAAAGAACTGCACTTTTAAAACCATCGCCACCCCGTTCCGTCACTAAGAGTCCGGGGCAGCTGTCGCAAACAGCGACTTGGACTGCATGGCTTGCTCGTACACGCGCGACAGCTTGCGCTGCACGCCCGCAAAGTGCTCTAGCATTTCGCGCTCCACCTCCTGCTGCCGCGCGTACGCGGCCGCGTTCTCGGTCATGCTCGAGGAGCCCCGGCGGCGGTGTCCGCCGCTTCCCGCGCCGCCGCCGCCGCTTCCCGCCGCCGCTTCCTGCGCCGCCGCCGCTACCACTGCCAACACCACTTGCGCCGCCGCCGCCAGCACTGCTTGCCTCGCTGTCGTCGCGGTCCTTGCTCTGCGACTCCATGAGCTTGGAGAACATGTTCTTCTTGCCGCGCGACGCGCTACTTGAGGCGTTCCGGCTTGCTGGCGACGGCGCCGACACGTGCTGCGGGCGGGCGCCCCCGATGCGATTGCCAAGTGCAACGAGGAAGCCGCATTGAGGCGCTTGGCAAGCGTGTGGTAAGCCCCCGTCTGCGGCAGGATCATAAGCAAGCCGTAGAGCGTCTTGAGCAGCGCGGGGCGGAAGGCGCTGCCCGTGTTGACGAGCTCGAGGCGCAGGTTGAGAAAAGCAGGCGACTCGAGCAGCTCGACCAGCTTGTCCACCTCCATGAGGAAGCCCACGCTCACGTGGATGTCCGCGAGCTGCACACGAGCTTGCTGGACAAGTCGTAGCATTTGGATAGCAGGCACAGGCTCAGCGTGGCCACCGGGTCAAAGCACCACGTGCGATACAGGATGGCAAACACTGGCTCAGACTCGGGGCTGCCCTCGCGCGCGGCGCGCGGCTCCGAGCAGCACTCCTTCCAGGACTGCTGTAGCTTGGCGCGAAAGGGGCTCAGTTCCGGCGCCGTCAGCAGGATCAGATTGAGCGCCTGGACCATGAGGTGCGCAAAGGCCATGTCCTGCTCCTTGTCGATTTCGTTGGCCAGGATCAGGTAGACTTTGCTGGGCTCCAGCAGGACGCACAGCGTGCGCACAATAAAGCTTCCGCGGTTATCGAACAGCGCGCGGTCGGTGCGGAAGAGCCGGATGACGTGCCCGATGACGGCGTCCATGCGGCTAGTGTTGCGCGCGATGCGGGCCAGAACCTCGAGGTCGTGCATGACAAGGTCGTCAGAAGGGTCTGACAAGGCGTTCAGCATCGCGGGCGTCAGCTTGTCGATCTGCTCTTCCATGTCTTTGGGAAACTTGTCCAGCAGCAACGAGATCCATTTAAGCGCAGCAAGCCTCGTCGGGAGAGGCGTCTCCGGACCCGCGCTGCCTGGTAGCGACCCGATCGGGGCTGTGCTGGCCATGCTGGCCATGAACTTGCTCGACTGGCCGCCAAGCGGGGTCAACGGGCTGCCTGGCGGCGCGAAGGAGCTCATGCCGCCGCCGCCGCCGCCACCGCCGCTGCCACGTCGCAGGTCGCCATGTACCGTGGCATTCACCGAAGGTTGAAGTCTAGCTGCAAGCCGTCTCCAAGCCCGGCCCCGGCGCCGTCAAAGCCGCCGCCACCGCCGCCGCGCCGGCGCCGCCGGCTCCACCAGACCCAGGGGTGCCGCCGGTGTGCTCCTCGACGATAGCAAGACGCTTGGTCACCACAACAATCACCTTGCGCAGGTCAAAGGGCTCATCCGATTCGCGGACGAGCTCGAGCAGCAGCGTGTGGCCTTGCCTGCCACGGCCTGGATCTCGGGTTCCGAGTCGCTCAAGCTCTCCAAAAGCAGGTCGAGCACCCCCGAGTACTGCAGCCGCAGCCGCTCGCCAAAAACCTCCACGAAACGACTCACCCAGGCCACTGCCGTCAGCCGGTTGAACTTTTGCGGGCTCGTGGCCTGCATAACGAGGATACCCACCACGCCCACGAGCTGCTGGTCCTCAAAGTTGTCGCTTCCGCACGCCTGGATCTCGGCCCAGGAAACGATTGAGGGCCATGTCGCTCTGCTGCCGGATCTCGCGGTTACCGTCGCTCAGCATGTTAAACATGCCCCCGAGGAACTTTGGCAAGTGAGCCAGCATGTCGATATCCGGCACCGAGTCGAGGGCGGATCCAGCCCAGCAGGAACTGGCGGATGTACGGATTGGTCATCTGCAGGTACTTTTCAAGCAGCGGGATAAAGTGGCCCACCTGGAAAGTGGTCGAGTTCTCCGTGACGATCTCCTTGACCAGGCGGTCGAGCAGCTGCGCGCCGTTCTTCACGTCCACGTCCACGTCCGCGAAGAGCTTGCAGAGCCCGAAGAGGGCGTTAAAGTAGAAGAGTACGTCCTTGCGCGCCACCTTGGCGATATTGTACAGTGCCTCGCACGCGTAGTAGCGCACGCGGACCTCGGGGTCGTCAAAGCACTTGAGGACCGGCGGCAGCAAGTATTGCAGGTAGGTGGGCGTGCCCGCCGTCCCGAGTCCGAGCGAAACGGCGGCCAAGCCAATCAGCCCTCCCTTGCGCTGGTTGCTGTTGATAGAGCACGCGTAGTCCATGGTCAGGATGTATCAGCATGACGATAAAGGTCTCCCCGTCGCTCGCCTCGGCCCGCTCCCGGATCAGCTTTTCGATCTCGATGGCCCCCGCCTTGCGCTTCTCGTATGACTTGTCGCTCAGGGATCTCACCACCGAGGGCGGCAAGTTGACGCTCGAGTAGAGCCCGCTTCCCTTGCCCTTGCCCCCTGCTGTGCCCCCGGCAGAGGCACCGGGCGCTGCGCCAGCGCCCGCCTTGCGCCCAGAGGGGGGGTCATCCTCGGCCGCCGCCGCGCCGCCCTTTCCCTCGCCGCCGCCCTTGTGCGCCTCGCCGTCCGCGGCCTCTTCGCCCGTCCTTCGCGCCGTTGCTGCTGCTGTTGCTGCTGCTGCTGCTGCTGCTGCTGCTGCCGTGCCTCGTCCGGCGAATGGGGTGGGGACGAGGATGAGACCTGCGCGGCGGGCGCTCGCTGAGCCGCAGCCTCGCCAGCCGCGGCCTCCGCAGTGGGCTGGTGCTTGTCAGTCATGACCTCCACCTGCGTGAGCGTGCTCTCGCCTCACGTCAGTCAGCCAAGATGAACAAAAAAAAAAAGATCGATTTTGGGCGACGAGATGCGATGATGGGACAGCTCCACTACCGTACCGCACTCTGGCGGCCAACCGCTCAGCCCGAGTCGAAGCGGCGCAGCGAATCCCTGGAGAAGCGGTGCACCGACTGCGCCACCGCGTTATGGCTTCGGCGGCGCTGCAGCACCTTTTCGACCAAGTCGTCAGGGGTCTCGGCCGCCGGCGAGAGCTGCGCGGCCTCGCGCGACCACGTGCCTAGAGAGCAGCGCACGGCGCACCAGCGGCCAACCTCGCGCCACACGCGCGGGTGGACTTCGAAGAGCGCCTTAATGGCCGAGCGCGGGATGAAGACCATCTCGGTGTACGTGAGGAAGGCCATGGTGACACTTCTGGGAGGGCTTTGCTGCCGCCTGGCAAGAGCACGTGGTCGTGCATGATGACGCCAGAGACACAATGGACGTTGAACTTCGCGCCCTTGCTGCCGGCGAGTCCGTGGGTGGTTGCAATGACGCCGGTCCGGAGGATGTAGAGCCCGCGACGGGTCCTGGGCGCTGCGCTCGACGATGATGACCTCGCCTGTGTCGTACTGGTGGATCTCGCTCAGACTCGCGATGCCTGCAAGCGTGTTGATGTCGATCTGTGCGTTGGGCCGCGGGTTAGAAGTGAGCGCTTGGGGAGTGGCGTGATGGGAGGGACTTACATTGGGGTGGCGAAAGTAGGACACCTGCTTGAGATCCTTCTCGACGAGCTGCAAGCAGACGCGGTTCCGAAGCCTCGGCGGCAGCTTCTCAAGCACGCTTGAGATCTGGCTGATCTGCGTCCCACCACTGCGCAAAAGCTTGGGTCAGTCTCCTGCGCTCCGGCGGCGCCGTACTCGGGCAACTGGGGGACAAGGGGAAACGTACCTTCGGCCGGTAGACATCGTATGCTGGCGAAGGAGGAAGGCGCGGCACGAGGTGCCGAGCTCCCTGTCCTTCCCCTGCCAGGCTGCCTCGAGCTGGTTGAACGCGACGCCCCACGGTACTCGTTGTCCTTGCCGATCTCCTCCACGATATTGATGACCTGCCCAAGCACCCAGGCCCAGAGCAGGCCGGCAAATAGTTCCGCGATGATGACGAACCAGGTCTCCTCTAGCGTGATGTGATCGCCGTACCCGATAGAGGTGGTCGTTGTCACCGCCCAGTACAAGGAGAGCGTGTAGCGGCCCCAGATGGCATCGAACGAGTTGCCGAGCACGGGATAGGCCCGCCGTTGGCCACGTAGGCTTGCAGCCAGCTGTTCCGGTCGGGGTCCATGATGGAGTCCTCGCTAAAGTCTTCGGTCTCGATTAAGGCCACAAAGCTGAAGGCGCATGCCATCCAGTGGCCCACCACCATGAGCGTGAGCACGATGCGCAGCATCTCGGTCGAGTAGGCAAAGGTGCGCATGTGAAAGTCAAGCAGGCGCGAGTTGTTGTGCACGATCTTGTACGCGCGGTTGACACGAAAGATGCGCAGGAGGTTGACCACGCTTAAAATGTTGCTGTTGGGCCCCTCCCGAAAGGTACTGGGGTACAGCCAGTTGAGCAGGTCGACGGGGATGCACGCCACCAGGTCGACGATGAACCAGCCCATCAGGTAGTGGCGAACAACGCGCCTGTGGTTGAACACCAGCAAGCCGCGGCTGTCGTAATAAGCTCGGAAAAAGTTGAGGCCCACGTCGATGATGAACGAGAAGTTGATGAAGGTCGCAAAGAGGAAGGCGTACGACTGGCTAGCATACACGAGCGCGCCGTCCGAGACGCCGACTTGGAACGGGACGTACAGAACGATGAACACGATCTGGAGCAGAATGAACAAGTCCCAGTACAGCAAAAGCTTGTTGTCGGGAAAGAGCACACGCTTGGCCACCGAGTCAAACTCGTGCAGGGGGCCACTGCGGCTCCCGTGCTTGTGAAACCTCCGCCGAAGTGGGACTGACAGCTCGGACGCGCCGCTCTGCTTGCGCTTTTCGCGCCACGCCTTCTTCCTGCCCGCGGCGGTGCCACTGCCACCGTCCGCGTCTTGGGCAGGGCCCGCGTCCTTTACCTGGACTTGAATCTCGTCCGGCTCACTGGATATCACGCCTTCGACGACCGTTGACGGGCCCATAAAACCCCAGGTCAGACGGCGTCTGCGCAACCGATACGCGCGTGTTGCGCAACGTGTCGGTCTGTGAGGGTTCGCGGCGAATCTCCCCCGAGTCTTCCCGCCCCTCCGGCACCGTTGGCGTCTGCACATACACGCCACACTCGAGCAGCTGCTGCTTCACGTCATTGTCGCTGAACGTGCTCTCGGGCGCATCGAGGAAGGTCGAAGCCGCATTGACGCTGCTCAGGCGCTGCTGCCAGTCATCATTGTTATCGGCACCCGCATCCCCCTTATCCCCATGCGCTTCTTCTCCATCCTCCGGCGGGACCGCCTCGCTGTCCCCCCTTCTTCCGTCCTGCGGCCCATCATCTTCCATGGTTTTCCTTCAGTTTTTACGATGCCGCTCTCCCGCCGCGCACTCGCCACGCGCAGGCCGTCCGGCGGGCGGGGGGGGGGTGGTGCCTATACCTCTGCCGGGCTCGGAGCTCCTCGAGGGCGCGAGGGTGCTCTCGCGTCGGTCGCGCGCACTCCGTGCGACTTTGTCACGGCTTTGTGCGAAAAAACTGAAAAGATGAAACGACGCGACCAGGCTCCTTGAAGTTCAAGTCCAAGATCGGCGTTCATGGGACGGACATGCACGAGATCGAGGTTGAGGTTGAGGTTGGCCTCTGCGACGGCGACGCAAGGTCATGGCAGGGGCCGGGGCCCGAGGGCCGGGCCGCGCTCAAAGGAGTGCGGCTGGCGATAGGTGCGCAAGAGCGCGACGTCCGCGCCGTTGAGCTCGTTCAAGAGCCAGAGCAGCGTGGCGCGCTGGCGGACCGCCAGAGTCATGCCGAAGGCGCGATACTCGGCGAAAGTGTACAGAATTTTGCTGCCCGAGGCACAGCGGACGCGCCGCCCAATGAGCTCCACGACGGCCCGCGCGATTCTGGCGGTTGGGTTGCCGCGCGTTGCACAACGTCCACTATAGAGCGGATCTGTGGCGGCGCCGTGGCAATGGACAAGAGCACGCCGTCGCCGCGAAGTAGCAGCACGCTGCCGCGCACCGGAATGCCATCAACGTGCTTGCGCACGTACGACTCGAGGTCCTCGTCCGAGTCGTCCGAGTCGGACCCTGACAGGTCGTCGCTACGACTCACAAAGGCGTCCAGCGCGCTCCACGAGGCGATCTGCGACGCGTGTGGTGCCACTGGCGAAGCGGATGTCGGCCCTAAGGAAGACCCGTCCAGGTCCAGGTCCAGCAGCGATCCCGTCTGCCCGCCTGCCCTCGGCGAGCCCTCCCTCGAGCGCGCCGGCCCCGCCGCGTGGTGCGCGAAGGAGCGATGAAGACCGCGCGCGGCCGCGCGATGCAAAGGGCGCTTCAAAGTTGCTCGAGCCCGCCGAGGAGGCAGCACGCGACGCGGCGACGCGGTGCCCGCTCTGAAGCGCTCCCCGCCCCGCGCGGGCGCCGGGTGGCGTGGTGCAGCGCCTGGCGGATCGCGCTGTCGGCGCCTGGGCCTCGGAAGCGGCGCGGCGAGGACGGCGAGACTGTTGGACGCACCCGTCGCTGCGAGAAATAGCTCTCCAGCGAGGGCCGCGCCCAGAAAAGAATCGACGCGTTCCACTTGGCTTGCGAGACGTGCAGGCGGAAATGCGCCGGGCCAACGAGGATGACTTCGCCAGAGCCCGCGTCTGCGCCAGACTCGACCAGCGACCAGCTCCGACCTGGCCCGCTGCCGGTGCTTCCCCGGAGCGCCGGGAAGAAGGCAGAGGACGGCGGCGAGGGAATACCGCTCTCGCCATCACTTTCGCTGCCGCTGTCGCTGTCGGAGGATTCGTCTGTGTCAAAGGTCTCCGTGCCGAGGCCTCCGCCTGGGGCCACCGGGCTGTGCAGCTCGACAAGCTCACCGTCGAGCTCGATGGGGTCGCACAGGATTCGCTTGGGCCGACGGCGCGGAGAGCGCGCCGCCGGCAGGGTTGCCTCCCAGTTTGACGCACTGCCGCGCCGAGAGGAGAGCCAGCGTGGAGGACGCCGAGCTGGAGCGGTTGCGCCGCCTGCCCTCAGGCTCGCTGGCCGAGTCACGCGGCGAGACCGGTGGCGAAAACGTGCTCGTCAGGCTGTGCTGGAAGCGCGCGATGCGCTCGAGACCCGAGTCCATGATGGCGCTGGCCGGCAGCAGGCGCAAGCTGAGCGAGCCGCGCACCGCCGTGCCTCTGGGGAAGACCTGCAGCAGCCATTGCAGCATGCCCCAAAACCAGTACTCGACGTGGTCGTGCCCGCGGCGCAGCAGCTCGGGCAGCGCCGCGTAGGGGTTGAGCTGGTGCTCGCGCTCAAACAGGCCAAACTCGTTTGGCCGCAGATGGCCCCACGGCCCGTCCCCAAAGATGAGCGCGACCAAGCCCATCGTGCTGTGCAGCAGGAAGCTCATGGCGTGCAAGTAGGTGTACGCCGCGAAGGGCCGCGCGCGGAAAAGTAGATGATCAGGCTGAGCCGCATCGTGCCGAACACGTACCCGATAGACACCCGGAATGTCGGCGACAGCCACTTGACGCGCATGTACACGAGCGTGCGTGCCGCGATAAAGTGCCACACGATGGTCAGCAGCACGTCGCAGCAGATGAGCGCCATCGAGTACAGTTCCCAGTCGATGTCGGATATCTTGCCCACGGGCGGGCCCCACTCCCCGTGCATGGTGCGGAAGGGCTGCGGCACGCCGATGGGCCCGACGTTGTACAGCGCGGGAAGCTCGGGGTGGGGCAGCGCGGCCAGCATCTGCGTCACCCAGCCGCGCGCGGCTCACGCAGAGCGGCGCCATGCAGCGCCAGCGAGCGCCTCGGGCGCGCCCGAGAGTCCAGTCTTGAGCTCGCCGATCTTGGTTGATTGTGTGACCAACAACAAGAGGGACAGCCGGGAGATGGCGGACGCCAAGGAGGCCGCGGCGCCGCTGCTGGCGCTGCTGCAGGAGACTATCGACGGGCTGGACCGCGTGGCCGGGCTGGCGGGCTCCTTCTACGATGACGGCAAGGGTGGGCGCGCAGGCGCAGCTCAATCGCGAGGTGCGCGACTTGAGGCGCGCCTGGCACAGCTAGACGCGAAGCGCGACAGCCTGGCGCCGCTGGGGGCCGCAGCCATGGTGCCGATCGACCTGCTGGACCACGTGGACCGCGAGGACAAGTGCAACCCGGACCTGTACACGCGCCACAAGGTAGAGTTCGTTCTGGAGGAGAAGCTGCGGTTGCAGCGCAACGTGGCCGACTTTGAGCGTCTCAAGGAGCAGCTCGGGGCGTCGCCAGCAGGAGGCGCCGCAGTGCCAGGCCCGGGCTCGGGATCGGGATCGGGCTCAGGCCCGGGCCCGGGCCCGGGCTCAAGCTAGCCAGAGCCATAGCTCCGTAGGCGGAGAAGGGTGAAGGACCAGAGCTGCACGCACCACTTCGCGCTTGGATCGAGCAAGCCAGCGAGCGAGCGATGCCAAGCGCGCGAGCGAGTGCCCGAGCAGCGTCGTGCGCCGGAGCAGGTGGCCGAAGGGGTCGGGCAGCAACGCTTGGCCTGCGCTGGTTGCGGGGCGTTCGGCGTTCAGGTCCTGTCTTTTTTTTTTTTTTTTTCCTTTGCAAGCTGGAGAACACTTACTGGGATTGGCCGAGGAGGTCGGGGGCGCAAGAGTTGCGATGGGCGACGCTGATCGCGCCGCGGCGTGGGCCGCGGCGCAGCAGGCCGGGAAGCTGGTGCTGGATACCGACGCCGACATCGAGCTCGGCGCCGAGGCCGGCGAGCTGCTCGAGGAGTGCAGCGCCGAGGAATGGGACAAGCTTCGACTCGAGCTGGTCGACGGCCCGCGCAAGGGACAGGCACCGGACACGGTGGAGGAGCAGGCGCTGCCCGAGGGGTTCGCGTGGAACGACGCCGAGGAGGGCACGCGGCTGCAGCTGCTGGACAACTTTGCCCTGGTCACGGAGGACGGCAAGCTGGCCGCGCTGGAGCTGCTGGACCGCAGGAACGGCCCAAGTGCTTCTTGTTTGGCACCGTGGTGGAGCCAAAACCGCTAGCGAGGGCGAGACGCCGCGCCTCTGGGAGAGGGCCGAGCTCGCAGCGCTGCGGCGCACTCCGCGCCTTGTCCGCGTCGAGTGCAGCGAGTGGTGCCTCGACCTCACGTATGGCGACGAGAGCATCTGGGTCATTTCTCGGGCCGGCCTGTGGTACAAATTGCGGGGCGAGCACGGGCCGGGCTCTGCGCTGCGACCGTGCCCCGTATACGTCGAGGCTTTCCGGGAGGCGCGCCAACGGTACGAGGCCTGCCTGCATACCGCAAGGCTGCTGCAAGATCCGTCCTCCAGCAAGCGCCCAGCGACAGCCGCGGTCTTGCGCGACGTGGTCGCACTCTCCTCCAAGCTGGGCGAATGGCCGCTCACGGACCGCTTCCTCTTATCGCGCGCCGAGTTCGTGGCTGAGCAGGTGGAGAGCGTGCAAAACTTTTCGGTGCAGAGCCAGACGCCCGTGGGCGCCGCATTTGCCAAGGACTGCTGAAGAAGCGCGTGCCCATGATTGTCAAGTGGCCAAGGCGGATGAGCGCAGACAAGCGCGAAAGCGCCCGCAAGGAGGCGACCCCGGCGGCAGCAAACAGAGCAAGCTGGGAATGGCCTTCCCGGCGGACGATCAAGAGGTTCTCGAGCTACTGCGGCAGATCGAAAGTGGCGAGACGTCCCCGCCGCTCGCCATCACCAAACCCGGCATATTCCCGCGCGGGCTGAACGGCGCCAAGCCCATGCCGTGGCCTCCAGAGCCAACCGCCATCTTTGCGGAGCCAGAGACGGCGTACGGGCTCGACTATGTCGGCCTCGGCCGCTTGCTTTCGTCCTTTGAGGCGCTGCGCATGCTCGCCGACTACCTGGGCTTGGCGCCCTTTTCTCTTACGGCATACCTTGAGGCCGCCATTTTCCGCCCGGACACCGCGTGGAAGCGCCAGAGCCCCAGCGCCCCGCTGCAGGCCAACACGCCGTCCTTCGCGTCGCCGCTCTTCGTCGAGGTCGTGATGCGCGTGCTGCACTTTGTGCTGGACCAGCCTGAAAACGAGGCGCTCGAGGCGCGCCTCGAGCGCCGTCTGAGGGGGGCCGGGGCCGGCGACGCCCCGGCGCTCGTCTACGAAGTGGCAGGCGTGCCGCCGCTGCTCACGCCGCTGACCTGGCCGCAGGTGCTCTTCGCGCTCGTCGTGGAGCACGAGCAGGTCGCAACACCGGGTGAGCTCGACCTTGTCGCAACCTTTTCAGCCGCAAAGGTGGAGGTCGCAGAGGGCGAAAGCAAGCCAGACGGGCCGGGCAGCAGTGATGCGGCGGCGGCACCGGCGGCCGCTCAAGGAAAGCTGCGGCAGCCCCAGACGCTGAAAAGGCACCTGGAGCGTGCCGAGGCGCTCTTCTGCGACTTTCCGCACAATCGAAGCGTACGCTTTGCAGCAATGCGGCGCCCTGTTGCGTCAATTAATGGACGACCCGCGCGCGGGCCCCTTCTCCACCAAGGTCGACCCCGTGGCCCTGGGTATTCCCGACTACTTTACCATTATCGAGGAGCCCATGGACCTTGGCACCGTGCACGACCGCCTCCAAAGTGGTTATTACTGTCCCGAGAGCACCGCGCGCAACGCCGCGCTGGCCACCCTTGAGGCGCAGAACCTGCAGGCCTGGGGCAGGCGCTGTGTGGCGACACCTGGGACCAAGGCTGGTTCTTCGAAGCGCGCCTGCTCTTCGGGCGCGCGAAGGAATCAATCACGCAGCTAGCGCCTGTGCTAAGCCGCGACCACGCCGCAGTACTCCGCGAGCTGCGCGACAGCTTTGCCGCTCGCGTGGGTCTTGCAAGAGCGTGGCAAGGAGATCCTCGAGCGCGATGCCAAGCGCAAGGCGGTCTTTGCGGCCGCCGAGGAGCGGCTCGCGTCATGTCAGCAAGCCTTGCGCACCCATGGTAGCTCGTCGGAACAAGTGACTCAGGGCCTCAACGAGCTGTTGGCGCTGCAGGGCTACGAACTGCTGCCCCCCATGACGTTCCACCAGAGCCCGCTCGGCGTGCACATCGGCGACACGCGCGGGCACATCGCCTTTGTGTCGTCGATCGAGGAGGTCTCGCTCGAGTACGTGCCGGACATTTTCCGCGTCGGCATCACCAACCTGTTCGAGGATCAGGTGGCAGCGCACACCAGCTCGGCGACAACCGCCCGCAGGTCGGCGACCTGCTCGTTGCGGTGGGCCCCTTTGTCGTGGCCAACGTGGACAACAACCAGGCGGCGCAGGCCTTCAAGCAGTGCCCTTTCCCTCTGCAGATCCTCTTCGCGCGCAAGACCGACAAGTCCGCAAACGTGACGTCGGCGCTGCGGCCGCCTGCGGGCGGGTCCCGGCCGTCGAGTCCGCCTCGAGCGGCACGGCACCTCAACCCCAGGGGAAAGAAGACGAGCAAGGAAATGCCGCGGGCGCCGCCACTGGGGAGGGAGAAGATGACGATGGGGATGCGTCCGCTTCCAAAGGCCTAGGCGGCGGCGTCGACGCCTTCTTCGCAGACGTCCAGCTGGTATTTCACAACTGCGTCACCTACAACAACAAGCGCGCCGAGATCACCACGTGGGCGCTCAAGCTCAAGGAGCGGTTTGAGGCGCTTTACCAGGAGCGGGTTACGGAGATGCTCGAGCGCATTGACGACACGCGCGATCGACTCAAACAGGAGCGCGCGCGTAAGGCTGGGTGCTCGGACGTCGGTCTCGAAGAGGTCCTGCGCAACCTGGACGGCAAGGACATTCAACATATCCCCCCCGCGGTCCGAGCATGGCTGCTGGAATGGCTCGTTGAGAGCATGCTGCAGACTGAGTCGATCCGCACCCTGATCGAATCTGGCCGCGCCTCGCCGAGTCTCGCTGCCCGCGTCGTCCGACCGCGCGGCCGGCCACCGCAGCACGGCCTCCCCACCACCCCGACTGGCTCAGTCAAGAGTGGCCATGAGGGCTACTTCTCGCAGCCTTCGCCGACGAACAGGAGCGCGTCGGGGTTCGGCGGCGAGGACGCGTCTGCTCCTGCGACCACGGCCGACGACGCGCTGGGTATGCTGCCAAGCCCGCTTTTGCGCCTGGAGCCTCTTGGCGAGGACCGCTTCCGCAACCGGTATTGGTGGTTTGACGGAGACCATCTTGGACGCATCTTCGTCGAGGTGGCGCTTGAAGACGCGTCGGAGGGCGGCGGCGTCAAGATGGAGGGTGAGGATGAGAAGCCTGGCGGCGGCGGCGGCGGCGGCGACAGCTCCCCTGCCGCAGAACAGCTGCGCGCCTGCAAGCGGCGCGCCTGGGTCGGAACTGGCGCCCAGTCGGGCGTTCCCCGCTTTCGCTGGGGCGTCTTGAGCACTCGGACGCAGCTTGACCAGCTGGTGCAAGCTCTGAGCCCACTTGGTCGACGCGAAGTCGGTTTGTTGCATGGGATCGCCGCCCGGTATCATCGCATCGTATCACGCATGGAGTGCGCAAGGCTGCGGCCGCTGGTTGACCCAGGCAGCATGCAGGGCGTGGTGGCGCAGAAGCACTCGAACAAGGAGGTGGAGGAGCGCCTTGAACTGGCGGCAAAGGTGAGCGCCGCAAGTCGCACATCTAAGAAGCGCATCGTGCCCTTGCCGGACGCAGAGCTCCCGGGGACGCAGCTCCAGGCGCTTGCGGCCTTGCTTCCGACGCACTGGCGTACAGGCCGCGCAAGCCGCGCTTGGCCTCCACAAGCACGGCGTCAGCCAAGCCGCTCCGGCTTAGCGTGTCGGGCTTGGAGCGCCCTGTTCCTGCGCTCCGGCAGCTCGCGCCGGTGCTAAGTGAGGTGCCAGGCGCAACCTCGAACCGAGACCTTTTGGTGCGCCTGATGGAAACCTTGGAACAGGCCGTCTGGGAGAGCCGCTGCCCGCGCGCCATGGGCAAGCTGTGGCCATGGCCTTCGCTGCGCAAGGCCTGGAAGGCGGGCCTAGCCCAGTTGGTGCAAGCCGAGCCGCACGTGAAGGAGACTTGGCAGCGCAGCGCTGCCCGGTGGGAGCCTGAAGTGTCTCGCGCGCCTGATGGCGGGGTGGTGATAGATACCACGTACGAAGTCGCTGTGCTGGCCGAGCGCATGCTCCAGCTCGAAGCGGAGTGCATCGCATATCGTGGAGCCGCAAGCCGTGCCTGCTTGGGTGCAAGTTGCGTCAATGTGGCGTGGCACCTGGCCCGGGCGGGATGGCGCCGCGAGGTGAGGCGGGCGCGGTCCTGCGCGCGGCTTGCCGTTCTCTTGCGTCGCCTCGCCGTGGACGCCGTGCGCTGGCAGGAAACGGACCGCGCCCTCAACATCCTGTTCACGCAGCACCCAGGGCTAGAGGGCCCCCACATGATGGCTAGCGCGGACGCGCGAGGCCTCTTCTGGGAACGGGACGTGTCATCAACGTCAAGCGATGGGCAGCCTGCGGACGTGACTTTCGGCCAGGTCGTGTCGTCATACAACGGCGCGCTGGACGCTCTGGGCTTTGTCGGCGTGGGCCTTCCTGGGCGCGCATCTGCACGCGGCGCTCTTTGGCAAGACGCGCCTGTACCCCAAGCTGCTCTCCGAGTCGTTCGCGCAGCTGGCCAACCGGCTCGCGTCTCAGGCGCTTGCGGCGGCCACCAGCGCGGCGCACACCGGCGCGGTGGGCCTGAGCGGCGCCAAGAATCAAACCGACCTCAACTCCAACCCGATCGGGCGCCTGACACACAACAACCACCAGGCGATCGAGTCGCTTGGCACGATCAAGAAGGCGTTGCTGCAGGTCATGGCCACGCTGCGGCAGCGCCAAAAGGACGTGGCGGAGCAGATTGGCTGCTCGCAGTCGCACCTCAGTTTGTGGCTTAACGCGCGCGACGCCGGCCACAAGAAGCGGTTGAGCTGCGCGTGATCAACTGGATCCGCATCAAGAACCTAGTGCACCACTGGGTGCGTCCGGTGGGACGTGCCGGACGCTGGGGGCACCCCGATGGATATCCACGCAGGCATCCAGCCGTTGCCTAGTCTGCCGGACGGCATGATGCCTGGAGAGGCAGCGGACGAGAGCCTCCGCCTCAAGACCTTTGAGGCCGTCCTACCGCTCATCCGCGCCGTGTGCGAGCCTGTGCACACGGAGCTCGGGTCCAGCCAGCCCAAGTCGTTCCGCGACATTGCGGGCTCCGAGGGCGCTCCGCCCCGGCATCCGTTTCGGTCTATCTGCAAGAGCTCTCCGGCGGTGACCTGGCTCGATGTGGTGCCCTTCGTGACGAGCGTGTGCCAGCCGCGCGTCGAGAGCCCGCCCGACGAGTACAGCTCGTGGATCTCCTCGTTCTCGCCCTTCGTGAAGAACCGCCTCGAATGCTCGCAGCTGAGCAGCATCTTGGAGGGCACGGAAGTGGTGTACTTTCCGGAGGGCCACGCGTTTGCGAACGCGCACTCTGAGCTCTGTATGGGCGTGGAGATGATCCGAGGCGGCCGCGCAGGGGCCTTTGGCCCGCCCGTTCCGGCCGTGTTCCCCTCCCGCGCGCCGGTGCTCTGCGAGGTCGTGTCGGTGACTTACCACCTGTCGCTCAACCTGAACGAGCGCTTCTCCCCGTCGCCGTACTGCGTGCTGGTGCTCCAGCCGACGCCTTGGCCAGATAGCCGCGGGTTGCCGATGCTCGATGTGGGTCTTCCAGCCGAGCTTGCGCACAGGGGCAGCTCTGAGGGCCAGCTTGCGCACGTGCTCTTTCTGGTGCTGCAGCACCTGCTGGGGACGGAGGAGGCGGCGCTCTGTACGCACGCCGTGTCGGTGGCGATGTATGCAGACCTCGAGGAGGTTTGCCGCCCCGCCGGCGGGCTCTTGGACCTGGCGCAGATCCAGCAGCGTCTGCATGCCGGCGAGTATAGCAGCGTGGCTGGCTTCCTGAGCGACCTGGAGCGGATGGCCCATGGCATGGAGCTCATGATGGCGTCCGTGCACTACTATGGGCCGAACGTCGCGCAAGCGGCGGCGGCAGTGCTCATGCGGGCCAAGCTCTTGCTGCGGCACCCCGAAACAGTGTGCGCGCTAGATGAGCTCTCGCATAGCCAGCCGCCGCCGTACCCGAAAGACGCGGTGCGCGTGGTGCTTCGGCCGCACTTTGAGAGCGCCCATGCCGACCTACGTGTGTCGCCCGACGCGATCCGCTCGGCGGGGTGCGGCGCGCTATGGAAGGTGGGCATGCGCGTCGTGCGGCGCGGTGTCGGCAGCGATGCCGCGCAGGTCAACCAGCAGCACACGGGCGTGGTTGTGGGCTTCCGGCACGCCGCGCCAGGGCTTCAGCTGCCATGGGCGAGCCTGGTGGTGCGCTGGGACGCGCCGCTCAACGAGTGCGATGTGGACAACACGTTGGATATGCCGCAGCTGGCATACCAGCAGGTCAACCCGTGGGAGGTGCAGCCGCTTTGAGGATGATGGGCCCTGTAAACGCGCAAGCACCGCAACACGAAACACTTTCCTGCCTTGTCCTTTTCTTTCTCTCTTTCTACGTAGACTACGTTGCCGCCTTGGACTCGGCCAAGAACGAGTCAAGCGTGTGCTTCTTCTTGGGCTGCTGCAGCTTGGCCGCCTCCTTGGCCTTCTGGGCCGCCTCCTTGGCCTCCGCCTCCTTCTTCCTGGCCAGCTCGGCCTTGCGCTCGGCAAGGGTCTGGGCCAGCTTGGACTTTGCGATCTCCTCGCCAAGCCCAACCGTCGCCGCGCCAGTCATGTACTGCCCGCCGCCAGCCAGGCGCGCCTGCCGGGCGATCTTTTCCTTGAGTGCGTTCTTGTCTGGCTGGGCGGCCGCGGCAACCGCGGCCGCGGCGGCCTCTTTGCGCGCGGGCCGCCTGTGCTTGGCGAGCCTTTTTCCCGCGGAAGAGGCGGAACAGCCCGCCTTTTGAGCTCTTTGCGGGCGGTGCCGCCTGCGCCGCTCCCCGGTTCGCCCGGCCGCGAGACTCCTCCTTGGGCGGGCGGAGCACGCGTTCGATCGGCACCTTGCCTTTGGACCTATCCAGCATGTTTTTCTCCACCATCTTGCCGATGTCCTCATGCTTTGCCGAGATGCGCTGTCGCACCTTGGACGGGCGGACGTATTCGGTTAATGATGCGGGTGGTGGCGGTGGCGGCGGCACCAGCGCGTCCTCCTCCTCCTCCTCCTCCTCCTCTTCGTCATCATCGGGAGCAGAGTCCGTGGGCTTTTCTACGATTGAGCTGGTGCGTGAGAGCCACCCTTGGACATGCCGCGAGCGGATCGGCTCGACCCTGCCCGTGACCTGGCCGCGGAACGGCCCGATACCGGGCGCGCCTCGATGCTGAAGCGGTTGAAGCATGGTCGTCTCGCCCAAGGGCTTGTACTCGTACGGCTTCTCGGCAATCCACAGCATCTCGGACTCGTTGGTCACAATGCCGCCCAGGAAGCGAAAATAGTCTAGCTCGGCGATCATGGGCCGCGGCCCGCCGCCCCGGGTCGACCGACTCATCCGACTCATCCGGCTAGAAGTCCTGGACTTGCGCACGCTCCGCGACGACTTTTGCCTCGCGCCGCCGGCGGCCTTGGCGGCGCTCAGGCTGCGCGACTTGACCTTGGTGGAGCCGCGCGGCTTGGACGCTGCCGCACTCATGCTCCGCGCCTTTGCTCTCTCCGAGGCGCGGACCGAGCTCTTCCTCTCTGACACGCGGGCCGAGCTTTTGCTCTTGCGAGCCTCGGGCCGTGACTTGCGCGACGAGGTATGTCGCGAGTTGCGGTTGGACACTGGCCTAGGCCCTTGTCCCGCCGAGGCCCTCGCCTCCTCCTCCTCCTCCTCCTCCTCCGTTTGCACCGCGGCTTGCTGTGGTGGGTCCACGGGGTCCTGCTCCGGCGCCCTCCCCTCGGCCTTCCCGCCCTCCTCCTCCTCCTCCTCCTCGTCGTCGGCGACCTTCTTCTCAGTCTCGGTCTCCTTACCTCCACCTCCACCTCCTCTTCCTCCTCCTCAGCGGCGCCATTGCTGCTCAGCCGTGCCTTGGAGAGGCGCGCACTGCTCTTGCGGCTCTCGCGACGCGCACTGCTCTCGCGGCTCTCGCGACGCGCACTGCTCTTGCGCTCCTGCGGTCCCTTGCCGAGCTGCGACTCGATGGCCGAAGCCCAGTCGTTGGCCTCCTCTGGCGTCTTGCACACGAAGGAGAAGGATCGGTCCCTGTTGGGTGGCGACGCCTCCGCCGAGAACCGCACCGTGAACTTGGCGCCCTCGCTCCACACCCCTTGCACCTCGCTCAGGGGCAATGCTCTGCGGTCCGAAATGGCCTGCTCGCTCCGGCACACGCAGAGCGCCTGGCCGTCCAGCACGAGGTAGCGCCTCTGCTTGATGAGCCCCAGCTTGCCGTTCGTCAGCACATGCCCGCGTGCAACACGTCCGCCATCGCCGAGAGTGCACTCGCCACTTGCCCACTTGCCAGACAGTCTGTCTTCGGCACTAAAAACACGCAGGCTCGCAGCAGAGGCAGGCAGGCAGGCAGCAGAAGGGAGGGGGCGAATGATCACCAGCCTACTTGGCAGCAGCTCGAGCCGGCGGCCCTGCTTGGCACCTTGCTTCCGCCGCTTGCTCGGGCGTCTCGGAGGGCAGAGAGCGCGCGAGGGAGAGGGGGCGATCGCCGATATCGCCTCGCCCACCCACAGCGCTCTTTGCACAAAGCAACTTCAACTGTGCCTTGTCTCGCACTGCAGCTCTGCGCGCGTGCGGAAATGCGTCAATAGGACCAGATAACGGTTTTAGGTAGGATACCGGGCGGAGGTGGTAGGGGGTACTAGGGAATCACCGCCTCGCAAGCGCGAGGGGAGTGTGCACGGGCGGCTTTGCATCCCAAAATGGGAGAATGAAGGCCTGGGACACGTGCCGCGTCGAGATGGGTCAGCCGGCCACGGTCCTGGAAGCTCAGGAGGAGCCCAGGTCACAGCCAGCCCTGGGCGGACGGACGGATGGACCCACCGGCCTGGCTGCTGTGCGGCTGCCGAGGTCGAAAATGTGCATGCTCGCTGGGGGCGTGCGTGGTTTGGCGTGTTGGACCAAGTCACGGCAGGTTTTGGGGTGCAAATCAAGGGTGATGGCGCTGCGTGCGCATGTCACCCGTCCATTAGCAACACCGGTCGGGCGCATGGCCGAGGGACGCAAATCCGCAAGTGGCAGAAGCGCGTGAGCGAGAGCAGCGCGCCACAGCCCACGAGGATCTTGCTGGGGTCGCAGTCGGACCGGACGACATGGGCAATGCTTTGGTGTGTGACGCGGCGCCGCCACCCGTGGACTGGACGTGCGGCGGCATCGATGCCCCGCCGGCGGCATGCACGTTTCCATTTAGCCTCGTGCTGGCAGACGGCACCGAGCGCGTATTTGACGGCTGCGTGAGTAACGCTGCCGTGAGCGCGCCCGGGGCTTTGGTCGCTGCCGAGTTTTTGGTGCGCCAGCAACGCGACCGTGACCGCAGGCGCAGCCAGTGGGCTCGTGCACGGCTGCGGCTGCGAGGTGGAGGAAGACAAGACCTGGCTGCTGGGCATCCTCTTTGCCGTGCTGTCTAGCTTTTGCACCACCACGGGATCATCATGCAGAAGATCGCGCACAACATCAACAACGCCAAGCCCGCGGAGAAGCGGGCACCGAGTTCATCGGCATCCTCCTGAGTCCGTACTGGCTTGGAGCCTTCTGCTCATGGTGATGGTGCCGCTGCCCTTCGACCTGATCTCGTTACGCTGGCCAGCCAGAGCCTGCTCGTGCCCTTTGCCGGGCTCAGCCTCGTGCTCAACCAGATCATGGCCCCATACGTGCTGGGCGAGAAGCTCGACCGTATCGAGATCATCGCCACGGCCATCATCCTCGTGGGCCTCGTGATCACCACCCGACTGGGTCGCGCACTGACGCGCTGAGCGCGTGCCAGATCATCGACCGGTACAGCGACGCGGACTTTCTGGGCGCAGTGACCGTCCTGCTCGGGCTGGTGAGCGTCTGCCTTTTCGTCATCCATGGCGTGGGCGAATCCTTGCTCTCGCGGGCGCGGCCGTTTTGCTTTGCTTTCTGCGCGGGCGGCTTTGCCGGCATCGGCAACATCATGATGAAGGCCACCGGCGAACTGGTGGCGGACGGCATCAGCTCGGGAGAGGGCGGTGCGTGGACAACGATCCACCGTACTACCACATCCTGCTCATGATCGCTTTCGACGATGCAGATCTCCTACCTCAACCGCGGCCTGCGCAAGTACGACGCCGTGCTTTTCATCCCGCTGTACAGCTGCTTGTACATCCTGCTGAGCGGGACGATGGGCGCGATCACGTACCGTGAGTTGACAACTACAGTCAGCTGCAAGTCGTGCTCTTCCCGGTCGGCGTGTTTATCACCAGCCTGGGGATCATGGTCATGTCGCAGAAGGCGCCTGCGGCCGACCAGGACCTCAAGGTGCGCCCGGTGAGCGACCCCGAGGCTGGCTCGGGCAAGGCCGGCGCCGAGGCGGCCGGATCTGGCGGCCAGATGGGGGCACGACCGCCGTGGAGGCCTGCGACGAGGCCCAGGGCGCCGACGACGGAGACGACTCGGCGGCCCGGCCCGCGACCTTGCACAAGGAAACGTCCATGCGCTGGCTGGACCAAGCCTGAACCTCCTCCTCATCATGACTTTAACCAACCATATGCCCTGACAATGATGCATGCTCTCGAGCGGATCCATCGCTGCCCGAGCCCACATCGGTTGCTCGCAGGCGGGAGGGCGCGCACTTGCAAGTTGCGGCCCAACGCATCGTGCGGTACCGCGGTACCACGGTACCGTACCGTACCGTAACTGGCACCAGCAGCGTTCCGCACCAGTTCCAATACTGTTCCGAGCGCGCTGGACCGCGGCCAGGTCCGTTTAGGGCAAAACCCTAGTTTTGTTTTGTTGGAGCCGGAGGAATCAGTGGCAGCGAGGTCGCAGGTCGAAGAGGAGGACGAGCACGAGGTAGCACATCATGTCGGCGTCGGGCATTGCCATCGGGCTCAACAAGGGCTACGCTGTGGAGAAGCTCCCGAAGAAGCTCAAGCCGTCGAGCCGCAAGGGCGTAAGTTGGAGAGGGTCGGGTGTGGCGGGCGCGCCGGATTGGGCAACCTTGCTGACCGGAAGATGTGCAGATCAAGGGCAAGCGCGTTGCGCTCGTGCGCCAGGTGGTGCGCGAGGTTGGCGGCCTTGCGCCGTACGAGAAGCGGTGCATGGACCTGATCAAGCTGGGCGGTGCCGAAAAGAAGGTGTACAAGGTGGCCAAGAAGCGCCTGGGCACGCACAAGCGCGGCATGCGCAAGCGCGAGGAGCTCAAGACGCTTCACGCGCAGATGCGCGCCAAGGGCCATTAGATTCTTCGTGCTTACAGATATTCCCTCCTTCTCCCGCGCACTCCGCATCGCTCGCTCCCTCCCAAGGCAGGAGGAGGGCTCTTGCTTGAGCTAGACCTGGTACAGCTTGCGGCGCGGCCCGCGGGGTCCGCCTGCTAGCAACGCTCCATCTTCCTCGTTGTCCTCGCCGCGTGGGCCAGGTATGTCGTCCTCTAGCCCCGCGGAGGAGGAGGAGGAGGAGGAGGAGGAGGAGGAGGAGGAGGCCGCGAGCAGCGACACCCCGGCCATGATGACGAGCACGCCAGCGGAAAAGGCCACGTACTGGGTGAGCCCGAGTTCGTCGAAATCCCCGTAGTACAGTGCGCCGCAGAGCGTGGAGGCCAGCAACAGCGTGGCCTGGTAGACGGGCACGATGAAGAGCGGCTCAAAGCGCCCCAGCGCCTCGTTGATCCCAGGCGAGCTGGCACACCGCCGCCGAGACCGTCGAAACAAGGATGAGCACGCTGCTGGCGCCCGCGAACAGCGCCGACTGGCTCAGCAGCTCCACGGCCGCCTTGGCCAAAACGTTGGAAAAGCCGCCCATGATGCCTGGCAGGATAGCCGCCGCGAAGCGCTGCTGCCGCAACGGCATGCCCGAGCCCGTGCTGGCCCGGCGCAGGGCCAGGACAAAGCCAAGCGAGAGCGCACCACCCCTGGAAGCGCATGCGCGCGAATAGAGCCACAAGCTGGTCGAGCGAGTAGTGCCGTGTGCTGTGCGGCCCCGAGGCCACGATGAAGACGCAGCCCAGGAGCGTCAACAGCGTGGCCCCGATGTCGCGCCGCGTCAGCTGCACGTTGCCAACCAGCGTGGTCGCAAGCAGGGCGTTCCATACGATAGTCAGGCCTGACGGCGCAAGGAGGGACTGCGAGGCAAACGCGAAGCTGGCCAGGGTCAGCACCGTGCCGAGCACGGTGATGGCCAGGTTGCCGACGAGCAAGAACACAAAGGACGGTCGCGTGAGCGTGTCACGCACGGCGGCTCGTGCGCGCACGTTGCGCGGCATCATGGCGGCTAGTACCTGGGGCCTAGCGGTCTTCGCGCGCCCGAATCGCGCTCCTCGATGGCTGCGAGGCGCGCCGCCATCGTCACGAGGTGATTGCCCAACGCCGCGACCATGGTGCCCGCCAGAGCAATGAGCACGCCCACGTACCACAAGTCGGGGGGCGCGTCTGCCGGCACCGGCATGGGCGCCGCGACCGCGGGGTGCCGCGTGCGCCTCTGCGGGCTCGTGCGGGTAGTGCGCGAAGAAGCCAAACCAGTGATGGTGAAACACTGCGTGCACTAGTCTGCCAGCGGCCTCCTGCAGCTTGCCGGCGCCATCCTGCGGCTCCAGCGGCGACTGCCTCGCGGCACGATGCGGCGCGCCGACGCGTGCAGCGAGATGCGCGCGATCGCAACCGCGTAGAAGACCACAAAGGTGGCCACGGTCAGCACGACCAGCACCTGAACCGAGCTCGTCGGCTGCCGTGCGCGCCACCACGCGACGCTTGCGCCGCACATGCTGCTCGTCCAAGTACTCGCCCAGCACGCGCCCAAACACGCCGCCGCGCATCCCACCCGCCGCCGCCGCCGCCGCCGCGGCCGTCTCCTGCAGTTTTTCCTGCTGCGCGGTGTGCGGAACGCTCCGCTTCCGTTCCCGTTCCGTTCTAGTTCCGCGGAACGCAATTTTGCGCTGGAACGCACACACCACCGCGGGGGCCCCCACCAGACCCCGCGCGTGGCCTCGCTTTACGTACACCTATCGCACGCGTAGTCGGTGACAGCTCTGCTGGCTGTGCACGGCCTGGGGAAGTCTTGTACGTGCGCGTCCCCCGCAACGGACGGGCGGCGTGCAAGGGAAGGAAAGGTGCTTACCGCACGGGGACGTCGCTCCGACGCCTGGGTAGAGGCGGAAGGCGCAGGAGGGCGGGAGGGTCGGGCGAGCGAGCGCAGCGGCCTCCCAGGCGGCCGCAGGCTGGTCGGGGCCAGGCCGCGGCGAGCGCCTCGCGAGCCCCAGCAGCGCGCTTCGCCGGAGCGCACCCTGGTGGGTAGCTCGGGCGGCTTGAGCGCTCGGCAGGGCGGGCAAGGCGCTGCCAAGTTGCGATGGCGCAACAGTGGGCAGAGAGGCTCTGCCTGCGCCTGGTGCACCTGCTGCGCAAAGTGCGCAGGCGCAGCAGCTGGGACGGGCCCACGTGCTCGTGTAAGGACTTTAGGCAACGCGGCAAGTGCAAGCACCTCGAGGCGTTTGCGCGGGCCGCCAAGGAGGACGAGGAGGCCAGCGGGAGCGCCCACGGCACCCGCGGCGGGGCGGGGAGCTCGCTGCGGGAGACGCTGCTAAGCAAGAAGCGGTCGCGGAGGCGCACTGGGGCGCCCGCTTCGGAGGGCAGCACGGCGAGCGACGGCAGCCGTGACGACGAAGGGCGCCGCCGCGGCAGCAGGCGATTCGTGCTGGCGTCGACAAAACTAGCGCTCTCAAACGCCCCCGCCCGCAGCCTCGGCGAAGCGCGCGTACCCGCCGGCGTCAAGCGACTTGGCGGGACGCTCGAGGACCTCGACCTGCTTCGGCGCGACGGGGATGGGCGCTGCCAGTACCGCGCAGTCTCGAGCGTGCACGGAGTGGTGCTGACCAAGGTGCTGCGGTGTGAGCCGCCGAGCTGCCTGCCGCACCACCAGGACACGCTCAACAACGAGCTCGAGATCTTGGCGCGGTTGCGGCCGCACGCCAACGTGGCGAGCTTCCTGGGGTACAGCGAGGCGGTGCTGGACAACGACGTGCTGGAACGGCGCGTCGCCTTCCAGTTCTGCGTGGACAGCCTGGGGGACCTCGTCCAGCACCGCTCCACGGCAGATGCTCGCCTGACCTTTCTTGAAGTGCGCAAGTACTCGCTGGATGTTTGCGAGGCGCTCGACTATTTGCACAGCCAGGGCGTCGTGCACCGCAACCTGACCTCGGACAACGTGGTCATGGCCTTTGAGGAGTACCCAGCGGCAACTGGACCTCGGCCATGAAGAAACACTTTCGCCTCAGCGGGTCGCTCAAGAGCCTATTCGGCGCGGAGGCGCGCTCGGGCACGCGCTCGGGCATGAAAAAGGCGCGCTCTATTGGATGGCGCAGCCGCCAGCCCAGCTCGCAGCCGCCGGCGCACCTCGCGCCCTTTCAGGAGGGCAGCAATTCGCTGGGCCCCACGCTGACGGCCAAGGTGACCAACTTTGAGGTGGCCAAACGGATCGACCGGCGCCGCACAGCCACGCGCGTCTCCTCGCCGCTCTGCATGGCGCCCGAGATGTGGCAATCCGAGTCGTACGGGTACGGCGTGGACGTGTGGGCCGTTGGCATGCTCTTGCTCGAGATGCTTGCGCGCGAAAAGCAGCTGGCCAAGCTCAACTTGGCGCAGGTCGAGAGCGCGGTGTGCAGCCGGGCCTTTCCCCGCCGCGTCACGTTGGCGCCGCCCGAGTTCAAGCCCTTTGAGGACCTCATGCGCAAGTGCCTTGTGCACGATCAGGCCGCCAGAATACCGCTGACCGAGCTGATATCGGCGCTGCGCAACGCGCTGTAATAGCGCTGTGCCAGCCAGCCCCTGTGTCATTCAACCATCTTCTTCACATATACGTGCCCTCCCACGAGGCGGCGCCCGGCCCGCGCCAGGCCGCCCCGTCCCTTGGCGGCCTTGAGCTCGGTCCTCGCGGCAGCAGCAAGGAAGGCCCCTTGATGAGCTCGTCGAGGTCTTTTGTGTTCGCTCTTCGCCGCCGCCAAGGAGCCTGCAGTTGGGCCGCTCTTTGGGTCACAAAATCGCCCAAGCGAGTGATCCACAAGAAGGAGAGCAGCAAGCAGCCAGAGGCCGAGGAAGGGAGAGCTCGCAGCAACGCGCCCCGCACGCACAGCACCACCATGGCACTGAGCATGATCCAGCGCGCCGCGCGCCGGCCCGCCGTGCAGTGGCTGCAGCAGGTCCGCGGCATCGCGCAGTCCGGCATGCCCGACGCGGTCAAGTACAAGTGCTCGTCCGAGTTTGAGCTGGTGCGGCCGGACGATGTGCCCGTGCGCGACGCGTTCCAGATGATTAACACCGAGGGCAAGCTTGTGCCCGGCGTCGCCGAGCCCAACGAGAGCCCAGAGCTGTGCCGCAAGATGTACGAGGCCATGGTCCAGCTGCAGGTGATGGACCACGTGCTGTACGAGGCGCAGCGCCAGGGGCGCATTTCGTTCTACATGCAGACCAACGGCGAGGAGGGCATTAACATTGGCGCCGCTGCGGCCTGGAGACGCGCGACACGGTCTTTGCGCAGTACCGCGAGGCCGGCGTGCTGCTGTGGCGCGGGTGGACGCTGCAACAGTTTGCGGACCAGTGCTACAGCAACGCGGACGACCGAGGCAAGGGCCGGCAGATGCCCATTCACTACGGGTCGGCTGAGCTCAACTTTCACACGATCAGCAGCCCCCTGACCACGCAGGTCCCGCAGGCCGTGGGCGCCGCCTACGCCGTCAAGGGTGAGGGCGACGACGGCGCCGTGACGGCCACCTTCTTCGGCGAGGGCGCCGCGAGCGAGGGCGACTTCCACGCGGCGCTCAACTTTGCGGCCACCCTCGAGTGCCCCGTGCTCTTCCCCGGAACAACCAGTACGCTATCAGCACGCCTATTGAGGACCAGTACCGCGGCGACGGTATCGTCAGCCGTGCCGCTGGCTACGGCATGGCCTCGATTCGCGTGGACGGCAACGACATTCTCGCCGTCAAGCACGCCGTCTCCGAGGCGCGCAAGTACGCGCGCGGCAACTCCAAGCCGGTGCTGGTCGAGCTCATGAGCTACCGCCTGGGCCACCACTCGACCTCGGACGACTCCACTGCGTACCGCGCTCTCGAGGAGATCGAGACCTGGCGCGACACCTCGCACCCCATCACCCGCTTCCGCAAGTTCATGGAGGACCGCGACATGTGGGACCAGACCCGCGAGGACGCCCTGCGCGACGAAGCGCGTAAGGGCGTGCTTGCGGCCATGACGGCGGCCGAGGAGAAGGGCAAGCCCGAGGCGCTCGAGAACCTCTTTGCGGACGTGTACGACGTGCCGCCGCCAAACCTGCGCGAGCAGCAGGCCGAGCTCGAGGAGATGATGGCAAAGTACCCCAAGCACTACACGACGCTCTACTAAGGGGCACGACGAGGGCATGACGATGTGAGCGCCGCCGGCCGGCAAGCACCGATTTTTTTTTAAGAACGGCCTTGTTTGTTGCTCCTGCTTGCTTCGTCTTATCGCTCTGGCCCAGGCTGCCGCCGCCGCTGCCGCCGCCCAGCCGGCAGCCAGCACTGATGCTTTCAAGATCACCGGTCTACACCGAACGTGGCGCGGTACGTCTCAATGCGCTCCCGCTGGTCCGCGTCGAACGAGGCGCCCTCGGCCTTGACGTACGAAAGCAAATCGTCCAGGCCGACGATCGAAAAGACGTCGATGCCAAACTCGCGCTTGACGCTCTGGATTGCGCTCACCGGCTCCTCGCCCGTGCGTTCCTGGCGGTCTAGCGCGATCACGACGCCCGCCACGGTGGCGTTCTCAGTGGCCAAGAGCGAAATGCTCTGGCGGATGGCCGTGCCTGCGGTAATGACGTCGTCCACCACCAGGACGCGCTTGTCGCGCACCGACGCGCCCACAAGCACGCCCCCTCGCCGTGGTCCTTGGCCTCCTTGCGGTTGTACGCAAAGGGGATGTCCAGACCAAAGTCCCGGCTCAGCGACACGGCAATCACCGCTCCGAGCGGGATGCCCTTGTAGGCCGGGCCAAAGATCACGTCGTACTCGAGCTTACTCTCCACGATGCACCGCGCATAGAACCGGCCAAGTCCGTCCAGCGCCGACCCGCTGCTAAAGAGGCCCGCGTTAAAAAAGTACGGGCTCTGCCGGCCCGACTTGAGCGTAAAGTCCCCAAACTTGAGCACGCCGCACCGCAGCGCCAGCGCAAAGAAAGCGCGCTGGTAGTCCGCCAGAGCCGCCCGCGAGCCCTCGCCTGCGTCGTTCTTGCGGGCCGTTGCCGCCGCCGCGCGCACGGCGTTGAGCTGCTCACGAAAGCCTTCCGCGGCCGCCTTGGGGTCCTCGGCGCGCGAAATCCCGCGCGACACAGGCACGAGCAGGCCCATGCCGTCCTCGCGCAGGCCCGCGGCGGCCGCTTCCTCCAGGTTGCCGCCCTGAAAGCCCACGCCGGGCGCCAGGATCCAGAGCGACGGGGCGGCCGCGCGCGACCGCCGCAAAGCCTCCACGTCCGTCGCGCCCACTACCAGCCCCACGTTGTCGTCCTTGTTCCACGCCGAGCAAAGCGCAGCCACACGCTCGTACAGAAGCACGCCGTCCTTGAGCTCGGCCGTCTCCAGGTCCTCCGAGCTGGGGTTGGATGTCTTGCAGAGCACAAAGGCGCCGCGCTCGGGCCGGCCCTCCACGAAGGGCTTGACCGAGTCAAAACCCATGTACGGGTGCAAGGTCGTGCAGTGCGCTTGCATCTGGCCAAAGATCGCCTCAGCGTAGGCCTCGGCCGTGGAGCTGATATCGCCGCGCTTGGCATCGAGTACCACGGGCGTGCCCTCCGGTACAGCCGCGACCACACGCTTGAGGACCTCGATTCCTTCGGACCCGAGCGCCTCAAAGAAGGCTGCGTTCGGCTTGAACGCCGCCGCGGCCTCCTTGGTCTGCTCGATCAGCTCAAGGCAGAGGCCCTCGGCGGCCTCACAATCGGTCGCCTCGGCCTTGCCGTGCGCGTCGCGCCAGCGCTGCAGGTCTTGCGCGTGCGGGTCGAGGCCAACGCACAACAGCGAGTCGGCCGCCGCCACGCGCTGCTCGAGGGTCTTGAAGAAGCTCTGCGCCATCCTTCCCGTCGCCCTGCTGCCGCCACCACCCGACTCTCTGCGCGTGTGAGATGGATCTTTCTTGCTCGACGGGACGATGCGAGCGCGGCTCGCGGCGCCGGTGGCGCCCGCCCTCGAGGCGATGGCTAACCGCGAGCGCAAATCAGCACGTGCAGGACAACGTGCGCGTCGCCCAGCTTGTGGAGGCCTATAAGGCACACGGGCACCTGATTGCCAAGATCGACCCGCTGCAGCTGGCCCTCGCCGACCCACTGCGCGCGCCGTTCTACCTGCAGGACGTCGGGCTGCTGCAGCCAGAGACGTACGGCCTGCGGTGTGACCAGGCCATGCTGCGCACGCGATTTTGGATTGGCGACTCGCTGGACCCGCTTCTGCCTGGGCCGGAGCATAAGCTGGAAGACATCCTCCGCGCGCTTCGAGAGGCCTACTGCGGGCCCATCGGCACGCAGTTCATGCACATCCTGCGGCCCGACTGCCGCGAATGGGTGGATCGCAGGCTCCGCGAGCACGCAATGCACCGCTGGGAGCCAGAGCAGCAGCGGCGGCTCCTGGACAAGATCGCGGAGGCCACCTTTTTCGAGGAGTACTTTGGCAAGCGGCTATCCGGCGCCAAGCGGTTCTCGCTGGAAGGCACCGAGGCGCTTGTGCCGGGCCTTGAGGCGCTCTTCGAGCGCAGCGCCGAGGTCGGCATCCGGTCCATCGAGATGGGCCGGCTCATGACGCGGAGGCGCTGCTGTGCTTTCAAGAGTACCGGCACAACAGCACCCAAACAACTCGAACACGTACCCTTGGAGGCGCTGCTGTACCGCTTTCAAGAGTACCTGCCGGACGACAACGAGCACCCAAACAACTCGAACGACGTGCGCTACCACCTGGGCACCTCCACCGTGCGCGCCTTTGGGGATCGGCGGCTGCGCGTGTCGCTGGCGGCCAACCCTTCGCACCTGGAGGCGGTGAATAGCGTCGTGCTCGGCAAGACGCGTGCGCGGCAGTTCTTGCTCCGCGGCACTGTTATTGAGGACGATACGGGCGGCGTGCACGTGTACCAGTCGCCCAAGCGCGGATCGGTGGACTACAGCCCCAGCGACGAGGCCAAGCGGGAGGCCATGGCGCTGCTGCTGCACGGCGACGCGTCGTTTTATCAAGGGTCGGTGCGCGAGTCATTGGGTTTCAGCAACTTGCGCGACTACACGACGGGCGGCACGGTCCACATCATCCTAAACAACCAGATTGGCTTCACCACGATGCCCAAGGAGGCGCACTCGTCCGTGTACTGCTCAGACGTGGGCGCTTTCTCGGCGCCCCGGTCTTTCACGTCAACGGCAACGACCCAGAGGCCGTCGCGCTGGTCTGCCGCACCGCGGTAGACTACCGCCAGGCCTTTGGGCGCGACTGTGTCGTCAACATCTGGGCCTACCGCCGCCACGGGCACAACGAGCAGGACGACCCCAAACTCACGCAGCCCATCATGTACTCTTGCATCGAGAAGATCCCGACACTGTGCAAGCTGTATGGGCAGCAGCTGCTCGAGCGCGGCGTGGTCGACTCTCAGGAGGCGCTGGAGGCCATAAAGGCCCGGCTCATGGTCGAGTTTTCGGGGGAAAGGACATGGAGGGGTGGACAGCGACGGCCGCCTGCTGACCTACGGCGACAAACGCAAGGTCCTGGCAATGTGGAACGAGCTCGGCCTGCTCTCGGACGCCGGTGACCCGGCGGCCTTCAAATTGCAAAAGTCGCTCCTCCTCGAGACGCTAGCCACCGGCGTGGACACGGAGCTCCTGCGCTCCTTCGGGCGCGCCATCTTTACGCTGCCGGGCAAGTCGCAGTTCTGCGTCCACCCAAAGGTCGGCCGTGTACAAGGACCGCCTCGAGTCGGTCGAGCTCGGCGCGGGCAAGGCGATCCGCTGGGCTACCGCCGAGGCGCTCGCGTTCGCCTCGCTGCTTGCCGAGGGCTTTCACATCCGCCTGAGCGGCCAGGACGTGGAGCGCGGGACCTTCAACCAGCGCCACGCCGTCCTGTACGACCAGTTGCGGGCGGTGCGTTCCAATGAGGTCATCTACAAGCCCTGGACGGCTCTGCAGGACCTGGACTGGCACGCGGAGGACATCAGGCGCTCCATGGCCGAGCGCGCGGAGCCCGGGGACGCCGACGTGTCCGGCACGGGACCAAAAGGCGCGGAAGAAGACAGCCCCGAGGAGGAGACGCTTTTTGCGGGGCACTACGAGTTTGGTGCCGCTGGGCGTCTCCCCAGTGAGTCGCGCACGGTCGAGCTGGACAACCCAAAGATTGAGAGCGCGCTGGAAAAGATCCGCGCGAGCATGGACTCGCGCGCCAGCGCCGCCGCGAGACCCGCGCCGTGCTGCGCTGGCGCGGGCCGCACCAGTACAGCGCCGAGCTCGGCGAGATGGAGGTCTGCAACAGCCCGCTCAGCGAAGAGGCCGTGCTGGGCTTTGAGCACGGCTACAGTCTCTACTCGCCAGATATCATGACAATATGGGAGGCCCAGTTTGGCGACTTTGCCAACTGCGCGCAAACCGTCATCGACACCTTCATTGCCAGCGGCGAGGACAAGTGGGTCCGGTCCTCGGGGATCGTGCTCTTGCTTCCGCACGGGTACGACGGCCAGGGCCCTGACCACAGCTCGGCGCGCGTGGAGCGTTTCCTACAGCTCTGTTCGAGCTGGACGAGCCAGCCTGGCCGGAGGACCAGGCGGCGAGCGTGCGGCGCTCGGGGACGTCAACATGCACGTGCTCAACATGAGCGCCGGCGCAGTACTTCACGCGCTGCGGCGCCACATGTTGCTGCCGGTCCGCAAGCCGCTTATCATCTTCACGCCCAAGTACCTGTTGCACCACCGTCCGTGCGCGTCCGCGCTGGAGGAGCTCGGCACGGGCAACACCTTTCAGCCCGTGCTACAAGACGCCCTCTTCCTCGGCGAGGACGCGCAGCACTCGCCCAAGGAGGTCCGCCGGGTGGTCCTCTGCTCGGGCAAGACTTGGTACCACCTCGCGCACCGGCGGCGCGCGCTTGGGCTCGAGTCCAAGATAGCGCTAGTGCGCATCGAGCAGCTGTGCCCCTTCCCGTTCTACTCGCTGCGCCAGGTGCTCGCGCCGTACCTCTGCAACAACGACGTGGAGCACCGGACCGAGCTGGTCTGGGCTCAGGAAGAGCCCAAGAACATGGGCGCCTGGACCTACGTCGAGCCGCGGCTGCGCTGGGTGCTGCTGCACACGGCGACGTCCTCGGCTAACGCCACGCACATCCACGAGCGCCCCGTACGCCCGTTCTCGTATTGCGGCGGCCACCGGCAGCCTCCCCCGCGACGGGCTCGTTCGCCATCCACCGGCAAGAGATGTCGCGTCTCGTCGACGACGCGCTGACGCTCCCGAGCGACTAGCTGCCGAGCCGCACTCATCGTGGGCGGCGTCGCGGGCGGCGTCGCGGCTCCCGCGCGTTCTCAAAATCGCTGCCTTAGCGCGCCTCATGCGAGGGAGAAAAGTGAGAAATAAGACTCGGTCTGCGTCCGGGTCGTGTCTCGACAGTGCCGTTGACGCAGCTTTCGACGACAGAGACGACGGCGGCGGCGACGGCGGCGGCGGCGGCGGCGGCGGCAGCGGTCTGAGACGATGGCGAGCAACAATGCGCAGAGCCTCGTGCGGTACAACAACCCCGTGCTGGTGAGCACCACCAAGGGCAAGGAGAAGAAGGCGGGCAAGAAGCTGCCACCCGTGGACTTGGGCGGCAAGGAGCTCACGCAGACCGAAGACATCCTCAACTCGATCCTGCCGCCGAAGGAGTGGACCAAGAATGGGCAGCTCTGGGTGCAGTACGTGTCCAGCCGCCGGCCACGCGGCTCGACGTGGTCAACCTGCAGGAGCAGCTGGACCAAAAGCTGCAGCAGCAGCAGGCACGCGAGACAGGCATCTGCCCGATCCGGAGGAGCTGTATGCGCAGTGCTTGACGAGCTGATCCGCCAGGTGACGATCAACTGCGCCGAGCGCGGCCTGCTGCTGCTCCGCGTCCGGGACGAGATCAGAATGACTATTGCGGCCTACCAGACCCTGTACGAGAGCTCGATCGCGTTCGGCATGCGCAAGGCGCTGATGGCCGCGCAGAAAAAGTCCGAGCTCGAGGCGCGCATCAAGCACCTGCGCGGCGAGAAGAAGGGCCTGAGGACCAGGTCGCAGAGCTCAAGGGCAAGTGCGCCGACATTGAGCGCCAGGCGCAGGCCCGCAAGGAAGAGGAGGACAAGAAGCACAAGGAGGAGGTGGACTTTCTCAAGGAGACGAACGAGCAGCTCAAGAAGAACCTCGAGACCCTGCTGTCGGCCCCGAAAAAGTAAGAACGGATCCCCTCTCGCATGAATCAATCCATCCATCCATCAAGCGTCGACCATCATGTCTTCGGACTGCTCTTGCTGCTTGGCCTGGCTTTGCCCCTGCTGCGCGGCAAACATCGGGTCGTTTAGGTCCATGTACGAGCTCCCGCGGCGGAACATGCCCTTCTGCGCCGCAGTGTCCGAGATGGAGAGGCCGTGGAAAAACTCCTTGTAATCGACTGTGCCGTCGCCGTTGCGGTCCAGGCTCCGGCGCAGCTCGTCGATCTGCTGCGCGGTGAGCTTGCTGTCCATGAGGTCGTTGATGGTCTGCATGCCCTCCTGAATTCCTTGGCCGTGATGGTGCCGTTCCGTCGACGTCAAACATGCGAAAGGCGGCGTTGAGGTGGATGCGGTTCTGATAGAGGACGTTGGCGACCTGCTGCACAACGCCCTGCTTCCACGACTCGGAGCGCGGGTTGCGGTCGTCGGCGCGGAAGGCGTCGATAAACTCTAGGTAGTTTACGCGGCCCGAGTCGTTGGTGTCGATGACACGAAAGATCTTCTCAGCGTCTTTGAGCGGCAGGTCCAGGCCGCAGTACGCCTTGAGCGCGGTGACAAAGTCGGCGCGCTCAATATAGGCCTTCCCCGCGGGGTCAAAGCCGAGGAAGGCCTCGCGCAGCGTGTCGGTCTTCCTGAAAATGGCCTTGGCGATAGTGGAAAGTGTCGACAAAGACCACGCGTCCATGGTTTCCCAGTCCAGCTTCATCTTGGTGGCGCTGCGCGGCGAGATGGGCGCGTCGGGCATCTCGCGGCGCGTCTTCTCCTCGAGTTCGCGCATGCTGGCTGTGCGGTTCGCGCGCGTGCCCTGGTCCGCGCTGGCTTTGGCCCCCGCGGCCTGGCCCGCAGTTGCGCCAGTGCCCGCCTCCACCTCCATGCGCGAGCGGTGCACGTGGTCAAAGGTGACCTCGAAGCGCTCGGCAAACTCTTTGAAGTTGATGTGCGCGTCGTCGTCTACGTCGACGGAGCGCATGAGCTCGTAGATCTGGTCATCCGAGAGCCCGACGTTAAGCGCCTTGAGGGTGCGCACGAACTCCTCGTACTCGATTTGCCCATCGTCGTTGGTGTCAAACTTTTGTAGGCGCCCTCGAGGTCGGCGCCGACGAGGCTGAAGAGCTTCTCGCAGATGCGCCGGATAATGGCGTCCTGCCAGCCCATGTCCTCCTCGCGCATCTGGATCTGGAAGCGCGAGAGGAACTTGGTAGTTGATCATGCCGTCCGGCTCGGACTCGGCCAGGTGCTGCTGGTAGTGGAGGAAGGGCAGGTCAAGGCGCAGCACGCTAGCCAGCGCATTAGCCCACTCGACGCGCGTGATCTTGCCCGTGTGCTTGGTGTCGTTTTGCGTAAAGCACCAGTACAGGTCCAGGCGCTTGTCGCAGATGTTTTCGATGATCATCTTGACCGCGTCGCGCTCGAGCACCGCCTCGCTCCTCGTCTGACATGAAGGTGCCCTTCTCTACCGCGTGCGCGTAAAACTGCTGGATCTCGGGCTGCAGATCGGGTCCAAAGGCGATAAAGGCGCCCTTGTTGGTCTGCGTGCCGCAGTACCTGCTCGCACTGAAGATCGTGATGAGGCGGCCGTTGTGCAGCACCTCGAAACCTTCGGGCACGCACTCGTGTGAGCGCACGACCAGCGCGATCTGGTTGGTTGCGCAAAACTTGTTGGTCACCAACGGGCCAAACTCGCAGCCGGCGCGCCGCGGTCCGACGGCCGCTTGTACTTTAAGGGACGCGGATAGGTCGCCGTGGGTCGCGGGTCGGACCACAGCAAGTCCTCGTAAATCCGGTCCTCAAAGGAGCGGCCCTCGAGCGGCGGTTCGCGCTTGCGCTTGATCTTGCGCAGGTGCTCGATCTTGACGCCCTCGTTGCGGAACAAGCCGCCGTGACACACAAAGACGCGGACTGGATGCGCGCACAGCGGCAGCGAGTCGAACATGGCCTGGCACAGCATGTAGAGCTTGAGCGAGGCGAGGCGGTCGCCTGGCCCAAAGCAGTTCATGCTCTGGCGCATCCCCGTGGCGGGTCACCGGAGCCCTTGCGCGCCTTCTTGTATGGCTCGCCTTGCGCGTCCCGGCGGCGCGACGAGCTGGGCTTCATGCTCACGGCGATGGCGTCATGGCCGTACTTTGTGAGCAGCTCCTCTTCAAAGCCCATCCATGCGTTTTGCGCGCGCGCCTCATGGTTGCCGCGGTTCAGGAACACGCACTTTGGATAAAGGATCTTGAAAGCCAGCATGCTTGCCACGATCTCGCACCCCTTGGGCCCGCGGTCCACAAAGTCGCCGTTGAACAAGTACCAGTTCTTCTCCGAGGGCAGGCCGTTGATGGTGAAGATCGTGTATAGGCCTGCAGCTGCCCGTGCGTGTCGCCCACCACCGTAAGCTTGTGGCCCTCTGGGATCTCAATGTCCTGCACGGTACTCTCCGCCTCGAACAGCTTCTTCCCGTAATGCAGCAGCAGCATAAAGTACTTGAAGTGCAGCACCTTTCCCGTCTTGAACGCCTCGAGCATCTGGATCGTGTTCTCCAGCCGCAGCGGAAATTTCAGGTGTGGCCCTTCGTAGTCCTCGCCCGGGTTGACTCGAAACAGCATCTCGGGCTCGAGCTCCTCCACGGCGTCCGCGGCCGCCTGCTGGAGCTCCTCCACGGTGGCGCCCATGAACAGGTCCCCGTTCAGGTCCTCCTCGTCTTCGTCCGATTCCATCTCGTTCTCGGCCGCCTCGCCGCCCTGCTGCGCGCCGCCCTGCTCGCCGGACATTTCAACGTCCTCCATGCTCTCCGCGCCCTCCTCCCGGGTCTTGCCCGCGTCGCGCTTTGGCTCGTGCACCAGCGTCTTGGCCTTGAGCTTGGTGGCCTTCTCCACCGCCTTGCCTTTGCGCAGGCCCACCTCCTCAAAGTGGTTTGTCCAGCACGTTCCACGTGCGCGCCGCCTGCCGCGCCTTGACGCGCTTCTTGGCCAGGTACGCGCGGAAGGCGCTCTGCAGCGTCACCACGGCCAGCGTGTCCTCGCTGTGCGGCAGCACGTACTGCGGCTGGACGAACACCCCGTGCTTATCCGCGCACGAAAAGTAGCTCTTTCCGCCCACCGTCCCGTTCGTGCGGCCGGTCGGCCCATCCAGCTGCACGCCCCCCAGGGCCCCGGCCTAAAGTCGGTCGTGCCGAAGAACTGCACAGTGCCGAGCTTCTTGCCCTGCACCACCACGCGGTCGCCCACTGCGAATGCGCGCTCGGCGCCGCCTTGCTCGCCATGACCCCCGCCTGGCAACGACCGGGATCTCTCTCTCTCTCTCGCCTCGCACTTCGCCTCGCTTCTCGCTCCTCCTCCGAAACAACCATGATGCGACCTGGGCGCAACCGCCGCAGAGCAAGTCGCAGAGCGCGCCGAGCACGGCTCGAGCGCCGCGCAGCCATGGGCTCGGGCAGCTGCTGAGGAGCAGGGCGCCGCCTGGTCGTCAGCCAGGGCACCGGGATTGAATGGGTGTGCTGAGACTTGACTTTGGGGTTCGGTATGGGCTAGGAGGGCAGCTCGTCCACGAAGCGCGCGGCCATCTTGGCCCCGCCGACGTTCGAGGGCTCAACGCGCGAGCAGTAGTCCTTCGAGTTGGTGGGATCCAAGACCTCGAAGAGCGGCACGGGCACCACGTCCACGCCTGGGATCTTGATCTGGGAGGTGGCCGACTCGAACACGGAGCGGATAACCGCCTGGAGCTTGGCCGGCTCAGTTTCGTACTTTAGCGCGCCAAGGGCTCGACTGGCCCAGCACTCGGACTTGTTCTCGTCGGGAAAGTAAATCATGCAAACCATGACGCGGCGCGGCTTGGTGTCGCCGATGATTTTCTCCACGTACTCCTTCACCTTGGTACCAAACAGAGCCCGAAAGTAGTCCAAGCCCCAGGCGGTGCCATTTTCGATCGCCTCCATGCTCGACAGTTCATGAGGCGGAGCATGTTGAAGCCGGTGGCGACCGAGGGCGACAGCGCAATGTCGTTGCCGCCGACGCTAACAATAAGCACATCCTCAGGCTGGATGTTGTCGTGGATGAATTGGTCCTGCGGAAGAAGCGCGTGCTTGCGCTCTGCCAGAAGCGACTCCTCCACAGAGGTGTTGACGCACACCCAATGCTCGTGCAAGCCGCGCCTGACGATCTCGCTGTTTCACGTGGTGGCAAACATCTCGGACGGACTTGGCCGGCTGCAGCACGTCCGCCATCCCATTCGCCGCCCTGGCCGGGGCCGCACCGATCCAGTACTTGTTGTCCAGCGATGAGTCGCCCGCAAGCCAGATCACTGGCCTGCGGCGGCCCGCCCGCGGCACGGCGTACTTCATCACCGCCTGCAAGTGCGGGATCAGATGCCCGTGGAATTCACCGTAAAACGCGTTGAGCTGCACGGTCGCGGGCACCTCCGCGTCCGGCACAAGCTGCGCGTCCTGAGGCCCCTTGGAAGCCTTGGCGCCCATGGTGTCTGGCACGCACGTCCCGCTCGTTCCGATGTCGCTTCCTCCTTTACCGGTCTGACTGACGTGACCAAATCACCTTTTGCTTCTGACTGACTGACCTTTCTGACTGTGACATGACATGTGTCCTTGCTTCCCCACCCGTTGTAAATCACCTTTTGAAGCGAGCCGCCGGCCAGAAGCAAAAGTCGCTTTACATGACGTAGTGGTACCGGTACGGTACCGGTACCGGTAATTACCGGTACCGGTACCGGTAAAGTGAGCAAATAGAACAGATGTAGAACGGCCACGGAACTCTGCGCGCCCAGAGGGAGATCGCGGCCAGGTCGCAGCCTGGCGATCGACCAATCCCCTCAAGTACGCGCGCACACCGCGGATCAGTCTTGGCGATGATGACTTTGGCGATGAGCGAGGGACAGGGAGGGCGGAGTGACACGCGCCCTCATCTGGACGCGCGTGATCACTGGAGGAGTGTTGTCATGTGCCATCGCAGCCGCGTGGACTCCGTGGGCTCCGTGAATCTGGCGGGCCGATACGAGGCCTGACTGCCATTCTGCAGGTGGCCGCTCTACACGTGGCTGCGCGCGCGGCCGTGAATATAGGCGGAACAGCAATCGTCATTCTGCGGTTGCAGCACACACCAGGGTAGAGCGTGCCTCAACGAGGGATTCCATCCCAATGGCAGGCGAGCTCGCCGGGACGAGGCAAACGACAGCCTGTGACGCCCAGAACCGAATTCGACTCGCGCTGTCGCTGCAGTCAACATGGGTAACCAGCCAAGTGCCAGGACGTCGCTGCAGAAGCCCGCGCCAGCTGCCGGGCCGGGCGCTGCTGAGAGGAAGGCCAAACCCGCTCGGCGAGTGTCCTGGAAGGGCGGCAAGCAGACCGCAAGCAAAGCGCTCGAACCTTCATCGAGAAGGCTAAAGAGGACGCTCTCAAGGACGAGTTCGTAGCCACCCTGCGCCGGAACCAGGACCGCAAGACCGCCCAGCGCGAGGAGATGGCTCGCGCGGCCGCCGCGCGGTCCACCGCTGTGGACGCCATGCCAGAGGCCGAGCCGCTGGCTGGCCAGCTGCCGCCCGGGATCAGCCCGCCGCCCAACCTGCCGCGCCCGAGCATGCGCAAGGCCTCGTCCACCTCGTCGGTGGGCTCCATGCGCAAGCCGCCGCCGCCGCCACGGTCGGGGTCTGCCAAGGCCGTGCCACATGCGCCGCCGAGGCCGCCAAAGAAGGGCTCGACCTTTTCGGTCATGTCGCAGAGCTCCCTGCCGAGCGAGCCCGGAGAGCGCGCCGCCGCCGAGTACGAGGATCTCATGGCCCGCCTTGAATGCTTTACGAGCGCCACGACCCGGATGCGCTCGCCAACGGCACCGTGGACCTCAAACGAGATCGCCATTTGGACGCTTGGGCAGCCCAACGGGTTCTTCGAGCTCGACAAGGAGCTCGTCGAGCGCTTTGGCGTCAGTCTGGGAGACGGTGCGCGCCGCAGCTACTGGCACGTCGAGATGGCCCGCCGAAGCACGATGATGACCGCGGCCTCGGGAAACTCGTGCATGACCGAGGGCACCGTGCAGAGCTTCAACACGCCGTCCGAGCTGTCCATGGGCTCGACGCGCTACTCGGGGTCCACTATTTCCGATTCGGAGGACCTCGACTTTGTGCTCCCGCCGCCACCGCCGCCCCTCGAAGAGGACATGGCTGTCCCCGAGGGCGGCCACGCGAGGCGCGACCGGCCGCGGTCAACGGCGACATGGTCGAAGTCGAGCCGCTCGACGAGCGCCTGGACGATCTCAACGATTTCGAGGAGGTGCAGACGCTCGAGCACTTTACCTCCAGCACAACCCCAACGCGCTCATGACCGAGGTAGAGAGCGTGCTGGCCGAGTACGAACACAGCGGCATGCGGGCGATGAACGCCATGCTCAAGGACATGTACGGCACGGACGTGTCGGAAATGCTGGATGCCGAGGAAGCGGCGGGCGAGCGGGCGCAGTCCGTGAGCCACGAGGCCCGCGCGGCGTACGTCCAGCAGGGCTTTGCCACCCTGGACCGGAAGGGCGGCATGAGCCTGAGCGAGGCTAACGCCCGATTCGCGGCGCAGCGGGCAGCAAGCAGCGCAGGGGCAGCCGCGGGGAAGTGGCAGCAGCGCAAGACCTCCGCCGTTGAGACCACGCTTCGCGCGGGCCGGAGGGCCTCGCTCATGCGCAAGTCGGTGACCAACATCGTCCGCCGCCGCAGCAGCAAGCCCATCAACTGCTCGGGGTTTGAGCTGGACATGACGGCCGCCGAGTTTGGTGCCTGCGGCGTCTGCGGCCGCCAAAAGTCCGACCACAAGGCCACCCGCGGCCCTGTCGTCTGCAAGGACCTGGACCAAAAGTGGTCCAAGATCTCGCAGCGCGTGGAGCTCCCGCTCTAATGATTAGCTACACCAACAACCCCCCGTTAGATTCCTTTCCTTGCCTTGGTACTACCGTACCATACCGTACCGTACGTACGTACTCGGTGCACCAGCTTGCCCTCTCTTTCGTCTTTCTGCCGTAGTGGTTCCGTCCTGTCGTGATTCATTGTCATTGTCATTGTCATTGTCGCTCGTCAGTCCGGTCATTGCTGTTGTAGTTTCGGAAGGCTTTGGACATGGGCGACCACGTGGGCGATGGCGTGGACTCCATGGCCGACGCCGAGTTCCAGGCAGCCATCAAGGAGGCCCCGAACGCCAGGTCGCTGACGCGCGAGCAAGTCCAGGCCCGGGTGGAAATGGAAGTGCCGCTTGGCATCAACTCGTTCTCGCGCGACTTCGAAATCAAGCCCTCCTTCCTGACCTGGTGCTGCGTCGAGCTTCGCCTCAAGAAGGGCAACGCGCTGGCCGGCGCGGTGATCAAGGAGGGCATTGGCTTTGTGGTGAAGAGCCAGGTCGTGGAGCTGCCCGCAAGCTGCGGTTTTCGTACCCCGAGCTGTTTCGGCGACCGTTCCTGCGCATCGTGCAGCAAGTGCTGCACGTCGGCACGTCGAGCTTTGACTACAACTACGAAATCTACCTCTGCCACCCGGGAGGCGGCGGCGGCGGCGATCCGCCGGCGCCTGAGCGAATCGCCACGATTGAGGCCAAGATGGTCTGCGTCCGCAGCAAGCGCAAGGTGGACATGCCCTTCCGGCTGCCCTTCAAGCTCGACGCGCCGGGGACCAGCCTAACAAGCACCTTTCGGGACGCCGTGGGACCGCGCCTGCCCGCGACGGACCTCGCCACGCCCGTGTTTGAGCACGAGGTCCTGATCCGGTACCAAGACGAGGACCCAAACCACCACACCAATCACGCCAGCTATTTCCGGTTTTTCGAGGACGCCTACCGCACCATGCACGGCAACGCGCGCGCACAGATTGAAAAGATCGGCGTCGAGTACGTGCGCGAGACGTGCGCCGGCCAGCACTGCACTGTCCGTGTGACCCGCGGCGCGGCTCCCAACGCGCTGCTGCTTTTCTTGATCACGCCGGACGGTGAGGTCGCTACGCGGGCCTGGGTGCAGAGCCGTGAGCCCGCAAGCCACTTATAGCAGCCGGAAGAAGAACCCGACGCGCGCGCGCGCCAGGCGGTCGAGGAAGCGGTCCAAAATGTGCTCAAAGTCTGCTTCAGTAACCGCCGCCTCTGAAGCGCACTTCATCTCGCACGCGTCGAGGATGTCCTCCACGTCAAAGCGCTCCGCGTCATGCTGGTCCCAGGATAGCACGTGGTCCTTAACCTCTTTCATGAACCTCGCGCAGCCGTCCCACCCTTCCTCTGGCCTGCGCGTGTCCAGCCTTGCGATAATGAACAGATCGCCGGCTGCCTCTGAGCCGTGGTAGTCGGCCAAGGCGGCCTGGATCTTGGCCTTAACAAGCGTGCATAGCCAGCGGTTGAAGGCCACGGTAACCTTGATGCGGTTGGGCTCCCGGTTCTCGCCGACAAGGTGCTGCACGACGAGGACGAGGTCGCTCCACAGCACCATTCCAGAACGTCGCACGTCCACGGCTTCGAGGATGGTGCGCACCTCTGAGCGGAGGCCGACCAGTCCACTGCATGCTTCCAGCTCGTCCAGCAGGTCATGGAGCGTCGCGCTGCCCAAGCTCGCGCACGCGTCCGGCCTCTCGGGCGCCTCCATGGGCCACACGGCGAGGCCGATCATCTCGCTCTCGGCGTTGCTGGCCAGACGCCGCTGGAAGCGACGCTGCACGCCCTTCTTCTCCTCCAGGACGACCTCTTCTATGAGGCCGCGGTATGCCGCGACCTTGGCAGAGCCGTGGCCCTTGCGCGGGTTGTTCCGGTACAGGAACGAGGCCAGGTGATTCATCGGCCTGAGCCGCAAGCACCCGTCCGCATCCCTCTCCACGCGCGCCTTCCTCGCCTCCTGCGCCTTGAGCAGATCCACAAGCGCGGGTAGCAGCGTGGGCACGAGCTCCTTAAGGGCGTACTCGGCGTCTGCTCCATTAAACTCCTTGACAATGCTCCCGACCAGTAGCCTCAGCATGCGCTTGACGCCCGCCTGCGTCTCCACCATCGTGGTCTCGCCTGTCCCGCGCCGTAACAAGCGCCAGCCGCGCCGCCGCCGCCGCCGCCAGCCGCCGCCGCCGCCACCTGCCTCTCGATCGTCAATCAACGGATCCCTTTTTAAGGCTTCTGGAGGACATGGCAGCCCTTTCGCCGACATCTTCGCTCTTCCCCCTGTACCTTAGCAGAGCGCTAAATCTAATCATGGCCCAAAAATCAACGGACAGGGGTTCCGCGGAACGATCTGGTACCGATCCAGGAAAACGGACGGCCCGCCTGAAGTCGAAGTGGTGTTACCACAACGAGGAGGAGCGGGGGATGGATCGACGACGAGGGAGGCAAGCACAAGACCCAGGCGGCCAAGGAGCTGGTGAGCGCGCTGCTGGACGGCGACGATGTGAGTAGCGCACCCAAGGCCGCGCCGGTGGTGCAGATGCGGGAAATGTCCAAGAGCGACCAGGGTCGGCTCAAGAAGGAGATCGCCGCGGCGGTGCCCAGCAAGGACGGCGTGAAGGACCTGCGCACGTGGATCATGGCGCACCCTCGCCTCAGCGAAGGGATCGTAGAGGAGTTTGAGCGCATGCTTGCCAAGGAATCGGCCTCGGGCAAGGGCAAGCTCAAGCTGGTTGTGCTTTTTACCGTCAACGACATTGTGGCCAAGACGAGCGCGCTGGCCAAGGAGAGCAAAGCGCTTCGCTACGACTACCGCACCAAATGGAGCCCTTTCTTTGGTCGCATGTTCCAGCTCCTCACCTCGTCGCGCGTCCCTGAAAAGGTGGCCAAGATCAGTACCAAGGTGCTGGACTCGTGGGAGGCCAAAGGGCGCCTCTCTAAGGACCTCATTGCCACGATCCGCCTCAAGATGAGGAGCCTTTGCCTGCGATCAAGCCCAAGAGGGCTGCTGAGCTCGCGCGGGCCGAGGGCCGCCCGGCAGCCCAGCCGTCGCTGCCAGGGTCGCCTCCGGCGCGCATTAAGGAGCGCTCCACAAGCAGCACGTCTGAAGCGTCGCCGATGCCGCCCGTCCCTACTGCGACCGCAAATAGCGTCGCAAACGGCCGCGCAAAGGAGGGGGCCGCCAAGAAACCTGATGCTGCCGCCACCGCCACCGCCACCACCGCCAACAATGGCTCGGTCAAGGCGAAGCCTTCGGTCGCATCGCGGGATGGAGGGCAGCCTGGCGCACGACCCGAGGCGCGCCACGAGCGCCGCCGGTCCCGCTCGCCACCGCCGGCACCGCGCCATCGGTCCCGCTCCCCGCCGCCCCGTCGCGGCTCGCACTCGCCTTTGCGCCGCCGGTCCCGCTCGCCGCCGCCTCGCCGCCGGTCGCCGCCACTACGCAGGCGATCGCCGTCGCCGCTGCGGCGGCGCAGCAGGTCGCCATTGCCGCGTCAGAGGCGCTCCCGTTCACCCTTGCGTCGCCGGTCGCCGCCCAGAAGACGGTCCCGCTCGCCGCCGCGCCGTCGGTCACGCTCGCCGCCGCGCCATAGGACGATGAGGCGCTCGCGCTCACGCTCGCCGCTGCCCCGCCGCCGCTCGCCGCCGCGAGGCCGCCGCTCGCCGCCGCGAGACGACTTTCGTGGGCGGCGTAGCCCAGACAACAAGCGGCGCAGAGACAGAGATGGCTACGGCCCGGTTGGAGAGTCGCCGCGCAAGTGGAGAGGGCTGGGGCCGCGCAAGTACCCCGACAGGCCACAGGCAGACTCCACGACGGGCAAGCCAGGCACCACCGATAAGCCAGCAGAGAACGGTGCAGCGGCGGCAGGCAAGCCGGGCGAGACCGGCTCGGGCCAGCCAAAGCCCGCCGCCGCAGAGAATGGCGCGGCGGACAAGTCGGCCGAGGCGCCGTCAAAGCCAGCCCCCAAGCCCAAGACGCAGGCCGAGATGCTCGAGGACTGCCTCGACTTTGAGTGACAACGCTGAACCTATCGAGCTGCTGCCGACGCTGGCCCTATCGTCAAGGCAAGGCCGTCGCAGTCGCCGCCTGCCGCCGAGACAGAGCAGTTGCTCGGCCTCGGTCGGCCAGCTCCACAACGCTTTGCTTTTTCCTTCACCTGACTGACATGTGACATGTGACATGTGACATGTGACTGTGACGTGACACGACATGTGACATGTGACACCGACACGTGACATCATCACCGCATCACATTCTCAACACTGGACTCCAGATGATCTTGAAGCTCGGGCGTCGCGCGGCGTGGAATCGGGCTCTGGTGCCGCGGGGCGGGGTCAAGTATGCGCGGCATGTGGCGCTGCTGCACAGGCCTCGGCCGCTGTCGACGACGCCAGAAGCTGCGGGGCGAGAGGGACCATCGCTGAAATCGAGCATCTGCAGGGTGCTGGACGCGCGCGGGCTCGACTGGCAGGGGGCAGGCAGGGCGCGTCGGAGACCATTGTTGTCCGCGAGTGCCCGTTTTGCGATGGCATCGACGGCAAGCACGATAACATGTGGAAGCTCCACTTTTACCTGCCAGCAGGGACCTGCTTTTGCTTTCGTTGCCGCGCGAGCGGGCCCTGGCACGAGATCGCGCCCAAGGTGGGCAAGGCGCACCAGGGACCGCCGCCGCAACGCGCCACCGAGCACCGAGCCGGCCGGCCGGCACCGCGGCCACAGGCGCCCCCGCCGCTGCTCAACGAGGCTGCACGCGAAGCGTTTCAGCGGCAAGCAGAGTTCTACGAGGCCACGATGCAAAGCAACGGCGATGTGGCGCAGCGCAGAAGGAACGCGGGCTCACGGCCGAAACCCTCGCTCTGTATCGCGTGGGGCTGTGCTTGAGGTACTTTGGCGGCGTGCAAGCGCCGTGCCTGACGTTTCCGATCGTAGTCAGCCCGCGCGAGTTCAACGCGGAGGACCGCGAGGCGCCCGTCGAGGCACAAGTCGTGCGCCTAAAGATGCGTGGCCTCGCCAACAAGGCGCTGCAACGCACTGAGCCGGTGGGGGGCACACACACTGGCCTGTTCGGGTGGCACACCGTGCCGCCGACGCCGACATCGTCGTGCTGACCGAGGGCGAGTTTGACGCCATGGCCGCCTTCCAGGCCACCGGCCTGCCGGCTGTGTCCCTGCCCAACGGCTGCAACGCGATCAAGGAGGGTATTCTAAGGCCACTCAACCGCTTCTCGACCGTAATCGTGTGGCTTGACAACGACAACGCACGGGCGCGCAGCGTCGGCCAAGGTCTGTGCCATCCTGGGCGACCGCGCACGTCGCGTTGAGGCCCCGGAAGGCGCGAAAGACGCCAACGACGCGCTGCTTCAAGGGCTCGACCTGAAGCGCATTGTCGAAAAGCAATGATGTGTGTGTTTGTTTGTACGTATACTATACAGAGTCGGCCTCTTGCTGCTGCTCAAGGAATCTCCTGGAGCGCCAATCAAAGGTCACCGGAACCATCCCGGTCGTGCCGTCAAATCGGTTCTTCTTGACCTCGATGAACTTTTGTGTGGACTCGCCCTGCCCGAGCTTTTGCAGGATGATCACGTTGTCCGCTTCCTGCGTGGCCTTGCCAGAGCCAGAGAAGGAGGCCATGGTGAGGGCGGCGCCCTCCGGCTCCTTGCGCGGGTGGATCACCACGGTGACGTGCTTGCCGGTCAAGGTGACGAAGCGGCGAAACTCTCCGATTGCGTGCTCCATCTGCGTGATCTTCTCCATCGGGTTCCCGTAGCGCTGCGGCCGTCAGCGGTCACCTCACTCAGCATGTAGGTTGTCGACAATAAAGTGGTCAGTGTCCTGCATGATGTGCGAGTCCATCATGAGATCGATCAGCACGCCGACTTCGGTTGAGCCGTGGTAGTCGGCAACCTCGATGTCCAGCTTGCAAAGCTCGTTGAGGGCCGTGGTGAGCGTCTCGGGTCCATAGCCTGCCTGGTGCGAGCGCGGCGCAGGCGACGCGACTCCCTGGCTGTCGGCCTGCACCATGTTCGCCTCGGCAGTGACATAGGTTCCTGAGCCATCGGTGAGCCCGGCCATTTGCTTGGTCATGGTCAGCACCAGGTTGGCCGGCTTGATCTCGAACGATGCCCACAAGTGCCGAACGCCCTGGCGCGCGAGGTCCACGGTCATGTTGGCGAGAAAAGTCGTCTTACCCGAGCCAGTTGCGCCTGTCAGCACCGTCAGCTCGCCCGATCTATGGCCCTTCAAGATCTTGGTCAGTCCAGGGAAGCTTTGGAAGGGCGTGCCCTCGGATGGCGGGTTGTTGATCAATCCATGCCGCTGTCGAACATGACCGCTTTTGGGATCACAGAAGGGTTGCGCAGCTCCTTGCCTGGGGACGTCTGGACCGCCGCCTCGGCCAAGGTTTCCTTGAGCTTCCCGGCGCGGTGCATCAAGTGCATCCGGAGGACCCGCGTCCGCCTCGTTCGCTGGCTTCACCAGCTCGACCTTGTCGCGCCCTACAGCCTTCACCACCAGCTTGGTCAGCCTCTCCGTCAGCGGCCGACCGGACCGGCCCGCCTGATCTGGGGACGCCCAGACGCGGACAGCCTTGAAGCCCGACAGGGGACGCAATATGCGGCACATTCGCTCTTCGCCATGCTCCCGCCGTCTGGATTCCACGTCAACGCCGCAGGGATCCCAGTCTCTTGGTGAAGCAGAATGGCTTCCTCCTCCGTGGTGGTCAGCAGGACCTCGTCCATGCTGTCCAGCCCACCCTGAGAAATGATTTGCCAGCCGAACAGCGAGTCGAACGCGTGGCCGTGAGGCACCGTGCTAATCTTCTTGCGCACCGCGCCCTTCGCGCCGAGATGCACCTCGGTCACCGCGAGCAGGTTCTCCGTGTCCAAGAAGGGCGTATCGAAGGTGGCATTCTCGAAGCGCCGCTTCATGTCCCGGCCGAGGTCGTTGAACATCGTTGGCACGCCATAGTACGGGAAGCACAGGATGCACTGGTCGCGAGTTGAAGTCGACGCCAACGCGGAACTTGAGCAAACTCTCCTTGCTAAGGCCCGTCTCGCGCGATCTCGCGCAGCTGCGCCTCGTCGAGCTCCTGCGTCCGGGCCAAGGCCTTTCGGAACTTTGCTTCGTGCGTGCCCGACCCGAGCTTCTCCTCCATCGCATGCGGGACGGCGCTCGACAGCCAGCGCTCTAGCCCGCGACGCTTACGGCTGTTCTGCTCCTTCACGCGTCCCGCGGCCCGCCATGGCGTCGCCGAGGGCACGGCCCGTGCCATCCTCATCCTCGCCCGCGCCATCGTCCTGGGTGTCACCCAGGGCGTCGCCGGGCCGTATGCTGAGCCCCGCGGGCACGTCCCGCCGCCGCATCTCGCCGCCCCCGGTCCCGTCCGCGCCCTCAGCCCCGCGCCCCTCGCCAGCATCGGCCCGCGCCCGTCAGCGCCGACCCTGTTCAAACCTCTCGTGGATCTTCCACCTGCGGAGGTCTTCGGTCCCAGTGGTCGCGATGACCTCGCAAGGTCATTCGCAAAGACCTAAGACCTGGCATTTTCAAACGCAAAGAGAAAAAGAGGGAGGGAGCAGTCAGGGCAACGCGAGGAGGAGCAAGAGGAGCGATGGACATCCGCTCCTTCTTTGGCGGCGGCGGCAGCGGGCAGCGGCACCGCGGCGAAGCGCGGCGCCGCGAAGGGCGATAGCGCCAAGCGACAGCCCAAGAGGAAGGTGCTGGACGACGAGTCCGAGGAGGAGTTCGAGCCGGAGGAGACCAAGGCGCCCGGGGCCAAGAAGCAAGCCGAGGAGGACGCGCCGGAGAGCGAGAGGAGGGCGAGGCGAAGGAGGAGCCGAAGGAGGAGCCGAAGGAGGTGTCTGTGAAAAGCAGCGACGCGCGAGCAAGAAGAAGTGTGCAGGTGGCCGAGAAGACCCCCGCGAGGAAGAAGGCGCGCAAGGACGTAGAGGCCGGTAAGCCAGTGCCCTACCGATGGCTCGCCGAGGCCTTCGATGAGGTTGAGGCCACTACCAAGCGGCTGGAGATCCAAAAGATCCTGTGTGAGCTGTTCTTGCGCGTGCTGGAGCAGAACGAGGCCGACCTGCTGGCCACCGTCTATCTGTGCAGCAACCAGGTCGCCCCGGCCCACCATGGCGTGGAGGTCGGCGTGGGTGACTCTGTGCTGACCAAGACGATCACGAACGTGACGGGCCGGACCAAGAAGGCGATCAGCGACAAGTACGAGGAGGAGGGCGACCTGGGCTCGGTCGCGATGACCTTCAAGGCGCAGCAAAAGACGCTGTTTAATCAAAAGCCCAAGGCACTTAGCCTGCAGGAGGTTTTCACGCGCGTCAAGACTGTGGCGAGCACGAGCAAGCAGACCTCAAGCAAAGCCTGATCGAGCGCATGCTCGTGGCCTGCACCGGGCCCGAGGTCAAATACGTTGTGCGGCTGCTACAGGGAAAGCTGCGCATCGGGCTGCTGAGCAGACGGTGCTAATCGCGCTGGCGCACGCGCTGTGCGAGTATCACTACGAAAAGCAAAAGGAGCAGGTCGAGGCCGCGGCGGAGGACGGGGCGGACGAGGAAGCCGAGGAAGGTGGCGGAAGCTGCATTGGCAAGCCGGCCAAGCCCACCCCGGAGCTGCGCGAGAAGGCCGTGTTCACGCTCAAGCAGGTCATGAGCGAGCTGCCCGTGTACGAGGAGATCCTGACGGCCTCGCTTAAGCCAACCAAGCCCGGGGAGCGGTGGTTTGACAATCTGCGCGCCGAGTGCCACATCCACGCGGCGTGCCGCTCAAGCCGATGCTGGCCAAGCCGACAAACGGCGTCTCGGAGGTGCTCAATCGCTTCCAGGACATCGAGTTCACGTGCGAATACAAGTACGACGGCGAGCGCGCGCAGATTCACATGACGAGCGCCAAGGACGCGGACGGCGTTCTGCAGCGCACCTTCAAGATCTACAGCCGCAACTCGGAGGACAACACCAGCAAGTACCCGGACATTATCGAGGACATCCAGGCCGCCTTCAAGGCCGGTGACGGGGCCGAGGAGGTCACCAGCTTTATTATGGACACCGAGGCAGTGGCGTACGACGTGGAGAAGGCCACGCTGCTGCCCTTCCAGGTGCTGAGCACGCGTGCGCGCAAAGACGTGGAGGTGGGCAACGTCAAGGTCAAGGTGATCGTGTGCGCCTTTGACCTGCTGCTGCTGAACGGGCGCTCGCTGCTGGAAGACACGCTCGAGGAGCGGCGCGAGCTCTTGCGCACGCACTTTCAGGCGGTGGAGCACAAGTTTTGCTTTGCCGTGTCGCACGACGGCAAGGAGCTCGAGGAGATCGAGGCCTTTCTCAACACCGCCGTGGAGGAAAAGTGCGAGGGCCTCATGGTCAAGGTGCTCAAGGGGCCAGACAGCCACTACATGCCCGCGCGCCGCAGCCTCAACTGGCTCAAGCTCAAGAAGGACTACATGAACGGCCTCGCCGACTCGCTCGACCTGGTGCCCATCGGCGCGTACCACGGCAAGGGCAAGCGCACGGGAACTTATGGCGCCATCCTCGCCGCATACGACGCGGACAGCGAGGAGTTCCAGAGCGTGACCAAGATCGGCACGGGCTTCTCCGACAAGGTGCTCGAGGAGTTCAGCACCTTCTTCCGCCAGCACGTCGTCGAGGACCGGCCTTCCAACTTTGACTGCGACATGGAGCCCGACGTATGGCTCAACCCGGTGCAGGTGTGGGAGGTGCGCGCCGCGGACCTGTCCATCTCGCCCGTGCACCGCGCCGCGGCGGGCCGCGTGGACGAGGCCAAGGGTATCGCGCTGCGCTTCCCGCGCTTCCTGCGCATCCGCGACGACAAGTCCTGCGAGGACGCCACGTCCGCCGCGCAGGTGGCGGAGATGTACCTCAACCAAGCCAGCGTGGGCGGCAGCGGCAGCAAGCCGGACAACGGCGACGACTTTTTCTAAAAGGGGCTAATCAACTGGTTTCCCGCTGCTTGAACGGCGCCTTATCCGCAAAGCACGGCTCGAACACGCGCTCGACGGCGAGCTTGGCGATGCCCTCGCACTCCGGGTGCGCAGCGACCGAGATCTCGGCGCGCCGGGGAGCACACGGCGCCCTGCCCGCCGGTGCCAAAGTTTCGCCGTTGGAGCTCGTTCGTGAACGAGCAGTCCCCGGACAGCCGCGCCGCGCGCACCTCGCTGCAGGCGATATGCAGGCAGTTTTTCCAGTCGACCTGCGCGCGGCAGTCATCATACGCGTGCACGAGCTCGTGCACGAGCGTGCGCGCGATCAGCTGCTTCCCAAGCCGGTGCTTGCCGATGTTGTCCTCGCACAGCCACCTTGCTCGGCCGGCCCTCGTCGCCGACCACGAACCCGCCGGCGATGTCCTTGTTGTCGCAGGGCGTGCACGAGAAGAACTTGCGCGGCACTTGGCACCCGAGCTTGTTTCTCCTCCACCATCTTGCTGACCTTTGGCTTGTCGAGGGCCTCGGCGAGCATCTCCTCGCACGCGGCATGCTGCTCGCGCTTGGCCTCCTCGCGCTTGGCCTCCTCCTCCGCCGACTCGGCCATCGTCACCACCGATGATGCCTATTGGTCGTGCACCAGGCTCCTTGGCGGCACAGCCGATTCGCGACGAGCAGGTTGAGGAGGAGAAGACGACACAGGCGGTGGGGGCGATGGGCAACCTCCTGGCAGGCGGCCCCGCCTCCGAGCGCGTCCTCCGCAAGCGGTTCGCGGCGAGCCGCGAGGAGCGGCGGCGGCGGCTCCAGAAGCTGCTCGGAGAGCGCGAGGTGGGGCTGCACGTGGTGCCGCGGAAGCAGGAAGGCGAGCAAGCGGGAGAGGACGCGCGCCTCAAGCAGGCCGTGGGAGCGGTGGGCGCGGATATCGGCGCGCACCGCGGGCCGCATCTGCTCTTCGTCGAGGACGAATGGGACGGCGAGGAGGAAGAGGAGGACCACCAGCAGCAGGAGAGCCGGGAAGGCCGCCAGGGACTCGAGCCCGACAAGGACGGATCGGCCGACAGCGACGAGGATAGCGGGGACGACTCGGCCGTCGAGGCTCTGGCGCGTTCGGTGCGCAACGTGTGCTGGCCGAGACGGGCGACGCGGACATCCCGTTTTCGGTCCTCCGCAAGGTGGCACGGGCGATCAGCCCTGGTGCAAGCGAGCGCGAGCCTGCGGGCGGCGATGCCGAAGGCACTGTCGCGCAGCAGGACAAAGATCAGGGCACGGAGCAGGACACGGAGCAGGACACGGAGGGCGCGACGTCAAGCACGTCGCAAGGGGCGAGCGACACTGGCGACGAGAGTCTCCCGGCGGCCTCGCCGCCGCCGCCGCCAGCCGAGTGCTCGCAGAGCACCATCCGCTTTCCTTTGCGCTGGAGGAGCTGTCGTTTCTATCCGACCTCACGCCGCGCAATAACCGGAAAGCCTTGCTGCGGCGAGCTCGTGGAGCTGCACGTCGTAAAGTTGACCGATTTTGCCGCGACCGCGCGGTACCAGCAAGAGTACCGGGACACCCTGCGCGCGGTTGCAGCACCCGAATCTTATCAAGATTTGCGGTCTTTGCAAGCGCAAGGAGAACCTCTTCGTGGTCGCAGCTGGGTTTCTTGAGTCCACCTTGGCGGAGCTGCACACCACGGGATATCGCATCCCGTACCAGTTCGCGCTTCGCTTCGCCTTTCAGCTTTGCAAGGCCCTCCAGTATTAACCGAAATGGGGTGGCCCACCTGGACGTGAGCGCAAGTAACATCTTCTTCGACGCCAAGCACCCTCCGAACCTCTTTCTGCTGGACACCGGCACCGGGCGGGCCTTCCAGGGGCCGCAGTTTTCCCATGGCGCAGTGCAACCGCCAGAAAAGAGGGACAAGGGAGCTGCGGCGGATATCTACATGTTGGGCTTTGTGCTGTGGGAAATGCTCAGCGGCATTAGCCCGCAGAGCCTGATGGACCCCGACGCGAACGACGACGACGACGGCGCGGCCGAGGGCGGCGCGAATGAGGGCGACTTTGACAAGCGGTGCTTTTCGGATCGCCGGCCGCCGCTGCTCGCCGTTGCACCTGGTTGCCATTCACTACTCGAGGCGTGCTGGGCTGCGGACCCGGCTAGTCGACCAAGCGTTGATGAGGTGCTGCTCCAGCTCAAGGAGCTAATCTTGAAAAGCAAAACGGAGGCGACCCCGGGACAGGTCGTACCTGCCGCCATGGCCCCAGCCACGCCGCCCGCGGCGACTGGGCGCCTACATGAAGACCTCACGCTCGACCCGAATTCGGCCCCACTGCGGCGCGCGCGCCGCCTTGAAGGCCGGCACTGGGTGCAGGTGCTCGCGTCGATGGCGGCGCTGCAGGATGTGGCGGCGCAGACGGAGGCGCGCGCCAATTTGGCTGCCGCGGGCGCGAAGAACGCCGTGGTTCACTTTCGCGGCAATTGCGCAGTGGGCATTAAGCGGCTCGCTTTGTGGCGTGTGGAAGCTCTTTGCTGCGAGCCCGAGGAGGCGCCGGCGCATGTCCAGAGGCTGGCCAAGCTTCAGTCCCTGTTAATGGGCCGCCCAGGACTGTGCATCGCCAAGACCGTCCACGTGGATCGCGCCTCGGCCACGCCCGTGTCGCTGCTGCTCGAGTATGCTAATGGTTGCACGCTAGCAGACGTGGTCGCGCGAGGCGGCTGCCCGCACACGCCACTACTGCAGCGCGTGGCGTGGGCCGTGCTGAAAGGCCTGAGCTGGATGCACCGATTCAACTTGCTGCACGGGTCGCTTTCGCCGCGACACATCCTATTGGACAGGTTTGGGGTAGTCAGCATCACGGGCTTTGACAGCAGCCGGCAGCGTTGCGACGAAGCGGCGGCGGCGGCGGCGGCGGCGGCGGCGGCGGCACTGACAGGAACCGGGGCGGCCGGAAGGGGGAGGGGAAGGACACCGACACCGACACCGAGTGGCGCCTGCAAACAGGCGAGTTCGGGTTCTTCTCGCCGGAGACCATCCTCGAGGACCGGGCGACCCCGGCGGGCGATATTTGGAGCCTGGGCATGTGCTTGTGGTCGTGCGCCACCGGGTACGTGCCGCTCCAGGACGTGACAGACTTTCGCAAGGCCAAGGAGTGCGCCAACAACTTTAGCATGACACCAAACGTGGCCAAGGAGGACTTGCCGCCCGCCTTCAAGGCTTTTGTCAGCCTGTGCATGGCAAGCGACAGCCGCAAGCGACCAGCCGCAGACAGGCTCCTGTGCGACCCGTTCCTCGCCGACTTTCAGGACTACCCCGGCACAAGCAAGTCGGGCAGCGACCCGGACGAAACTGACCAAGACGCTCTGCCCGCCCTAGATAACGAGCTGCTTGCGCCAGCGCGCTGGCTCTCGTGGAGCGCTTGATCACGCACAGTGAGCTCCAGCTCATTTCCCGAATGGTGCTGCAGCACAACGCAGACGGGTTCTCGCTGCAGGATGTCAATTTGGAGCGGTTCGCGGAGCGCCTGTCAAGCGCTGGGGCTGATTTCGTGCGGTCGCGCTTCAAGGCCGCGCTTCGGGCGCTGCAGCGGGAGATGCCACAGTCGCCTGCCGCCGTCGCGGCAAGCGCGGTCGACCTCGACAAGGAGCTGGAGAGTGCGGATATCGCCGACCTGTCCACACAAGAAGGGAGCCCGCTCTTCGAGCGCCTTTGCGCCGCGGGCGCTGTTCCAAGATCGCGTTGGTTCGCGGGGGGGAGGGCGACGCAGCTGCCGCGCTCGCGAGCGTCCTTAGGCGCTCCAGCGTCCAACTGGTGGATTTCAGCATGCACAGCACGCGGGCGCGCAATGTGTTGCTGGCCTCGGGCTGCCGCAGATCCACCTGGTCGAGGCCGCCCAGGCCCGTGTGGACCACCTGCTGGACATTGCTGTCGGCTTGGCCGACAATACCGACCACGTGCTCTTTGTTGCGTGGCCCGACGTCGCAATGGCGCTCGAAGGCGACGACAAGGGCATCAGCGATGTCGATCTACGCGAGCAGATTTACGCCCGCATCTCGCTCGCTTTGCTAGCGCAAGCCCGCGGGGGCGTCCATTGGCTCGGGGGGCCACGGTCTAGAGGACGCTGTCGGCCTCGACGAGCTCTTGTGCGCCGTCGTGTCAGAGGGCGCAAAGCGCACGCCCTATGACGAGTACAAGTGCAAGTACGACGTCTTCATCGGATGCACGCCGGAGGGCGACGGCTGGTCTGCCCTTCTCGCAGGTGCTCGTCAGCTGGCTGGCCACCAAACCCGGCGAACTCGTCCTCGCGTACGCGCGTGGGAGCGAGGCCGAGAACGCCACAGCGCACCTAGAGCGCCTCATTTCGCTCGAGCTGGTCTCGAGCGTGCTGTTCTACACGATCCCCGGAGACGCGCGGGGGTACTCGGTGCTGCTCCGCGCCGCCGCGCACGCCGTGGCGGGCAAGCGCCTAGTCTTGGTCTTTGGCCAGCCCGACTTTGGTCTCGGCCAGGACGGGCGGAACATGCAGGCGGCCCGCAACGCCTTCTTTCGTCACATCGAGCCGTACCGAGACCACACCGTCTTTATCTTTGATGCAGGGGAGCTGGACGAGGCCATGGACGAGGCCATGGACGAGGCCATCGAGAAGGCCGTCGACCTGTCCATGGGCGAAGCCGACCCACTGCTAGACACCTTGGCAGCCTTTGAGCAAGAGGCGGTCCCGGGGCCGGCCGCGGGGAGCCCGCCCGGGAAGCCAGATCCCGCGGGCAGCGCGCGGGGCACTGCTGCCCGAGACGGCGTCTGTGCAGCCGGAGATTGAGGACGCTCTTTCCTTTGCGACAATGGTGGGCCTCCTCGGCGCTGTGGGAGGGCGTCTAGGTCGGAATGGACCCCGCCACGCGGGATCCTGGAGAAGCTCGGCCCGACGCAAAAGTCCTTGCGCACAATGGTCGACTCGCTTCGAGGCGCCCAAGGCCCGATGCCTACCATGCAAAGCCACGCGAGGCTGCGGCCGCGTTTCGCCAGTCGCGCCCCTTGCTCCGGCCAGACTGACTGAAAAGTGTTTTTTAGCGTGCCGCCGCGTCCTTCATGTCGCTCTCGTCGCTCTTCTTATCGCTTGCGCCCGCGCGCCCGCGCGCCCGGGGTTGACTCTCTAATCGTTGCGCTCTTCGCGAGCCGGCGAGCGGGAGCGGGACGCGCCGCGTCCGTTGCGCTCGGCGCGGTCGTCGGGCTTGGGCTCTTCGCGGCGGTCGTCGCCCCGGCGGTCGTCGCCCCGGCGGTCGTCGCCCCGGCGGTCGTCGCCCGGCGGTCGTCGCCCCGGCGGTCGTCGCCACGGCGGTCATCGCGACGGCGGTCGTCATAACCGCCACGTCCGCCACGGTCGTCGTAGCCGCCGCGGCCGCCACGGTCGTCGTAGCCGCCGCGGCCGCCACGGTCGTCGTAGCCGCCACGGCCGCCGCGATCTTCGTATCCGCCGCGTCCGCCGCGGCGGTCGTCGTAGCCACCGCGGCCACCACGGTCGTCGTAGCCGCCGCGGCCGCCACGACGGTCGTCGTAGCCGCCGCGGCCGCCGCCGCCGCCGCGCCGCCGCCGCCGCCCTCGCGGGCGTGCCGCACTTGAAGCACTCATGGCGGCGCGCAAAGTTGTTGATGTCGCAGCGCGGGCAGGCCCAGTCGCCAGGCTTGACGTTGTCCGCCGAGTTGCGCTCGCGGGCGTACTCGGCCAGCAGGCGCTCGCCGTTCACGTCCTTGAGCGAGTTGACCGCGGCGGCGGCGCCCTCCTCGGTCACAAAGTTGATGAACGCGAAGCCGCCATTGCGCGGCACGAACACGGACTCGATCTCGCCGCACTCGAGGAACGCGGCGCGCAGGTCCTCCTCGGAGGTGCCGCCCTCGCCGATGCGCGCCCCGCGCAGATCTGCGCGCGCGTCTCCGTCAGCCCCGGCCGCGCGCCGCCCCGCGCCCCGCGCCGCACTTACACACCCGCGTCCTGGACCCCATTCTCTCGCCGCGCTTGCTCTGCAGCCTCTGCCCGTGCCCTGCTCGCTCTGCCTGCTCTGCGCCTCCCTCTGCTTCTGGTTCTGCGGCTGCCAGTGCAGTTGCCGCAGCATCGATCAGATCAGAGAGTGAGCAGAGGAAGGAAACGGGCCGATCTTCTCGACGGCGATGTGAGTCGCCCTCGAGGCCTTGGCGGGGTGGCGCCGGCCGCTGACGCGCGCGCAGGTCGGGCACCGTGCAGTTCAAGATCACGCTGGCATCGGACCCGAAGCTGCCCTTCAGGGTGGTCAAGGTGCCCGAGGAAGCGCCATTCACGGCCGTGCTCAAGTTCGCGGCGGAGGAGGTGAGTGCTGCGCGGCGGAGGCGGGGGGAAAGGAAGGGCTGACGGCGGCGGCGCGGCGCAGTTTCAGGTGCCACCGGCCACAAGCGCCATCATCACGAACGGTGAGTCGGGAAGGCGCCGAGGGGCCAAGCGCGCGGCTGACGGCAGGGCGGGCGGACTGTTCGGCAGACGGCGTGGGCATCAACCCGACGCAGACGGCAGGGTCGATCTTCATGAAGCACGGCGCGGAGCTGCGGCTGATTCCGCGCGACAGAGTGGGTGGGCTTTAGATTCAATGGTCCATAATACGCAAGTTGCCCGTGATGACCTTGTCCCGAATGACGGAGCCGCTGCAATGTCGATGCGAGCCCTCTTCTGCCACGATGATGACCGTGCCCTTGAGAGAGACGTGGTTACGAAAGTGCACGTCCCCTCCCCTGTCAGGTGCTCCAGCTCGAGCAGTTCGGCACGCCAAAGGGCAGGCGCTTGGTGTACTCCTCGACGTGCGAAAGTGCGGGCCCAGCTTTTACCGTAGGTAACCGGCGGGAAATAGTGCTTCTCGCGGCGAGAGCGAGCCGTGAGACCGTCCGACTGGAGCGCAAATAGGTCGTCCGTGGTCTTCACTGGCAGGAAGCGGCCGCGCGGCACGACGACGACGCTGACGTTGCCAAGTGCGAGATGGCAGAGCCGGCGGCGGTGGTAAAGGTGAGCGAGGGCACCTCGCTGGAGCCAAGCCTGGTAACCTTTTCGCGTACAAGGACCGGGAGGTTGAGGCTCTTGTGCACGGAGAAGGCTCTGGAGGTTGCGCAGGTTGACCCACAGGTTGTTGGTGTTGAACTTGTCGAAGCGCTTGTCGCGGCGCAGGATGTCCCCCAGCTGCTTGGGCAGCATGGACGCCTCGAGCAGGAGCGGCTTGCCATCGCGGTCAACGAGGATGCCGCCGAGATGTCTTGCCGCTCCCGCTTGGTCACCTCCATGCAAAAGTTGTGGTCGTTCTCCATGATATCGTACAGGATGTTGAGGTCCACCGTGGCGCCGAGGTTGTCAATGTTGCTGATAAACATGTACTCCTTGCCCTCCTGAATGAGCTGCTCAAGCAGGCCGCAGCGGGCCAGCGACGCGTACACGTCGCCATGGCCAGGCGGGTACCACATGTGCTGCGTGTCGGGCCCGACCTTGGAGTTGGGCAGCGGCTCTAGCGTGCTCTTGTCCACGCGGGGAAAGCAGCTCTGCCTGAAGGTGCTGATCGATACGTGGCGCTCGGCGTACCGCGACAAGACGCGGTAAGTCTCCTCGTCCGTGTTGAACGAGTTCATCAGCACCAACGGCACGTCCACGCCGTGCTTGGTGTTTATGAACTCGACCTGCCGCACGGCCATGTCGAGGAAGCTCAGCCCGTTGCGCACCTCCACAGCCGATTTGGGGCCCTTACAGCCCATGCTCGTGCCCAGGCCGCCGTTCAGCCGCAGGATTACTAGCTTGTCCAGCAGTTCGTGCGTCAGGTTCATCTCGTCGGGACACTCTGGTATGGACTTGTAGTTCTTGCAGGACCACGACCTCTCGCCGGTCGTTGCGCCGCTCTCGGCCCCCGCCTCGCCGGCATCGCGCGCCGCGGGACGCCCCGCCTCGCCGCTGGCCCCAGCATCCCTTTCTCCCGCCCCGGCGGCCCCGGCTGCGGCGGCTTGCTCCGCTGCTTTCTCGGCCGCCATCTTGGCGTCGATCAGCTCGATGAACGGCTGGTCCGGCCCAAGGTCATCCTTGGGCGACCCAGGGCTCCGCGGGGGCCGCCGATTCCTTGATCGGCTCGATGCTGTCCGTGTTGAGCCCCTGCATATCGCGCGAGTGCGCGTCATAGCGGGCCAGGTATCGCACAAACTCGTCGCCGCTGCGGCTGTCCATGATCCCGATTTGCTTGGAGCTCATCTCGAGCACCACGCGCTCGAGGTGCTCGAGCGATCTGGAGGGGAGCATCCTGCCTCGCGCCGCCGGCCTCGCGCGCCGTCCTCGTCGGCTGTCGTCGTCGCCGCCGTCGTCCTCGTCCACTTCGACGTCGTCGCCAAAGATCCGTCGCGGCCGAGTCGCACTGCGGCCGAAGACGGCGCCAACGTGGAAGGAAGCAGGCGCGCAAGAGAACGACAAGCCGCAGGGACGGGCAAGAGCGAGGTGCGAGGCGGCGCTCTGGGCGCGCTGGGCGGGCGCCGGGAGGCCGATGAACGCGGGGGACCCATGGGCGTGGTACTTTGAGATCCCCGTGGTGTCCAGGGCGTATTTCACGGCCTCCTTCCTGACCACGGCGGCCTGCGCGCTGGAGCTGATCTCGCCGCTGACGCTCTACTTTGACTATGCCCTGATCGTGGAGAAGGGCCAGTGGCGCCTGGTGACGCACTTCCTGTTCTTTGGCATGTTCAGCCTGGACTTTCTCTTCCACATGTACTTTCTCGTGCGCTACTGCCGCCTCCTCGAGGAGAACTCTTTCCGGGGCCGCACGGCGGACTTTGTCTGCTTTATCCTTTTTGGCATGGTGCTCATGACGCTATTCGCGCCCTTCTTGAGCATCCTCTTCTTTGGCTCGTCGCTCACCTTCATGATGGTCTACATCTGGGGCCGCAGGAACGAGCATGTGCGCATGAGCTTCCTCGGGCTCTTTCCTTTCAATGCGCCTACCTGCCCTGGGTGCTCTTCACCTTCTCGCTCGTGCTCGGCAACTCTGCCACGGTCGATCTCATGGGCATCACTGCGGGCCACTTGTACTTTTACTTTGACGACGTGTACCCCTCGGTGGCCGAAATTCGCGGCTGGCCTGTGCGCCGCTATCTGCGCTTCTCCGAGTACTTTCCGCCCGCGCCGGACGACATCCAAGTTGAGGCGGCCGGCCGGCCTCTCTTGACCCCGCGCGCGCCGCAGCCGCAGCCGCAGCCGCGGGAGGAGCCGCAGCCGCAGCCGCGGGAGGAGCCGCAGCCGCAGGGGAGCAGCCTGCTGAGGTGAGGCCTGACGCCGCCCCTCTGCCAGGACCGGGGGGCACGGAAGCGGAGGTAGAAAACGCGGAGGAGGCCGGCGAAACGCCCCAAGAAACCGCGCCGCCGCCGGAAGGCGAGGCTGCGGCTGCAGTGTCTACGGCTGCGCCACAAGCGGAACCGCAGGGGCCAGCTGCCATGGGCGTCAACGATGCTGCCGCAGCGGCCGCGCCGGCGGAGGCACGCCGCTGCGGCCGCGGCCGCAAGACGGGCCGCGAGGAGGGCGACGACACTCTATAACTCGAGCAACTCGAACTTGACAATGGGCTGGCTGCACACTCCAATACATCCAGGACCTTGCGAGCGAGGGATGCGCTTGACGTGAAAAAGAGCTGCGCGCCTGCCTGCCACTGCGTGGGCCGCGAGTGGGCGAGGGAGAAGGGCCATGCGAACCACAAGTCACTTGCAGACCCCGATCTCGGACGAATTTGCCACCGCTGCTGGAGCCCCGCCTTCGGCCGTCCCTGTCCCTGTCCCAGCACAGCCAGGGCGCCCAGCCTCCGCAAAGGGCGCGAGAGACCGCTCGCTCGCCCGGCCGCCCTCTCGCTCAGCCGGCCGCCCTCGCCCGGGCGTCCTCGCCACCGCCACCGCGACCCCAGCGCGGCGGCTGCCGAGCGCGCGCAAGCCGCGCCGAGGCGCCTGCAGCAGCGCGCTTCGCGCAGCGTCTTCGCCAGGTCAAGTCCCACGCAGCCGACCAGCCGAGCACGGAGGCTGTGCCAGCGCGGCAAGCAGCAAGCACAGCAGGGGCACAAAGCCGGCGCCGAAGCGGGCGCACGTGTGCGCTGTGCACGGAAAGTCCGTGGCGGTGCATCCGTCGGCGTGCGCTGCCGCCAACCGGCCTCTGCAAGCAAGGCGCCCCTGGGAACCGCCTGCTGCTGGCTGATGGTGGACTCGGGCCGCCGTGAAGATTGGCGAGCGATTCGTCGCATGCCCGCTGGCCGCGACAAGTTTGACGCATTCCTCGCGTGGTGTGCGGCAGCCGCAGCAGTGCACACGACCGCAAAAGCGGGGCAGGACAGCGCTGCGCGCGACCACGAGCCGCTGCTGTACCAGGCGGACGAGAAGGCCGCGACGCGGCAGGACTTTGCGGAGGCCCAGCAGCAGCAGCAGCAGGGGGCGCTGGAGGAGGGCGCCGGCGAAGGGGCAATGGTGATGGACGACGATCTGGTGCGCACGCGCCGCAAGAGCATCGTGCAGGAGCGACTCGCGGCGCTGCGCAAGAGCATGGGCCGCGGCGCGGCGCCCGCGCGCGACCCGGAGGAGGCCACCGCGCGCGTGCGAGCGCTCTCGCGGAAGAGCTCCACGGCGCCGCCGGCGCCGCAACCGGCCGAGCACGACCTAGACGCTGAGGGGGAGGGGCGGCGGCGGAGGAGGAGGAGGAGGCCAGCACGAGGCCGCGGCGGCGGTCCATTGTGCAGGAGCGCCTCGAGGCGATGCGCGAGACTTTAGCGCGGCAGGAGGAGGAGCAGCGCGGAGGAAAACCGCCGCAGCCGCAGCCGCAGCCGCACAGGGAGCCGCCGCTCGAGCGGACCGAGCCAAACGAGCAGCCGGGCCAACAGCATCACGAGCAGCCGCGCCAACAGTCTGGCGAGTACGCGCGCTAACGGGAGCTTTGCCAAGCGCTTTTCTGGCAGGATGCGCGCCGCGTTTTACGGCGTGCGCGAACCTGACGCCGGCAGCAACGAGGCAGCCCCTGCCCCCGGAGCCAAAGCCGCGACGCAAGTCGTCCCACGTCACAGGCCGGCGCGTGTCGCTGCGCATCGCGGAGCGGGCCAAGATGTTTGCGCCCGACGCAGAGGCCGAGGAGGCCGAGGAGGAGGTTGCTGAGAGCGCCGGCCCTACGCCCGTAACGCGAAGGCTCTCAAGGGCGCACAGCAATTCGCAGGGCCGCAGGGCCTCGCAGGCCGCGGCGCCGCGGCGCAAGTCGTCTCACGTGACCGGAAGGCGCGTCTCGCTGCACATCGCCGAGGCGGCCAGAATGTTTGCGGGGCCACAGGCCAGCGACGAGAACGACGAGGACGACGAGGCTGCAGCGATGGAGGCTGCAGCGATGGAGGCTGCCGAGGCCGAGCGCGAGGCCGAGCGCGAGGCCGAGCGCGAGGCCGAAGCGGAGCTCGCCAAGGCGAGCCGGGTGAAGGCGGCCGCGGCGACCGAGGAAGAGAAGGAAGAGGACGGGGAAGAGGCAGAGGGAGACCAAGACGGCAATGGGGCGCCACGGCTGCACGAGCAGCCGCGCGACGGGCGGTGGCACTTTCAACAAGCTGGTCAACATGTTTTCAAGCGGAAAGGTGGTCTCCAACATCGAGGAGAAGGACACCCAGCGGGAAAGCCTCGGGCGGCTCAACATCGGCATCCGCAGCCGCGTGCAGCAGTCCTCCAAGGCCCTCCACGAGCGCTCGGTCCCCTCGGACGAGCTCAAGTGGGTGCTCAACTCGGACCCCGACGTGGAGGGCGCGGCCCAGACGCCGGCCCCAGACAAGGGCCCGAGCCCTGTGGACCTGGAGGAAATTCAGCGGCGCAAGGAGGCCAAGCTGAACCGCATCCGGTCCCTGGACCTGTCGCCCAACTGCGTACTGTGCAGCAAGAAGGTGTACCGCATGGAGCGGCTCTCCGACTCGCGCGACCGGCCCTTCCACTGGGACTGCCTCAAGTGCGTGGACTGCATCGGCGTGCACAACCTCGTGGGGCAGCAGGTGCATATCTGCACCAGCACGGAGGACTCGGAGGGTGCGCCCGCGGGGTCAAAGTACGTGTTGTGCAAGCAACACTACCACATGCGCCACAGCGACAGCCAGGGCATTGTCAAGGGCTGGGCGCCCGAGTCGTTCGTGAACGACGGGGCAAGTACGAGGGGGACATCGCCGGGGCGCGCGCCAGCGTGCGGCGCTCGCTGCAGATGAGCATGGGGCGAAAGCCGGTGTGCTCCCGCTGCGGTGGCGAGATCGACCTCAAGGAGAAGAACTTTATCGTGAGCGGGCTGGAGCGCCTGCACCTCAAGTGCCCGGACCCAGACGCTATCAAGCACACGCCACGGCACTATGTGCTGGCCGCGCCGGACCGCCTGCCGGTTCTGCTGAGCGCCGAGCCGCCCGGCGGCCCGGCCAACAGCAAGCGCACGTACTCGTTCCTGTACAAGCTAGACAAGAGCTCCAAGGAGAAGGCGCTCGCGCAGCATCGCCTTGCGCCCGCTCGCCTGCGGTACGTGCCGGACGACACGGCCTTCACGGCGATGCACCGCGACATTGCCGTCGAGAAAGACCAGTTCCATGTGTTTGACCAGAAGCGCACGTTCAAGGAGATCGAGCACCCGCTCACGGGCGCCCCGGGCTACTGCCACATCGACCGCGCCAAGAACCTCGTCGTGGCGCAAGTGTACCGCGTCGAGGGCGGTGTCGTCCACGGCCTTCACTCCGCGCTGCGGTACGACTATCAGCCGGGCAACCGCAAGGCCCGCCTGGAGGCGCACCACGTGGAGCTCACCTTTGAGCTCATCTCGCAGGAAGGCTACGTGTCCCAGGCGAGCGACGCCAAGCTCACCCTGGACGACGACTTTGCGCGCCGCGTCGAGGCCTGAGGAACCAGAAAACAGACCACTACTGACCAACCATTTCTTTCCTATTACTCGGCACAGACCATCAGCACCAGCTGTCCGCATAGCTGCGCCCGGCCCTCCGCGTCCAGGCCCGCGCGGCCCTGCAGTTCCTCCAGCGCCTCCTCCACCGCGGCGAGGCCGTCCGATCGGTACTCGTGCAGCCGCTGGCGCAGCTCGTGCACCAGCTGGGCCACCAGGCCCTCGTGCTCCTCGAGGAGCCCGTCGACGGAGGCCTCGCGCAGCCGCGCGAGCGCCGCCGAGAGCTGCACTGCGAGCGAGCGCAGCTGCTTCAAGCTCGAAGCGCGGGACCTCGAGTCGTCCACGAGGGCGTAGTACAAGGACTTTGACGCGCTGTAGAGCGCGCCAACGACTAAGAGCGCAGGGGCGAGGACGAGGAGCTGCGCGTTGAAGGCGTTCTCTTCCATGAGCTGGTCGATCTGCATCATGGCCTCGAGCATCTCCACCTTGATGGCCTGGGCTTGGATGAGCATCAGCTCCACCAGGTTGCCGCGCAGGGCGCCGCGCAGGGGTGCTTTGATCTCCTGCTCGTACTCGCGCGAGATCGGCGACAGGTCCAGCGGCCCCTGGCGCGTCGCGTCCGTGTTGCCGCGCGACTCGGTGTGCTGGTCGACCATGTTGCTCAGACTTTGCCTTGCGTCCAGCACCGCCGCTTGGTGCTCGGCCTTGCGCTGAGCCGTCTTGCTGGCCCCGCTGAAGAACATTTGCTCAATCATGGCTTCCGTCGGCCGGAAGATGTGCTCCTGCGCCCACGCGCGCCAGCTGTCGGCCACGCGCCCCGTCGTGCCTTCGACGCGCCGCAGCACGCTCGCTTGCGACGGCCCCGACGCTTGCGAATCACTTTCACCATCGTTGGTGTCCTGGCTTTTCTTGGGGCCGTCCGGGCACGAGCCCCTGCGCGCACACGAAGGCACCGATGCCGAGGGCGAGCCAAACGGCAGAGCGCTGCGCGTGTCCGAGGCGCTGCCAGAGCGGCATCGCCTCGCGGAGCTCTTCCACGCGCGCGCTTGGCACAACCACGTTCTTGTCTCGAAGGCCACAAAGCCGGTCGACGCGCTCCACGGCGCTCACCTCGTCCGCCGGTTCTCGCAGCACGTGAATGTCCAGGAAGCGCTGTGCCTCGCGCAAGGCCATCTCCCGGTCCTCGTCGGTCCCCATGCGCCGCACGCGCTCAATCTTCGCTAACAGCAGCTCGCACCGCCCCATTGCGCGCCGCACTTCGGCAAGCTCCTTCCGGACGTCGGCCAGCCGGGCCTGCAGGTCCTCCCTCCGCACGGCCGCAAGCAGCATGCTGTGCACCGCGAACCGCTCGGTGCCTTGCCGCCCAGTACCGGTCCAGTTCGACCAGAGGCATCGTCTCTCTAAGCAGCAGCCCCGCCACGAAGCGCAGCTCGACGGCGGTCGCCGCGAGCTGGTCCAGCAGGTCGCTCTTCCGCGGCCCTCCTGCGCCAGAGTCCGCCCCGAGGCCCGTGCTGGTGCCCACAAGTTGGGCGCGCAGCTCCTCCATCTCCTGCTCGCCGCTCGCGCCGCGCTTCATCAGCGGCGCCAGCATCATCCTCCTCCTCTTCCAAGTCCTCTTCTGCACTGCGCCGCGATCCTGCACGTTCCCTGAAAAAAAAAAAAAAAAAATCAATCGCTTTGTCCATGTCACATGTCAGTCAGTCATGTATGCTAATGTCAGTCATGTCATGTCATTGTCCATGTCACATGTCATGTCATTTCGTGTTGTCTGATGTCTCACATGTCACATGTCAGTCATGTCATGTCGTGTCATGTCGTCACGTGGCGTGTTTTGAAAGTCAGAGCAAAACAGATAATCGTTATTTGTCATATCTTCTTAGGCCAGCCGCTCGACCTCCTCGGCGTTGAGGTCCTCGACGACGGCGCGGATGCGCGCGCTGAGGCGCATCGAGCTGAGGCGGCGGCCCGGCGACCCCGCGGCGAGGTCCGAGGACGAGCGCAGACCAGGGCTCGCAGGGACGCCCTCGTCCGAGGCGGCCGCGGGCCCGCCGGCCGACAGCGCGGAGAGCCGCCTGGCGACTAGGCGAGAGCGTACAGAGCTGCGGCGGCGCGTCGGGGGCGGGTGGTCGTCCGAGCCCACCTCGAGGAGCGCTTTGAGGATGGGCGGGGTGTCCTCGTCGTTGTCCACCTGCACAATGCCGGCACCCAGAGCCGTCTCCGTCTCGGGCTCGGCGGTATCGGACTCCTCCAGGGCTCCAGGCCCGGGCTCGGGCGTGGACTCGGGGACGCTCTCCTCCCGTCTCCGCTCATGTCGACCTCTGAGACGACCACTGGCTCGGCCTCCGGCTCGGCCTTGACCTGTGGGGTCCCCGGGGTCGGGTCGCCCTTGGCGAGGGCGGCGAGCTCTTCATCCGGCATGAGCAGGCGACCAATGGCGGCCTCAAAGTCTTCCACGGCCCACTCAATGTTGTTAAAGTCCATGCCAGTCTCCACCCAGCGGTCCAGGAGCTCCTGGAAGTTCCAGGGCCCGCCTTTTCCGAGCGCAACGGGCTCGACCATATCGTCGCCATCAAACTTGGTGAGACTGAGACTGACTCGCTTGGTGACCTTGGCCAAGGGCAGGTCGGCGAAACGCAGGCCGCTGGCGAGCTCAAAGCGCAGCTGGCGCTGCCAGTTGGGCCACGACGCGAGCCAGCGCTGGAAATCGGGCGAGTCCGGCGTGACGCGCAGCGCGTCCGACTTTGCGTCCTCGAGCTCGCGGTCCGACACCTTGACAAATTGCGGAAACAGCATGCTCTCCGAGGTGACCGGCAAGTCGAGCACCTCGCGCAGCTCGATCTCAAAGCGCAGATACACGCAGACGTCGTCCACGTCCTCCGCGGCCATGGACCTGATCTTCTTGATCACGTGCTCGTGCACAATTCCCAGACGCATGACGGAGAGGCCAAGCTTGAGAAGCGCCGCGCGGTCCCCGCGGGCCTGCGCCGCCAGCATGACCGCCTTCATCTGGTTGAGCGCCCAAATAGGCTTGTCGCCGCACGTGTCCACCGAGTCGCCGATGCGCACAAGGAGCTCCTCGCGCGCCGACTCCGTCTCGCAAATCGCCTCAAGTACCTCGATGACGCGGCGCGCGAGCCCGCGGCGCATCTCAATGTGCTCGTACTCCTTGGAGATCCGCAGCTTGGACAAGAAGGAGAGCACCCCGACGCGAAAGTAGCCGCCGATGTGGCTCTCCAAGCGCGCCTCCAGGTTGCCGTCCTCGCCCACCTTTACGCCAGCCTCGCGCAGCCAGAACCGGATGGCCTCCGCCATGGTGGGAAAGTTTTCCACCAGCTCCTCGTCGCCGCCCCACACAAGCTGCGGGTGCGACAAGCTGACGAGGCGCACAAACTCGGTCCGGTGGATGCCCGTGTTGTGCAGCAGCACCCGCCGCGGGCTCCGCGCAGCGGCTCGGGCAGCGTCGTCACCTGATGGCACCCGCTCACGACAAAGTCGCGGCTTGCGTCCTGGCGCACGCCCGCGGGCACGCCTCAAGGTTGGGCAGGTCCACAAGCGCAATGTCGCCGTGCACGAGCAGGTTGGCGGGGAGGCTGCGCACGTTGACACACTCGGCCACGCCAAAGTCACCGGTCACGGTCATGCCGCTCTCAAGCGTTCGCAGCGCGGGGCAGTTCTTGAGGAGCAGGTCGTGCTGCACGAAGAGATTGGCCGGGATGGTCTCGATGCGCGGGCACTGCAGGATCGTGAGCCCTCGGTGACGCGCAGGCCCTGCCCGAGGACGACGTCGCCGGTGCACTTGGAGATGTTGAGCGTGCCGCACATGATGCCCTCGCCGAGGTGGATGGCGCCGAGCACTGTCAAAGCAGACCAACTCGGTGCTCTGAAAGTGCGCGGGCAGCTCGACGGGGAAGGAGCACTCGTGGAAGTGAAGCGGGCGCGAGCAGTTGTAGACCGATACGGCCTCCGGGAAGCTGTCTTCGACCCAGCGCAGGAGCGCCAGCAGCGAGGGCAGGCCGTGGACGGCCATGGACTGCGCCAGGCCGCTCCAGACGAGCTTCTTGGTCTTCTCGCTGCGGAAGATGCGCTGCACGAGCGACTTGGGCGCCTTGTCGAGCAGCAGGTCGGAAAGCACATGCGCACGCTGCGCCCACCAGCAGCCGAGGACCTGGTCCACAAGGGCCTGCGCCTCCTTGGAGATGCAGTTGCCCATCATGATGATCTTGCGCAGGCTGGTGTTGCCCCGCAGGAGCAGCACAATGCTCTCCATTCCCTCGTGGCCGATGTTGTTTTCGCTGATGTTGAGCGTCTTGAGCGTGCGGCTCGGGGCGAGCCCCGTGGCCAGGTCTGCCAGGCCCTCCGTCTCGAGTCGGTTGCCCAGGAGGGAGATGGTGCGGATCTTGGTCTTGAGCAGCGCTGCCGCAAGGGCTTGGCAGCGGCCTTGCGCAGGTCGCTGTTGGAGAGGTCGAGCTCCTCGAGACGGTCCACGGCGCGCGAGCGTTTCGCAGAACGACGTGAGACCGGGCGCCGTGGCGCCCAGCATGTTGCCGCCGATATGCAGCTTTCGCAATCGATTCAGCTTGAGCAGCGCGGTGCACGACTCGGGGCCCATGTTGTTGTCGCTGACGTCCAACTCTTGCAGGTTGGCGCCGCGCTCGGCGCGGAGCGCGGTGACAAACTGCAGGCCGTGCATGGGCCCGAGCTCGTTGTTCGCCACCTTGAGCACCGTGAGCGGGCACACGTCGTCTAGCACGGCGCCGAGGGTGACGATGGCAGCACCTAGCTCGCAGCTGCTCATATCCAGCTCGCGCAGCCCGCTCGTCTCAAGCGCCACGAAGATGCTCTCCCCGCCCCGCACGCCTAGCTTGTTGCAGGCGACCTCAAGACGCTCCAGCGACACGAGGCTCGCTAGCATCGCGCCGTGCGACTCGGTGAGCCCGTGCTTGTGAGACAAAGGTGGCTGACGGTCTCGTTGCCCGATGCCGAGAGAGCGGTCACAAAGGCTGCGCCCCGCGTTGCGGTTGAGGGCCAGCGAGAGGCTCTGGAGCGTGGTGTTGCTCCCGAGCGCGTCGCCGAGGGCCTCGCCTGCGATGCTCTGCACGCCATTGCGCGCGAGCGCCAGCGTGGTGAGGCTTGTGTTGGTCTTGATGGCCTCCGCGAGCGCAAAGAGGCAGGCGTCATCGCGCGAGCTGCTTTGCAAGTGGTTTCTCGCTCAGGTCGAGCTCCTGAGGAGGCACTGCTCGTCACCGAGCATCGTGCGATCGCTAGCCCGCCTTTCGAGCCCAGGTCGTTGTTGGAGAGGTCCAGGGCCTCAAGCGTGACGCAGGCCGCGACCGAGTCGGCCAGCGAGGTGGCAATCTCGGGGCCCAGGCCGTTGCCGGCCAGGCTGAGGCGTTGCAGCGTGCGGGTGGTGGCCAGCGCGTCGCGCAGAGCGCTGGTGAGGTCGCTCATGCCCGCGTGGCGCTCGCGGGTAAACCACTCGCTCACGGGGCGGTGCGCCGTGCTGGGCCCGTGCCGGAAGCGGCGCTCGCCAAAGTTGACGCTGATGCGAAACTTGCCGCCCGCCGTGATCAGCGGCCGCAGGCCGCCAACAAACTTGATGCCGCTAAAGGCCGTTCCCATGACCAGCCCGTTCAGCGAGAAGCTCATGGTGCGGCGATCCAGGTCCAGGAAGCAGCCAATCGTGTCGCCCTCCTTGGCGGGCAGACCCCAGGGCTGCGTGTTGCGCTTGTGCCAGACGAGCATTCGGGTGGGGTCGTACGCCCAGCTATGCGCGTCGTCGCCAACGCCGTCCACCGCGTCCTTGCAGTGGAATCCCGAGTCGCCCCACCCGACCTGCAGGAATTCCTGGCGGTGCAAGCGGTCGACGGTAACCTCGTAGTACCACTTGCCCTCGCGGATGGCCGTGTGGCGCGCCTCGATGGTGGCCCAGGTCTGAAAGTCCACCTCCGAGCGCGTCTTATCCACGACCGCCTCGCCAAAAAAGGGCCCGAGCGCGCCGCGCCAAGTCGAGCCGCGAAGTGTCAACTCGCGCACACGTCCGGCCCGACTCACGACGGCCTGGATGCCCTCCACGCCGCCCAGGTCAGTGTCCACCAGCTCCAGCAGCTGCAGCCCCGCCCCCTTGTCGCTTAGCCTGGCCAGCCGCGCGACCACCTCTGCGCTCAGCGAGCCATGTGACAGCCGCACCGAGCGCACCCCAGAGGCCGTGTCTAGCGCGCGCACAAACTCTGGCGAGTCGCCGAGCCTCGCGAGCAGCGTGGGGCCGTCCATCTGCAGCTCGTCCACGCCGCCCGTGCGCAGCGCCTCGACCAGGCCCGCCAGCACCACGTCCGTCGCGCCGACCCCGCCCGTCGCGGACGACTTGCGCTCCTTCAGCAGCGAGGACATGCGCTTCAGCGGCCGCGACGCCCTGCCCGCCGTCAGCCGCCGCAGCGACGCCAGCGACGGCCTCTGCGCCGCCTGTCGCAGCGACCTGGCCGACGACTGCCCGCTCGAGGACCCGTCCTCCTCGCGCCCCTCACGCCGGTGCCTGGGGTTCCCGGACTCGCGCGCCTCCTCCTCCTCCGCCGCCGCCGCCGCCGCTTGCGGCCCTCGCGAGGGACGGCTGCACACGAGCTTGCCCAGCACCGTCATGATGCCGCGCCGCCCGCCGTCCCACTTCCCACTGCGCCGCCGCCCTTCCCACTCGGCTTCGCACCCGGGTCGTCCTTCCCACTGCTCCTGCTGCTCCCTTTCCCACTTCTCCTCCTCCTCCATGGGCCGCACTTTGGCGCGTGGCGGTCACTGTTTCAACAGCGCACGGAGGCCGCCCCGCCGCGTGCGTTCCGCGGAACGCGGGAGGGTTCCGAGTGCTTGCGCCTTTGTGGACGCCGCGCTGTGGGGAAAGGGCCGCGCGCTCCGTGGACGGACGCAGGTGCATACGGGGCTGTGCCGCGGTGGGCTCCCACGCGCCCCCGCGGTTGGGCGAGCGGCAGATCGGTCGGGTGGCGCGCGAGCGCCAACGCCTGCTTGAAGGCTATGCGCGGCCGACTTGGCTTGGCGATGGGCCGCGGCACGGGACAACCTTTGTGGGGCGGGGCTGCTTGGGGCACGGAATTGCGGCCCGGTCGTGTCGCGCACCTGCGCCAGAATGACCTTCTCGGGCGGCCACCTTGGAGGTGTGCAACTCGTACAGGAATGGTGTGCGCCAACAAAGCGACTCGGGCGCGGACTGCACAGGATTTCAAATCCGCGCCGAGGGTCTTTCGAGGGCGGGCGGACTCTGCCGCCAGGCATGTGGCAGTTGCGACGGGCAGGAAAGCGGAGGAGCAGGAGGAGGAGGGACGCGGCAGATGGCGCTGCTGGCGACGGGAAAGGAGAACGCCGGCGCCGGGAACCTCTGGGGAAGCGGCGACGGCGAGGCGGGCGCCTCCGCCGCGGGACAGTCGGCCATGGACGGGCGGGCGCTGGCGCGCTCGCTGGACAAGATCTTCAACGTGTTGCAGTCCAAGACCAAGGCAGAGTGGACGGACCGCGTGGCGGCCATGGAGTCGCTGCGCGCGCTGGCCGAGGGTGGCGCGGCCAGCAATGAGGAGTTCCTGCCCGGCGTGGTGCGCCTCCGCGACGCGCTCACGGCGCAGGTGCAAGACCTGCGCTCGTCCATTGTCAAGGAGGCCTGCGCCACGCTCGCGGCTCTTGCGCAAGCCTTCCGCGAGCAGGCCGAAGCGGACGCGCATGCCAGCGGCGTGCCGCGGCCGCCGGCCGCCTGGGCCGCGATGACGGTCGTGCTCGCGGACACGTGCATGCGGCAGACTTGCGTGACTATCAAAGTCATCTCCGAGGCGGCCCACTTTGGGCTCCGCGCGCTCGTGTGCGGCATGGCGCCACTCGGCTCGCAGAAGCTCCTGGCCGCGCTCAGTTTGGCCGCGCAGCGCGACAAGGCGGCGCCGGTGCGCCTCGTCGCCGTGGAGACAGTCGACCTTGCGCTTCGCGAGTGGCGCGCCATGTCTGCGGGGAGCAGCAAGCGCCTCATGGACGTGCGCGAGGCGCTACGCAGCGCCGTGCAGGACTCGGACGAGCACGTGCGCCGCGTGGCACGCCTCTGCTTCTGGGCACTGCACGCTCGAGCGCCCGACATTGCCGATTCCTTGCTTAAGACCCTCGACGCTGCCACGCAGCGTCGCATCCGCGACGCCCGCGCGACGGCGGCTCCGGTGCCGGAGCGCTTGCCGTCGCCGACGCACGAGTCGTTGTCGCCGGCACCCGCGCCCGCTGCCAACGCACCATCAAGCGCCGTGGTGTCGCCGACGCCGGAGCTGTCGCCGGAGAGGGCGCCGCCGGAGCTCGTGCCACCGCCGGAACTCGCGCCGCCGCCGGCGCTCGACACCGCCGCGCGCGCCCGACATGACAGCGCCGATAGCGGCTCGAGCGCAGCGTCACACGGCGAGGGCGCGGAGGTAGCGGCGCGCCACCGTCCGGTACGAGCGCAGCGTGTCGCTGCCGAGGATTCTGCTCAGCAGCAACATGGAGCAGGAGCGCGCCGGGAGTATAACGCCGCCGAGTACGCAGAGCGTGTGCCGGCAAGGCGCATGGCCGGCCCGCAGCGCGTAGTCGCGGCGGCCACCGGACGGTCGGGACCGCAGCGTGCGGCGCAGTCAGCGAACGTTGGCACCGCCACCGGGCAAGGGGCGGGCGGCGGCAACGGCAACGGCGCGGTACGGGTGGCGGCGGCCGCGCAGCGGGTGAGCTCCCGGCGGTCCGAGGACGACGAGGTGGGCTCCGTGAGCGGGAGCTCGATGGGCTCGTCACACTCGCGCGCGCTCTCCGTGGTCGCGCTGGACCGGCGGCTGACCGACCTCGCCACCGCGGGCAACTGGACGCGCCGGCTGGAGGCCACGCAAGCGATCATGGCCGCGCACGAGGAGGGCGGGCTGCCGGCCTCGTTTGCGAGCCGGCTCGTGCCCAAGCTGTGCGAGCGCGCGAGCGACCCGCACCACAAAGTGACGGAGGCCGTTGTGCGGCTCATTGTGAGGCTCCTGCGCGAGCTCAGCAAGCACTTTGGCGACCACCTCAAGCTGCTGCTGCCCGCGCTACTTGCGGGCCGAAGCGACAAGCCCGCCGTCCGCGCGCAGTGCGACGAGGCGCTGGCGGTCTGCGGAGAGGTCTTCTCGCACGACTCACTCTGCGCGGTGCTCAGCCCCATCTGCCGTCGCAAGGGCGGCGACAAGCTGCGCGTCAGCTGCATGGAGGTCATGGCGCAGCTCGTGCCCACGGCGCATACCTACTTTGCAAGTCCCAACAACGTGCGCTCCCTGCTGCTACGCCTCGAGCACTCGCTCACAGTGCACCGCGCCGAGCCGCGCGCGACGGCAGAAGACCTCGTGGCCGCCGTTTTCCGCGCAAATCAGCGCGCCTTTGCGCTGGCGGTGCAGAGCAGCGAACTGCCCGCCGCGCTGCGTCGGGCCGCAGTCAGCGCCGTGGCCAAGGGCGTCAAGGACATCACGGACGTCGAGGCCGAAATCTCGCGGCTCTGCGACGAAGCGCACGCTGCGCGCGGCGCCGGCGCCGGCGCCGCATTTCACGAGCGTGCCGCGGCAGCAGCTTCACACCCGGCGTCGCGCGCCGCAGCAGGCGCCGAGAGCGATCTCGGTAGCCACAACCAGCAAGAGGGTGCGGAGGTGCCCCCGGAGGCGCATGACGGAACGCTTGGGCAAACGCAAGCTGTAATCGAGGACGGCGACGGGCCTGAGCACGTGATAAAGTCCAGCCCTGGGCCCAGCGTGGCCGCAAGCAGCCCGCAAGCCCCGCAAGACCCCTCCACGCCGTCAAAGGAGTCGCTCTCGGACGGGGTCACATCCAACCTGATGAAGGAGCTCATGCGGCTTGCAGTGTCTCCTCCTGAGAGCGTGCCGCTGTACCCGATGGCACGGCGCGGCGGCGGCGCGGCGGTGCCGCGGCCCGCGGGCGAGGAGGGCCTCGACTCGAACTGCGTGATGGGGACCATCATGTCGAGGATAGGGAGCTCTGACCCCGATGAGGCCTTTGACGGCTTCCGAGCGGCTCGCAGCTTTCTCGCGGGCGACATGAGCAACCTGCGCAGGCAAGTTGCGTGGGACAAGTGGTTTCTGCCGCTCCTGGACGGCTGCCTCGAAGCCATCGCGCAGCAGCCGCCCTCTTCCTCTCGGCTCAGCGTCGCCGAGGCGGACCTTTGCGACCTTGCCGTGGACACGGTGTCCAGGCTCGCGCGCGTATGCAAGCATCGGATGGCCGCGGAGGCCGAGCGCGTTGTCAAGCAGCTGCTCGCGCTCCGGGAAAAGCAGATCGTGGACCACACGCACCGCTTGGACGACGCCCTGCGCAAGGTCGTGGATGTTTGCGAGCCGTGCATGGCCGCGCAGGTGCTTCTGAACAGCATATTTCTGCTGGGCGCCAGCTCGGCGGTCCAGATGGCCCTGCGCGAGTTTACGCGCATTCTGCAGCGCATGAGCACCGCAGAGCTTCTCGAGGTGCTCCCGTCGGCGCTCCCGGCGTTGCACTCGTCGCTTACTAACGCGGACGCGACGGTGCGCCACGCCGCGGTCTTGGGCTTTGCGACTCTACTTGTGCTGCTCGGCTCCGACGCGCCGCCAGAGTTGTTGAGCGGGCTGTCTACCTGCCAGCGCAAGCTCGTGCTGCACTACGAGAAGCGGGAGAGGCCAAAGCTGATGGGCCACAGCCCCGCGACATGAAATCAAGGGCAACAATATCCTCAATGATTGATTCCTTGCTCGCTTACGCCGTGGAAGCAGCGCAGCTGCTCGTGCGCTCGCAGCAACCAGACAGCGCCCTACTCTGGGCTGCTCTTGCGCGGCAACTTTGATAACGACAGAAAAAAAGAAACCCTTCAGCACTTGTTCTGACCGGGCACAACCAGGCCCAGCCTGTCTCCACGCCGGGCGCGCGCATGTCGCCGCGTTCAGCGCCCCAGCAGCGCCTTGCAGGCGCAGCACTTCTCGTTGGCTTTGCCCTTCTCAGCGGGCCAGGCGTAGGCGCCGTACGTCCCGCAGTTATGCGCAGCGTTGGTGGCGAACCAGGCGCAGTTGAAAGTCTCCGCGTAGTAGTAGAAGCCGGACACGTCCGTGCACGTGGTCGCGGGCGTGGGCGAAGGGGCCGGCGCCGGTGGACTGGGCGAGGGCGAGCTGCCCGCGGCCTGGGCAAGTACCTGCTGCCAGGTCATGCCAGACTGGAGCCATTTGCACTTGCAGCACTCTTCGTTGCCAGAACGAAAGCTTCCTGCGCCCGACCACGTGCCGTAGGTCTTGCAGTTGGACTCGCTTGAGGTGAGCCAGTCGCAGTTAAAGGTGCTGCCTGACTGAAGGTGCCAGTTGGCCGTGTCCTCGCACTTGGAGGCGGGCGTGGGCGAGGCCGTGGGCGAGGCCGTGGGCGCCAGCTTGTACGCGCACACGCAGCAGCTGTCGTTGGGCGTGCCCATGTGGTTGTAAATGGCGCCGTAGTCGCTGCACACGTTGCTAAACCGCTCATAGTAGTCCTTGCACGTGCGGCCGCGGTCGTCGCGCCAGTTGGCCTTGTCCGTGCAGCCGGGGAACGTCCGCTTCTCAGGCGCGGGCAGCGCCAGCACCTTGGTGGTATCATACGTGTCGCGGTAGTGCGGGACGTGCTGGAAAGGGGTCCAGGCCACGGCGTTGCCGGCCTCCTCGTACAGGCGCTTGTACTTCGTGTCGCAGGCCACAACAAGGTCTGGGTTGACGGCAGGGATGTTGCGGTCCCATTCCGGGAAGGTGGTGTCGTGGCGGCCAAAGCGGCAGCCGCAAGTGTCCGCACAGGCGCAAGCCATGTGGTCGTGCGTCGGGTTGAGCTGGTTGAACATGTGGCCGATCTCGACCCACCCGTTGGACTTGAGGCCCGTCTGGCAGCCCGGCATGTCCTTGCAGAGCTTGATCTCGCTGTAGTAGCTCAGGGTTTGCGATTCAATGGTCATAGAGCCGCTGTGCAGGTTCTCCGCGCCAAGGCCCGTCGTGGACGAGCCAGGGTCACCCGAGCGGACGTGGCGCATGATGCCCTGGGTCTTGAGAAAGTTGACAAAGGTCTGCATCTCCGCGGCGCCCGTGGAGTCCCACTTGAGCTCGCCCACGCCGTGGTAGCAGCGCAGCTGGTTGTGCGCGAGCAGCCACCACTTGGCGTCCTGGTCGGGGTTGCTCTTGTGCGGCAGGTTGAGCGGCGTCCCAGTGGCGGCTTGCAGCGCGCCCTGGACCTGCTCGCGCAGGTTGGCGGCGTTGGCGGCGCCAGCGGCCAGCAGCAGCAGCTGCAGCGAAGCGGTCTTCATCTTCCTGTCGGGCTCTTTCCTTTCCCTGGCTCTCGTCGTCAGGGCGTCGTCGTCGTCGTCGTCGTGGTTGTGGTTCTGCTGCTCCGACTGCAGCAGCAACATTGCTGCTGCAGAGCAGCAGGATGCTTGCTTGCTCTCTTCGCTCTGTGGTCCATTGCAGGGCGTCGGCCGGCCTGTCTCCAAGGAGAAGGAGCGCGAGCGAAAGATCTTCACAGCCACAGGAAGCGAGGGTTTCATAGTGGATACTCTGTCTGGCCCATCTGTTCCAACTGTTGCAATGGGGCGGAGTTTCGAAACCCCTAGGTGTTTGTTATGCAAAACCCTATGCGGCACCCGCGGTCGGACACGACCAGGCGCAGCGATTCCAACTGTTGCAGAGTTTCGAAACGCCTAAGAAGTGTTAGGTGCGGCGCTAGCGGTCGGACACAACGAGGCCCAGCATGATTCCACGCCGAGCGCGCATGCCGCCGCGTTCAACGCCCCAGCAGCGACTTGCAGGCGCAGCACTTCTCGTTGGCTTTGCCCTTCTCGGCGGGCAAGGCTTCGGCGCCCCAGGTCCTGCAAAACGTCGGGTTGGCGGCGAACCAGGCGCAAGTTAAATCCGCCCTCCAGAAATAGAAGCCGGGCGTGTCCGTGCACTTGGTCGCAGGCGCCGGCGCCGGTGGACTGGGCGGCGTGCCCGCGGCCTGAGCAAGAACCTGCTGCCAGGTCATGCCAGAGTTAAGCCATTTGCACTTGCAGCACTCCTCGTTGCCGGAACGAAAGCTTCCCGCGCCCGGCATCGGGCCCCAGGTCTTGCAGTTGGACTCGCTTGAGGTGAGCCAGTCGCAGTTAAAGTTGCTGCCTGACAAAAAGGTGCCTGACTGAATGTGCCAGTTGGCCGTGTCTGTGCACTTGGTCGCAGGCGTTGGCGAAGGGGCCGGCGCCGGTGGACTGGGCGAGGGCGAGCTGCTCGCGGCCTGGGCAAGTACCTGCTGCCAGGTCATGCCAGACTGGAGCCATTTGCACTTGCAGCACTCTTCGTTGCCAGAACGAAAGCTTCCTGCGCCCGACCACGTGCCATAGGTCTTGCAGTTGGACTCGCTTGAGGTGAGCCAGTCGCAGTTAAAGGTGCTGCCTGACTGAAGGTGCCAGTTGGCGTCCTTGCACTTGGAGGCGGGCGTGGGCGAGGTCGTGGGCGAGGTCGTGGGCGAGGTCGTGGGCACCAGCTTGGACGCGCACACGCAGCAGCTGTCGTTGGGCGTGCCCATGTGGTTGTACTTGGCGCCCCAGCCACCGCACACGTTCATCCGCTCATAATCCTTGCACGTGCGGCCGCGGTCGTCGCGCCAGTTGGCCTTGTCCGTGCAGCCCGGGAACGTCCGCTTCTCAGGCGCGGGCAGCGCCAGCACCTTGGTGGTATCATACGTGTCGCGGTAGTGCGGGACGTGCTGGAAAGGGGTCCAGGCCACGGCGTTGCCGGCCTCCTCGTACAGGCGCTTGTACTTCGTGTCGCAGGCCACAACAAGGTCCGGTTGACGGCCGGGATGTTGCCGTCCCATACGGGGGCGGTCTTGTCGTGGCGGCCATAGCGGCAGCCGCAAGTGACCGCACAAGCGCAAGCCATGCGGGTGCACGTCGGGTTGAGCAGGTTGTACATGTGGCCGATCTCGTCCCACTTGTTGGACTTGAGGCCCGTCTTGCAGCCCGGCATGTCCTTGCAGCGCTTGATCTCGATGTACCAATCCAGGGGTGCATTTTCAATGGCTACAATCCCGCCGTGCAGGTTCTCCGCGCCAAGGTCCGTCGTGGACGAGCCAGGGTCACCCGAGCGGACGTGGCGCATGATGCCCAGGGTCTTGAGAAAGTTGACAAAGGTCTGCATCTCCGCGGCGCCCGTGGAGTCCCACTTGAGCTCGCCCACGCCGTGGTAGCAGCGCAGCTGGTTGTGCGCGAGCAGCCACCACTTGGCGTCCTGGTCGGGGTTGCTCTTGTGCGGCACGTTGAGCGGCGTCCCTTCGGCGGCTTGCAGCGCGCCCTGGATCTGCTCGCGCAGGTTGGCGGCGTTGGCGGCGCCAGCGGCCAGCAGCAGCAGCAGCAGCAGCTGCAGCGAAGCGGTCTTCATCTTCCTGTCGGGCTCTTTTTTTTTCCTGGCTCTCGTCGTCGTGGTGTTGTGGTTCTGTCGCTCCGACTGCAAGAGCAACAAGGAGCAGCTTCAAAGCAGCAGGATGTTGATGTTTGATGTTCACATCTGTTTGCTCTCTTCGAACCGAATTCCGAGTGCGAGCGAACGAAACAGCGACAGCCACACAATCGAGGATTCATCGGGAGGCGAGGGGTCAACACCCGAAAGGGCGCCAAGGCGGTGTGCTCCAACTCTTCACAGGTGTTGTTCAACTCAAGAAATCGGGCGGAGTTTCGTGTTTGTTATGCAAAACCTATGCGGCACTAGCGGTCGGACACGACCAGGCCGAGCGTCTCCACGCCCAGCGGCGAGAGCGTGCAGACTGGGCAGAGCTTGTTGGCGAACTCAGGCTTGGCGGTGGCCGCGCAAAAGGGGCACTTGATGGAAGGCTGGCCCACCGCGATGGGCTTGAAGCTCGCGCAACAGATCTGGAACTGGGCGTTCTCGTCAAAGTCCAGCTTCTTCTCGTTGCGCGCGTTCTGCTCGCTGTTGCGCAGCACCTTGGACGCCTTGGTCTTGAGCGTGGCCTGCGAGGGCGCGTTGATCTCGCGCATGTTGAGCAGGCGCTGCGCGAAGGAAGCCGCCGTGATAAAGTTCTTGAGCTTGAAGGCGCGCGTCATGGCCAGATTGAGCACGAGCACCATATGCGCGGGCTGCAAGTCGCAGCGCGTAAAGTAGGCCGCGAGCTCGGCCTGGCGCACCTCGTCGGGGGTCTCCTTGCGGGTCAGCTCGATGAGGATGCCCAGGATGTACTCCTTGCACTGGTTGAGCAGGTCCTTGACCTCAGGCTCTTCCTGGCGCTCGACGACCATGAGCGGGACGCAGAACAGCACCGAGCGAAAGGTGTCGAGCGCCTCGGAGAACTTGCCGCCCTGGAAGGCGCGGTAGGCAATGCGCACGCGGTCCATGAGCGCCTTGAGCCGGACGCAGTTGTTGGGCAGCCCGCGCACGCCCGGGTCAGACTCCTTGTCGTTGCGCTGCATCAGCAGGATGTTGGGGTTGGTGGACGGCAGACCAGGCACCGCGGCGCGAACGCCCACAAAGGTGTCGCACATGGCCTGCTGCAGCGGCGCAAAGTTGCTCACGCCGATTTGCCGGTTCAGAAGCTTCATTGCGGACTCAAAGCTGCCCGCCGCCACGTGGTCGGCCGCCAGCGACGAGTTTTGCACCCAGAGCGCTGCCTTGTCCGCACCGGCGGTGGGCGCAACAAAGAGGCCACCCTCGCCCATGCCACCGGCGTCGCCGTCGTCGCCGGCTGCTGGCACATCAGGAATCCTCCTCGCCAAAGTCAATCTCAAGGCCGTCGTTGCCGCCCCAGGCGTCCGGGTCGGCGGCGTCCTCGGCGGCAGCGTCGTCAGCCGCGAGGATGTCGTCGCCGTCGTCGAAGCCGTCGTCGAAGCCGCCGTCGTCAAAGCCGCCGTCCTCTTCCGCATCGGCGGCAGCCTCGGGCTGGTTGAACGAGTTGAGGCGGTCGTCCTCGACCGCGCCCTCCTGAAGGGCCTGGCTGATGATGCTGCGCGAGACCTCGAGCAGGGGCCAGTTCTCGTCCAAGTCGCGCACGAGCGGGTTGGGCGGCATAAGCAGCACGCCCTTGGACGGGTCGACCTGCGGCACGGCCACCTCGGCCTCCACGAGGGCGGCCTGGATACGCTCGGCGTCCTCGGTGAGGCCGTGGTGCGCCGCCGTGACGTAGGCAAGCGAGAGCTGGCCAACCTCCTCAAGGATCTTGACGCGCTCGGCGGCGTCCCCGAGGTAGAGCGCGTTGTGGAAGCGGGACATGACGTCACCGCGCATCTCGGCGATGCGGAGCATCTTGGAGAGCTTCTCGCGGTTGCCCGTGATGAGGTAGAGGAAGGAGAGGCGCTCAAAGTCCTTGGTCCGCTGGTAGGCCATCTCGACGACCTTGTGGTTGCCCTGGCGCAGGGCCTCCACGCCGAGGCGCGTCCAGCAGTCGTTGTCGTCCACCTCGAGCGCAGAATTGATGGCCACGTCGAGGTTGCCGCACTCGATGGCAAGGTTGAAGCGCGTCTTCTTGTCCTCGACAAAGTGCAGCGCGACCTCGGGGTAGCCCTTGGCCTGCAGGTAGGCGATGATGGCCTGGCCGCAGAGGCGCGAGTGGCGGATCATGCGGATGACCTCGCCGTACTGCTTTCGCATGAGCGCCACCTTGAAGAGGCACTCTGTGGTGTCGATGGAGAGCGTACGCAACTTGCACTCGCGGTCCAGGCAGTAAAGCGTGTCCTTGGTGACGCGCGTGACATAGACGGGCAGGTCGAGCGTGCGGATCACCCCGCTGTCGCCGTTCGAGATGCAGTACTTGATGTGGTTGAGCGTGGCGTACACAAAGATGCCGTGCGGGCCCCACGCGCCGCTCTTGACGCGCACCGTCTCGGCCACGGTGCACTGCTGCTCCATCTGCTTGTTGCAGATCACCACGGCGTGCTTGCACAGCAGCGCCACGTACGAGCCGTCCGCGTTCCAGACCACGTAGCGCACGTGCGGGACCACGACCTCGCCAAGGATCTTGCGCGCCTGCATGTCGAACAGGGTCACGCGGTCCTCGGAGCGCAGCAGCACGCGCCCTGCCGTGCCGCACGCAAACATGCCGTCCGTCGTCGGGTGCGGCGGCGCAAACCGCTTGGTCACCTCGTTGCGCAAGTTGCGGATCACGATTTGGCGCGAGCGGTCCAGCACCGCAAAGCGGTTGCGCGCGATAAAGGCCGCGCCCAGCGCCGGCCCCCGCTTCGAGTCGGGCACCTCGGAAGTGTTGGCGTTCCCCGAGGCTGTCTTAGGGATGGACACCAGCTCGTACGACCCGCCCTCCACGTCGGAGAGCACCAGGATGTTGATCTCCGCCGGGTTGAGCGCATTGTACACGAGGCTCTTGGGCGCCGTACCGAGGCCAGACGTGTTGCCCGAGGCGCGCCGCAGCGACACCTGCACCGAGTCCTCGCTCGAGCCGTACTCGTAGCGCCGCAGGTACCGGTCCTTGACGTAGTACAGCTCCGTGTTGTTGGCCTGCGTGTCGTACGCGGGGCGCTCGCGCTCCAGCTTGAACACGATCATGCCCGAGTCGTGGCCTGCGGCCAGCAGGTTTTGCTCCTGGTGCGCGGCCAGGATCCAAAACCGGTCCTGCTCGCGGCGGAACGTTTGCACGCCCTGGCGCCGCGAGATGTCCCACACGCGGATGCTACGGTCCTCCGAGTTGGACACCAGAAGCTCGCTCTTCGGGTGGAAGATGACACACGACACGTTGTTGGTGTGCCCGCGCATCGTGTCCACCTCCCAGGCCTTGGTTTCGTTCATGCGCCACAGCTTGATCTGCCGGTCGTCTGCGCCGGAGATGATCAGCGGCAGGGTGTGGTGGAAGCTGGCCCAGTTCACGCCGCGGTCGTGGCCCTCCAGCACGTACTTTACGATCGCGTCGGTGCCCCCGAAGAGGTCGGCGTTCACGCGGCTGATCACCGCGTTGTTGCCCGACATGTCGTGCTCCTGCGGGGCGCCGCGCACCGTCTTCTTGCGCAGTCCGCTGGTGTCCCACACGCGCACGGTCTGGTCCAGCGAGGCGGACACCACCAGGTCGTCCTTGGGGTGGAACTCGGCGCACATCACGTAGTGGTTGTGCCCGGTCAGCACCGAGATCGAGTTGCGCGACTGCCAGTTCCAGATGCGGATGGTCTGGTCGTCCGACGCGGACACGATCCAGGGGTACTCGTGGTGGAACTGCACCGTGCGAATGTAGTCCAGGTGGCCCAGCAGCGTGAACAGGCAGCGCCGCAGCTTGTGGTTCCACACCTTGATCTTGTAGTCATCGCCGCCGGACACGAAGAGCGGCTGCGACTGGTGAAAGTCCACACCGCGCACGGGCCCGTCGTGCTCCTCGAAGCGGTCCAGCAGCGTGCCCATGCGGTAGTCCCAGAGCTGGATCACGCCATTGTGAAGCGAGCTCAGGATCCACGCCGCTTGTGGTGGAACGCGAGCCCCTTCACGCGGTTGCTCTTGCTCTCAAACTTGGTCAGCATCTCGCCTCCCTCTCTCGCTCGCCCTCTCGCTGCTCGCCGCGCCCCGGCTGACGTGGCTCCTGCAGCCGATCGCTGCCTGCTCTCTATCTTTGCCGAAAGTTTACTTTCGGAGGCAAAAAGAACCGCAGTGAACGCGAACTCCATTACTCGACACTACTCGACAAAAGTTACTCGAGTCACTCGAGGAGAGCGTCATTAGAAGAGAAGGTCGTCGCTTTGCTGCTGCTGCGCTTGCTGTGGCTGCTGCTGCTGCTGATGCTGCTGATGCTGCTGGGCTGGGACGGGCTGCATCATGCCACCCATGCCCATGCCCATGCCGCCGCCCGAAAGCCGCCTCTGCTGCAGGCTGCCACCTGGGGACTCGCGGCAGGGGCGCCGGTGCTCTTGTTCCCGTTCAGCGACAAGTTGCCAAGATCGACAAGGCACTCCAGGGATCACTTGACCCTCCAGCTGCG